>CM053760.1:36257300-36334271 GCA_028658305.1 Pachyuromys duprasi | reverse complement strand
TACAGTCCCACATCTTCCTATACAGTCCCACATCTTCCTATACAGTCCCACATCTTCCTATACAGTCCCACATCTTCCTATACAGTCCCACATCTTCCTATACAGTCCCACATCTTCCTATACAGTCCCACATCTTCCTATACAGGGCTCTAACAACTCAGGAAAGAAGGAAAAGGAAGAGAACCAGAAATATATTTCTAACTAACCAATCTAGAAAATTCAAGAGAATCCATTTTTACATGTAAGAAAAAAAGACCTCACTATGGAGAACTTAAAGCATATTCTTAAAGCTCAACCTAAGCATTAACTACTTAATGCTTAGACATGCTTAATGCATTGACTTGCCCCTCTTTCAGTTGCTCCATTAGGACAGCTGTATACTATAACTGACATGACCCAATACCTCCGGATTGCCACAGTGAGGGCCTCTGGTGAGCTGGCACAGGGACAGATGACCTCCTGCCGAAGGCCTTTACTCTGGAAGACATTGAGAAACGCATCACAAGAAGAAATAGACCCTGGAGGGAAAGAGGGACAATGGTCAGATAAGAGTTAACACTGTGTTTGACTTAAAATTATTACAGCAAAATAAATTTGAAGTTAGGATTCAGACATAAACAGAGTAAGGTATCATGTAGAAACAAAACATTTACTACAATTTATTATTTATGTTACACTGAAAGATAATATTTGCAAACCTTTAGAAAAAATTAAAAAACTGCAACTTCTATATGTAAAGCACTTTTGCTGACTAAGGAATTTACTTTATTAACTTCCCTGAAACCTGGTCTACAACTTTCAGTATGCAAGTTACAGAAAAATGTGTCAATCTAAAAAAAGAAAACTTCTCTTAGATGAATTTGCATTAATTAATAATACCCTACGAAATATATAACTTTTTTTTGAGACAGGATTTCTCTGTGTAGCCTTAGCTGTCCTACATTTACTTTTGTAGAACAGGCTACTCCAGATCTCACAGAGATCTGCCTGCCTCTGCCTCCCTGAGTGCTGGGATTACAGGCATGTGCTACTGTGCCCAGCTAATATATGACTTTCAAATACAAAATTAACTTTGTTTTATGCAAGATGTTTTGGAGTAATATGAACAAAAATTAATTATTTTGCAGTTTAGGCAATTATTTTAGAAGTGAAGGAAGCACTTATAAACTGAGCTATTTGTTTCTAAACCGACTTTCAGCCATCAGGCATCGAGAAAGCACAGCCTACTCGAGCTTACAAACACAGCTCAGCAGGCCACCTATGAGGGCAGAAACAGTCTTCCATTATTCAGTTGTCTTCTGATGCTAGAGACTAGAATCACCAAGCTATTTCAAGGCAAGTTAAGGATATTTTGTGGAAATCTAACTTATTTTAAGTTTTTGTTGTTTTATAATGAAGCTTTATTTAAAAAAAGCTTTATTTATTGATAAATAAAACTACAGGAGACCATAAAAATAGTACTCCCTGATCTTTTATTCTATGCCAAAGAACTATACTTAGGGACTGACCCATTTCATCCTCAAGGATTATGATCTGACTACCACTGTAGAGTTAAGAAAACAAATTCAAAAAGCAACTGATTCTATAGAATCTGAACATTTCTTTTGACTCTAGGCCTGCAGACTGTGAACAGCCTTTCCTTAATCACTCTGCTATCCTGGTCTTTAAGAAGAACACTGCTTGGTTATTTTAAGATAGTCTCAACCAATATATAGATTAGAACAAAACAAAACATCAAAGCGCCAAGAATGACATGTGAAAAACAAGGAGCTCTGAGGCTTGCCCATCTCTGAATCTAAAATTGATGCTTCACTTACAAGGATTTGCTCCATCAGCCACTATTAACATGCGGAGGGAGGACAAGTTGACATCTCTCTGATCTCTGTGTGCTACAAGTGCCCAGTGCATGTCTCTTGATTTCACGCAAGCCACTTTTGCTACAAAGGAAAATAGAAGTTACCATGTGTCACCGCCAGACTGTGTGGAGCTGAAGAAAACAGGAAATTGTGATTTGTGGGGAATGGTGAATTAGCTTGTCACCAAATCACCCGCAAGCCCAGGAGAGACCAACCTTTGTACTGGCAGACCTTCTGGATCCAGGAGAGGGGGTTTACCTTCATCAGTGAGTACGGGATGCTGATGACGTGCATCATGTTCATGACACTCTGAAACCAAAGGATGAACACAGAGGTAAGCAAAGAGGTGGAGGTACAAGAGGAGAGGGCTCACTGTTCTGATGCAGGGAAAACATGTAAGCCAAGGCACAGCAGGTAGCAGAAATAAGCAGGAGCACTTGAAGGAGGTACTGAGGTTGACTAACACAAGAGAAGTTTTCAGGGGACAAGATGGCTGACTCAAGTTAGGCTCAGTATTATTAGGGTATACTCTGGTATAATCTATTAAGACAAAATGACCTCTTAGAGTTTAGCCCATCCTGCCTGCTCAACTACTCCTGACAGATAAAAAGAATTTAAGTCCAAATCTTTTTCTCATTAAAATATTGCATTAGAAAGAACCCCCAGGGGGTCATCCTTGTGCTTGGGGAGATACGGCTCAGTTGGTGGCATGCCTGCCAGACAAGCATAAAGACGTAAGTTTTGAGACCCTAGCACCCATGTAAAAAGCTGTACATGGTATCATGTGTCTGTAATGCAGCACTTAGGGAAGTGAGGAGGCATGGACAGGGAAATCCCTGAAGCTCACTGGCTAGCCAGCCTAATCCAGTCAATGGGTTCCAGCTTCACAGAGTGAAGACCCTGTCTCAAAAAGATAGACACTAGACATTTACTTTTGTCTTCTACACACACATATGCACACATGTGCTCCGGAACCTGCATACATCTACACTAAAAAGTACATATAGCGCGCGCGCGCACACACACACACACACACACACACACACTGGCATATACACAGAGCACAACAAACACACAACACACCATATATACACACCCAAAATAAGAAAATTATATGTAAATACTAATGATATTTATGGCAAAACTGTTCATCACTACAAACCAGGGAAATGCAAGTCAAAACTACAATGAGGTATCAACCCTCTCAGAATGGCTATTACCAAAAAAAAAAAAAAAAAAAAAATGCTTGAGAATACTCAGAGAAGAGGTAATCTCAAAGAGAATTTGTGGGAATGTACATTAGTATAGCAATAGCGTAAAATAGTTTGAAGATTGCAAAACACATATACACACAACCATAACAAGACAACTACAATGGGATGTACCAGGATCACTACTAGGAATATTGAAATCAGTTTGCTGAAGAGACATCACACTCATGAGCTAACTGTAGAACTATCTATAACAGCCAAGATACAGATTTAACCTAGGTATCTATCAATAGAAGAATGGATAGAAAATGTGATACATACTCACAGTGGAATATTTTTGATACATAAGAATGGAACCGTGGGGAGGGGTTGGCGCACACCTTTAATCTCAGCACTTAGGAGGTAGAGGCAGGCAGACCTCTGTGAGTTAGAGGGTAGCCTGGTCTACAAAGTGAGTCCAGGACAGCCAAAATTACTCAGAAAAACCTATCCCCCAAACAAACAATAAAAACAAAAAAACAAAAATAGAGACCTGCTGTGTGTTGCAACATGAATATAACTGGAGGACATTATGTTAATCAAAATCATTCATGCACAGAAAGACAGAATACTGCATGGTGTTATTTATATGTGGAAGCTAAAATGTTGATTTCAAAGAAGAGATAAATAGAGTAGTGTTATTAGGAGCTTAAAATGTGAATTAATATGTGATGAAGGGGTGGTAAATGCACACAAAATACAGGTAGATGGGAAGATGAACCTCTAGTATACTATGTTTAATCTTAGTCAAATGACCAAGAAGTGATAACTTTTAATTTTCTATAGGCTAGTAGTGTAACAAAGGCAAAAAAGATTCATAGCTTTGGAGTAACTACTAGAGAAATTCTGAATGTTTTTGGAAAGCAATGATACATGTTCCATGCCAACTGTTCTGCTCTCATGTTAATACATATTACATCTACTAAAATGTCATGGGACTACTTGAATATGTAACTGTCAATTACAAACAAACATACAACATTTAGTTTTATAGTCTTTCATTCTAAAAGTTCACTTCCTTTTCAAAGAAGAATACAATAATTGTTTCCAAAATTAATTTTGTTGGTTAAAAGACTGAAAGGCATACAACTTTGGAAAGCTGTCAGAACCAGTCTTCCATCTAGCCTTGACCAATGTATATTGAGATTCTAAAACAGTTCCTTAAGTTGGATGATAAAAATAAAAATTGACTATATAAATGGTCGATGCACACAGGTTGTGATTAAGATTCAGGAGGTTTACACGTAGCTTGGATCTGCATCATAGCACCATGAAGGACTACAGACTGTAAACATCAAGTCAATGCTTTTTGGCTTGGATTTTGTGCAGTGAAAATCAGTGCTTCAAAGGGAGAAGCTCCAAGTGAAAATGAAAAGACTATTGTACAACCCCTACAAGGAAGAGATCTCTACAGAACCTGTGCAAACCTAAACTACTTTTAGGGGCTTCTTCCCACTGAGTTCTAAGAAGAATGAGCTTCTGCATCTCCAGGATGAGGCAGAGTATGTGCTACCATGTTTCAATCATCAGGCTTTAGGAGGAGTCAACAAAAAACAGTTTGAGTCCAAGTACTGCAGAAAGGGATGTAGAACAACAGAATCAAATTTTGCTGTCAACAAAAGAGCAACTTGTGACACTGGTGATACAGAACTGGTGACACTCATGGTGAGGGCTGGATAAATCAGGGATACAGAAGACAATGCATAATCAGAAGCAAGGCATATGCTACTAAAGGTACTAACTCTGATCGTAACCATTTCGGTTCTCATGGACGTGACAATAGAAGCACATGTATCACAAATGCAGGCAGACTATGTGCTTAATCTCTACACCAAGCCACACCATTCTTATGCCAAACACAACAAATAAGATTAATTTTTACTGGACTCTATGAATAAATGAATTTGACAGCCCCCCCATCTACTTGGGAGGTGGGGGCAGGATGATTTCAAGTTCAAGGCTAGTCTAGATAACTTATTGAAACTCTATCTCAAAAACAAAACCCCAAATAGCCAGGCTATAGCTCAATGGTAGCATTTGCCTAATATCCAAAAATCCCTGCATTTAATTTTCAGTGCTAAAGAGAGCTTCTTATACACATTAATATGACACTCACTAGAATCATAGCTACAATAGGGGCAGAGCCTTCAGTGCAGGTTTCTTAATTCTCTGACCCCAAACCTGTGTTATTCTCTTTGCTCCAGCACACATTAGCCTGCCAACATTCTGAACCATGTTTCTGTATCTCTACATATAAAAACATCCAGACATTAGAAGTAAGCCTTACTGGAACACAGAAGCCAGAAGGGGCCAGAAGCAGATTATCTACAAGACAGTTATATGTTCATGGGTCATACAAATAGGTCTGGCTCACTAACAAATAGCAAACTGTAATATTTATATTCCCAACATTTATGTAAAAATTACTGGGGTTTTCTACTTTGGGAAATAAATTATGAGGAAGCCTAAGAAACTATTAAGAAAACAAACCAGTCAAAACTTCCTTATATGAAATAGGTAGGGAATCCCAAGCAGGCATTTTTTTTTCTTTTTTAAGTGCCGAGAATACCTTCACATCTAGTCATTTCTCTACTAAAGTATCCACAGCTAGTTCAGCCACCACTTTCAAATGGCACTGTAAATGAGATAAATATCTCTCCATAATTCAGATTAAATTTTCATTTTAAGGCTAAGTCTAAAATCCTTCCTCCCTTGCCAATAATCTATTACCAGACCCCCTGACTCTTAAAAAAATAGTAAGAACATTCTAGCGAGAGTGGAAAAGCTAGCTTGACAGATAAGGCACCAGTAATACCAGCAGGGAACCTTCAGAGCCCA
The DNA here is from genome assembly GCA_028658305.1 of Pachyuromys duprasi. Lineage (NCBI taxonomy): Eukaryota > Metazoa > Chordata > Mammalia > Rodentia > Muridae > Pachyuromys > Pachyuromys duprasi. Next base: position 36,328,327 of record CM053760.1, on the reverse strand, counting down.
AGATTTAATAAAGACCTTGGTACCTTAATATAGCTATTGCTTCAATATATGGGTCTAAGATTAAAAAAAAAGTTTTTCTAAGACAAGTTGTCTTTATTGTACTGTTGCAGTAAGCTAGCTGAGTAGACAATATGACTCTTAATACAAGATTTCTTTTTTTATAATATGAGAAAGGACGTTGCAGAAGTTGGACACACTTCCATAATAGATACAAGAAGCATGAATGGGGCTTACTTACTGTCAGTATGCCATGCCAGAGCCCCACATCCTTCTTGAAGTCTAGAACATTCACAATAGTTTCAGCTGTATAAAAGAAAGAATTAGAAGTTTTACTTGACATGATAGAGCAGTATGAATGAAACTGAAAGGAAAACCCAAACCTGAGGGGTCATCCTGGATCTTAGAAGAATACCATATTATTCTGTCTTCATAGAAATTCTATAGTTACTTCATAGAGCACTAAGGAGTGTTGGTCAGGCTGGAGAAGGTTTCCAGTATAATATTCTGGCAGGTAAGTAAATGCAATACCTGCCCACATATCACCACTGAAAAACATTTTACTATATCAGACAGCATAGGGCAGGCTTGTGATCCCAGCACTTGGGATGATCACAACTTTGAGGCCAAGGCTGGGCTGCACAACTAAATCAAAGCCAGATTGACATATAGTTAGACTTCTAAAATCACTATCACATAACAACTCCCCATCCCCACAAAAAACAAAACAAAACAAACAAAGAAACAAAAAACTCCACAACTATATACCTTCCTATTTGTTTCTGCCTTCCTGAGATTTTCTTTTAATTTCTCCAACATAAAACCGTGTTCTCACAACAGGAAAACATGAAGGGGAATTTTTGGCAGTACATAGGCTTATTTTGTCACATTAGAACTCTTTAAGGGTGATAGGGGTGGGACAATCAAGAAGGTGAGATACATCAAGACAGGAATGTATTGAAGCGGCACAGGGATGAGTGTTTATGATCTCTTCATTCTGTCTGGACATATTTACCAAAGGTTTAAACATTCCATTTTATTTCCTGATCTCCTATGAGAGAATAAATGGACCAGGAAGACTAATTTACAATACAGATATCCAAAGAAAAATCTCCAAGATTACTTTTTATAAAGTAATGAAATTATATATACTGTACAATATATATAAATATAGATAAACATTTGCTTCTGATACCTAAAAGGTGACAGCCCTGGATCTTCAAAGCATGTAGACCAAGACACACAAGTAAGTATGTTTTGACAAAAGGAATAATAGAGATTAGAGTCAGAGTTTCTTGAAGTATTAGTCTTACCATTAATACAGCATGTATCAGAAACACATTATTCTTAAAACAGGAAAGGATGAGATCACATGAACAGCAGGAAAAAGGAAAGTCACTTAGAGGTGGAGGTAGGGACCACTGCTGGCTTCTTCAGGTCCCAGATACTGCTTGTCTGCTGTTCCCTTTACAGTTGGGGAACAAGCCAGAGGTCCTTGAAGCTGTTGCTTTAGCTATTCCTTCTCTGTGTCCACTCAAAACTATTGCCATGGTTACTGCCACTCACTCTACTTCTCATAATCACAGGAAACACACCAGGAAAAGTAACTGTCCTCCAGCACAGCTTGAAAAACCTATTCTCAAAACTCCTTATTTAATAATGAAGAGTGGGCTAAAACATGGTACTTAAACAGAAAGTTTCTAAAAACATACAGTCATGTGCAGGTGGGGATTAGTGCATGTGTGCCAACTGTGAGATGATCACACATTTCCAAATCTATGTGGTAAAGTTCTCATACCTCTTTTGAGACTGAGCCTTCAAGGACATATTAAATGAGGATATGGGCAGTGCTCCATAGGTACACACATGGAAAATGTCACATGAGGGTACTGTAAGAATGCATCATTTAGAAGGACGATAGAGCCCCCATTACCAGCATTCTCATTTTGGACTTTCAGCTGCAGTCCCTGTGCCTGTGTTAACACCAGTTCAAGCGGAATCACTACTACTTAATAAGTTCACAAACTGACAGATAGAGTTGGGCACAAACAGAACGATACTTTGATGGGTACCAGTAGGAACCACACAGGCTATCTCGCCATCAGGCATCCCTGGTCAGTGGGGAATCTCCAAAAACCCAGATCCAAGAGAGTCTCAGAGCCATCCACACCTTCTGTATAACCGCAGGCCTGTGTGAGTGCCTGACAGTGTGTCAGCAGTGCTATCCTCGTCACGGTCACCCCAAGAACACTTCCATCTTTGCACGTCTTATACTGAAAAGAGACAGAAAATATAGAAAGGTTTTTTTGATAAACAAATTCCTGATCCTTAGTCAACAGCTTCTAGTTATTTGAGACACTGAGTTCTCTCACCACACTGGAACTAGTATAATGAGGAGAAATACACATCTTTTCCCAGTAAACACACTCAGACCCTGTGGAAGGATGACATTCATCTTACCTCAATATAAGCTGTGTCATTATTTGCATCTTTGATGTGTGGAAACCAATCCCTAGGAGGTTTAGAGAGGTGTTTTGATTCTGTGACAAACCACAGCAGCTTTGGCCAACCTTGGAAATAAATTATAAATTCCTTTTAAGTAAATAGGACCCAAAAATCAGGTCTGTAGGATTTCTTCCTCTATTATTTCACACCTTGCTTTCAAATACCACTTCAGTCTATATAGAATCTGTGGTACTCTCATATGTTAAACTGAAAACAATATCATCAAAAGAGTACTTAAGACAATACTAGCTACATCATCACCTCACAGATTATGACTACATGTATTATCAGAAATGTTGACAGATCAGAAAAGTTCTGTCCTGGACTCAACAGGACATTCCTCCACAAGTGAACAGCCAGTCTATAAAATGAAAAATCCAAAGGGGAAGCAAGTTCTCAGGGGCTCTGTAGCCTACCTTTGAACTGTGGGATCTCTCCTGTTGGGCTTTTTGGAAGTCCTTTGTGACAGGCATCACTAGTCAAGGCAACAGTTACTCCACAGCTTCCAAGCAAGAAACCTATCTGCTGACTCCCAGCATCCTGAAAGGTGATCAAGGAGACAGTTAAGAATTGAAGACAAAACTGTACCCCTAGACAAACCATGGCCTCATAGAAATGAACTGCTCTCCCTAAAACCCTTCTCCCCAATCCCATCTTTGTGTATGTTGTGTGATAGAGACACAGATATTGAAAGGAAGAAAGAGAGAGCTCACAAGCATGAGTTCACACATAAAGAAGTTGGGTGGGTAGAAAAGTTGAGAGGATCTATGAGGGGTTAGGGAAGGGAAAAATGATCAACATATATAAAAATTTAATTAAAAACAAAACAATAGTGTTTCATTATAGTGGGGAGAAATTATCTATCACATAAACACCTTACAACCTTATTTCCATACTTTTAAATATTGGTTATAGAGATCTTATATCTGGGGGTATAGAATCAACAGAAATCTTTACCTAGAGTAATGACAACAGGACCACCTTTTCCACCTTGCATATATCACATCTCAATGGAGTAACCAACACATACTAAAATGGGCTATGATACAGAAAAGTAAGTCTGGAGACAGAAAGCCCATGAAGGCACCAAGCTGCCAGGACTGAATGTCACCTTTCAGCAGATGTCACAGATGGGCTGTCCCTGGCTGTAACCCTCTCAGGAACTGTCTCCCTGTGTGAGTTTTATTGCCCCATGTATCCAGCTTGCTTCTCATAAAGATAGATGATAAACAGCCAGGTCACCTAGATTCACCTTCTCTCCTGTCAGCTCTGCGACTATGCTGTTGACTTGAAAAGTAAAATCAGAGTCTTAGAGTACCAGCATTTCTGGAACTAAAAACATATCATGGTATAGAAAAGCCCAGGCTATACCCAGCTTGACCCTATGAACAACCTTCATGATGACTGGGCTTGTTGACTCTCCTCCTGTCCCAGAAAGTCACTGGGCAAAAAAAAAAAAAAAAAAAAAAAAAAAAATTACTTTCACTACTTATCAACCAGCATTGACATTTCAAAGCTGTTGTCTGCCAAATGTTTAGACTTAGTACCTTTCCAATTTAGGTTTAAAGATATTATAGTTTCTTTACATGGATTTTTTTTCATAGAAAAATAGATAGGAAGGTAATTGCATAATTAACACAACCCTGCAATGGGAAAGGTAGTATAGACCTCACTAGGTAGGGTCACTCCATTTTTTGGAGACACCTTTATGGGGCTTTTAATTGTTGCAATACTGTTACAAAGTCAAGATCAAACACTATTCCTCTAAGAAGGTGATGCAAGCAAGCAGAAGAGGTAGGTTTTTAGCAACAGGAAGTGAACTGCCTCTCAAGCTTATGAATGTCTTGCTGAGTCAGGCATATAACAGAGCTATCTCCCAGTAGGAAGTGACTGGGGTCAGAGTTACTCACAGGTACCTGAAGCAGACACACAGATAAGAGGGTATGACACTAACCTTGGACGTAAAGCCAAGAGGCCACCCTCCCCTATATTCCAAATATATGAGTATATGCATGCAAGTGGGACTTATTACCCCCCACAACAAAATCATATACATAAATAGACCCCTAAATGCTAAAAACATAATTATGTTGAAAGAGCATTTGCTAGGCATATATGAATTCCCGAAATTCAATCCCCAATACTGAGAGAATTTTAAGAAGGAGAAGGAGAAGGAGAAGGAGAAGAAGAAGAAGAAGGAGAAGAAGAAGAAGTAACATGAGAAGTGGGGGAGGTAGGAGACGGGAAGAGAAGGAAGTGAAGGAGGAAGAGGAGGAGGACGATGACGAGGAGAGCTATACAATATTAAAGGGTGGAAGTCTTATAATAGAAGTCAAGACTGCCATCCAGTATTAAATGTTGTCTCTAATTGCATCTCCTAGTCTACAACGTACCTCCCCAAAGGCTAGACATTAGCTTCGGAAGAACTTGGTCAGGTCATTCACAGCCCCCGTGGGGTGATACCAAACACACAAACACACAAGCCAGAGGCAGCTTCCCCTACAGCCTTCTACATCCAACATTCAACTGAGATGATGGAATGAAGTGATGAACTCCAAAGAGTCTGCATCAAAACAAGGGTCAAACAAAGAACTTATTGGTCCTCAGAATCTCTGTTCCTGACCCAAGGACAGGATAAACAGATACAAGCCACAGAGCAGCAATGGCTTCCTATGGTCTACAAGTTCGCTAGAAAGGTATTTGCCTTCATCTGGCTGGATGACAGACCAAGCCAGGGAAATAGTTAGCACAGTTTCAGGATGTGAAATAAGATAAATGTTCCAAGTCACATACTCTGACATTGATATCATTTGCTAAAAAACCTTGCCCCTAAAAATAAGCATGGTTCTCACAGGTAGTTTGTCCCAGGTAAGAGCAGGTATGCAGATACACTCAGAGAGGAGAGGCAGCCTTGCGTCACAAACAACTCCCCCTCCCCCCCCCACATTAAGGGTAGCAGATCAAAGTTTGTAACTTTCCCCATGTTTAAGAAAACCCAAATTCTAATTGGGTTACTTGATTTGTTGCTGTTTTACTTCTTAAGTTCTTTATATATTCTGGATATTAGCCCTCTGTCAGATATAGGGCTGGTGAAGATCCTTTCCCAATCTGTAGGCTGTAATTTTGATCTGATGACAGTGTCCTTTGCTTTACAGAAGCTTTTCAGTTTCATGAGGTCCCACTTATTGATTGTTTATCTTCTTTTAAAATATTAATCACAGGTTATATACTTTGGATCCCAGCCATAGCTCCCTCCCTCGTTCCCTCTCTGCCCCTTTCCAAGTCCACTGATAGGGGAGGACCTCATCCCCTTCCATCTGACCCTAGCTTATCAGGTCTCTTCAGGACTAGTTGCAATGTCCTCTTCTGTGGCCTAGTAGGGCTGCTCCTCTATCGGAGGGTGGGGGAGCGGGATTTGAGAAGCCAGCCATTGCATTCATGCCAGGAATAGTCCCTGTTCCCCTTACTAGGGTACCCACTTGGATATTGAGCTACCATTTACTACATTCGAGCAGGGGTTCTAGGTTATATCCATACAGGGTCCTTGGTTGGAGAAACAGTCTCATAAAAGACCCCTGTGCCCTGATATATTTGGTCCTTGTGGAGCTCCTATCCTCTCCAGGTCATATTAACTTCCCCTTCTTTCATATGATTCCCTGCACTCTGCCAAAGGGTTGGTTATGTGTCTTAACATTTGCTTTGACACACTGCTAGGTAGAGTCTTTCCTAGGCCCTCTGTGGTAGGGTCTTGTCCTGTTACTTGTTTTCTCCTACATCCAATGTCCATCCCATTTGTCTTTCTAAGTCAGGATTGATCATCTTATCACAGGTCCTCTTTCTTGTTTATCTTCTTTAGGTGTATAGATTTCAGTATGTTTATCCTGTCTTATAGGTCTATATAAGTAAGTATATACCATGTGTGTCTTTCTGCTTTTGGGATACCTCAATCAGGATGATCATTTCCAGGTCCCGCCATTTGCCTGCAAATTTCATGATTTCCTCATTTTTAATTGCTGAGTAGTATTCCATTGTGTGAAAGTACCACAATTTCTGTATCCATTCTTCAACTGAGGGACATCTGGGTTGTTTCCAGATTGTGGCTATTACGAATAAAGCTGCTACGAACATGGCTGAGCAAATGTCCTTGTTGTGTACTTGAACATCTTTTGGATATATGCCTAGGAGTGGTATAGCTGGATCTTGAGGAATCACTATTCCTAATTGTCTAAGAAAGTGCCAGATTGATTTCCAGAGTGGTTGTACAAGTTTGCATGCCCACCAGCAATGGAGGAGGGTTCCCCTTTCTCCACAACCTCTTCAGCATGTGTTGTCACTTAAGCTTTTGATCTTAGCCATTCTGATGGCTGTAAGGTGATTTGTATCTCCCTGTTGGCTAAGGACATTGAACATTTCTTTTTCTGCCATTCTACAATCCTCTACAAAGAGTTCTCTGTTTAGCTCCAATTTTTTAATTGGATTACTTGATTTGTTGTTTTAACTTCTTGAGTTGTTTATATATACTGGATATTAGCCCTCTGTCAGATGTAGGGTTGGTGAAGATCCTTTCCCAGTCTGTAGGCTGTCATTTTGTTTTGATGACAGTATCTTTTGCTTTACAGAAGGTTTTCAGTTTCATGAGGTCCCATTTATTGATTGTTGATCTTAAAGCCTGTGCTGTTGGTGTTCTGTTCAGGAAGTAGTCCCTATGCTAATGAGTTCTAGGGCTTTCCCCACTTTTTCTTCTGACCAATTTAACGTGTCTGGTTTTATATTGAGGTCTTTGATCCACATGGACTTTAGTTTTGTACATGGAGATAATTATAGATCTATTTTGGTTTTTCTGCATCTAGATATCCAGTTGGACCAACATCATTTGTTGAAGATGCTGTCTTTTTGCCATTGAATGGTTTTGGCTTCTTTATCAAAAATCAAGTTTCCATAGGTGTGTGGGTTTATTTCTGGGTCCTCTATTCGATTCCTTTGGTCCACTATTCCTTTTCTATGCCGCTACCATGCAGTTTTTATTACTATTGCTGTGTAATACAGCTGGAGATCAGGCATGGAGCTACCTTCAGCTGATCTGTTGTTGTACAGGATCGTTTTGGAAATTCTGTGCTTTTTGTTTCTGCATATGAAGTTGAGAATTTTTCTTTCAAGGTCTGTAAAGAATTGTGTTAGTATTTTGATGGGAATTGCGTTGAATCTATAGATTGTTTTTGACAGAAAGGCCATTTTCACTATGTTAATCCTACCAATCCATGAGCACAGGAGATCTTTCCATCTTCAGACATCTTCAATTTCTTTCTTCAGAGATTTGAAGTTTTTCTCATACAGGTCTTTCCCTTGCTTGGTTAGAGTCACCCCAAAGTATTTTATGTTATTAGTGGCTATTGTGAAGGGTGTTGTTTCCCTAATTTCCTTCTCGGCCCTTTTGTCTTTGGTGTACAGGATGGCTTCTGATTTTTTTGAGTTGATTTTGTATCCAACCACTTTGCTGAAGGTGTTTAACAGCTGGTTGAATTTTTGGGGTCGCTCATGTATGCTATCATATCATATGCAAATAGTGATACTTTGACTTCTTCTTTTCCAATTTGTATGCTCTTGATCTCCTTTAGTTGTCTTATTGCTCTAGCTAGGACTTCAAGTACCATGTTGAAGAGATATGGAGACAATGGGCAGCCTTGCCTTGTTCCTGATTTCAGTGGGAGTGATTGAAGAGTCTCTCCACTGAGTTTGATATTGGCTATAGGCTTGCTTTATATTGCCTTTACTATGTTTAGATATGTGTCTTATATCCCTGATGTTTCCAAGACTTTAAACATGAATGGTTGTTGGATTTTGTCTAATGCTTTTTTGGCATTTAAGGAGATGATCATGTGGTTTTTCTCCTTCAGTTTGTTTATATGGTGGATCACATTGATGGATTTCCATATACTGAACCACCCTTGCATGCCTGGGATGAAGCCTACTTTGCCATGGTAGATGATATCTTTTATGTGTTCTTGGATTCAGTTTGCAAGTATTTTATTGAGTAGTTTTGCATCAATGTTCATAAGAGAGATAGGTCTGAAATTCTCTCTTTTTTTTTTTTTGTTGGGTCTTTGTGTGGTTTAGGTATCAAGGTGACTGTAGCTTCATAGAATGAGTTTGGTAATGTTCTTTCTGTTTCTATTTTGTGGAATCGTTTAGAGAGAATGGAGTTAGCACTTCTTTGAAGGTCTGGTAGAATTCTGCACTGAATCCATCTGGCCCAGGGCTTTTTTTGGAAGGGAGACTGTTGATGACTGCTTCTATTTCCTTGGTGGATATAGGTCTATTCAATCTTTCTACCTGATCTTGACTTAGTTTAGATAGATGGAATCTATCAAGAAAATTGTCCATTTCATTTAGATTTTCAAATTTGTGGCATATAGACTTTTGTAGTAAGACCTAATGATTGTTTGGATTTCCTCAGTGTCTATAGTTATGTCCCTCTTTTTATTTCTGATTTTGCTGATTTGGATTGTTTCTCTCTGCCTTTTAGTCAGTTTGACTAAGGGCTTGTCTATCGTGTTGATTTTCTGAAAAAAATCAGCTCTTGGTTTCATTGATTCTTTGAATTGTTTTATTTGTTTCTAATTGATTGATTTCAGCCCTGAGTTTGATTATTTCCAGCCATCTGCTCCTTTTGGGTGTATCTGCGTCTTTTTTTTTTTCCCTAGGGCTTTCAGTTGGGCCATTAAGTTGATTGTATAAGATGTTTCAAATTTCTTCTTGAAGGCACTTAGTGCCATGAACTTTCCACTTAACACTGCCTTCATTGTGTCCCATAGGTTTGGGTATGTTGTGCTTTCATTTTCATTGAATTCTAGGAAGTCTTTAATTTCTTTATTTCTTCCCTAAGCAAGCTGTCCTTGAGTAGCAAGTTGTTCACTTTCCATATATGCGCAGGCTTTTTGCTGTTTCTGTTGTTGTTGAGGTCCAGCATTAGACCATGATGGTCAGACAGGATACAAGGGATTATTTCAATCTTCTTGTACCTGCTAAGGCTTGCTTTGTGAACAAATATATGGTCTATTTTGGAGAGGGTTCCGTGCAGTGTTGAAAAGAAGGTATACTCTTTTGATTTTGGGTGAAAAGTTCTGTAGACATCTATTAGGTCTAATTGATTTAGGGTCTCTGTGAGTGCCCTTGTTTCCCTGTTTTGCTCCTGACCGGATGATCTGTCCCTTGGTGAGAGTGGAGTGTTGAAGTCTCCCACTATTAGGGTGTTGGGATCAATGTGTGATGTCAGCTTTAATAATGTTTCTTTTACAAATGTAGGTGGTCTTGTATTTGGGGCATAGATGTTCAAAATTGTGATGTCCTCCTGTTGGAATTTTCCTTTGATGAGAAGGAAGTACCCCTGCTCATCTTTCTTGATTAACTTTGGTTGAAAGTCTATTTCATTAGATATTAGGATTGCTACCCCAGCTTGTTTTCTGGGTCCATTTGCTTGAAAAATATTTTTCTAGCCCCTTACTCTGAGGTAGTATTTATCTTTGTTGCATAGGTGTGTTTCTTGGATGCAGCAGAATGTTGGGTCCTGTTTCCACAACCATTCTGTTAGTCTGTGTCTTTTTATAGGAGAGTTGAGTCCATTGATATTGATAGATAATAGTGACCAATGACTGTTAGTTCCTTTTAATGTGGAGTTGGTGGTCTTACTATGATCTATTGTTTTTTTCTTTTAATTTTTGTTGCGAAATTATCTGTATCCTATATTTTCTTAGGTGTAGGTGTTTTCATTGGATTGAAGTTTTCCTTCTAGTATCTTCTGTAGGGCTGGGTTGCTGTGTAGATATTGTTTAAATTTAGTTTTGTCATGGAATATTTGTTTTGATTGAAAGCTTTGCTGGGTATAATAGTCTTCGTTTTCATCTGTGTTCCCTTAAAGACTGCATGACCTCTTCTCAGGCCCTGCTGGCTTTCATAGTTTCTGATGAGAATTCTGCTATGATTCTGATTGGTCTACCTTCATATCTTACTTGACCTTTTTCCCTTGCTGCTTTCAATATTTTTTCTTTGTCTTGTAGGTTTAGTGTTTTGACTATGATGTGACATGAGGTATTTCTTTCCTGGTCTAGTCTATTTGGTGTTCTGTAGGTTTCTTGTATGTTTATGGACATCTCTGTCTTTAAATTATGAAAATTTTCTTCTATGATTTTCTTAAAAATATTTTCCAGTCCTTGGGGCCTGGAGTCTTCTTTTTCATCTATTCCAATTATTCTTAGGTTTTGTCTTTTCATGGTGTCCTTGATATCTTCTATGTTTTGTGTTTGGGATATTTCAGATTTTACTTTTTCTTTGAGGGAGGTATCAATTTCAGCAAGTGTATCTACAGCACGAGAAATTCTATCTTCCATCTCCTGTATTCTATTGGTGATGCTTACTTTTGTGGTTCCTGATCTTTTCTCTAAATTCTCCAGTTCCAGGGTTTTCTCTGTTTGTGTTTTCTTTACAGATTCTAATTCTGTTTTCATGCTTTGCACCATTTCCTTCATCTGATTGAATGTGGCTCCTATTTTTTTGTTGGCTCTCTATATGTCTCTAATTGTTCCTCTATGTGGGCAATTATATTCTCCTATATTTTTTGAGAGCTTTGTTCATTTCCTCTTTTTGTTCCTCTAATAACTGCATAAGCATAGTTTTAAAGTCATTTTCCTGTGCTTCTGCTGAATTAAAATATCCATTGATTTTGGGGGTTAGTGCTGGGACAATGTATCCTCATTTTTGTTGGGTGAGTTCTTAAGTCAACCTCTGGCCATTTGCTTATATGTAATCTTCACTATTTGTTTCTTGAGTCTGAACTTCAGGCTGGATCCATCTTTCTCTGGTTTATGGAGTATTCTTCAGGGAGGTCCAGTGGTTTGAGAGTGTGTATTTTTGCTTCAGTTGTACCTGAGGGAGGAAAAGCCACTGATGCAGAATCGTTTTTGCGGGGGGGAGTAAACATGTATGGGAGTGCTAGAGAGAGTAGGTGCTTGGGATATGAGGGTTGGGAGCATGCACAGGAGGGGATGTGGATGGTAGCATGGTTAGCAAGCGCAGATTGTGGGCACGAAGTGCCTGCGCAGGTTTCCTGAATACCCTGTGGTCTACAGTCTGTGGCGGGCTCTGCAGACTGGACTCTGAGGTCTGTGGCTGACGCTGTGGGTGGGACATGTACTCTATTGTGGGCTCCGTGTGACTGGCCCTGTACTCTGTGCTAGAAGCTGCGAGCACAGCAGGCTTGGCTCTGATCTCTGATTTGGGAAGAGCTATGTGCTTCCTCTGCTGCCTCCCCCTCAGGCAAGGCTGGAGATGGGAGGTGGTGGGAGAAATGCTGGAGGTTTGACTGTTCTCAGTCTCAAATCTCAAGAAGGGAGATCTGTGCTTGGAATAGGCAGCACTGTGCTTCTTGCAAGGTGCTGTGTGCACTTCAGGGTGCCTCCTCTGCTTCAACTGCTGGTTACAGTACCTCTGCTGCTGCCTCCTTGCTAGCTGCAGCATATCCACCGCTTCCTCCACTGCAGGCTTGGCTACCTCTGCCGCTGCTTCTGCTTGTTACGGTTAAGTGCCTGGGAATCTATTCCCCAGGATTAGTCCACGGAGATGTCTGTAGTTGACAGGTGTCCTATTGGACTAAGATCAGGGGTTGGTCCCCCTTCTCCCCAGACTCCTTGTACCGTTGTTTTGGGTTCGACAGCTCCTCCACTCACCAATTTGGAATTTCAGCTCCTCTGAATACAGTGTGTGCTGGTCGCCACCATCTTGGATTCCTTGATTGTTGATTTAGATCCCATGCTGCTGGTGTTCTGCTCAGGAAGTTGTCTCCTGTGCCAGTGAGTTCAAGGCTCTTCCCCACTTTTTCTTCTAACAGGTTTAGTGTGTTAGTTTTTATATTGAGGTCTTTGATCCACTTAGATTTTAGTTTTGTGCACGGTGATAAGTACAGGTCTATTTGCATTTTTCTACATGTAGATATCCAGTTAGCACCATTTGTTGAAGATGCTATATTTTTTCCATTGTATGGTTTTGGCATCTTTGTCAAAAATCAGGTGTCCAAAAGTGTGTGGGTTCATTTCTCCAAAAGATACTCAGGTATACAACAAAGACATTTACTCAACTATGTTTGTAGCAGCTCTACGTTTAAAAGCCAGAAGCTGGAAACAACCCAGATGTCCCTCAGTCGAGGAATGGATACAGAAATTATGGTTCATTTTCACAATGGAATACTACTCAGCAATTAAAAAAAAAGGAAATCATGAAATTTGCAGGCAAATGGTGGGATCTAGAAATGATCATCCTGTGTAAGGTATCCCAGAAATAGAAAAAACACACATGGTATATACACACTTATAAGTGGATATTAGACATATAATATAGGATAATCATACTTAAATCTGTACACCTAAGGAAGCTGAGGAAGAAGGAGGACCCTGGTAAGATGCTCAATCTTCATTCAGAAAGGCAAACAAGATGGACATCAGAAGAGGGAGAAAACAGGGAACAGGACAGGAGCCTATCACAGAGAGCTTCTGAAATACTCTACCCAGCAGGGTATGAAAACATATGTTGAGATTCATAGCCAAACTTTTTTGCAGAGTGCAGGCAATCTTATGAAAGAAGGGGGAGATAGAAAGACCTGGAGGGAACTCCACACAGAGAGCAATAAAACCAAAAATCTGGGCACAAGGATCTTTTCTGAGACTGATACTCCAAACAAGAGCCATGCATGGAGTTAACTTAGAACCCCTGCACAGAAGTAGCCCATGGCAGTTCAGTGTCCAAGAGTGTTCCCTAATCATAGGAACAGGGACTGTCTCTAACCTGAACTCATGGGCCAGATCTTTGATCACCTCCACCTAAGTGGGGAACACCCTTACCAGGACACAGAGGAAAACAAAGAAGCCAGTCCTGATGAGTCCTGATAGACTAGGGTCAGATGGAAGGGAAGGAAGCCCTCCCCTATCATTGGACTTAGAGAGGAGCATAGGAGAAGAAGAGGGAGGGGGAGTGGGATTGGGAGGGGGTGGGGGGGGAAGGGCTACAGCTGGGATAAAATGTGAATAAACTGTAATTAGTAAAAATAAAATTAAAAATTAAAAAACCCCAAATTCAAATATTTCTGTTAATTTTCAAACATTTCTGCAAGATAGAAAAAGCTGATAATGTTACTATTTAGAAATTCCTTGTATGTGACCTGTGTGGCAGTAACTCCTCACATCATAATCAAACTTTCCTCATCACTAGTAAGATCTATTAATTAATGTCTTTTCTGTTATCAATTTTATCTGGGTTTATAATGGAAACCTTCAAGCACACAGAAAGATGGAGATAAGAAAAAGCATTCTTATGTGTAAATCATCTAATGTTAATAATTACAGATTTTGATCATGCTGACCCTGTCAATTCTACAATTATCCTCACTATAAAAGTTCATATTCATAAAAATGTTTATACTCAAGGAACCCAGCATAAGAGACACACACATACAGTGCACACATATGAATACACATAAGGGTCATACATATGCTCAAATACATTATTTCTGTGTCCATACATATCAGGGCACTCACATGCCACACACTGGCATATAAGAAAGTATCTGATATACTATGTATACAATAGCACTTTAGCCAAGGGATACCATTTCTAAAGCAGCCCCTCCTCACCCTGGAGGCGGCTGTTCATTTCCTTTTACCCTCAGCAGCTCCATGTCTATTTTTCTTCTATTCTTGTGATTCAAGACCCCAAGTCTACTGAGTGTCTCTGTCAACATGCCACTGTGTTCGCCTTAAGTGGTAAATATACAAGACTCTAGCATTGCTCCTTCCAGAGGTTCTATCTGAAATTGTATTAGAAACATTGCTGTTTTTGTTTGTTTGTTTTCAGACATAGTCTCATTCATTAGTCCACTTGGCCTCATCGAGGGCAACCCATCCATTTCAGTATCCCTCTTGCTGGAATTACAGGAAAATGTCACATATCCCATCCCTTTTGGAAACATTTACTAACATAAGGAACCAAACATCTATGATTTGAGTTCTCTGGAGCAAGCAAGACAGATCCTTTTGGCTGTTATGCAGCTGTTCACATTATAGCAGGAAGGGAGTGACCAGGCCAAAACTTGGTCTGGCCCAGTAAGTCTGTTCTGTCCTGTCATCACTGGCAAACAGTCAGATTCTTCATTCTGCCACTGGGTCTTTGCAGTCACTATCTCTTTGTATACAGACCATCAACACCAGTGTATAGCCTTTGTTCCTCAAGGACATCTTGGGATAGCCTACTTTTCAGGTTAGCAAATCCATTTGGCTGACAGAAATACATATAGGTTCAGATACCATGAGATAGTGACAGTCTTTTTCCACATATACAGTGACAACTCAAGTCCCACTAACAAGGTTGTAGGTTTGCTTTCTCTTGTCCTCCTCCCCTGTCTTGTTTACAAGCTATAAGTTGAGTCACCAACTTCTCTTGGTAAAAATGCCTAGATGTTTCCCTTTCACTACCAGGAGTAAAGGGAAAAAAATGAAAGCAAGTTGTTACTTAGGCATTAAACAAAACAATATTTAGGACTGAGAATGAGGGATGTTTAATAGGGCCTTTAAGGCAACTCTAGTGGCCATTGAACAGGCAGATGGAAGCATTAGGCTTCACATACTTTATCACCTACTCATAATTGTAACCAAGCAAGAAAAGTCAAGTAAAAATAATAAAAATGTGCACAGGTACTATGTTGTACATGCATGGGCACGAAAGAAAGTTCAGTAGAACTATAAGGGAAATGCAAATTAAGACTACAGTGAGATTATTTCACACCCGTTGGCATGGCTTTTCATCAAACAGGCAAACAGTAACAGGTGAAGACAAGACTGAAATCCCAAGAAAGGGTGCAGAGATTCCTAAAAACACTAACACCAGATTTTGACTGCAGACAGCAGGTCATATTAGGGATCATCAATTAGACAGATGATTATACAACTATATACTATTAGCTTCTTATTGGTCCCACAATAAGAATAGCCTATAAAGAGAAACAGCAACTTTAGTCATCAGAAGTGAATCTGGAACCTGACAATGTCAGGACAACTAAACAAAAACAAAAACTACCACCCACAATCAAGATAAGTCAAAGAACTATCATGTACCTGGCTTTCTATGCAGTGATACTAAGGAATGAGACAATGGTGCATAATAAGTTGAGATAAGACAGCTCCATGCTGTGCTACAAAATAAACTTAAGCTCCACCTCTGAAAAGTCACACACCTGCAGATGAAACATGCTGTGTGTGTGAATAACTGTTCACGTAACAGATGAAACTGATGAAAATCTGTTCTGAGCCTTAAAGACAGTGAGAACATGTGACTGTTCTTGCATAGCGAAGATAAAAAGCCATTTACAAAACTGTAGTCTGCACATTCACTTGCCACTGAGCCTGTCACTTCTCTCTAATAGAGTTTAATGAACAACAAGTTATTTACCTTTCTTGTGAGTGGCACTTCAATGGGGACAGGAACAACTTCAGCCAGCAAGCAACCATAGAAGGCTACCATGAAAGCAGCAGGGTCATTGTTAGGAAACACTAGCGCCACCTGTAGACACAACAGCAGGATTTATCTTTCCACAGACAATAGGATGAAACCTCCAAGCCACCAGCACAGCAGTATAGGCCTGTCAGACCACAGACCACTGAGGAAGGTAGGAAAGAAGGACTATAAATGCAGGGCAAGCACAAGCTACAGAGCAAGAATCTATTTCAAAAGTGATGGATGCTGAGAAAATTGTTTTCTGTAAAATGAATAGTAAAAGATATTTTTAAAAGTACCCCGTACTTTTTCTTCATCTTACATGGAAGGGAATCATTAAGAGCTGTCAACTATAGTATCATTACCAGACAATAGCTCATTTTACTTTTTGCTTCTTATCTTCCATAACCATGTAATTTTCATATAAATAAAAACAGTGGACATAATATGTGGGTTATAATTCTTTTCATTCATCTATATAAAAAACTGTGTGTTCTGATATAGTTCTCAAGTTAAAATTAAATGCTTATATAATTCTTTATTAGGTAGCTGGGCAAAAGCATAGGAGCTTGAAGTTAATTCAGATCCTAAGTTATTTCTTAGTTCTGGGATCTTATGCACAATTTTGGCCTCTCTAAACCTTTTTCCTTATATGGAAAAAGGAAAAAGAGCAATAATATAAACCGCACCTGATTGTCATGATAAAGGGCAAATGACATACAGTTTATAAAGTTCAGTGTGAAGCACGACACATCACATGTGTCTATAAATATGTAATCCTCATATTATCAGTCCTGGTATTAATTTCAACATCAGACTTTTAATGCTGATGGGTATGTTCACTACCTCCTGCTACAAGTATCTCACTGTACCTGGTCTTCCCATGCTCATCCAACTTTCTCAGTTTAGTCACTCCAAGAGTAGAATATAACCCAACAGAATAATGCTGAATGTAATTTTAAAATAGAATTTTCCAAAACTCTTTAACAATATGACATATCCTAAGAATAACAGTTTCTTTTTCCCTTTTGGATTCCTTTCATTTTCCATATTTACCTATTTACCTTTTCATGTCTTTCTGTGTTCCCTGGAATTTGACACAAAGTTTCTTAATATGTTTCACATTTTCAGCATATTTTTAAAAAATTGTTTCCTTTATATTCATAGGTAATAAATATGACCCAATTTCTTCATATCTTTTTAAAAGAACTGAGACAGTTTGGGTATGGGTATACTTTCTAAGGAATGTGTTAGGTGGTTTATAATTATAAAAGTATCAGAAAATCTACTCATGCAGACTAGAATGGCTAAGACTTCCTTAAGCAATATCTTCTGGAATGGTCATCCTACATGCAAACTGTCACTGACTGTCACTATGTGTACATAACTGTTTGCTGAATGAAATATTTATCCTATCCCAATGCTCTCTTAAATGTTCCTTCCTACTTGGTTAGAAGGTGAGAAGGTTTCCTATATGATTAGAACTTTTTCTGTTTGGTTGGTTTATTTTTGTTGTTGTTGTTTTTATTTTTTAGTTTTGTTTATTTGGATTGCCACTATGCCCTTCAGGATGCTGTCTCTGTTTTCACATAAACTCCTCTAGCATGCTGTTCTACCCTCAGTGTTAACTCTTTACAAACCATGTGGGTGTATTTTCACAGGCACAGAAATTCAATTATTTAGCACATATGCATTATTTTGGAAGTTTTTTATTTTACATTAGTGCATTTTAATTTCAGACATTACACAACTTGGGGTGGTTCCCAGAGCTTTCTGAGTGTTGAGTAAGGGTTTTAGACACACCAGCTTTCCCCAAACACAAACTCTGTATCTCTGCTTCCCCTGTCCAGGGGAGACACCTTACATCTACTGCAGTTCTAGATACTGAAGAACAGAAAAGAAAAAAGAAGCACCTCTGCCATTAGATCTCTACCCACTGTCCCCCTTCTCTGGCCTCTTATTACCTACTTTGGAAGCAAGAGTCAGTCTGTGAAGTGACTTCTCCAGGGCTTATGTGTTTGGGCAGCTGTGTGGAATCTGAACAGTGACTTTTCCATGTGATATGCACCAACAGGGAATACATCTTTGGAAGTTTTTTATTTTGGAGTTCTAACTGGTTTCTTTAAAAATGTTCTAAGTAGGCCTTATTAATTTTGTTTAGCATTTTTAATATCCAAGATAAATAGGTTGGCATAAAAGGATCCTGATGGCAGTTATGAAGTCAGGAGTAAAATCTTAATTTGGTCATCGTGGCTCTTTCATAATACAGGATAGTTGGTGAAAGCAAAATTAAGTTTTGAAATACAGGATCTCTTTTCTATATGGCTAGAAAACAAGTTGGAAAAAGAACCAAATGATGTATTTGTATGTATAAACATATCAACAAAACTGATTCTCTGAGACTAATGTGTATCTGTCTTCATTTGAGGAAGTCAGTGTGTAGTGATAGCACATTTTCAGATGCACATAAAGATACAAGAGACAATTATATATTTGTAATATTCCCAGGTGACTACCTGCCACATATGATTTCTTCCCACAAAGTGGTCCAAGAAGTCTAAGGAAACTGATTAAAACAGCAAAATACACCAAACTCCCCAATCTGATGGTCGTACCTAATCCTAAAGAATGCATACTTGCCTTTCATGTCAAACTTTACATTACTAAGGAGGAAGGACAAGCTAAATTCTGGAATTGTAAAAGAAAAGTTGTCTAGTTATTTGAACCTCACTTACCCTGTCTCCAGGTCGTACCATAGGTTCTTGCTTTGTACCTAGTTTATGTAGAATGTTATAAGCAACCTTCATACTTCTTGTCCATAGTTTTCCTGTTGATAAAGCAAAAACACACAAACAACTTAACAATATATACACACATTTTCAGCTACACACAACTGTGAATATTAAACTACTGAGCATTTTTGGAGTGTAATTCATACATCTGTTATGCTCAGTACATATTGTTGGGAAAAACTGTCACATGGGAAATTACTGACCAAAAAGTGGGACAGAAAAAAATACTATAAAACTGAAAGCCCAAAATGCACTAAGAAGTAGCAGTAGACATTTTAAAAAACAGCAGAGAGAGACAGAAGCATATGAAGGGAGGAAAAAGGGAAGGAGGGAGGGAAAAGGAGAGATGGAGGGAAGTAGAGAAGGAGGGAGGGGGAGGGAGGCAAGGGAGAGGAGAGAGAGATTGGAAATTTTAATTTTAGCATGTTTAGCCTGTTATGCTTGGCCTATGACAAGGAAGGAGTCGATGGGACATGAGGCCACAAGTTTTTCATTAGTTAATAGTACACAGCCATGAGATGGTAAGGATAGGGTCTGAAATATCCTCTCTCACAGACAAAGTTTACCCAAAAATTTTTTTCATTTTTATTTTTGTTGTTTTTATTTTTCATTTACGTTCCTACAATCAGGTTAGAAAATAAGTACTAAAGACAGTCACATTACCAAAGGATAATCAGAACAAGGCCTTAACATTTTTTAATTCCTCTTAGTATATGAAGCACTTATTATAAAGTTCTAGCTTAAAAATTTTTTAAATCTGTATTTTTACTGTATTTCTACTGGATTAGTGTGGAGTTCCGGTGAGAGTTTTAAAAGCTCCATCCGTCTTTTGTTGTTGTCTTGGGCGATGAACACAAACTCGGCAAAAATGGCTGTGACTGGTCATTCAAAGCCTGATCCCCTGCAAACTGCAAACTTCTCAGAGTGAACATTTTCTAATCTTGGGGCTTGGAGATTTTAGATGAAGATCCTTTGCACTTGAAAAAAAGTGCAAATTTTTATAATCAATTTTAAAATTCTGAACTCTAGAAAAAAATTTTAAGTCAAATGCAAATGTAAAAAAATGTTAAATTTTAAGGCAGGTTTTTTTTCCCCCTAAAAGTTTCTAGAAATTTTATTTAAAAACAGAAATAAACTCTAAAAGACTTTCACATTCCAAGCCTTAATCCTATGCTCCTAAATTTCTAGGTAATCATGAACACATCATGAACGTAAAGTAAAACAGACTTCAAATCTAAAGAGAGTTCTCTCATACATAAGGCATTTTACAGCAGAGTCTAAGATACTCAACTATTAAGAGCTTTCAAAATAAATCAAAGTTCTCGCCTATACATTCATGTAAAAGTTATATAATACGGATCAATCTAATTACATCTCAATATAGTCAATGTCTAGTTTTCTTGGGTAAACAGAAATTCCTTTGGCTTATAACACATTTTTTTAATTAAAAAAACCAACCCACCAACCAAAGCAAGCAAGCAAACAAAACCCTTTGTTTTATTTCATATTAGAACTGTAGCTACCAGAGTTAATGTTGCTATTATTTACCATTCACAGTATTCGTCTACTTATGTGCCCCTTAGTGGATAGTGAGCAAGGAAAATGTTTTATCTCTTATTACTCTAATTACCAGAATAATTCCTGATTCTCAGAATATGCTGAATACCTAGTGGGGGAGGGTCATTAATATCATAGGTAAGAACCAATCAACTCTATAGTCATGCTATGTAACTCAACATAACTCTTACGTATTTTATTCCTAGATGTTAAGATTTCATTCATGTTCTCTTCCTCATCTCAACCCCATATATCTTCAAGCTCATTTGATATCTTATTTGGGGAGTACAGTTATCTGTCAATGATCATCAGCTCATGAGAAACAATACAGGGAGTTGGGTTTTTTTTCCCATAAATATTTTAAGACTTCAGACCTTCCTTACTGTGAACAAAACTAGGGAACGATTCTAGCTGAATAATTTCAATTTTTTGTCACTGAATCAAATAAAAAGTAATATGCTATAAACAAACCAGTCAACTAAAACTATTACAGTTAGCTAATGTTTCAACTTCATTTTCTGCTGAGACTCTTAGAAGTTGATATCATTATGCAGCCACACACAACCTAGTTTTACATACTCTCATAAAAAGTGTAAAATGCAAACTTTGCACAAAATTCTTTAAATATACTTAGTATTTTTAAATTTTGTAGTTTTCACAGAAAAGGAAACTGAGTAAGTACGTTGCCAGTATAAATCAGAGAATAAGCACTTCCAGTGTGGTTGACAAGGATGGGTCTCTTTAGCTTCCCTTGGATTTGAATCAGATCTAGGCTACTATGCAGATAGTGTAACTGCAGAGAAAAAACATAAATGGAAATGGAAGGTGTAATACAGTTATTAGAAGAGCACATCATCTGTAGAGCTGGAGCAGGAATAGGAGAGACTTACCAGTAACAACAGTAAGGTGGTGGAAAGACTATATATTCCTAACTCAGGCAGCTAAATCTTTGCCATACTTGAAGTAACTCAGAATGGATGAGGAGGAACTCATGAAGTTCCATCCTCTACCTGATGAGCTATTGGCAACTAATATCTCCTGGGGTCAGAATAGTCAGTTTTCTTCAGGGACTCGGGCCCTGAGAAGCTATACATGCTCCAGTAGATGGTCCTACAGTCATGCATATACAGATAGCACTACATGAACTCCGTGGGTATCAGAGGATAAAAAATAAGCACATTAAGCTGTGAGTGAAAACAGGTAGTGGAGATAGGAGAGGAACTGAAAGGAAAAGAATGGGAAATAGATTTGATCAAAATATGTCACACACATGTATGGATATTAAATATTTTAAAATAAAAAGATAAACAAGAACACTTATGTAGTAGAAAAGCAAAATGTACTTAAAGGTATCCTAAAAAAACAAGAGGAGGTATAAAGAAGGTAGTTTCTACCATGTGAGAAATGAAAAGGAAGCACTGTGCAGCATGGTTCATTTTCAGTAATTAAGATTATGGTGTTTCATGGGTGCTCTTTCATATACTTGCTATTTCTGTTGCGATTTGAAGACAAGTATCAGATCTTTTATAAGTTTACTCCATATTTTCTACTAAATATTCTAAATTTTTCAGATAAGAATTCTGCTGCCTCAGGACTTGACAGAAAATTAAATTTGGGGATAAAGAGATACTTGAAGGCTTTAAATACTATAGCCCTTCAATTATATCAATTTGCTCAGACATTAGAACAACTCATATTCAATGATCTTTGTTTTCTCTGTATTTTCTCAGAAATGACCAATTTATGGTTCATTTATTTTTGTTTCCCACAGATAACAGTCATGTATAGTATTCATTGTGTCAGCCAACACTTATATACTGATAAGGTATAAGATTAGATTAAAAAATATCTTATATTTGAATATCTTACTTCGTAATATATTCTAAACAAGAAAAATGAAGATTGACCCATAGCATATGACTGACAATGTTAAAATACAGCAAAATATAACTGACTTACAAGCAGGAGTTACAACATTCTGGGTACAGGTATGATGCATACATAAAAATAAATATTGCTCAAAGCAAAAATCTGTTTCCTGTACCTCAAACTTATCATAGCCTTATCAGAAGGACTAAGAAGCAAGCACTAGCTTCTTCAAACAGTCAACAGAGAGGAGCTACAGTTTTACTCTTGTATGAAAAGATTTCTTGAGAACTCAGTTTCATTCAACTCCCAAGCCAGTTATACACTGCTGCACCAGTATATAACACAAACTTAATCTACTTAAACTTAGTCAATAATTGCAGGTCACCAGAAGGCACACAACTTCTGGAACAAACACAAAAGCTGGTGCTAGGGTTGCCCCTACCCCCAACACACAAACACATACACAGGTAGGAGGCATCATCTATAAAGCAGCACCAACTCCAAGTACATAATTAGGTTTCAGAATTAATTTGGCCAGGCATGAGGGTCACACAGAAAAAGTCTTCTCTTTTTGAATAACACACACACACATACAACAAAGGTCATGCTAAATCACAGATAATATTCTCTATCTATTTTAAAGTGTCCAAAGTAGCCACGAATATAAAGGGACTGTAAAAAATATACTGCCAAATCCCAAATACTCCTAAGCCTAAACCCCACTTTGGTATGAACTGCACAGGTGCACCTGTGGTCCCACTCCCCAAATGCTGGGTTCTTCTTAGTTCCATTACTTAACATAGCATTTGACTCTTAACCTTGGTGACTAATTTAAACCCCAAGCTCATTTGTCAAAATTATCCAAAGTGGAACAGGGACTATTTTTGTCATGAACTCAATGGCTGGCTCTTCGACTCTCCCCCTCCCCACCCCCCCACACGCCTGGGAGTAACAGCCTAGCCAGATCCCAGAAGAGGACATTGCAGCCAGCCCTGAAGAGAGAAGATAACTATGGTCAGATGGAAGGGGAGGAGGTCCTCCCCCATCAGTGGACTTGGAGGGGGGCAGGGAGGAGATGAGGGAGGGATGGGGATAGTGGGAGGGAATGAGGGAGGGGTCTACGCCTGGGATACAAAGTACCTAACCTGTAATTAGTATAAAAATAAATAAATTACATTTAAAAATTATCTAAAATGTCTGTGATATAAAAACAAAGCCACAGTTTAAAAAAAAAGCACTATCATACATGCAGATGTAAATGAGGCATTTGTTCTTGTAGCTATGGAGTTTATCGATTCTTTGTAAAGCAGAAGCTAGTAGTATGAAAATAACTGTAATCTGTATTCTCCATGGTGATGAGACTAAGAGAAAGACTGCTCTCAAGCACAGCTGGCCATGTGCAAAAGTTTAGTCTGCATTAACTAGACTGTGAGAAGAATTAAGGGAAACCTATTTCTCTGGCTTTTTGTACTGTGTATCCAGATTTTGCTGTTTCTGAGTGACAGATGTGAAAGTGGAGCCAGTCAGACACAATCATAAATGCCTTTAATCAGAATGTTGAAATAATAGAAGATTAACATCTCTGAAATTTAAAAAGTCACAAGTCTAAAAGTAAAGTGCAGATATTGAAATCCCAAAGTGTCAAATCCTAAAAACTATAATTCTCACTTACAGAGTAGGGAAAGATCTTTTCATATGGACATAATGAGGAGTAAGGTCTGGGGATAGGGTTAGTCCACTTATATGCAGGATGGTATCATGTGATGCAGAAGAAATACCTAGAAATCTGGTCAAACATCATCTTGGATATGTCTGTGAGGTTGTCCAGGGACCACTGTAAGTCTGAATAGGCCTGGTAGGCATGATTACCCTTGATATTAACTGATATAATCTACCCAGCCAGGAAATCAGAAAGAACAGAGGCAGAAAGTGAACCTGGCTTTCTCTGAGAAGTAGAAAGAAGGTTTTCTTTGCTGCACCAGAGATTAGGAATACTAGGCTTGGGCAGAGAGAGGAATTAGCTCATTGGCAGTGTGTGTGTCTGACACACAAAGTCCAGAGTTCAACCCCTACCTGAGCAAAAACAAAGACATAAAACAAGCACAAGCCTAGAATCAGCAGCCTCAGAACTTTGATAACCCACACTATAAGTTTCCCCAGAGTCAGCAGGCTTCTTGGCTTCCTACTATTGAAAAGTGTCAGCATTACTTTTGTACAATTTGGTATGTTGTGTCTTTTATTGTTGTATTGTTGGTATTCCAATACTGGAGGTACAAATGATACAGACAAATCATTTATGCATTTTTGTCTCTATAAAGGTGCCTATCTATGGTAATGACTTTCAGTATCAATATTGTTTGCATATGTAAGCGCAATGAAATTTCCTCAAATTAGCAATTGTCCTCATTGTACACTTTCCAAGATCCCAGCTCTCTGGTGATTATAAACACAACATTGACCCAAATGGCTTTTGACCAACCCTGTCAGAAGACTTGGGCAATGAACCATGGCATTTCAGAGGACACAGTTATAAGGCTGAATGTATGTAAATACCAAGTGCATGTGATACACATGTCAGCATCTGCTTTCTGGCTTGGTTCTTTATGAATGCAACTTATCTGATTGTAACTTCATGTGACATGTATGAATAAATCTGAATATTTAGCTTGGCAAAAATGTCTCTATTCTTACATATGTTGTTGTAGAAAGTGAATTATAAAGTATTTTGTAACCATTTTCCTATCTTTCTAATACGAATCTCCCTTTAAAAAATATGAATAAAGCTAGGTGTAGTGCCTTTAATCCTGGCACCAGGAAGGCAGAAGGTGGGTGGATCTCTGAGAATTCAAAGCCATTTTGGTCTATATAGCAAGTTACAGGAAAGCCAGGGACACACAGATTCTGTCTCAAAACAAAACAAAAAACATATACACACATATATGAAATGTCTTCTAAAGAATTTTAAATATTTTCTATTACTGTATTTTTGGGATTTAAAACTTTTGGTGTTTTAGACTTCAGGAGTTCCTATCATCTTTCAATTTCAATATTTGGGATTATAGCATATTGATATTTTGAGGAATTATGATTCAAACCTAAACCTGAAGGTTAGATATATACTCCCTACTGATTACCAGCAAAAGTATTCATTTGAAAAAACCAAGATCTAGTATCATAGTGTAGTTACAATTACAGCTTTTTATATATTCATATCTGGTTTTAATTTTAAAAGTAAAAAGTAGCAACTCCTCTATCAACACAAATTTTACTAAAAATTTCTTTAAAATTTCATCTCCTTTTAAACTAGAAACAGACAAGGCAACCCAAACATAAATAAGTCACCCAAATGTGTTTTTATTCCCCCTCCCTTCAGTAGCAGTTATGTGCAGGGATGGCAAAGGACAGACAGTGAACCTTATAGGATTTCTGTAAGTGACATTACGGGATTACCATAAGTGAGGATGTACAGAGGTTTTCCATTTGTGTCCATAGTGGTCAGGCAGGGGGCCTTCGGTGAGATGGTCCCCCATCGTTGTAGTGCAGCTTCTAAAGAGGGTGGCCAGTTTGTGACTACTCCCAACTGTTCCCCTCTTGTGGCCAGCATCTGGGCGCCCTCTGGCTTTGGTTGATTTGGATCTGGTTGTTGAACTATATAAGTTTAAAATACAAGATTTTAAAGGAAAATACATTCATTTAGTATATTTTTTTTTAGTTATTTATAACAAAAAACTAAGAGATTCATACTTAAACCATAAATGTATCAGCTGACAGCAAATGTGCTTTTCTAGAATCAAACCAATATGAATGTAACAAAAGCACTGAACTCTTACAATTTCCAAGGCAACACAGAATGGAAAACTTAGGTGGGTGTGAGAACATTTGTGGGTAACAGACAAAACCGAACCATATGCCTAGAGTCTCACATTTAAATGCATGGGTTTAAAGTTCTAATTGTTAGCACACAGTATTCAAAACTCCAAAAGGCTCAATTCTTACATTATAATTTTTCCTTTGAATGGTAAGTTACAGGCAGAAATCTTCTACAAATACTCTGAATAACAAAAGCATGGTGAAAGTATTTTCATGAGTAAAACTAAATTCCTTATCAAAAAAAAACACTGTCCCTCTTCTTTTAGTTTAGATAGGTATGAAACTGAAATCATTTCCCCTATTTCTAGAAAAGCATCTGTCTGAGTTTGAGTTATTACTTCAACATGCTATCCAGAAAACCAATTGAGTCTTCCATAAATTGTATTGTATTTTTTCCATTTTCATGTGTATGTATGCATGGTGTGCATGTGTGGCTATGTGGTCATGTGCACACATGAGTGTACATGCTCAGGCTGTAGGTTGATGTGAGCAATTGTCTTCCAGTATTCCTCAACCCAGAATTCACAAATAAAGCTAGTGTCACTTACCAGATTTCTCTGGTGAGAAATCTGAACTTTCCAAAACCTCATTTTACATGAGTTCTAGTGATCTGAAATCCTATTCTCACACTTTATCCAAGTACTTTATCCCCTTAGACATCTGTCTCCCCATTCCTCAGATAAGTCTTAAATTCAGTTAATAAATAAAAAGAAGCATGAGTTTGAGCCAACAACAGACCTATTTTGTTTCAATTTTAAGTTGTCTAGTTGAAGCCTCCCCATTCATTCTAAGTAAGTTTGGGACAGAGTCCCCAGCATGCTTCTCCAGTCTCATCAACTTGTGTAGAAAGTACCCTTTCGCTTTGAGCCAAGGATTAATATAATTTCATTTTGCTTTGATATCATGGCACTAAGTCCTTACAAAGAGGCATAAATCACAGAACAGAGTTACATTCCACTGAGGGGGCAGATGGCTTCGAAGCTCTAACTGTTCAGTACTTGGTATACCATTCAGATATGCAGTAGGAACAGCAACCGACACTCTGACTTAGAGCTCTGTTATTGAAGGAAGACAAGATTACCACTCTTAACAAAATAAAGTCACTTTACTCCGAATGCAACATTATATAAACAACTATAGAACCCCATAAAAGAGGTAGAAAAAATTACCTTCTAACAATTCCTCAAAGTCATCAACAAAGAATTCCCGTAATGGAGGCCGCTTCGGTCGTTTAAGGGTATTGACAAGCTGCTGAATTTTTGCTGATACCCGACTACTTACTGGTACACCTGAAAAATAGGAACCACAGTGTAAAAAAACAAAAAAACAAAACAAACAACAAACAAACAAAAAACTCCAGAAAAAATAAAAGAACTTGTGAAAAAATTCTCAAATAACAGTATTTTTGCTTCCAGTAGTAGGAAAATAGATAAGGCCTTACACATGCTAGAAAAAGCACTGATCTGTCCCCCCATCACTTCAAACAAATTTTTCCCCTTAAAATGTACTTTTAAAACTAAAAAATAATTTTAACTCTGAAAACATATAAAAATAGCCATAATTATCATCATCTAAACATAGTATCATCTCATCAATTAGTCCCAATCAATTTGGCTCAGATGAATCCAAGACCAGTGGTTTGAAGCCTAGGGGTGCGAATGTTAGTAAAAACCCAGGTTATGATTCTGAGGTGAGGGTGTGCACAGTGAGAAACGTAACATAACATAGTAGTCAGAATTTATCCAGTTCTGACAGATATTTAATTCTGAAACTTGACATATTTCAAAGATGACAAAAGTTTTGAAAATAATGACAAGAATACTATCAATAATCAGTTTCAACAATGGTTATACCCGAGAACTAGCCAACTCGGTACGATGGAAGGACAGCCAATTCTGTAAGAAATGGGATCGCTATAGTTTTAATAGATGTTTATGAATAAGAAATATTAGGACTCCAACCATGCTGAAGACAGTATGCTGCTTGTTAAAAGGTATGACCAGAGCTAGGTATTTAATTGTGACCCACCTAGTTATCACAGCAACATCAATAAACACTATAAGGCACATGGACTGTGGCATGTTGATACTGTTTTACTCATTTTTCATAAAATAAAAAGTGTAATTTTACTGGCAAATCCTATGCTAACTTTTAAGACCCTGGCAGGAATAAAACACAATTAAAATCGAATACAGCAGAAAGTTCACATGTGAGGCTTGCCAATTTGTACTGAATACTGGGCACTATACTAAAAATAATCAAGATTAAAAATATGCAGACTAGGAGAAACCTTTTAGTCTATATTTTACCAAAGCACTAATTTATTTCCAATTTTGAGAAAAAAAGATGTCTCCTTCTTCCAAAATCTAAGCCATAACGATACCCCTGTAAATCACTTTGTTTTTCTATTTAGGTTCATTTTGCCCTCTGAAGTAGGCATTCAAGGTCTTAACACTTGTACTATAATTTCTTTAAAACTCTAAAGACTCAACCAACATTAGTTAGACATTAGCAAAATCATTAGCACCTAATTAAATCTTTTTCTTCTCATGGATAAATTACTACAATATTTACATTATTTTTTTATAAGGAGAAGTTCTTAGACAATTTGGAGATAACTTAATTTTTCAGTCAGGTCACCTTCTAGAAAAGTTCCTGAAAAAACTGATAAGGAATGAGTGTCTAGAAGTAGCACATTCATTCAAAAAGGCCAATAGTCATAGTAAGGACAGAAGTACAAAGTTCACGCAGGAGGAAGCACCTCTCTATAAGACATACCATCCCCAGTCTCCATGAGCTCAGCATTGCCATACTTTGGTGCTGTCCGGGATGTGGTAGAGCCCTGCGGCCTTTCCACTTGTATTGAGTGTTCTGAGGTGTATGTGGTTACATCAGGAGGTGCAGAATGATTTTCTGTAAAGAAGCACAGGAGACAGTTTCCTGAGGAACCTCATGGTTACTCTGAAGGCAGTAATAGGGCCTCAACAATGTTTAGAAAGTGACAAACTTACATGAAAGGATTGCTTTGGCCCAATATGGTTATACAAACCTGCATTTATAACATTTGAAAGCAGATACAATGAAGATCATAAGTTTTGAGGCCAGCCTAGGCCTATATATGAAAAGGTCATGCCTTAGAGAACAAAAAAGAAGAAAGATTACTCTAAATCAAAGTTGGCCACAAAACTCCCTAAACAAAAGTGATTAATTTTAAGCTAATTTAAGATTAATTTACAATAAGACAATATGTACCATCTCTAGAGAAAAACAGGTAAAATATTCAGATTTGATTTTCTAACAAAAGTAAGATCAATGAATCACTGTATCATTTTAACCAGAGTAATATCTCACATAACCAAAGAATAACATATTACGAGCTATGTATTTGTTCATAGAAGACACATTTTTGGTGTGACAGCAGAGGCAACAAATAACTCAAGTTTTAATCCAGAGGGCCTAAAACTTAAAGGGCAACATTGTTGATTCCAGGAGATCCTGGGAAGCATTTCAATCTCTCTGTGCTTCTTTTCCTACCTGTCAAATTGAAGCAATAATGGTGATCCTCTTAGAGATTGGGTAGATGCAACAAATTAATACATGCAAAATTCTTAAGATATTCCTGGTAAGTGGTGAGAGGCATCAAGAAATAATTATCTATTTTAATTAAAACACAAATAATCCTAAATAGTAGCTCAAAAGCTTATAATCTAATATGTATTAAGTGTCATGTCATGGTTATCTTATTTGTGATTATTATTGCTGTGATGAAATACCTTGACCTAAAAAACTTGGGGAGGAAAGGGATTATTTGGCTAACATTTCTACAGCATTGTTCATCATCAAATAATTCCGGACAGGCACTCAAAAAGAGGAGAAATATGGAGGCAGGAGCTGATACAGAAGCCACGGAGGGGTGCTGCTTATATCACCTGGATTGCTCAGTCTTATAGAATCCAGGATGACCAGCCCAGAGACAGCCCCACCCAAAATGGGTGGTGCCTTCCTTCATCAATCCTAATTAAAAGAATGCCCTACAGCCCAATCCTGTAGAGGCATTTCCTTAATTGAGGCTTCCTCCTCTTAGATGACTTTAACTTGTGTCAAATTGGAATAAAACTAGTACACATGGCCAAGGAACTGTGCAAACCTCCCCTACAGCGTTCAGAGTTAAGCTTTTAAATGGTTAAATAGCAATAGAACAACTTTTGAAATTATTACAGCATCAAGAAAACCACGTCAAGAGATGATCAACGAATTATACATATGTTAGTTCTAACAATGCACACCAGAATGCTAATTTTGATTCACTATGCCATGTTACATGGAAACTTTAGATTGCTTCCTTTATACTGCTCCATGTTAAAAGTATATAGTCTTGGGCTATTGAAGGTGACTGTCTTAGTCACTGTCCTGTTGCTGTGAGGAGGCACCATGACCAAGACACTCTTTCAAAAGAAAGCATTTAATTGGGGGTTGGCTTAGTTTCAGGCTTACTCTATTATCATCACAACAGGAGCACAGGAGTAAGCATGGTGAAGTACTTGAGAGCTACTCCTTGATCTGCAGGCAGGGAGAATGCATCTGGGCCCAGCACAAGCTTTTGAAACCTC
This sequence comes from Pachyuromys duprasi, assembly GCA_028658305.1. NCBI lineage: Eukaryota > Metazoa > Chordata > Mammalia > Rodentia > Muridae > Pachyuromys > Pachyuromys duprasi. The sequence goes on along the minus strand of CM053760.1, from coordinate 36,297,597 downwards.
AAAACCCCTCAGTGACACAGTTCCTCCAACAAGGCCATAACTCCAAACCATTTTTTTCTTTTTAAAAAATTATCATTTATTACAATTTATTTAATTTGTATCCTGACTATGGTCCCCTCCCTCATCTCCTCTCTTGTCCACCCTCCCTCCCTCTTCTCCCCCTATGCTTCTCCCCTAGTCCACTGATAGGGGAGGTCCTCCTCCCTTTCTATTTGACCCTAGACTATCAAGTCTCATCAACAGTGTCACTCTCTGGTACCTAAGCATTCAAATATATGAGCCTACGGAGGCCATTCTTACTCAAACTACCACAGTGACATCCATACAGAAAAATCTTTCTTCTTTGCCCACTTTAACTTTATAGTAAGCTTCTGTTCCATACAAGCTTAAACCAATAAACGCTCAAGAACACCACACAGGAAAACATGGCATGAAGCAGGCTTAAAAAATATATACTTTTATAGTCAGAGAATTAAACCAAGAAGGTGAAGATCACCCTGTTGGACCTTAGATACAAATGTTCACTTCAGGCAACAAGAGTTTTGGGATTCTGCATATGTTCATGAATGATAGAAAGCTCTCCACTCTTTGGAGGGGTATTACAAATAAATTTTGTCAAGTAGGCAAAACACACAAATATCAAACATGTGGATAATAACTAAATTTCCATAGAAATTAGCTTGCACATACTATGCAACGCTGTTGGAGAAAAACTGGTGGCTGGGAGGGAGTAGTCTGTCTTCCTGAGGAAGCTTCAAATGGATAACCCTGGGAGCCCTTGATACTTGAACAAGAGGTTTGAGAAATATGCAAAGGACTGAATTACATGGGTCTAAGTTCTGTAATCAAGCTTCCATGCCTTTGTTTCCTATTTTATAAAATGGAGGGGACACCTCGCTTATACTCACCTGTACAGTGGGAATGAAGAAATACACATACCCCAGTGCTATACTTCACTATCATTGTGTACACACACTTGTACTGGAGGAGAAATTCTCAACAGCCAGATTCCACAACGTACATAGGCACATTCAACAGCCAGTTACATCAGTTGGTGTTTGAGGATTGAATCATGGGATGCTTTGTAGAGTCAAAGGTGGTAATACATTCCTAAACAGACCATTCACCATGTTTCTTCCTAAGAGCAACTGCTCTGTCATGATCTGAATTCTCAGCTTGCAGTCCAATTCTCAGTACATCAGAATATGGCTGTATATTTAGGGTCAGGTACTTGGAAGATGGTTACATTAAAAAAAAAAGCTACTGGGATGAACCCTGACCCATTATAACTCATTAGAAAGTGAGATCAGGCCAGAGAGATGACTCAGTGAATTATTGAGGAAGTCTGATGACATCACCATTATATCTTGAGCCCCCAAGTGGGAAGGAGATAACAGACTTCCTAAAGTTGTCTTCTGACCTCCACATATGTTCCATGGTGTACATGTACTCTCAACATGCATATCCAACAAACCAACAAACAATCAACTGAGTAAATAAATATTTTGTAAAGGAAGGGAGAAAAAAAGGAAGGAAAGAAGGAAGAAACAAGGAATGAATGAATGAATCAGGGTACAGATATAAACAGAGACCAAGTGGAGATTACAATAGACATGGCTCTCGCCAAGCTAGGGAGAGAAGCCTCTGAGAACTCAATACTAGCTGTACCTGCACATCTGTAACTTCTAGGTCTCAGAGCTGTGGGAACATAAATATCCCCCATTCAAGCCTCACAATCTATGGTATTTTACTATAACAACCAAATAAACTACTAAACATCCTTAGAAGCAGTTTCTAAGATCCTATCCTGTGGAAGGTGTGCCTTTGTCAAGAACAGACACATGAATACTAGATGGAGAAGCAGGAGGTAGGACATGTCATTCGATCACTCCTATGAGTGGGAGAAGGAAAAAAATCATCCAAGTTGCCTTTTCATCACCTTCAACTCTGTATTTATCCTTGTCACATCCCATCTGTACTTTTTCCAAACAGGATCTCATTCATGTCTCCAAAGGATCTAATTCTCTAGAACTCCAACTACCTCGTGGCCAAACGCTATATCCTCTGAAGCATCCCACTGCAAAAGAAAACATAATATATGCTAATGTGTAAAGAACAAGATCTGAAATGCAACAGCAACCACTGTGTTTGAGCATCCTGTGCTTTGATTTGATTCCCATTAGCCATGCACTTCAACACATGATTTCATTAGGGCTACCCAATGAGACTTTACATCAAGCAGGATTCCCACTTCTGTGAGGAGGAGGTGATTAATGATTCTAAAATATCTGATAGTGTAAAAAATAGGAACAGTGACAGCTGGATGACTTTGAAGTGTTTCCAGATGTATATGTGCTGGTTAGTTTTTTATTTTCTACTTGACACACAACCTATAACACATGAGAGGAAGGAACTTCTTCATTCAAAGAAGTTGTGCCTGTGGCCATGTGACTTAAGAATTGTCTTAATTGATGATTGATGTTGGAGGTACTACACACAGTGGGAGGTACTACACACAGTCAGCTAGTCTTGGGCTGGAAGCTAGCTAAGCAAGCCAGAGAATAAGCCAGTAAGAAGCTTTCTTCCCAAGGTTTTCAATTCAATTTCTTCCCTAAGTTCCTTCAGTGATGAATTATTATTTATAAGTGTAAGCTAAAGTAAACCCTTTCCTCCCCAAGTTGCTTTTGGTCAGAATACTTTATCATAGCGCTAAGGAAAGAAAAGCAGAACAATTTATGTATCACCTCACTTTCTCCCCAAGATCCTCTCATTTGCCTGAACAATAGGAGGAAGGTGCTCATGGCTGTAAGAAATTCTGTTACTGTAATGATGCAGTACACCTATTCTAACACACATGGGAATTTGAGGAATGTTCTGAAGGTTCATGCATATGCATATAGCATCTGCTCTAGAAACACGTATTGAGGGATGAAGAAAAAGTTCACACTGAAAAGGCAGGCTCAAGGTTTCAAATGTTCATAACCTCTAGGCTAGAGGCCAAGAACTCCCAACACATCAGGAACACTTAAAGAGTTCTCTTATCTCAGGGATTCCTGTCTTCTAAGACAGGAACAACTCAGTTTCACATGACCACCAATTTGTTTATTTTGAGAGTATGTATGTTTATGTTTTGCAGGAGCACAAACTCAATATATATGGTTGCAGGGGTCAAAAGTGGATGTTGGGATTTTTGCTCTCATCAGTTGCTCTCTATCTTATTTTTTGAAACGGAGTCTCTTCATTTCAGCTAGGCTGGCTGGCTAGAAACTTAATGATCCAACTGTCTCTAACACCCTCAGTTCAGTTAAAGCTACATGTGGTCATATTCAGCATTTTAAATGGTTGCCAAAAATTTGCATTCAGGTCCTCATGCTTCAATGAGCCAATAGCACAAACTGTACAATCTCCCTAGTCCTCACCAGGTTTTTTAAATCAAAAGAAAAATGGCTCAGTGAAAGCAAAAAAAAAAAAAAATCTGTGCCCACCTGCAAAGAGGATGCCTATGAGACAGGCTCATCAGACAACTCAGCCTACCAAGTCTGCCCAGCTGTTTCAAGTTCTTGGCAGGTCACGGGCTGGGCTTCTACAAAACATTTTAAACCAAAAGACTTCAGTAAGAATGCAGAGGATATCTATCTGAACAGAGAGGCAAAGCAGATTGCTCCAGAGTCCTGGAATTTAAACTCAAGAGTTGTCCAAACCGTGGGTGAGATTCACACAAACTACAAAATTTGAATGAACACAGGATGGCCACACCTCCTTTTGGTCAGGTAAAAATAAATACCTCTCTTTAAAACCAAGTGCACTAGACATGACCTAGTCCTACACAAAAGATAAATGATGGTGATGGAAGGGCAGGAGCACCCTTATGATATCAAAGCATCCCACTGTGTCTGCCAGCCACTGCCTGCTCCAGGAGACTTAGCTTAAGTGCTCACTGAATCAATGCCCTCTCCCCCTTTGTAATCAAGTGGAAGACAGGACATTCCTCTGTAGTATCCCTACAGCAGAAATTAAATAAAATGGTCTCTAACGGTGATGCAGTAGCAATTGTTGTCTCAGCCCAGGGTGATATACTAAGGAAAATCTATTAAGGCATGCAAATTAGAAGACGAACACACACACAAAATGATTCCCAAGAAAATACTGTACCCCTTTACAGTTATTTAGCAACAGAACAACCCTCTTCTAACATTGCTTCTGCCACAAAGTGATCTCTATTGTTTGCTAAATTTCTATAGTGATTTGTTACTACCTTTACAAACCAAGAGGAGGTTAGGTTAGAAAAGGCTACTGTGGTTCCATATTCAAGAATCTGAGAGAGTCAAGGTTATTTTTCACTGATTGTATACAGTGCCCCATATATTTTTGCTCATATTTATAATACAAAAGTTCTAGAAAGATGTGATATGCGAAACAAAGCTAGAACTATTATTTCTCAAAGTGGCTGCAGAAATCCAATGACACATTCCCCTGAGGTCCTGCAACCAAACAGAACTGCTACCAAGACTCCCTATGCTTAGGCTAGAGTAGGGGTTCCATTCTGCCTTTTGTCCTGTGTGAGGCCCTAAGAAAGAATCTGAGAGATTCATGAGCATAAAGGTATGAATGATGCTGTTACTTTCTAAATTAAATGCACTTAAAAATACAGGATATTAGATGTCAGTGACTAGATGAAATTTTATCTTGTGGTACCAATGAGGCATTCTTACAAAACTGAGTGCTAATTTCCTCCAGAAGGAAGAAGATGAAAGGTTAACATACTTTTGGAGCCAAGAAGTATGATTTGGATTTTAATAAGTCAATGTAAAATGAATTTTGAAAGATTACATCATGAAATCACTTCTAAAAGAAAGTAACAGGTCTAAATCCATGTTTTAACCATCCTGATGGGACAACGGAGGACTGGACACATAACATGGGCCCTATATGCCATTCAAATAAATCCAATACACACAGTAATACAGGGTCACTCACTGAACTAGGAACTCACCATTGTCCACACTGGTTAGTGAGCTCCAGGAATATATCTCTTGACTCACCAGGACAGGGATTACAGGTAGGAGCTACCAGACCCAGCTTTATTACATGGTTGCTGAAGATTCAAACTCAGGACCTGATGTTTGCATAACAAGCACTTACCAACTGAGATAGCTTCCAAGCTCTAACTCTTATCTTCTTTGTAGAGATACATGATTTTTATGAGAATTCAGTAATACAAACAGTATCTATTGAAATCAGTATTCATGTCAACTGAATTCTAAAACATTTTGGGAAAAGTAATTATTTTATAAAGACTGGAATAATAAAAATACACTCCCAACACTCTGACAATGTTGTCAGATGAAGGCATTATCAAAAGATTACAGAGGCTTAAAATCTAGAAAAATTCATATGAAAGTTTAATTTCCTAAATACATATAGTCTGCTTTTGAATGTACAATGTAATGCTATCTGTTCTGTTTTGTTCTTAGTTCTTACTTTACAACTGTATTAGCAGTGTATGTTCAATTTCCCTACTTATGATATCTAAACAACTAATACATTTCACTCAATACTTTTCCAACTATACATCATGAAGTTTAAAATCATTCAATTAAATATACTGGCTAGTCTAAGTTACATTTCTCAATTTTTCAACCTGATAAAATTTTATAGAGAATTAACCCTCTTCATTTCTAACTAAAGTTCTTCAGAGTTTTTAACTTTCTTTTTTTTGTGTGTGTGTGATATTTAGGACTGAATAAGCCACAAGAAGCAACTACCGAGCTATAATGTCCAGTCTTACAATACTTAATAAATACTTTCATAATTATCTGAGTGAGCCAGTGTCATTCTGAATTGGGATGTGCCTCAGTGGCACAGAGTTTGGCTAATATGCACAAGGCACCAGGTTTCATGCCCAGAAAACAAGTTATCCTGGTTATGGTGATGGAGAGAAGGTAATCAAGTCAGCCAATGAATTATTCAGTCAGGAATGTAGGAAGTGAGAACATTAGGTCTGGCTCCTGTACTAGCAATCTACACAGTCTTAGAACTTAGCACTGTCAGGTTTGAGGCTTTGTTGTCAGGATCCTCAGCTGGAGACTAACAAGCATATCTTGCAATATACACAGCAAGCATCACGGGAGAAAGTCAAAATGACAGCTCAGAATAGAATTTTTAGATCCTATAGTAAGCCATCCTAGCTCTCCAAAATATATGGGAGTTGTATTAGGCATATGCTCAATGAAATTTGCAGAAAGTACACAAGGACTTGAGATTTTGCTTTAACCAAGGAACAAAAGAATGCCCATTTTGAGAGAGACTGTATGGTTGTTATCTCTTGACTTTTCTCATGTGCAAAAGAAGTCTCTATAGGCTCCACATGAAGCAACATACCCAAAGGAATTAAATGTGATTTGGTAGCTTATTTTGCCTTGAGCTTTCTCAAATGTGCATTCATGTACATGTAGGCACACACACACACATGCTATTTTCTTGTTCTGAAGCTTTTGATGATCTCAACAAAAGGTCAAGTGCTGCCAACTTTGATTTTTTTGTCTCTGGAATGAAGTATTCTAATTTTCATCAGGTTTCATTATCTTGCCATTGCTTGAGAAAAAAAAGGCAATTCCTATAGATAAGTCCCAGATATTCTAGGAACTTATCCTTGTGCCAAATGAGAAATTACTAAAATGTCACATACTCAGGAGTTATATTTAGGTCACACCAAGCTTTGGTGTATATGAGTAATGCAACCTTTTATAGTTTGGATAAATTTAATTCTGCATGCTATAATTTCCTCCAGTATTCCAAGTATAAACTCACAAAGAGAAAGCCAAAGGCAGTGATTAATTTGTTCAAAAATATGTGGTGCTCTTATTAATATTCTGAGAACCTCCTTAAAAGAACAAAATCAAAGAATATAAATACTTTCATGTGGCCAAGTTGTTGGGTAACCTAGCTGCTCAGGTACCATGCATAGATGACGGCCTCGGCAGCCATCCTAAGCACCAATAAGCAAGAATAAATTGTGTTGTATAAAGTATTTAATGGTGACATTTACACACAATGTTTAATTTTCTGATATTTCAAATGGATGTTATTAGGTAACATTAACTGGTAATTTTCTTCAAAATGTGTTAAACTGAAATAATATCACTTTGAAAAAGAGCATTGCTTTAAAAACTTCCTTTTGTTCCAGAATGTTCCTTTTTCTTCTTTTTACTTGTAATAGTTCTGAGAGGTACAAAAGCAAGAAATTATGGTTCCCCTTCATTAAAAAGTGATTTCAAGATCCCAGAGATTATTAATGGGAGAACTCAAAGCAGATGTTGCTCTTCAGGAAAACTTACTTTGAATACAATAAAGGTTAATGCTTTTAACTCTGTTCACAGAGTTCAACTAAGGTGAAGCTTAAAATGTCAGTTTGAAATTACTTTGCCTGACCATCAAGTAGTTAAAGATCTACACTCTGTGTATCTGAGCTTATTGTGGCTTGTTTAACTCATTCATTCCTTTTCCTGCTTCCTAATGTTGGAAGGTAATTCTGAAGCATTAGAAGTGTGGCTTGGAAGAACTGCATCTATATCTCTTATTCTCAGTGTGGATGACAATGTGATATGCATCTGCCCCAAAGTACCTGGCTCTTTCCCTACTTGGGTACAGCATGGGGAGAGACCATACTATATCTTATCCAAGAAATTTACCTTGTGTAAACCTGTCACTGTTAGACTGGTTAAGCATCTTAATCCACAGAAACCAATGGATGAGAACAGACCTAGATGTCCCACTTCTGACCTGAGAATGAGGATTAGACTGGGACATGGTATGTAATAAGCACATGGACTGGAATGGTAACATCACCCATACATTTCATATGATCAATTACTCACCTAACACCTTTCCTTTATTTATTGCTTACCTCCTTTCCTAAACTATTTTCAGATGCCCCATAGTCATGCTCTGGCCTTCCGGGTTTAAGATTTTTATTTTTCATTACATATATGAATCTGGGGATAGATGCATATGAGTATGGCTACCTTTGTAGGCCAGAAAGGCTGCTGGATTGCCTGGAATTGAAGCTACAGGCAGTTGTGAACAGTCCAGTATTTGTGCTGGCAACAAAACTCAGGCCCTCTGCAGGAGAGTATGTGCTCTTAACTCTGGCCGGCCATCTTTCTGCCCATGCCGTACTCTTCCTAATCTACATAGCCTTCCTCGTTTAAGAACCTACATACAGAATAGTTTGAAGTACCTAAACAATCTGAATGCCTTTGGCAAAAATCATTGTCCCTCAAGTTCCTCAAATGACCTTGCCACCCCCAAATAAAAGTAACTGTACTTTATACTGTTTTCTTTACCAGTACCACAAATTTACATTGAGTAGTTTATTTAGCATAAAACACAAACATGTAAGTAGAAATGACTGCAAGTTTTCCTAATGAACAAAAATCTACTCTAATACCAACACAAAGTTGGCATAATTCTTGCTATAATAGAGACTGAGGTATAGAATAACCATAAAACAAGAGTTTCAGAAATGTTTAGACCAGTGCAGCAAAATCTCAAGGGTTTTGCTTGTGTCAATCAGACTCTATAACCAAAGTATTCCTAGAGAACAAATCAATATTCAGTGCTAACTCAGATAAGAAGAGCAAACTAGACTTAGGCAAAGGCACCATCCCTCCAAGCTATGTCATCTCACTCACCTATGTGTGTCTGGGCCATGACATCTGCCAGCCGGTGTGCTGCCCCACTGCCCCCACTCTGAGTGGAAGAAGAGGAGGTGGTTGATGTGGTAGAGCCATGGATGGCCTGGCTGATCCAATGCTCCATGTTGATGCTGCCTTGGCTAGAGGTCGGGGTTCCCTGGGAATCACCCTGCACTGAGCCTTCATCTTCTGAACCAGAAGAAGTATCTGTTTTCAAAAAGAGATTTGTTAAATATGCAGTAAAAATGCCCCTCAGTCTTAACCCCTTTCCACACACTATATATACTCACTTAGAACAAATAACTACCCAGTGACTTTTGGCTTCAAACATTCTTTATTATTATTATTATTATTATTATTATTATTATTATTTATTCACCTTGTATCCCGGTTGTGGCTCCTCCCTCGTCTCCTCCCAATACCACCCACACTCCCTCTTCTCCCCATATACCTCTCCCCTATTCCACTGATAGAGGAGGGCCTTCTTTTTTTTTTAATTTTTAATAAGAGTTTATTAAGATTGATTAAACACATTTTTTTTGCTGAATCCAATTTTTTATTAACATTTTTATTTTATATTAATCACAGGTTATATACTTTGTATCCCAGCTGTAGCCCCCTCCTGCATTCTCTCCCTATCCCTCCCATCCCTCGCTCATCTCCTCCCTCCTCCTTTCTAAGTCCACTGATAGGGTGGACCTCCTCCCCTTCCATCTAACTCTAGCTTATCAGGTTTCTTCAGGAATGGCTGCAATGTCCTCTTCTGTGGCCTAGCAAGGCTGCTCCTCCTTCAGGGGAGCAGGGAGGAGGGGTCGAAGAGCCAGCCATTGAGTTCATGTCTGAAATAGTCCCTGCTCCCCTTACTAGTGTACCCACTTGGATATTGAGATGCCATTTGCTACATTCAAGCAGAGGTTCTAGGTTATATCCATACAGGGTCCTTGGTTGGAGAAACAGTCTCATAAAAGACCCCTGTGCTCTGATCTATTTGGTCCTTGTGGAGCACCTGTCCTCTTCAGGTCATACTATTTCCCACCTCTTTCATATGATTCCCTGTGCTCTGCCAAAGGGTTGGTTATCTGTCTTAACATTTGCTTTGATACACTGCTAGGTAGAGTCTTTCTGAGGCCCTCTGTGGTAGGCTCTTGTCCTGCTACTTGTTTTCTCCTACATCCAATGACCATCCCATTTGTCTTTCTAAGTGAGTATTAATCCTCTTACCCCAGGTCCTCCTTCTTGTTTATCTTCTTTAGGTGTATAGATTTCAGTATGTTTATCCTATCTTTTTTTAAAAATGTAATTTATTTATTTTTATATTAATCACAGGTTAGGTACTTTGTATCCCAGGTGTAGCCCCCTTCCTTATTCCCTCCCACTCTCCCCATCCTTCCCTCAGCTCCTCCCTGCCCCCCTGCAAGTCCACTGATGGCGGAGGACCTCCTCCCTTTCCATCTGACCCTAGTTTATTTTGTCTCTTAAGGGCTGGCTGCAATGTCCTCTTCTGGGATTTAGCTAGGCTGTTACTCCCAGGCGTATGTGCGGAAGGGTTGAAGAGCCAGCCATTGAGTTCATGACAGAAATAGTCCCTGTTCCCCTTCTAGGGTCTCAAGTTGGATACTGAGCTACCATGGGCCACATCTGAGCAGGGGTTCTAGGTTATATCCATACATGGTCCTTGGTTGGAGAAACAGTCTCATACAAGACCCCTGTGCCCTGATCTATTTGGTCTTTGTGGAGCTCTTGTTCTCCCCAAGTCTTCCCAACTCCCCCTATTTTCATTATTATTCCTTGCCCTCTGCGGAAGGCTTGATTGTGAGTCTTAATTTCTGCTTTGATACATTGTTATATAGATTCTTTCAGAGGCCCTCTTTGGTAGGCTCCTGTCCTGTTGCTTGTTTTCTCCTACATTCAATGTCCATCCCATTTGACCATCTAAATGAGCATTGATCATCCCAACCTGGGTCCTCCTTCTTGTTTATCTTCCCTAGGTGTATAGATTTCAGCATGACCTTCCTATCCTATAGGTCTATGTAAGTGAGTATATACCATATGTTTCTTTCTGCTTTTGGGATACCTCACTCAGGATGATCGTTTCCAGGTCCCACCATTTGCCTGGAAGTTTCATGATTTCCTCCTTTTTAATTGCTGAGTAGTACTCCATTGTATAAAAGTACCACAATTTCTGTATCCATTACTCAACTGAGGGACATCCGGGTTGTTTCCAGGTTCTGGCTATTTCAAATAAAGCAGCTACGAACATAGATGAGCAAATGTCCTTGTTGTGTACTTGAGCATCTTTTGGATATATGCCTAGGAGTGGTATTGCTGGAACTTGAGGAATTACTATTCCTAATTGTCTAAGAAAGTGCCAAATTGATTTCCAGAGTGGTTGTATAAGTTTACATTACCACCAGCAGTGGAGGAGGGTCCCCTTTCTCCACAACCTCTCCAGCATGTGTTGTCACTTGAGTTTTTGATCTTAGCCATTCTGACAAGTATAAGGTGAAATCTCAGGGTCGTTTTGATATGCATCTCCCTGATGGCTAAGGACATTAAACATTTCTTTAAGTGTTTTTCTGCCATTCTACAGTCTTCTACAGAGATTTCTCTGTTTAGCTCTATACCCCATTTTTTAATTGGATTACTTGGTTTGTTGCTTTTTACCTTCTTGAGTTCTTTATATATACTGGATATTAGCCCTCTGTCAGATATAGGATTAGTGAAGATCCTTTCGCAGTCTGTAGGCTGTCATTTGTTTTGATGACAGTGTCTTTTGCTTTACAGAAGCTTTTCAGTTTCATGAGGTCCCATTTATTGATTTTTACTCTTAGAGCCTGTGCTGTTGGTGTTCTGTTCAGGAAGTAGTTTCCTGTGCCAATGAGTTCTAGGGTCTTTCCCACTTTTTCTTCTAACCGATTTAATGTGTTTGGTATTATGTTGAGGTCTTTGATCCACTTGGACTTTAGTTTTGTGCAGGGTGATAAATATGGATCTATTTTCATTTTTCTGCATATAAACATCCAGTTGGTCCAGCACCATTTGTTGCAGATGCTGTCTTTTTTCCATTGGTTGGATTTGGCTTCTTTGTCAAAAATCAAGTTTCCACAGGTGTGTGGGTTTATTTCTGGGTTTTCTATTCGGTTCCATTGATCCACTATTCTGTTTCTATGCCAATACCATGCAGTTTTTATAACTATTGCTCTGTAGTACAGCTTGAGATCAGGGATGGAGATAGCTCCAGATGATTTAATTTTTTTTATTAATCACACTTAATTCACTTTGTATCTCCCCTGTAGCTCCCTCCCACCTCTCCTACCAAACCCTTCTTTCCGTCCCTTTTTCCATGAATGCTCCTTTCCAAGTCCACTGATAGGGGAGGTCTTCCTCTCCTTCCTTCTGATCCTAGTCTATCAGCTCTCATCAGGAGTGACTGCATTGTCTTCCTCTGTGGCCTGATAAGGCTGCTCCCCATCAGGGGGAGGTGATCAAAGAGCAGGCCAATCAGTTGATGTCAGAAACAGTCCCTGTTCCCATTACTATGGAACTCACTTGGACACTGAACTGCCATGGGCTACATCTGTGCAGGGGTTCTAGGTTATCTCCATGAACGGTACTTGTTGGAGTATCAGTCTCAGGAAAAATCCCTTTGCTCAGATTTTTTAGTTCTGTTGCTCTCTTTGTGGAGTTCCTGTCCTCTCCAGATCTTACTATTTCACTTCTTTCATAAGATTCCCTGCATTCTGCCCAACAGTTGGCCATAAGTCTCAGCATCTGCTTTGATAGTCTGCAGGGCAGTGCCTTTCAGAGGGCCTCTGTGGCAGCCTCTTGTTCTCTTCCCTGTTTCTCCTTCTTCTGATGTCCATCCTCTTTGCCTTTCTGTATGGGGATTGAGCGCTTTAGCCAGAGTCCTCCCTCTTGATTAGTTTCTTTAGGTGACAGATTTTAGTAGGTTTATCCTATATTATATGTCTACATGAGTGAATATATACCGTGTGTCTGTCTGCTGCTGGGATAGCTCACTCAGGATGATCTTTTCAAGTTCCCACCATTTACCTGCAAATTTCATGATTTCCTTGTTTTTTGTTGCTGAGTAATATTCCATTGTGTAGATGTACCACAATTTCTGTATCTATTCCTCAGTTGAGGGGCATTTGGGTTGTTTCCAGATTCTGGCTACTTCAAATAAAGCTGCTACAAACATGGTTGAGCAAATGTCCTCATTGTGTACTTGAGCCTCTTTTGGATATATGCCTAGGAGTGGTATAGCTGGAACTTGAGGAAGCACTATTCCTAGTTGTCTGAGAAAGCACCAGATTGATTTCCAGAGTGGTTATACAAGTTTACATTGCTACCAGTAGTGGAGGAGGGTTCCCCTTTCTCCACAACCTCTCCAGCATGTGTTGTCACTTGTGTGTTTGATTTTAGCCATTCTGATGGGTGTCAGGTGAAATCTCAGAGTCATTTTGATTTGAATTTCCCTGATGGCTAATGATGTTGAGCATTTCTTTAAGTGTTTCTCTGCCATTCAATATTCCTCCATTGAGAATTCTCTGTTTAGCTCTTCATTCACAAATGACATAATTTGTAGGTGGGAAGCTAGCTCAAATCCTCCAAAACTGTCAATTACTGAAAAATGGACTCCTGAGTGCTTTGTGTACAATGATTTAGTGCCACCAGATGCAAATAAAGAGTTTTACAGGACTTTATTAGTTCCTGTGGGAATATGCTGTTTTAAAAAGTGAGACTAGTCAAGTTCCTTTGGCTCCGTCTTCCCATGGGATCTCTCCCTCATCCACTGACCCTACTATAATGTTATCTTACCATACTGTGGCATAGCTATAAAGCCCTCACCAGAGGCAAGCAGATACCATCCTTCTTAACTTCTCTAACTGTGATATATGTCAGCCTTTTAAAATAAAATATACAGCAACAAGTATGTTACTAGTCACATAAAACACACTAATGTAGCAAAAACACAGTAAACTTTCAACTATTACTTTCAACCATTTTAGAAAAGGGGTTAGTTTATCTATGGTCTAAATTGTGCCTGCTGCTTGCTTTTGTAAACTTTTACTGGGATACAACACTTCCATTCATTGACACACAACAAAGCCTACTTTTATACTACAAAGCAGAGGTGAGGTTTTGTGAAAGCCTACAGAAACTAAAATAATCTCTCATACTCCACAGGTAAGGCCCAGTGACTTCTATTTCAGACTACCATCTTTTTTTTTTTTTAATTTATTTATTTTTATCTCAATCACAGGTTAGGTACTTTGAATCCCAGGCGTAGCCCCCTCCCCCATTCCCTCCTACTCTCCCACTCCCTCCCTCATCTCCCTCTTCCCTGCCCCCTCCAAGTCTACCAACAGGGGAGGACCTCCTTCCCTTCCATTCAACCCCAGCTTATCCTGTCTCCTCAGGGCTGGCTGCAATGTCCTCCCCTGGGATCTAGCCAGTCTGTCACTCCCCGGCTTGTATGGGGGAGGATCAAAGAGTCAGCCATCAAGATCATGACTGAAACAGTCCCTGTTTCCCTGAATAGGGTCTTCAGTCCTACACCGAGTTATCATGGGCCCCATCTGTGCGGGGGTTCCAGTCCACATCCACACATGGTCCTTGATTGTAGAAACCGTCAGACTACCATCTTAATTGATTGACCAATTCACTTGGTTTCTTCCACAATGCGATAATATAGTATATTAATATTATAAAGATTTAAGAATATGTACATATATATGTTTAGCAGAAGAAGATATATCTAGCTTGAATTATAACTAAAAGGTGTAATATTTTATATGAATAGATAATTGAACATAATTTTATAAGGCTTTGTGTAATGATAGTTGAGTCTTGATGAAAAGCCTAAACTATTTATTAATATAGGTACAAACATAATGATGTAAAAATTTCCCTTCCAAGTTAAACTCACATGCTATTTTTGGAGTGTGGTTTACAAAAGTATTGCCTCCTGGGCATATATCTAAAGGACTCTATGTGAACAAACTACAGACATCTGTGCATCCTTGTTTACTGTAGCACAAGTCACAACAGCCAGGTTCTAGAACCAATATATATAACCATCAATAAATGAATGAATAAAGAAAATGTAGTTAGATACACAAAATAGACTTTTATTCAGCTGCAAAGAATAAAGTCATGATGTTTGCAAGAAAATGGGTGGAGTTCATTATGTTAGGAAAAATAAACCATACTACTCAGAGAGGAACACTGCATGTTCCCATTCACACATGGAATGTAGATGTGGGGAGTGTGAGTATGTGTATGTGTGTGTAGGACATGAAAGCAGAAAAGGAATTATAAGATAATAAATAAGAGGAGAGGATAAGATCTAAAGGGAGGGGAACTAGAGAGGGTAATGGGATAAATGTTACATAAAAAGGAAAGAGTGTCAAACTGCTGAAATGAAAGGGATAAAATAGAGGTATATCATGATCAGGAGGACACTGAAGAGAATGAGTAACAACAATGTACATGTGAAAATGCTGTGATGAAACTCTTTATGTTGTATGTTCATCTAAAAATAATTTAAGACTGCTGTTGCTGAGATAGTTATCAATTAATTCTAAGCCAGATGTACCACACATACAAGCAGCAGAAATAATGAAGTGATTACTCACCTGGGGGTGTGTAGGCATCCATGGAAGTCTGTACAACCAGAGATCTTCGTTTGGAAGGCATAGGTACTGCCATCTTCCTTTCTTTGTGTTTAGCAAGAGCTGCCTGGACAGCTTCTGTATGAACATCTGAAACCAAGAAAGAGCCCAATTATCCCATTATCCAGATCAAAGTCCTAAGAACAGAGCCTTCATCCAACCCTGTGTCCCTGTGGTATAAGGGATCTTTGTACCTTAGCTCAAAAAGAAATAGGTAAAGAAAAGCAAAGTAGTTAGTTCCTCTGGACTGAAATTCCCTGTGGAAAGATATGTTAAGATTCATTCACTTTATTAGCATTTTATCTACATAAACAAAACATAGAGCCAGGTGGTGGTGGCACATGCCTTTAATTCCAGCACTCAGGAGGCAGAGGCAGGAGTATCTCTGTGAGTATGAAGCCAGCCTCATCTACTGAGTGAGTTCCAGGTCAGCTAGGGCTACACAGAGAAACATTGTCTTGAAAAACCAAACCAAACCAAACATTGGTCCCAAAATACTGTGGCTTTTCATACAGTAAATGGACCTTGAGCATTCCAGGCCATCTGCCCAAGTTTGGTAACTTCTTTCAGTATGCTATTAGAGGAAGTATGTAAACCTAATAACTCACTCGCATCAGAAGTGTTATAATCCAGGCACTGTGTTAGACATTTTATAAGTATTAACCCATAGTATCATTTCCACATATATTACTGAATGCAAATTTTATGGTTTCTTTTTCCCCTGCTGGGGATGAAAGGCAAGGTGCTGCATATGCTGGACAAGAGTTCTAATACTGAATGCTTACTTTGGAAGGCACCATCCTTACAAAGGACTTTGGGTAATGAGACAGAAGCAAGTACTAAGTTATATGCTGCATTTTCTTTTCTTAATCTGCAACAAATGTTAATAAATTATTTCTTTGATAAGAACTCTAAGGTATAATTTACAGGTTTTTTTTAAATTGAAAATATATTTTCCCATACAATTTATTCTAATTGAGGTTTTCTCTCACCAACTCCTTTTAGATCCTGACTCCCCACTTTCTCTCTCCCTCTCATTAGAATATAAATAGATATTTAAAAATAAGAAGAAGAATAAACAAAATAGGACAAAACAGAATGAAAAAAAGCTAAAAAGAAAGCACAAGAAACAGATACTGACACGAATCGCACACTTTCACATACACAGAAATTCCATAAAAACACAACACCAGAAAACATAATACATACAAAAAGATTTAAAATTTAAAGAAAAGAAAAAAAATACACCCAGACAAAGCACTATAAAACAAGGAACCTTCAAAAATGCCATTAAGTTTGTTTTGTTGGCCATCTACTGCTGGGCATGGGATCTGTCCTTTGGTATGTACAACCAAGGACCATGTGTGGATGTGGCCTGGAACCCCTGCTCAGATGGGGCCCATGATAGCTCGATGTCAGACTGAAGAAGCTAGTGAGGGAAACAGGGACCGTTTCAGTCATGAACTTGATGGCTGACTCTTTGACCCTCCCCCATACATGCCAGGGAGTGACAGACTGGCTAGATCCCAGGGAAGGACATTGCAGACAGCCCTGAGGAGACAGGATGAGCTGGGGTTGGATGGAAGGGGAGGAGGTCCTCCCCTGTTGGTGGACTTGGAGGGGGCGGGGAGGAGATGAGGGAGGAAGGGGGAGGGTGGGAGGTAATGAGGAAGGGGGCTATGCTTGGGATGCAAAGTACCTAACCTGTGATTGATACAAAAATAAATTAATTAATTAAAAAAAAGAACGGTATGTACACCCAGTGAGACTCCATTGGAGAAAAATAATTTTTCCTTTGCCAGCAGTTATCAATTGGAAATAGCTTCTCAGGGGTGAAGGTGGGTGAGTTATGACCAATTCCCCTGTCAACATTGGAGTCTCATTAGGCTTAGACATTTGCAGGCTCTATGCCTGCTGTCATAGTCTCTGTGAGTTCATAATGTACATCAGTTCTATTGTGTTTGGAAAGCCTTGTTTCCCTGTTGTCATCTATTCCCACTGGATCTTACAATCTTTCTGCCTCCTCTTATACTGGGTTCCTTGAGCTCTGAGTAAAAGGATTTGATGGAGACATCCCATTTAGGCTTGAGTGTTCCAAGGTCTCTCACTCCCTGCACACTGTCCCACTGTGGGTCTTTTTTTGTTCCTATCTACTACAGGATGAAGTTTCTCTAGTGATGGCTGAAAAAGACACTGCTTTTGAAGTATAGCAGAATGTCTTTAGGGGTCATTTTATTACTTCCCTTGTCAGAAAAGTAATATTTAGATTTCTCCCAGGTCCCTTGCCTCTTTAGTCTCAGGTTATTAGACACCCCAGCAGTGTAAGGGATGGGTTCTATCTCATGGAGCAGGCTACAAAACCAATCAGATAATGGTTGGTGTCTTAGTTACAACTTCTATTGTTTCAATGAAACACCATGACCAAAAAGCAAGGTGGGGAAGAAATGGTTTATTTGGCTTATACTTCCACAGCACTGTTCATTATCACAGGAAGTCAGGGCAGAAACTCAAATAGGGCAGGAACCTGGAGGCAGGAGCTGATGCAGAGGCCATGGAGGGGGCTGCTTACTGGATTGCTCATCAAGACTTGCTCAGCCTGTTTCTTATAGAACTCAGGACCACCAGCCCAAAGATGGCAACATCCACAATGGGCTGAGCCCTCCCCCAACAACCATTAGGAAAATGCCCTACAGGCTTGCCTATACTCCAATCTTATAGAGGCATTTTCTTTTCTTTTCTTTACTTTTTTTTCTGTTTCTAGAAATTTGGTTCCTTTTTTAAAATAAATTTATTTATTTTTATATCAATCACAGGTTAGGTTTTTTTGCATCCCATACGTAGCCCCCTCCCTCCCTCCCTCCCACCCTCCCCAACCTTCCCTCATCTCCTCCCCACCCCTTCCAAGTCCACCAACAGGGGAGGACCTCCTCCCCTTCCATCTGACACCAGATCATCTTGTCTCCTCAGGGCTGGCTGCAATGTCCTTCCCTGGGATCTAGCCAGGCTGTTACTCCCTGGCATGTATGGGGGAGGGTCGAAGAGTCAGCCATCAAGCTCAAGACTGAAACAGCCCCTGTTTCCCTTACTAGGGTCTTCAGTTCACCAATGAGTTATCACGGGCAACATCTGAGCAGGGGTTCTAGGCCATATCCATACATGGTCCCTGGTTGGAGAAACTGTCCCATATAAGACCCTTGTGCCCTGCTCAGTTTGATCTTTGTGGAGCTCTTTTTCTCCCCAAGTCTTACTAACTTCCCCTATATTATTACTTCCAGCCCTCTGCCAAGGGCTTAACCGAGAGTCTTAATATCTGTTTTGATACATAAGGCATTTTCTTAATTGAGGTTTCCTCCTCTCAGATAACTTTAGTTTCTTGTATCAAGCTGACATAAAACTAGCCAGTACAATTCACTCATTGTTAACCCGACACACAAACATATCACTATGAATCCAAAACCTTTCCTTTCTTACTCATCCCCAAGATCTCACTTTAAAAAGCATAAATAACTTTAAAAGCTCCACAATCTTTACAAATTCAGATATTTTAAAATTCAGTCTCTCTTAAAAAACCAAAGTCTCCTTTAAAACCCAAAGTCCCTTTAAAAATTTAGTTTCTTAAATGTGGGCTGCTGTAAAATCAAAATAAATTAAATGCATCCATACTTCAAGAACTAAGAACTAGGGCACAGTCAATCAAATCAAAGCAAAATCAAACTCCAACTGTGTAAACAACTCAATGTCCATTGTCTCGGACCCGCTCTTCTAAACTCCTCTAAAGGAGGATCACTTCTCCAGCTCCACCCTCTGTAGCACACACAGCTTGTCTTCTAAGCTTAGGAAGGCTCTACTCTACTGCTGCTGCTGTTCCTGGTGGTCATCTCATGGCATAGCATCTCCAAAATGCTGGAGTCTTTTGCTGCAAATGGGCTGCACGTTCATCAATAGCCTATCTTAGGCTCTTCATGGTACAAATCCTCAGCTTCTCTGTATGACCCCTTCAATTCTGGGCTTTCAGCTGCCATTGAGGCTGTACCTTCACTCCTGGACTTTCTGGCCTCTCACAGTGTCAAACCTCAGCAAAAACACCTGCGTGACTTACACTACAAAGTTTGTCTGCCAATGAGAAGTACAATTTTGGCTGCCTCTAGAACAGAGCTTCTGTGTGTTGTCCCTGAGGAAACATTTCCAAGATTTCACTTCAATGATACTGGTCTTCTCTGTAATCAACACAAATTTTTCAGCTCCAGTCATCAAGTATCCTAGCAAAGCAAAGGTTTCACATCCTGGTATCTTGTTAATCACAGCTGATTCTTCAGCCCCAGCTACCTGGCCCTGATCCACAGGCAGAAAGAGCACCTGGGTCTGGCATGAGCATTTGAAACCACAAAGCCCATCCCGAGGGACACACATCCTCCAATAAGGTAACACTTCCTAATCCTTCTAATGCTATCAATGAGTTCCACTCCTAGGTGAAGAAGCATGCAAACAGATGAGTTTATGAGGCCATTTGTATTCAAACTACCACAATGCCAAAGAGTGGTGTAGCTGGATCTTAAGACAGATCTATTCCCATATTCCAGAGAACCCACCACACTGATCTCCATAGTGACTGTAAAGCTTGTAAATCCACTAGTAATGCTGTACATCCTTACCAGCTCTCATTTGTTTTATTGATCTTGGCCATTCTGACTGGTGTAAGATGAAATCTCAAAGTAGTTTTGATTTGTACTTATCTGATGACTAAGTATGTTAAACATTTCTTTAAAAGCTTCCCTCTTCTTCGTGTTCCCTCTTCTAAGAATTCTCATTTTATATCTGTACCTTATTTTTTTAATTGGATTATTTGTTTTTTGATACACAGTTTCTTGCATGTGTGTGTGTGTGTAGGAATTAGTCTCTTATCAAAAGTAGAGTTGGGAAAATCTTTTTCCACTCTGTAGGCTGATGCTTTGTCTGAATGGCAATATCCTTTGCCTTACAGAAGTTTTTTCAGTTTCGTGAGGTCCCATTTTTTAATTGTTCATCTTAGTGAGTGAGCTACTGGTGTTCTGTTCAAGAAAGTTCTCAGCTGTGTAAATATGTTCAAAGCTATTCCCACCATCTCTTTTATTAGATTCAATGTATCTGGTTTTATGTTGAGGTCTTTGATCCATTTGGGCTTCAGTTTTGTGCAGGGTCATAAGTATTGAACTATTTACATTCCTCTACGTGTAGACATCCAGTTTGATCAGCACCATTTGTTGAAGATGCTGTCTTTTTTGCAGTGTCTATTTCTGGATTCTTTATAAAAAAATTAGGTGTCCACATCAGGTATGGATTTATGTCTGGGTCTTCAATTTGATTCCATTGATCAACATGTCAGTTTTTATGCCAATACCATGTTGTTTTTAAAATTACAGCTCTGTAGTACAATTTGAAATTAAATGGTGACACCTCTAGTAGTTTGTTGTTGTTGTTAAATATTATTTTAGCTATCCTAGGATGTGTTTGTGTGTGTTTCCATATGAAGATGAAAACTATCCTTTTAAGTTCTGTGAAGAATTGGGTTAGAATTTTGACAGGGATTGCATTGAATCTTTAGATTGTTTTTGGAAGGATGGCCAACTTTAACCACTGGCCAATTCCTACCGATCCATGAGCATGGAAAAATCTTTCTACCTTCTGATATCTTCAATTTCTTTCTTCAAAGGCTTGACGTTTTTATCATAAAAGTCAGTTCTACTTGCTTGGTTACAGTTATCCCCCAAAATATTTTCCTTAAAACTATTATGAAAGATATTGTTTCCCTGATTTCATTCTCAGTCTGTCATTTGTATGTAGGAAGGCTATGGATTCTTATGTGGTAATTTTGTATCCTACTATTTTTGTCATAGTATTTATCAGCTGCTGCAGATTCCTGGTGGAATTTTTTGGGTCACGTATGTATACTATCATATCAACTGCAAATAAAGCTACTTTGTCTTCTTTCTTTCCTATTCATATCCCCTTGATCTCCTTTAGTTGTCTTATATTAGACATATAATATAGGTTAATCATACTAAAATCTGTACACCTAAAGAAGCTAAGCAAGAAGGAGGACCCTGGCTAAGGTACTCAATCCTCATTCAGAAAGGCAAATGAGATGGACCTCGGAAGATGGTGAAAACAGGGAACAGGACAGGAGCATACGACAGAGGGCATCTGAAAGACTTAACCAGCAGAGTATCAAAGCAGATGCTGAGGCTCACAGGAAAACTTTGGGCAGAGTTCAGGGAATCTTATGAAAGAAGGTGGGGGGGATAGAAAGACCCGGAGGGGACTAGAGCACCACAAGGAGAGCAACAGAATCAAAAAAATCTGGGCCTAGGGATCTTTTCTAAGACTGATACTCAAATCAAGAACCATTCATGAAGATAACCTAGAACCCCTGCACAGATGTAGTCCATGACACCTCGGTCTCCAAGTGGGCTCCCCAGTAAGGGGAACAGGATCTGTCTCTGACATGGACTCATTGGCTGGCTCTTTGATTACCTCTCTCTGAGGTGGGGGCAGCCTTACCAGGCCACAGAGGAAGACAATGCAGACAGTCTGATAGGACCTGATAAACTTGGGTGAGATGGAAGGGGAGGAGGACCTCCCTATCAATGGACTGGGAAAGGGGCATGGAAGGATAATGGGAGGGAGGGCAGGATTAGGAGGGGATAAGGAAGGGGCTACAGCTGGGATACAAAATGAATAAATTGTAATAAAATTGTTTTAAAAGAAAAAAAAGAGGCTATTTCCAGGGAAGAGGGCCTTTTATTTCCATTGTAGCAGTAAGCAAACAGAAGTAATGAAACTTGAGAGCTATTATCTGAAGGCACCTGTGACTAACTCCAAGGATGTCAGCACCTAACTATCACTCTGCCCACAAAATGGTTTAGCCTTAACTTGCAGATCAGGCTCCTTTCTTTAACTCATCTTCCTCAAACTCCACACAACAACCCAGCTTTCTATTGGAGGCCCCATTTTACATTTAAAGGAGGGCTCAAGGAATTATAACCCCAAATTCTTGCAAATTATTTTACTAGCACATAGCCACAGTGCTCAGTGGTTCTCAACCTTCTTAATATTGTGACCCTTTAACACAGTTCCTCATGTTTTGGTGACCCCAACCATAAAATTATTTTGTTGCTATTTCATACTGTAATTATGCTAATGAACAGTGTCTGAGTTCTGAAGACCATTGGAAATATGTGTTTTCTAGTGTTTTTGACCTACAAGGTTGAGAAACCACTGGTCTATGGCTACTCCCTCACAGTGGAAGGGTAGACAGACACCATGATGTTTCAAAAAGCTCCAAGCATCTTTTCTCTTTAGAGAAAACATTTGCTGATCTCATATTGTAGCTATTAAATGTCATGCACAATTAACTTATTACACTGCTAATTATTTTTCAGTATTTTTGTGAACTATTTTCTCATCAATTGGACTTAGTACCATTATATAATCTAGTTTTTAGTTATTTTCCTATATTCTCAGGACAAAAGCCAGTAACTGAAGGCCATGGATTTATGGTCTACCTAAAGTTTTCAAAGAAGGTCAGAAGGTAATAATTTTCTTCAAATCCAACATTTTCAGTTTTATGTATCTTTCTTTTAAAACTTTTTGGTTGTGGCCTGAACTTTGGGGAAAATCCTCAAAGGCAACAGAGAGAACTGCTATGTAATTTTATCCTGGCTAATCAACTATTTATACTTTTCCAAACCCTGAGACTTTCTCCTTCTTTTTGCTTCATGAAATGTATGAAAGTAAGTTGTAGAAAGACATATCACTTATACCTAAGTATTTCTATTTATTTCCTAAAAACAAAGATTTTCTTTTACAGGACACATGTTTACCCTAAAAATTTGGAAATTTAAGAATGACACTTATTTTGTCTTCCTAAATTATTACCTCTAACATGATAATAGACTAGATTATCATATTAACATTTTCTCCTTCAATCTGGAAGTTTCTCAGCTTATATTTTCCACAAGCTAGACATTTTAAACAGGGAAGGAGACTTTCTTCACAGTTTGTATTGCTTCCTTGTGATTGGATTTAGATTATGTTTGCCAAAGGCACAATACAGAGTAATTCAACATCTGTAGGTTGACACGAGTAGAAATTGGTTACTTAGTAGAGTGGTGTCTTTTCTTCTACAAGTGGTAGAAGACTTGTGAGAGAGGCACCAGGTTCAATTCCCAAAATACCTTCACCCCACTGGCAAATTAATATAAGAGACACTTTGAAACTGTAAATAAATTTAAAAGAACAACAAATCAATTACTCAACTTCTCTATCTAACTGGGCAAAAGAAAGATGTAAAACAAAAAAAATTAACCACACTTAAAAATATGGATTTTTTCTCTGTTTAATTTGTTTTTAATTGCTGCTGCTGTCAAAGCTCTCAGACAACAAGTCAACGAAATGAGAAATTAAAAGGGGGAATATAATCACAAACAATCATTAAGTCTTACTTCAAAAGTGTACACACCAAAAATTTGAAAATCTAAATGAAATGGACAATTTTCTGGATCGATTCCACTTGCAAAAGCTGAATAAAGAACAGGTAAAACAATTAAATAGTCCTATATCCCCTAAGGAAATAGAAGTGGCCGTCAAAAGTCTCCCATCTCCCCCCTCCCAAAAAAGAAACTCAGGGCCAGATGGTTTCAGCACAAAATTTTACCAGACCTTCAAAGACGAGCTAATACCAATACTCTTCAAACTATTCCACAAAAGAGAAACAGAAGGAACATTACTAAACTCATTCTATGAAGCCACAGTCACCTTGATATCTAAACCACACAAAGACCCAACAAAGAAAGAGAATTTCAGGCCAATCTCCCTTATGAAGACCTCAATATAAAACCAGTCCCACTAAACTGCTTAGAAGAAAAAGTGGGAAAAAGCTTAGAACTCATTGGCACAGGAGACAACTTCCTCACAGAACACCAACAGCACAGGCTCTAAGAGCAACAATCAATAAATGGGACCTCATGAAACTGAAAAGCTTCTGTAAAGCAAAGGACACTGTCGTCAGAACAAAATGACAGCCTACAGGCTGGGAAAAGATCTTCACCAACCCTACATCTTAGACAAGGCTAATATCAAGAATATATAAAGAACTCAAGAACATAAAAAGCAACAAATCGAGTAATCCAATTTAAAAATGGGGTACAGAGCTGAACAGAGAATTCTCTATAGAGGAATATCGAATGGCAGATAAACACTTAAAGAAATGCTCATCATTCTTAGTTATCAGGGAAATACAAATCAAAAGGACCGTTCACCTTACACCCATCAGAATGGCTAAGATCAAAAACTCAAGTGATAACACATGCTGGAGAGGTTGTGGAGAAAGGGGAACCCTCCTCCACTGCTGGTGACAATGTAAACATGTACATCCACTTTAGAAATTGATCTGGTGCTTTCTTAGACAATTAGAAATAGTGCTACCACAAGATCCAGCTATACCACTCCTAGGCATATATCCAAAATATGCTCAAGTACACAACAAGAACGTTTGCTCAATCATGTTTGTAGCAGCTTTATTCATAATAGCCAGAATCTGAAAACAACCCAAATGTCCTTCAGTCGAGGAATGGATACAAAAATCGTGGTACATTTACACAATAGAACACCACTCAGCAATTAAAAACAAGAGAATCATGTTCTCAGGCAAATGGTAGAACAAGAAAAGATCATCCTGAGTGAGGTATCCCAGAGCAGAAAGACACACATGGTATATACTCACCTATAAAGTGGTTATTAGACATATAATATAGGATAAACATACTAAAGAAGCTAAGCAAGAAGGATGACCCTGGATAAGATGATCAATCCTCACTCAGAAAGGCAAATGGGACAGTTATCTGAAGAGGGAGAAAACAGAGAACAGGACAGGAGACTAGCACAGAGGGCCCCTGAATGACTCTACCCAGCAGGATATCAAAGCAGATGCTTAGACTCACAGGTAAACTTTAGGCAGAGTGCAGGGAATCCTATTAAAGAAGGGGGAGTCAGAAAGACCTGGAGGGATCTGAAGCTCCACAAGGAGAGCAAAAGAACCAAAAAATCTGGGCCCAAGGGTTTTTTTCTGAGATTGATACTCCAACCAAGGACCATTCATGAGATAACCTAGAACCCCCTATACAGATGTAGCCCATGGCAGCTCAGTCTCCAAGTGGGTTTCCTAGTGAGGGGAACAGGGGCTGTCTCTGACATGAATTCAGTGGCTGGTTCTTTGATCACCTCCCTGTCAGGTGAGGTGTGTGGGGGGGAGTGAGGCAGCCTTACCAGGCCACAGAGGAAGACAATGCAAACAGTCCTGATGAGACCTGATAGGCTAGGATCAGATGGAAGGGGAGGAGGACCTCCTCTAACAGTGGACTGGGGAAGGGGCATGGGAAAAGAGGGAGGGTGGGTGGGATTGAGAGGTGACAAAGGAGGGGCTACAGCTGGGATACAAAGTAAATATTATAATATAATATATAATATATTATAATAAATTTTTAAAAATTAATTTTAAAAATCTACATTTAAGGCCTGCTAGGTGGGTCAGTGAGTAGCGGTATCTTCCACCAACCCTAAAATCTGAGATTAATCCTCAGGACCTACATGGGAAAAGGCAAGAACCTACTCCCACAAATTATCCTCTGGCCTCTACATATATTCCATATTGCCTACATACATGTATACAAAATATATCTACTGAATTATATACTTTAAAATATTCTCAATAAAAGCAAGTCTAAATTATACTTTAATCTTAAAAGCATCACTAAGTGTTTTAAAACATCTAAAAGATGCTTCCATCAAATTATATTGTGAATAATAATTATGCAGAAAGCAAGAGGATATCTCCTCCTCAAACTGTCTGATCCATGTAAATCCCTTCAGCAGCATATGAACACCATCCACATATGGCAAAAATATAGAAAGAGAACTTTCTAGAGCTGAATAGAAGCCTCTTGAGCCTGCAGCTTCATTATGGCCCACAACATTCTACACAAATCTTTCCTCCATGCATTACGATGATCCAATGATGGATAACCCAAATCAAACTTCAATTTCTCAAACCAAATAGAAGTGTTGACTGTTAACAGCTTGGAACAGTGACCAGATGAGAAAATAGACCTCTGAGGAAAGACGGCTTTAAAAAGATGCCCAGTGAGAAGAGAGACCAAACCCATGTCACTATGTGTGACTTTCCTCCCAGCCGCTTTTTGTTCTTGTCCACAAAGTTGAATATATGTCTAAATTTGAAATAGAAAGGAAATGCCCACTGTTCTTACTGGAAAAAACTTTCCAGAGTCTAGCATCTAGCTTAACAGGCTATAGATTGGTGGTGTTTATTGATAGGCTCTAGACTCACTTTCAAGACAAATCTCTGGCCATGTCTCCTAGAGACTTTTTACTTTGGGTTAACTCGTATGAAAAAAAGAACTTGCCTAAATGTGGATGGCACCATTCTATGGGCTTTATGTACAGTAGATGCCCCAGACTGCATAAAAAGAAAGGTAACTGAGCACTGGTATTCACTCCTCTCTGCTTCTTGATCATGGACACACTGAAACCAGTAACCTCTTGTTTCTGTCATGATACGTTCCCAGCCATTACAAACTATATCCCCTCAAACTGTAAGCCAAAATAAATCCATTAAGTTGCTTCTTCATTGCTATTTGTCACAGCAATAAGTACAATATCTACCAGCAAGAGAGTCAAATCATGAAAAAGTAAACAACAAGGGTAAGATCTGGGTTCAGGACAAATGAGAACATGGTGATGTCTGCTCTATTTCCAGAAAGTGTGAGAACCAGAGGATCACAGGAAGTCCCCCGAACTCCAGCTAGTCTCAGTACCCTTGACCCAGGAAACAAAAAGCACTGTATATATATTTAAGACTGGAAAGAGTGGGTATTACCTGAGATACAGGGTGAAGCCTCATCTAAATCCTGAAAGAGCAAATTATGATTAAAGACTTTGAGGACAATATGGTAATATGATAAGTAGGTTGCTAGAAAACAGATCTTCTTTTTATCTTCAGGAGTCAATGAGTGAAATTTACCAGCTGTGATGCATTAGAAACTCATTAGAGCATTTGATTAAGTGAGCCACAAAATCTTAATTAAAATGTTCTTGATGCAGCTTTTCCAGCCACATGAATTAAAATCTAGATGAGAGGGCATGAAAGGGAAATGATGAAAAGAAAAAAATAATCCTCATTCATGTTAAGGTATTTGGCAGGACGATGAAGGTCAATTTACACAGAGAAGTTATGCTGTCTTTCTAATAAAGTATGTAATGTCCAGAAGTCCCCAACAGGACCTGATGATCACACTAAACACACAGAGCATGTCATGACAGCCTACAATGTAAGGGAAATGGAAAAATAGCTTTAGGTGACATCCAAAATTGGCCTTAATATAGTACCTCAGCAAAAAAAATAAAGCAAACCAGTTTAATCATAACCTAGAAATGTACTAAATAAGACAGACATAAAAAAATCAAGGAGGGACAGCTGCACTAAAGTCTACCACAAAGAGTATTGATTCTAGGTTTTTGGTAGCACAGACTGTGGTACTCTGATAAGGATGTGTTATTCTCTGCAATGAGTAAGAGAGGCCGGGAGCCCCTGGGAGAAGACTGATCAAAAATTAAAGTCATTGTTCCTGAACCACATTCTGTTTTCTCTATGAACAGGTAACCCTAAACTGCAAAGGGCTCTAATCCACTGTTACCAAAGAATATTATGGAAGTTGCCTTTGAAGTTGGGTGACAGCAAATTGATAGTTAGGTCTTTTAGTGATACACAATCTTACTTGTCCGTGCTCTTCTCTACTGTAAAAGTTTATAGTTTATTCACTTTAGTAACTTTCCTTATATCAATAACCCCAATGCATTCAACTATAGACACTAAATGATTTAAGGACAGCTTCACACACTAAAACTTAGCAGATCACTATTGTTAGTAAACAATTTGTTAGGAACTTATATTTATAGCCTCAAGCAAATAATACTAAGAGACATTTGTTCAGCAGACTTTCAGCAAGTCCTGGAAATAACAAACAACTTTGCATGCCACACAGTGCTAGAGGAAAAGGCACCAGTGTCTCTCTCAGCAAGAGTTTGTTAAAACCATAGTAGTACAGCAAAATATTGGGTACCCTGGCTCATTTGTCTCCATTTCCTGCAAATGTATCTTCCTAAAATAATCACCATTGGTGACTAGCTTGTAAATTTATTCAGTCAGTCCCCACTCCTTTAACTGAGTTGGAAGATAGACCTTTCTGGCTTCTTACAATTTCTCTACCTTACTATATCCTCTAAATATAAATTTTGTTTTGTTGTATTGTGTTTTAAGGCAGAGTGTTGGTACATAATCTAGGCTGGCTTCAAACTCACAATAATTCTCCTGCCCCAAAGTGCTGGGATGGTAACTGTGCACCCCCATACTAGGCTTGAATAGATTTTTTTAAAGGAAGAAAACAATTTCATTATCTAAAAGCTGTGCATAGCATAACATAGTTGAAGAGAGAATTACATAAAATACACAAAGCAAAACAGCAATTAGTGGTTCCACAAGTACAAGATGCCTTCATCAGTATTTTGAGGCAAAGGGATTATTATATTGAGTGTGCAATGCTTAAAAGGAATTAGGTTGCTGAGTGACTCAACCTAATCTTCATACACTACACCATAAATTCTTGAAGCAATACTACTGTGGAATACATGACAGTTCTGCACAGGTAATCAACATCACCTAAATGTCCCTATTTTGATATAGGTATTCCTGCCTGGCCGCATGCAAATAGCAAGGAAGAATATCAATGCTGTTCAACTCTCTTTAGGAGCCAGTGAATAACACCAGACTATTTACTCACAGGCTCTGATCTAGAATTTGAATGTTACATGCCCCAATCTCTTAACCCCCCCCTATAAGACCCCCCACTAGGACACAGATTCTTTATAATCATGAGACTATCCATAACAAAAGAAAGGTTAAGTAAGATCACTGAACAGTCAGGGTAAAAAAAAACAACAATATTCTTAAAGAATAGAGAACTCCAGATTTTGGCTACTATGAATAAAACTCCTATGAAGAGAGTTGAGCAAATATCTTTGTATGGTGGAACATCTTTCAGGTATATGCCCAAGAATGGTATAGCTGGGTCTTGTGGTAGCGCTAGTCCCAACTTTTTGAAAAAGAGCCAGATTGATTTCCAAAGTGGTTGTATACATTTTCACTCCCACCAACAATGGAGGAGTGTTCCCCTTTCTCTACAACCTCACCAACATGTGCTGTCACTTAAATTTTTTCAGGTTCTCATTGTTTAATTTTTATATTATTATTATTTTACAATGTATTTCCTTTGTATCCTGATTGTAGACCCCCCATTATCTCCTCCCAGACCCACACTCCCTCCCTATTTTCCTTCCCTAGTCCACTGAAAAGGGGGAGTCGTCCTCCCTTACTATCTGACCCTAGCCTATCAAGTCTCATCATTACTGCCTGGATCCTCTTCCACTGTGGCCTAGTAAGGCCAGACCTTCAGGCAGAAATGATTAAAGAGCAGTCACTGAAGTTGATGTCAGAGACTGCCCCTGTTCCCCTTATTAAGGTATTACTTGGAGACTGAGCTGCCTATGAGGTACATCTGAGCTGGGGATCTATGACCAGGTCCTCATTATACATGGTCTTTGGTTGATACATCAGTCTCTGCAGGGTCCCTAGGCCCAGATTTGTTGGCTTTGTTGATCTCCTCATGGAGTCCATGTTCCCTCCAAGTCCTTCTATGCTCCTCTGCTTCTATAACTCTCCCTGTGCTCTGCCCAAAGCTTGGCTGAGTCTCTGCATCTGCTTCAATCAACTATTGAGTAGTCTTTCAGATGACATCATTATTAGGCTCCTGTCCTGTTCCCTTTCTTTCACTGCTTCCTGTATCTATCCTGTTTGCCATTCTGAATGAGATTTAAGCTTCCTCCCTAAGGTCCTCACTAATATATACTTTCTTTCTTTCTTTCTTTCTTTCTTTCTTTCTTTCTTTCTTTCTTTCTTTCTTTCTTTCTTTCTTTTTTTTTTTTCAGATCCAATCACATCCATTTATTGAGTAAACGAATCCTGGGTAAAGAGAACACTAGTGTTGGGACAGGAGGCTGGGAAGTGGGGGAGGGTCACTTGTAAAACTCGTGTTCCTGCTCATCCTTCTTGATTATGGTCTTGTATGCTTTCTCAAAGTCCTTGGCCAGGACGATATAGCGGTTTTCACGGACAGCCAACATTCCACTCTCCTGACAGATGGAGTTGATATCGGCTCCTGAAATCTTATCTGTCCGGGCCACATAGTCTTCCAGGACGACCTCCTCAGAGAGGTTCATCTTGCTGGTCATGGTGGAGAAAGTCAACCTCTTTTGGCGACGGTTGGGGAGTGGGAACTCAATTTTGTGGTCCAGGCGTCCTGGCCGCAGTAGAGCTGGATCCAAGGTGTCTGCTCTGTTTGTGGCCATGATTACCTTCACATTGACATTCTGGTCAAATCCGTCCACTTGATTCAGCAGCTCCAGCAGGATCCTCTAAACCTCCCTGTCAGCTCCCGTCTGGGCATCAAATCTCTCGGTGGCAATGGCATCAATTTCATCTATGAAGATGATGGCTGGTGCGTTCTCCTTGGCCAGGTGGAACACATCCCGGACCATTCGGGGGCCCTCACCCAGATACTTCCGAACAAACTCTGAGCCCACCACACAGATAAATGCAGCTGTCATGTGATGTGCCACAGCCTTTGCCAACATTGTCTTTCCACAGCCAGGTGGGCCATACATGAGGACCCCTCGTGGAGGATCGATGCCGATCTGCTTGTGCAGCTCCAAGTGCGTGAGTGGGAGTTCCACAGCCTCCCGCACCTCCTGCTTCTGGATGTCCATGCCTCCGATGTCTGCGTACATCACGTCTGGCTTCTGGTCTGAGGTGAGCATCATGATGCTGCTGTCAGCCTTGGGAGGCAGGACATCCACCAGTGCGTTGCTGTGTTTGTGCAAGGCCACTGAGGCATTGGGTTTGAGCAGTTCCTGATCAATGGTACTCAGGATGCTCACCTGAGTTAGAGCCTGTGGTAGGGCCCGCAATGGCTGTGTTCTGATCCACAACCTCCAAAAACTGGCCAATGACCAATGGGATGCTCTGGATCCGCTTTACCTCCTCCTGGGCGTGAAGGAATTCCTTCTTCAGGTTCTTCTGCTCATCCTTGATATACTCCTCCTGGACCTCCAGAAACTCCAGCTCTTGCTGCAACTTCTTGTAGCGGCTGTACAGGTCTTCCAGGTCCTCGGGTTCTGGCCCCAGAAAGGACAGGCCAGTCTGGGACCGAGACACGGACAGCGCCGGGATCTCATCCAGAATTTTCTCCACCAAAATACCTATCTCCTCCATAGTGACCAAGCCGGCCTCAGCCAATATATAGTTTCTTTAGGTCTGCATTTTTAGTATATTTATCCTATATAATATGGCTAATATAAGCTTATAAGTGAGTATATACCATGTATTTCTTTCTGCTTCTGGGTTACCTCACTCAGGATGATCTTTTCTAGTTCCATCTATTTGCCTACAAATTTCATGATTTTCTTGTTTTTAATAGCTGAGTTGAATTCCATTGTGTAAATGTATCACAATTTTTGTATCCATTCTTTGGTTGAAGAACATCTAGGTTATTTCTAGATCCTGTTATGAATAAAGCTACTATGAACATAGTTGAGCAAATGTCCTTGTTGAATGGTTGTGCATCTTTCGGGTATATGCCCAGGAGTGGTATAGCTGGGTCTTGTGGTAAGCCACCATATAAACAAACTGAATGAAAAAAAACACATGATCATCTCCTTAGATGCTGAAAAAGCACTTGACAAGATCCAACATCCATTCATGTTTCAAGTCTTGGAGAGTTGAAGGATATAAGGCACTTACCTAAACATAGTAAAGACTGTATACAGCAAGCCTATAGCCAACATCAAACTAAACGGAAACTTAAGTCAATTCCACTGAAATCAGGGACAAGGCAAAGCTCCCCACTTTCTCCTTATCTCTTCAACATAGTACTTGAAGTCCTAGCTGGAGGAATAAGACAACTAAAGGAGATCAAGGGGATACAAACTAGAAAGGAAGAAGTCAAAGTATCACTATTCCCAGATGATATGATTGTATACATGAGTGACACCTCCATAAAAAATATACCAGGGAACTCCTACAGCTGATAAATACCTTCAGCAAAGAGTCTGGATACAAAATTAACTCAAAAAAAAATCAGTAGCCCCCCTGTATACAAAAGACAAACAGGCTGAGAAATAAATTAGGGAAACAACACCCTTCACAACAGCAACAACAACAAAAAAACCACAAAGTATCTTGGTGTAACTCTAGCCACTTGAGTTTTTGATCTTAGCCATTCTGACCAGTTTAAGATGGAATCTTAGATTCATTTTTTATTGAATTTAGTAGTTTTATTTTTTAATTAAAATATAATTAGATAAATTTTCCACCAGCTTTCTTTTTTTTAAATCAAAGGTTACATTTTATTCTTCTCCCTGCCCTTTTAGTCACCAGCATAGTGCCATGCTATCATAGCCAAATCACATTAAAAGTTTGTTAATTTTTAAATTTTTATTAATTACACTTTATTCACTTTGTATCACCCTGTAACCCCCCCTATATTAATTACACTTTATTCACTTTGTATTCCCCTGTAAACCCCTCCATCCCCCTTCTCCACCCATGCCCCTTCCCAAGTCCACTGATAGGGCAGGCCAATCAGTTTATGTCAGAAACAGTCCCTGTTCCCATTACCGTAGAACCCACTTGGACACTGAACTGTCATGGGCTGCATCTGTGCAGGGATTCTAGGTTATCTCCATTAATGGTCCTTGGTTGGAATATCTGTCTCAGGAAGGACCCCAGTGCACAGATTTTTTGGTTCTGTTTCTCTCCTTGTGGAGCTCCTGTCTTCTCCAGATCTTACTATTTCCGCCTTCTTTCATAAGATTCCCTGCATTCTGCCAAAGGCAGGCCATAAGTCTCAGCATCCGCTTTGATACCCTGTAGGGTAGAGCCTTTCAGAAGCCCTCTGTGGCAGCCTCTTGTCCTGTTCCAAGTTTTCTTCTGATGTCCATCCTCATTGCCTTTCTGAATGGGGATTGAGCATTTTAGCTAGCGTCCTCCTTCTTGATTCGTTTCTTTAGGCATACAGATTTTAGTAGGTTTATCCTATATTATATGTCTACATGAATGAGTATATGCTGTGTGTGTCTTTTGCTTCTGGGATAGCTCACTCAGGATGATCTCTCCCATTTCCCACCATTTACCTGCAAATTTCATGATTTCCTTGTTTTTTATTGCTTAGTAATATTCCATTGTGTAGATGTACCACAATTTCTGTATCCATTCCTCAGTTGAGGGGCATCTGGGTTGTTTCCAAGTTCTGGCTATTATAAATAAAGCTGCTACAAACATGGTTGAGCAAATGTCCTTGTTGTGTACTTGAGCCTCTTTTGGATATATGCCTAAGAGTGGTATAGCTGAATCTTGAGGAAGCACTATTCCTAGTTGTCTGAGAAAGCGCCAGATTGATTTCCAGAGTGGCTGTACAAGTTTACATTGTCACCAGCAGTGGAGGAGTGTTCCCCTTTCTCTAGAACCTCTCCAGCATGTGTTGTCATTTGAGTTTTTGATCTTAGTATTTTTCTTGTTTTACTCATATTTTCTGCCTTTTCTAGTACTGAGTTTTATATAATCTATATTTCTTTTTCTTACCATGTCAAATATTTATTACTGTAATACCTCCTGCATAGTTGTCCTGAGTTGACAACATACATTTATAATTAATCCAAGTAGACTGTAAATTAGATAATACTACCTCATGGTGGTATAAGGACTTCATTACAAATTACTTCCCAAATCTTCATCCTGTCAATTGTACCACTTCTGTCATTTATTTTACTGATACATAGTCTATAATTACTACATCTCTATCTGCTAGGTCAATTAAAATTTTATTTTATCCTCATTTATTCTTTTTTAATGTTTTAATTGAAATAGAACTACATCACTTTCCTCCTTCCTTTTCCTTCCTCCCACTCCCTTCCCAGCATCCTCAAACCCCTTCCATATCCCTTCTCTAAAGCTGATAGACTCCTTTTCTTTATTATTGTTATATATGTATTTGCACAAATATATGTGTGCATATATACATACAGGCAGGCATAGTTTCTGTCTCAGGGAACAGGTGGAGAACAACTTAACAGCCAGAACAACAGGGAGTCTGCTGTGAAATAGTCTCTCCTAGAAACGGCTGCATAAAGAATACTAGAGCAATGGCTCTATCAGTGTACATGTTAACACGGAAGGGGAAATTTTTCACAGGGTCTCACTCCTAGAGAAAAACTGCAGGCAAGTTATGACTGCAGGGAGAAGGAAAATTAGCCTCAGTAGGTAGTCTTCATTTTATCAGACCTTGAGTATTAGGCTCTCCAAATATCTACTTACCTTAACCATTTACAATTCTGAGCCAATAAACTGGTGTATGATTTCAAGTATTTGATGAATCTAGGAGGAATCCTTAGCTTTCTGTAGATTCCGTGTTTTCCTTGTGAGGACAAGCATGATAGGTTCTAAGCAACTTACAATCTAACAAAGAGTCTCTATTTTCTTGATTTCAGTCTACCTTCTTTCTCATTTCTTCTTTGTGTAGAATTAATTTTTATTTTCTAATATCTTAAGGTAAATGTTTACTTTTTTATTACAATTCATTCACTTTGTAACTCAGCTAAAGTCCCCTCCCTCATGCCCTCCCAATCTACCCTCCCTCCCTCTTCTCCTCCCATGTCCCTCTTCAAGTCCCCTCCCATCTGACCCTAGTTTATCAGGTCTCATCAGGACTATCTGCACTGTCTTCCTCTGTGGCCTGATACAGCTGCACCTCCCCCCCCCCCATGGGGAGGTGATCAAAGAGCCAGCCACTAAGTTCATGTCAGAGACAGTACCTGTTCCACTTACTAGGAAACCCACTTGGAGGCTGAACTGCTTTTTCACTTCCTGGGATCTTGTTTTCTTAACAAGACTATTTGACACAAATTTCTTCCTAAATACCATTTCCATTGCATCTTACACATTTAGATTCAGCATCTTTTCTCATATCTATAATCCAACAATGTGTGTTTAACCTGTTTTTGCTTGGAGTCAGAAATCCATTCCAATCCTACCAGTATATCCTATACATTTCTGCTATATTCACATTTCTAAAATCTCCTATTTACTAGGCAGAGGTAAACACATTAACTTCCTTTAGTGTGGCACCGACAAACCTTTATGCTCTCTCAATGCATCTTTTGCCTTTTTTTCCATGAGTTCCCAGAACAATGTGCCTAGAATAGAACATTTGGTAGACATGGAAAAGTTCCTACCTGCAGTGTTCAGCATGGAACCTCATCTTAAAATGTTTCTAGTGAGGTAGAAAAGAATTTTAAATTTAATTTAATCTTTACCTGTTTAAAATTAACTGGTCCTATGTATATACTGACAACTACACCAAACAGGGCATCCTTTATTGGTGGTTTGTCACTGTTCCAGGTATAGTGATATTCAGTTTATTCAATGCTATTATGTACACTTTTGAGTCCATAGTATTCTAACACAATAAGGAGATAAACATGTTTCTATTACCATCAATAGGAAGAAACTGAGCTGTTCAGAAAAAGCAAAAGTCATGCCCTAAGAATCTTCAAAAAGTAAGTAAAACCAGCTGGCTTAAAAAAGAGAAACCTTCAACTAGAAAATTAAACTTCAGGAAAAAGGTAGAAATTATCCTAGGAAGCTCTTCGATAGCAAAGACTTTGTTTACTACAGTTTTGCCTCAGCCATAATTCACAGCAAAGTGCTCAGTATACAAACAGTTTGTACATGTGTTGAAAGAAAGAATGAATGAAAAAGAACAGAAAAGAAAGATACAAGTTTAGCCCTAGAAACTAAGCACAGCAAAGTTCACATTGTGAATGCTGAAGGAGGTGGATGACAGCTTAAAAGGGAAATTTTGATGAAGTTTTCAGCTCATTTAATTTCTCAACTTTTAAAAAAGCGGAACTATAAAAAAAAAGTCTGTGGCAATAATTGTCAAACTCTGACTGAAAAAAAAGGCTTTTAACTCTTTTTAAAATTTTTTTATTAATTACACTTTATTCATAAAGCTTAAAATTTGTTAACTAATGGGTAATGTTTATATTTTCAGTATTAAAAAGTTAAGTAGGCATCCATAAGATGATCAGGAGATCAAAGTGCTTGTTGCCCAAGTCTGGCAGTCTGAATTTGATTCCCAGAACCCATGTAAATGTAAAATGATAAAAGCTGACTCTACAAACTTGTCTTCTGACCACCACATACCCTCCCACCACAATCAAAAAGAACAGATTAAACAGCTATTTTTAAACCCAAAACTTTACTATCACAGATTGTATATTATCAAAATATACAACCACATGTGTGAAGCTTCTGGAAAAAACAACACAAAAAACTAGTATCTACTCTGAAAAAAATGAGAATTAGAAAGAAGCAGCATATTAGTATCATTCTGAAAACACAAGAACCTCACGGATCTCTGCAGAAGGATGGTGGTCATTCTAGAGTTGCCAGCTCTGTTCTAGACTGGATAGCAATGGAGACCAGTGCTGAGATCAGAGTGACTGATCTTATTAGCAAAGCAAAACAAACCAAAATATACACACCACATAAAATGAAAAACATGGTTTATCAAACAAAACACAAATCATTCCAAGAACATTATGAAATTGTATCCTACATTTTACTTTTAATATTGTTCATTGTCAGTCCTTTATTTTTAATAGATGTAAACTTAAATCTAAAGGTTTTCTTGTGTAAAATTTTGATTAAACAAATAGGATACTGAATGTAACTATGAAGCCCTCATTTAGACTTCATAATGGTAGTAAAGTGCCTAAACAGTGTCCGATACAATATATTCTAAGTGCCCAATAAATGCTTTTATAGTTACTCATGTTCCAAATTTAGGTATACCCCCCATAAGACCTTAAAATGAACAGAAATGTAGACACTATTATAAAGAATTATTGCCGAGAATAGTGATTCACATCTGAAACCTCAACACTCATGAGCCTGAGAGAAGACTGCCACAACTTGAGAGCCAATGTGACTGGCAAGGAACTAAAACTTTAACATCCCTGAGTCACAGGGTATTATTTCACTCTAATTGGGGTTGTAGTAGTTGTCACCTGGATTACTACTAGAGCTTATATGCTTTGCCATATTATCTGAGTTCTTGGCTAGTTTAACTAAACTAAGTTAAACTATCAAGAATTCAGTACTGTGTAGGTATGTGGATTTTGAAATGAAACAGAATATACTCAAGAGAAATTAAATTTGTTTCTGTATAGCTAACTGTATTGATCATTAATTAGTTCAGTTATCTACAAGGTAACAGAATTATTTCATAGGCAACACAATTTGATCGCTGAAGCAACCAAAGCAGCTTTACTGACAGTGGTCATAGACCTTCAGACCTCTTAAGGATCTAGAAGGCTCTTTTCTTGCAAATGACTTAAATCTTCCTTGGTGGTTCAAGAAAAACAAAATCTACTAGAAACTTTTGAAAAGATTCAATAGCGGTAGATTAAAACAAGCTACTATCTCACCTCTTTTTAGAATTTTAATTTTTAAAATATGCACATGAATGAGGAGTAAATAAAAAAATCTAAAAAAAAAACCTTCTTTGTTGTGGTGGATTGAATAAAAATGGCCCCCACAGGCCACAGGTTCATAGGAAGTGGCACTATTAGAGGTGTAGCCTTGTTGGGATAGGTATGACCTTGTTGGAAGGAACTGTGTCATTTGAGGTCTCAGAACCTGGAGCCAGACTTGCTGGCTTTTTTCCTCATCCTGCTGCCTACCAATCCAGATGTAGGACTCTCAGCTACCTCTCCAGCACCATGTCTACCTGAGTGCTACCACACTTACCACAATGCTGATAATGGACTAAACCTCTGAACCAATTAAATGTTTTCCTTTATAAGAACTGCTGTGGTCATGGTGTCTCTTAATAGCAATAGAAACCCTAACTACGGCATGTATGCACACTCACTGTTAAGGTACCTGGCTATTTTTGTGTACAGGTAACAAGTATTTAAAGAAGTAATAATTATTATATTAAGAAACATGAATGGCTATCCTACAGCACACATTGGTACATAAGCTAGAGCTTCCTCTGGGGAGAACCTAAGTGACCTGAATTTGTGTCTCATAGCCAGTGGGAAGGTGGACCAAATTCATGCACAACAACAGACCCAAGTACAGTGAGGCTAGAGTGTCTCTATACAGTTTCTTACCTGACCGATAACGCTCATCTCGAGACCCTGAGGATCTTCGGCGGTGGTAACGAGAAGCTGAGGAAGGAGTGACAGGTGCCCGTCGCTCTTGAGGCAAAGCTTGGTCCACTCCTGGATATAAAGTAAAACAGCAGAGTGAGGATGAGGCTGTTCTCAGTAGCTAAGGTAGGGAGAACTGGCTAACAATAAATATTCACATTCCATCCTTATCACCTGTTAGAATAACTGGTTATGAGAAGCCTGCTGGGGAGGTCACTCTTGGAAGATCAACAGGAAAGTGAGATGTATGCAAGGCTGACCCCAAGAGAAGTTCTTCCAATTGTGGGCAGGCTATAGACAAATGTTCTCTCTTGTCACAGTGTCCACCAAAGCATGGAAAAACCATGAAACCCAAGACATGGGATCAAGATTATTATTGTTATTATTATTAGTAGTAGTAGTTGTTGTAGCAGTAGTAATAAGAACAGAAAGACCATAAAAACCCTGAGAAAATTTAAAATTACAATTATCACTAAAGCCAACTTTAAAATGAACCTTATAGGCTATTTGTATGCAAATTTGATAACTGGGAAGTTATACATAAGTGACATCAACTTTCAGCTTGTGTCATTACCAATTACTAACTCTCTAAAAACGTGTTCCATTTAATGCTAAGTAGATGAATAAGATATACTTGAGGACAGCTTTTATGTGAATTATCAAAAATGTAATTTTAGTCAGATTCAAAGACAAAAGCTGACTCTCGTATTTGCCAATCAAACTATCAATTAGAATGACATAACACAGCACCAAGGAACACATGCAGAAAAAACTTAGTATGGGAAAAAGCCCATCTTTACAGTTCAGACAAACTGAAATTGCTCCCACTGAGTAGAGTACTAATGACAGTCACTGCTTCTTTAGGAAAGACCAGTGATTAACTAGAAAAACACACGTAAAATATGAGCCACACACACAAAAAAAGTTAATACCTGGATTTCAGTAACACAATTAGTTCTTTTTTTTAATTTTTTAATTTTTTTTAATTTATTTTTTTTGGATTTTTATTTTTATTTATTTATTTTTTTCCTATATAGATTTTTTTATTAATTAATTTATTTTTATATCAATCACAGGTTAGGTACTTTGCATCCCAGGCGTAGCCTCCTCCTTCATTTCCTCCCACCCTCCTACTCCCTCCCTCATCTCCCTCCTCCCCGCCCCCTCCAAGTCCACCAACAGGGGAGGACCTCTTCCCCTTCCATCCAAATCCAGCTCATCCTGTCTCCTCAGGGCTGGCTGCAATGCCCTCTCCTGGGATCTAGCCCATCTGTCACTCCCCGACTTGTATGGGGGAGGGTCAAAGAGTCAGCCATCAAGATCATGACTGAAACAGTCCCTGTTTCCCTCACTAGGGTCTTCAGTCCGACAACGAGCTATCATGGGCCCCATCTGAGTGGGGGTTCCAGGCCATATCCACACATGGTCCTTGATTGTAGAAACCGTCTCATACAAGACCCCTATGCCCTGCTCAGTTTGGTCTTT
>CM053760.1:36208113-36256800 GCA_028658305.1 Pachyuromys duprasi | reverse complement strand
AAGTGAAAGACCTATATGAAAAAAATTTCAAAGCTCTGAAGAAAGAAATTGAAGAAGATATTAGAAGGTGGAAAGACCTCCCGTGCTCATGGATTGGTAGGATTAACATAGTGAAAATGACCATATTGCCAAAAGCAATCTACAGATTCAATGCAATCCCCATCCAAATACCTTCACAATTCTTCATAGACCTCGAAAGAAAAATACTCAACTTCATATGGAGAAACAAAAAACCCAGAATCTCCAAAACAATCCTTTACAACAACAGATCATCTGGAGGTATCTCCATCCCCGACCTCAAGCTGTACTACAATTAGTTCTTTTTAAAAACATTTTTTATTTTATTAATTACAGTTTATTCACTTTGTATCCCAGCTGTAGCCCCCTTCCCCATCCCACCATCCTTCCCTCTTCTTCTCCTATGCCACTCCCCCAGCCCAATGATATGGGAGGTCTTCCTCCCTTTCCATCTGACCATAGTCTATCAGGTCTCATCAGGAATGGCTTCTGTGTGGACTGGCAAGGATGTTCCCCCGTTAGGTGGAGGTGATCCAAGAGCCAGCCCATTGAGTTCATGTCAGAGGTAGTCCCTAGTCTTATTATTGGGAAACCCTCTTGGACACTGAGGTGCCTTGGGCAACTTCTGTGCAGGAGTTCTAAGTTATCTGCATGTACGGTCCTGGTTTGGAGGATCTGTCTCAGAAAAGATCTCTGGGCCCAGATTTTTTGGTTCTGTTGCTCCCTTTGTGGAGCTCCTGTTCACTCCAGGTCTTTCTATCTCCCCCTTCTTTCATAAGGTTGATTGCACTCTGCAAAAAGTTTGGCTATGAATCTTAGCATATGTTTTGATACCCTACTCGGAGAAGTCTTTCAGAGGCCATCTGTGATAGGCTCCTGTCCTGTTCCCTGTTTTCTCCCTCTTCTGATGTTCATCTCATTTGCCTTTCTGAATGGAGATTGAGCATCTTAACCAGGGTCCTCCTTCTTGCTTAGCTTCCTTAGGTATACAGATTTTAGCATGATGATTCTATATTACATGTCTAATATCCACTTATAAGTGAGTATACACCATGTGTGTCTTTCTGCTTCTGGGATACCTCACTCATCTGACAGAGTGCTAATATCCAGAATATGTAAAGAACTTGGGAAGTTAAACAGCAACAAATCAAGTAACCTAATTAAAAACTGGAGTACAGAGCTAAACAGAATTCTCAATACAGGAACATTGAATGGCAAAGAAACACTTAAAGAAATGCTCAACATCCTTAGTTAACAGGGAAATGCAAATCAAAACAACCCTGAGATTTCACCTTACACCCATCAGAATGGCTAAGATCAAAAACTCAAGTGACAACACACACTGGAGAGGATGTGGAGAAAAAGAAACCCTACTCCATTGCTGGTGGGAATGTAAACTTGTACAGCCACTTTGGAAATCAATTTGGAACTTTCCCAGACAAAGAGTAATAGTGCTACCTCAAGATCCAGCTGTACCACTCCCAGACATATATCCAAAAGATGCTCAAGTACACAACAAGGACACTTGTTGAACCATGTTCACAGCAGCTTTATTTGTAGTATCCAGAAGCTGGAAACAACCCAGATGTCCCTCAACTGAGGAATAGATACAGAAATTGTGGTACATCTACACAATGGAATACTACTCACCAATTAAAAGAAAAATCATGAAATTTGCAGGCAAATGGTGGGATCTAGAAAAGAACACAATTAGCTCTTACATGAGC
Source organism: Pachyuromys duprasi (assembly GCA_028658305.1). Taxonomy (NCBI): domain Eukaryota; kingdom Metazoa; phylum Chordata; class Mammalia; order Rodentia; family Muridae; genus Pachyuromys; species Pachyuromys duprasi. Next base: position 36,255,055 of record CM053760.1, on the reverse strand, counting down.
CTATTTCAATATTCTTTATCATATGTCAAACTTATGAGGTAAAGTAGTTCTGCATCAGGCTGACCCTTTTATTTGAAGTTAGCCCTGACTCTTAGCCTGTAAGGCTCCGCTTTCTATCCACCATAGTTTCTACTACTTACATGATCAGTATTATGTTTAGATGATAAAAAAATCATAAGGTCATTCAAATGTGATTAATATATTCCCATATTATTTGCTTTTTAATAATTCTTGGTTTAACATTTATATCTTCCTATTCATTATAATTCTTTCAATGTACCTACTTGTTGATACTTTCAAAATATTCTAACTGAAAAACAAATAAACAAACACTTTCAATACTTTTCCTCACAAATACTCACAACCTCTAATTTTTCAATTCATTTTATTTGTTTCCACTGAAATATACTTGGAGACCCTTCTTCCTCTAACCTGGATCATGTCTATGTGGTGCCATTAGGATACCTTTTGTCCTGGACTTGCTCTGGGTTTGCATTATTTTAGTTCACTTGTTCCTTGAATCCATCCATGTCTTTCTTCTCCTTATCTTTTTCTCTTTATCTTTTTAAGAAGCATCTTAAGTAGCTTCTTCAGAAAGAATAAGAGAAATAACTAATGGAGGTCTTCAATGTCCCAAAGGTTGTCTTTCTAATGTAACAGCTATAAGTCCTGAATATTCTGGGAATGCTAGGTCAAAAATATTTATTTATTGTCTTTAATTTTCATTATTTCCCAAAAGTTCATCATTGCAATGCTATACTCTTAAAACAACCATAACATTTTTATTGATTCTCTGGGAATTTTCTATTTCTGCCCCTCCATCCTTTGTGACCTCCCTTTAACCCTAAAAAAAGTAAAAATAAAAACAGAAAAATAAAAAACAAGTCCAATTTGTATTATTTATATACTCACTGAAGCACAAACTATCTCACTGGCCTGCCCCTTAAATAGAACTTATTACTTCTCCCATACCTCTGCCAAAAGACATCAATTGTGAAGAGGTACATTTCAGATGATGCTATAATCTTTACACTATTTGTTCTGTGACAATTTTCATAATTTCCTCTTTATTTTCACTTAAGGAGCTAAAAGCCAGTTCTCTTCTTGTGGCAGAACATTAACAGATCCCTTTCAAACAGATCTTTTATATGGGTTGATTGTTTGCCCTGACAAGAGACTGTGAGTGTCCTGCGCCTTGAAAAATGCCTCACTCTGTGGCTGAGACTTTTCAGGACAATGTAGGAGCTCTGACATAGTACCTTTGACTGCAGGACTTTCCTAATATGTCCCAAACTGGAAACTCGTTAGTTTTAATTCCTCAGAAGGAACACATGTCCATGAGGACTGAGCCGAGGTAGCCACCATTTCTCACAGGTTGGTTCTCTCTGATCCTTGCTGAGTGATACCTATGATGTCCATTTAGCATGTATTGGTTTTCACATTGCCAAGTGACTTCTCTACTTTACATAGACATGTCATTGTTGCTAACATTCTCTTGTTATACACTGACTGGCATTTGGAACAGCTCAAGGAGCAGCAAAGGTACACACACACTTTCAAAATGCCAAGTTTACCAGCTCTAAATCTCAGTACTATTAATACTATTTTCCGGTCTAATTCATGAATAAAAGCCTCCTCAGAACTACTTTCATACTTCACCTCTTCTTGGGCTCCATAATATAAAAATCAAGACTACTGTCTGGTTTATTGACAGACCTTCTATGGATACTATCACTGAGGTAATTTTTCACACTTGTTTTCATGGACTGGAAAAGCAGTTTACTACAGATGTTTTAAAAGAGAAATTAATACAACTAGGCAGAAGAGCTCCAACAAGTTGCCAGTAACAAAATATACTTTAAAACAGTATTTTATTTTACCTGACTTTGTTCCAACCAAGATTTGGAATGGTATATTCAATTAGGAAAAAGAAAATCAACAGTTGAATATTTAACTCTCCATAGAACTGAACCTGTCACCATAAGGTCACTAACATATTCAATTCTCTTTCTTAGCAAAAGACAATTGACAAAACCTTGCTGCTGAAGCAGATGTAGCCTTGGCAACACAAGTATGAACAGTTATTAGCAAAGCAATTAACAGTTCAGTGTTCACCAACAGGGAGAACACACACTAAATGTTTAGTTTAGGGAACTACGATTGAAGACCTGTTCTCAAAAAGCTACACAAAGACCAGTATTCTCACAATATGAAGTATAGTGAGAGTTAAAATGCTACCATGGGCACTGGAAAAGAAGGCATCGTGAGACATAAAGGGTAAACACATGAAGTCTCAAACGCAACAGTGAGGAGTATGAAACCACTGATTGTCATCCACTAAAAAACATGTATCAACACTGAATCCCTTCTCCCACAATATTTATAATGCAACTATATCCAAGCCATATGTCAAACAACAAGTCAGCTTCAGGACCCATAAGCACGAAAAGGCAAATAAGCATAGGGAATATTTTAGCAACCTTAGATCCCACATGGCTTAGACTTTTAACATAACACTCTTCTAACAACACACTTGGCAACCTAGAACACTCATATGCAACCACTATGAACAAACAGCCTCTTCTAATAATATAACTAGCAACTTAGGACCCTCCATCGTCATTGAGCTTTACCATATACTTCTGCACAATGGAATAAACATCTCTTCTCTTTAATGACCATCAGACTTGGACAGGTTCTATTTAAATGCATTTCCAGTACTTTTGGTAGGAAAGGTAGGGGTCTGATCTGGCCTCACCTCTCTTTATGTACCTACAGAGTAAAACAAACTGTCTTTAAAGTTAACTTTCAGGGAGAACCCCCTACTTATGATCTCATATGCCTATGCACAATTGAATGTGCATAAGATTTAAATTAGATGTTTTCAGGCATGGTGGAGTAATATTTTAATCCCAGCACTGAGAAGGCAAAGGCAGACAGATTTTTGTGAGTTCAAGAAAAGCCTTATCTACAACATAGTAAATTCCAGGCCAGCAAGGGCTACATGGTAAGACCCTATTTGTTGGTCTGCCAGCCTGTCCCCCAACATCAGAGGCATTAGAAGAAGGGCCATATACAGTAAGCAAAGACTTGTACAATCCATTTTGTTCATCAAAATAGAAAAGCATCCATTATTCCCCTAGTAAACAAACTCTTCCTTTCCTTAAACTAAGAAGGCCCCCAAACAGGAAAACAGGCTCTTGAATAATTGTTTACTCTCTCTCAGTATTTCTTTCCTATGTGTATGATCCCTTTGCTTTTTAATAGTTTCCTCACTACTCTATGTGGGCTTTTATTTCATCCTAGGATAAAAGACTAACCTTGATATTTCAGACCCACATGCCCTGGTATCTGTGATCTTGGGCATGTTCCTTAACCTTTCCAAGGACTGGCTTTCCATCTGTATTTGAAAGCACTAACAACAGTTAACATTTCAGAGCACTAGCTTAAGGACTTTATTAAAACCAGCAGATGAGCTGTTATTTCTGCCATTTTGTTGATGAGGAGATACAGACACAGAAGTGGAACTTAAACACTGTGGCACTCTTATATTTCAGTTTTGCCTTCATTCAGAGTTGCCCTTGTATTTTGTGCGAGGGGGCTCTCCTAGTTGCTCAGAGACACCTCTCCTCCATGTACAAAGTATTCTAGTTGCCTCACTTCTGGCTCTGATGACCAAAAGAAAACACGAAACTTATCCATCTGAACAGAAGTCACCTACAACTGTAGCCCACCTTCCTCTCCAATTGAATCTTCTATGTCAAATTGTGATTTTTACGCTTTGCCTTGCCTCACTAATTTCGCTTCTTTAAAAGCTTCACCTACACACCAGATTTGGAAATCTAAAGACAGAAGTGAGAAAAAGTAGGAACAGCATTAATTACTTGTCAGTTACTTATGGCTTGTCATTAAAAGATTTTCTAACAAAAATTTCCATCATAGTTGTTGTACCTAACCAATTCAACTATTTCAGATGAGTAAACATTTAGTGTCTTTCAGACAGACCCTAGACACCACAAAATCCCCCATGTTAACCCTAAGAATAAGGCACAGATGGGCCACCCATCTGTCTCTCATTTGAGGCTAAATAGTTTAGAGGCAACAAGGCATGACAGAAAACTTTGAGTTATTCAAGAGAAGAGGAGACTAACTAGAGAATTTTTCTTATTTCAAGACTGTTGAAAATTGGTTCTGAGTGAAGTCCCACTGTCTTCTAGCATCTCACACTGTCTTCTAGAACATAGCAGCCCCTATTTTGACAATAAGTATAATTAAGGAATTATCCAGAAAGTGGAAAGTACTTGTTGTATGCTTAGGTAAAGCATTTTCGGCATTTGTTTTGCACTAACATAGATGTGGACACAACAAAACAGAAAATTGAAACTTCATTCTGAGCCCCTTAGTATCTATAATACAAACCTACTCCTTATGTAACTTTCCTGTTATTTCCATCTCATATTTCACTAACACAGCTACTAACACAGCACTGTACACTTGTTTTGTAATCATGAACTCATTAAATAGCAAGGTATGAATGATCTGAAGCCTGTAACAACTTGATATTTGCATCAAATTGCTATCTTCCTTTGTTTGTTTGTTTTGTTTGTAGTGCTTAGAATTAAGCCCAGTGGCTCAACATGCAAGGCAAGCAATCTAACTCTCAACCATGTTCCCTGACCTTGTCTGATTTTGCTCTACACTATTGAATAAGACACAAGTCTACTGTTGGGCTGAGGACTTCAAGTTGAAATGTGCTCTCTTCTGACTCGGATTTTTCACAAGAAATCATGATCTAGTCCTAACTGGCACCATCTTTTACTATTAGGTGACTAAACTCAACTCAGTTTGAACCCCAGGATATTGGATGGACATGAGTTTAGTGATATTCCCTCTTCACTACTGACTCTCTGACAAGAAACCCAATTCATTAAATGCCATTAAAAATAACAGGAAATTCAGCCAACCAAACCAATACGCATGTGATAGAATACACATCCAGACCACAGGGCAGCAACCTGTGTGTGGCTCATCAACAACAGAGCTCACTTAGAACATAGAGACTTGCCCTTTCCTCTCACCATTCAGGCTGGAATGGGTGCATGCTAAGTCCCAGATGAGAAATACCCATTTTGAGTTCCTCTCTCCCCCATTTCAGAGAGTTAACCATGCATATCACCTTCACTGTCCATGGACTCATATCACAATCTGACTTCTCTGCAAAAAGAACTTGCTAGTATGGGTTTGTGTGTCCTTCAGCCTGTTTTGAAGAAGGTCATATGTGCGACCAAACACAGCATCAGTGTCCAGGGACCAGCTGAATTTCAGTCATGAGGTTATATTTGTGGGGCAGAATGAAACTGAACCAAACTGTACACCTGCCACTAAGAAAGCTCAGTAGCCATTCACATGGACACTGAACCTAAGAGTAACAGGCTCAGGCAAGGAACCAGCTAGCTTTATATTCTAGAGAAAATACATAAGTGTCAACTGACTTGCTGTTATATCCTCAAATTGAAGACCAAGCTTTTCATTTTCCATGTACCCATGGTACAAAATTCAGACAGCCAGAAAACTGTCAATCATGGACAACCTTTTCTACCATAATCTAGCAGAACATCTTCAGCTAGATTTCAGAAAAGCCATCTCCATATTGGCCACACAAAACAACAAGGTGTGTCACTTCATGTAAAGGCATTCACATTAGAGCAGCTATCTTCAGTGACAACATCAGCTACTGGCATTTGCAAATTGGATTGTATAAAATAAATAGAACTCAATTAAATGGAAAGTGTTAGGGTCCATAATCATGTAATCCTTTGCCACTTCTGTCACTGATTAGCACTAATGTGGCCAGTTGGCATTTACATTGATCCAAATAAGAAATAACGGAAATGTCACTACTGATAAGAGAGGCCTGGTACAGAAGGCTTGTGGAAAAACAACGAGCACCCCTGAACACTGAATGCTCTGGCACTAACCTTGGCTACAACAGCTGTGAGGAATGCCTTCTTGCTGCTCTAGTGGCAAGGCAATAGTGGACAGCCTTGCTGATCCTTACTTGTATGATGGGAGTTCAGTGTATACAGAAGTGGAAAAAGAGAACTCCCACTAGGTCTAGGGGAAATCAGCCACTGCCTTGTTCTACCTCTTCTTGATATATGCAAATTCTGGAACCAGATGTACTTGCCTGAAAGTGGGTTGTGCTTATTTTGTGCAGGGAATCAGAGGTCCTCAGTCAATTCACATTTTACTATTGTGGGGTGAGGGACAGAATTACAAAGTACAACTGCTTGGAAATACTTCACAAATAGATAATAAGAGTGGGATCTAGGATTATCCTAACCAGAAGTATCAGGTGAGAAATCCTTCAACAAGCAGCATTTGAGCTCAACATTAAACAAAATTTAGTTCAGGCAAAGTAACATCCCTAAGATTCCTAAAGTAGAAAAAACATGGCCATCTCCAGGCATGGCAGGAGGAGGTATAAGAGGTGAAAAGGACTGTTCGACTCACTCTCCATGTCGGATCATCTATGGTCTGCATTAATAACAAGTAGGGGTCATAAAATCTCATTAATAACAGACACTGTGCCCCTGTGAACCCTAGGAAGCAGCAGGAAATACAAGAAACTTGCCAACTTGCTCTTGTTAGTCAGATTTACATATTCTCAAACCAACTTGACCACAGCCTTGCAGTTGGGCATGAATCTACCTGTCTACTAAAGATACAGCCAGATGAGCTTAGAATACTGAATCTGCAGGAGCAGCTCCATGCCAAGAAACATTTAATGACTGCCATGTAATAAGTAACACCTAGCCAATATGCATATTATAAGAAAGGAGGTGGGTATTTGGATGGAGGAAACTTTACTATTTACATTAATACTGAAATTTTCCTTCTTGTTACCAAGTAAGCCTTCTAAAAGTAGCAAAGACTCTCTATACACTCTACACTGTGTACAGAGACTCCTCCAAGAAGAGTGCAAGTAGTTGGCTTTATTTTCTATTTTTGTCAATTTGATCTGGTTTAGAGGGCAACAAAGGCTCAATTTTGAAACAGGCACTTTCTTACTAAAAACTAGAAGAAGTATCACACAAGTTCCCCTAAGTATCACCTTCTCTTATAAAATAATTTTTAAAGTATTATTTCTTCTATTTCTCATCTGTCTTTTTAGCTTCTAGCACACTATTGCCTATCTGAAGTGAGGTGGGCACTCAGCATTTTGCTCAATCAAGAGAAGTGGTCTTCTCCAGTAGCTGCATCACTACCATTCCTCTCATGGTGTTGACAGCTTGAGTAGCAGTGAAAATCCTGCAGAAGACACTATGTCCTCAATGTTTTCACAAAGAACAAACCATAGCCTGGCAACTCTGCCTCCAGGATCCTAACTTCATTTTATGGCACTCTAATTCATAACCATATGTCCCAAACATCTCAGAAATATTTTTTAATACTTCCTAGGGAAATCATAACATTTTTCTGGAAAATAAAACAGGTTCATTCAATTACAAGCTCCCCACAGTAAATATTAACACAAAAATAGAAGAAAAAAAAACACAAGATGTTTTTCATACATATCCTATTGTGACAGAATGACTTCCCACATGGGCTTATCAAGAGTTCCCTATATTAGAAACACCGCAGCTAGGCATGGTGGTGCATGCCTTTAATCTCAGCATTCAGGAAGGCAGAAGCAGGAGATCTCTGTGAGTTCTAGGATAACCTGGTCTACAAAGCAATCTCAGGATAGCCAGGACTGCACAGAGAAACCCTGTCTCAAAAAACCATAAACAAAACACAACACAAAAACAAACAAACAAAAACCTGCTTTTCCTACTATCTTCCCAAATCCTGATGATAAGTGGGTTCTCATGTAGTGGCAACTTTTCAGAAGGAGGTTATCTATAAAATGCTTTTGCTAGGAAGCAGAGTAATTTGAATAAGAATTGTCCCCCCAGGCTGATATATTTGAATGCTTAGTCAACAGACACATAAGCCAGAACATGCACTGTTTGGCATGGATTAGGAGGTATGAGCTTGTTGGAGGAGGTGTGTCACAGGGAGTGGGCTTTGAGATTTCAAATCTCATGTCAGGCTCCTCCTTCCCTTCTACCCCCTTTCTCTGCCTGCAGATCAGAATACAAAGCTCTCAGCTACTGCTCCAGTACCTGCCTGTCTGCTTCCTGCCATTATGATCGTGGACTAACTCTAACACTGTAAGGAAGCCCCCAATTAAATGTTTTCTTTTGTAAGAGTTGCCTTGGCTGTAGTGTTTCTTCACAGCAATAGAACAGTAAGAGGAATCACATCCTCCATCTTAAAACATGGCACCCTCTCCCACATCACAGAGGACTGGACGGTGCTCATGTTTGTGTAAAGGCAGGAGGACAAAGCAGACAACACAAAACACCCACATTTCTATATTCAGTGTTTTTTTCACATTTCCATCAGAAAATCTGAAATGCAATCTACAACTATCCTCTAACTCTGTCACATGCTCTTCAATCCTCTGTCCATTTCAACAAGATCATGGTAACTATCAACAAGGTCACTGGGAAGACAAATATAGGCAAAGCTGGGAGAGAGTTGAGGTGCTCTCTTCTAAATATTGAAGTTCATGTCAATTTTTTATGTGATTTGTTTGTTGTGCTAGGGATCAAACCTCTCACACATTTGGCAAGTGCTCTATATGGCAAGAGCCATAAGGCATAGCCTATTATTATCATATAATTTTAAAACAATGCAGTCTACCAGAGGTAAAATCCAGAATATGACCAAGAAATCCAGTTTACCAGTATATGTGCTCTTGGTTTAAGTGTTCTTACTCTACACACAAAGAGCACACAAAGTCACCTGTTTCTTGTATGTCCTACATGAAAAGAAAAAAAAGAAAATTAAGTCTGACCTTTCAGAGGGACCCTAACCTTAAAACCATTTACTCTAAGATTACTTCAGTCTTTGTATTGAAGAAATATAACATTTTGATCCTTGGTAATAGGAATAAAAGAGTATATAGGTCTCAAAGACCCTCTCCTTAGCAAATCTCAGGGATCAAGATTTAGTTACTCATTCTCTGCCTAGGTATCTGGCTTTAAGACAAATTGTGCAACTACTTTGGGGGGGGGGGGGGACCCTCATCATTGTGCATGCATCCTTTCTTAAGATCTTCACACTTAAGGAAGAACCAGCTGACCAGAAGTTGTAGACAGAACATGCTAAGTTAACAGGAAATGTAGAAAGGTCCCTGACTGTAGGACAGTCGTCCATTCTCGAAAGTTCTGAACTTAAGGAGCAAGCTAGTATTCTCTTGGGGAATGGAACCTACAGCTGCTTCAGTGCTGGCCCTATACTTGGGGAAAGACTTCCAAAACTGTCCTTTGCCCAGGGGCTGGTCGCTCTCAGGATTGCAAGGCTCACCGAAACGAAAGTAAAACAGAGGCCGGTTCCCAGCTGCACTGGCTGCCCGCTCCCGGGCCGCAGCTTCTCGGATGTCGCACACCCCGATGTGGGCAGAGCGGAAAGGTCTCCTCGGCACGCCTTCACCGGGCTGCAGTCTACACCGAACCACGGCAGCTCCATTCGCTGCTGTAACAAGTTGAAAAAAAACTAATTAATTCAGACTTTAGTTTTTTTTAAATTTGTTACAGCGCTGAGCAGAGCTGCCGACCCCATGCAAAACCAGCACATAGACCATCAAAGGCTCCACTAGGTGCAGATACTCTCTGCCCCTAGCCAGTCCTGGACCAGTGAAGGATACAGAATATCCCAGGAAAGCTAACAACTGCCCTTGTTTCGCTTTTGTTTGGTATGACAAACAAATCAACATCCAATAGCGTCATCAAAGACCCCAATTAACCCAGCTGCCTTCCTCAAGGACAGGGCAGATACCCACTGACACGCAAGTGACCTGACCTTTATGACAACCACATCAAGGGAGGCTAAGGTGAAGCAATACCTTCCCCAACACTTGCCCTTAAGCCTTTTACCAGCCTACTTACTTTTTCTTCTTACAAATAAAATCATGCTTCTTCCCTTCACAAACCAGACCACAGGAAAGCAACCCGTCAGCTAATATATCAACTTCCTTAAAAATCACATGAAAAGACATAAGCAAAACCAAAATTGTAGAACCACAAGCACAGCAGACTCAATATCAAGTTCAGTAGCCATAGAGCTTCCCCCCACCCTTTTTTCCAAGTCACTTCTAGAACACTGGGGTTATCACAGCCTAGAGAATAGAAATGGGGTGTGTACACATGCATTTTAAGCTTTTTAGGTTTTGCTTCATCCACAGAAACTGCAGTTTCAGCTTTCACCTTTAGTATGTGGTGTTACTAACCTTTTACCTTAAGGAAGGATACACATTTGCTTTGAGCAAGTCCTAAGTCTAGCAAATACTCAAGGTTACCCTCTAAATGAAGACAGTAACACAGGAAATCCATGCTGGAATGCCAATGTAGTTCCACTTTCTTTTTCTTAAACTCTGCACAATCTGGCTCAAGTACAGGAAACCTCCAAAGCCATACATGTAATAATAGTGGCAGGAAGTGTACCTTGTACTTTGTAAGTATCAGTAATGACTATTTTATTGTTACCTGTAAAAACACCAAACCTTTCCAATCATACCCTCCTAGTCAGGCTATCATATTTTCTAGTTGTCTCAAACCTTTTATTAATTTAAACCAAAATCAATAGTAATAATTAACTCACCAAGTTAAAAAAAAGTTTAAACCATAAATGTTCCTATCTTTATGATTATAGTGTTTCAAAGAAATCAATATATTATTGACCTCTATCTACAGATGAAATATATATGAAATTGCATTAGGAATATTTACTTAAAAAGTCACATATGCCTTCAATTTTCACAAAATCTATGAGTAATTATACAAAGAAATTGGTTGTGGAGAATACAAGTGTCAAATGTGCACTCTTCAGGCAGATTCCAGAGTGAGAGAAAAATCCTCTTTCAAATGTGGTCATTAACTCTTAAAATGAGACAATTTATATTATTCAAGGTTTACGTACTTGGAGGCTGGGGAAGGTAGGCGCCAATTAATTTTGACCTCTTCTTTTCATATCCCTTTTGTGTAATGTCACCTGTAAGAGAAGGGGAAAAAAAGAAAGCATTCAGGATAGTTTCAATGGATAGATTTGGTCATTTAATGGAGTATGACAAAATATACTAACACTTGTAACTGTCTTTTGTTTGCTTTATGATTCGAGAGTTTTAATGGAACCATTGTATATCATTTACTGTGACTTTTTCTTTTACCCTCAAAAAAATTATAGCATTCATGGTATATAAAAACTCATTTGCTCAATACATCTCTGGCTCCTTCTGGTTGGGTTTCCAACCTAAGAGTCCAAAACTGGATCTGTGCTAACTTTTTCATGTCTACATTGAGGAAGCCTGTTCAATCTTCAGGGGGCTCTCATTAACTTAATCAACAATGGACTGCACAACTGTCTGGGCTGGAAAGCTAGCAATGCCATTATAGAAAAGTATCATGCTTCATTAATGAGATTTTTTTCCCCCTAATCAGGCATGTCAGTCACAAGGACTTTAAACTGCTAAGGTAATTTTGAAAAAAAAAAAAGTAGAGCAAAGGAAACATTAGATAAAACCAAGAAAAGAACACAGTACCCACAGAGATTTAAAAGACATTCATTGTTCAAATAAAAATTCAAATGTTAAAGCCAAAGATTCATACACAGAAATCAAAGGAAGTCAGACCTTTATGTAAGAATTAGGTCACCAAGGCAAAATAACATTTATTAACATTAATAGTCTTTTCCTCACTGTAAACTCCAAAACTAATGCTAATTTTGCTCTTTGTTTTTTAAAAGAAAACACATACATGTAGACATGTGCACATGTGCATGCACACATGCATACATACATACATACACACACTTATACAGAAGCACACACACACACACACACACACACACACACACACATATATATATATATATCACAGGCTTTGTCCTTGAATTGAGTGGGTGAGGTATAAAATTGATTTTGCCCTTTAATTTTTGAAGGTGTTTCAGATTTTTATTCCTTGCTTTCTGACCTATCTCTTCAAAGACCAAAAAAAAAAGGTTTGAGCTTCCATGAAAACAAAGCAAAACAAAGAATAATCATTATTATGCATGGACAAATTAGCTTATTTTAATATGTGCTTTATATGGCCAAGTGACCCATCACAGGTTTGAGGGCTAATTCTACTGTTCAAAGTTTATTATATACATCTGTGTTTAGGTTAAAAACAATCTGTGACCAGGATTTAAATGTGAGCCATAAAGCAGTAGGGAGATATTGAATACATATTCCCTTATCAATTGGTAAGTGGTTTTATGCTAACAGTATTTTATTTCACCATTATGAATGAAGGGATGGGTATAACTATTACACAAAGATCAAGCAAGCAGCATTATCTGGCTACACTTTGCAACCTCGGCCATCAGCTATGTATCACTCACATTGTTGCATTACTCTTATAAATGCCCCCAAATCTCACCTCCTCCCCACCATGACCACTATAGGGTTAAAAAGGTCCTGAAAAGAGACACTAGCATTCCTGACTGTGCTCGCGGATGCTTTCCCAGGTCTCTAAATGGTTCTGTCCATTCTTATCTCTGGAGAACAACCCACAAACAATTTCCTGTTGGACTCTTCCCAATCCCTATCCAAGGAGGATGGCAATCCCAGGCTTTGGGTGACCACAACATAGATAATGATCCCCCTCCCGCAGGATCTTTGACTAACTCACTTGTCTGTGCTTAATTTGTCTCACACTTATTTACATGTGGCTTATCCTAAAAAAACAGAGCATTAAACTTTTGTGAAAGAATCCATGTCTTACAGAAGTCAATCTTGATCCCACTATTTTCCCACTCAAGGACTGTGAGTTGATAAATTTATCCACACAGTAAGAGAGAAATACCACTGACTATCTCTGACAGAACTGTAACTGGCAGCGGCAGCAGCACAGACAATCAGCATAGACATGAGAGAAGATTAACAGTTTAGTGATTGTGTGGGGTAGAGAGCAGAGGGCAGAGGGCAGAGGGGAAAATCCATACTATTTTATTAAAGTATGTCAGACAACAGATCAACTTGTAGTGGCCCCCCAAAGTGCCACCATCTGTAGAATAGACTTATTCATGGTCCCAAAGCATTGGGGCTAAAAATACCACTGCTATTTTCTAAAGCCAGAACTACTTAAGCATCTGGAAACCAGGGGTCCTGCAGATTATGACTAACTCCCCCTGAAATTTTGTAGCAATCTTTCCAGTTGAGCTTTTAACGTCTTGATGCCTTCTGAAACCAATAATTATTATACTAATGAAGATACAGATAAATAGGTACAGATTATCATATACACTGATGATACATTATAGTAGGTGAGAGGCAGATGATAGCTGATATACAAAAATAGGTAAATTAACAGATTATTAATAATGACAGATAAAAATAGCAAAGATAGGATGAAGAAACTGGTTGATGGGTAACTGGCAGAGACAGACTGATAGTACATAGCAGATTTTGCAAACATCTTCCTCCCAGACTCCTCCCTGGCTTCTGTCCAAGGATTGATCATTGTCAATGTCCAAGTGTCATTATAAAAGCACAGGGCTCTCTGCAAGTACATGTAGTTTTTCATTTACACCAGTTCATGCTAAACAACCAACTTGCTGCCCCTTTTTCTCCTCATAGTGGAACTGTGCTACACATACACCCTTCAGGATATAGCCATACAAACTCAGGGCAGAAAGGTTTATTTTCTTTCATTACAAGGCATACCACCCCAGAGTTTGGAGAAAGTTGGCTAACATTCCTTTAACATGCAAGCTAAAGCAATATCATTCAAGGTTATTTTGAAAGCCAATTCTAATCAATAGAAATTTCTTAGAAAGGAATTTTACTGATTCTAAATGTGTGTTTAAAGAGGTTTCTTTCTTCAAAATGTGGTTCCTCACATTAAGCCTTGAACTACAGAATTACTTGTTTATTTTCCAAAGAAAATTCCAAAGAGCATACTTTTCATGGTTTAATACCCAAGATACTCACTTATTTACAAATAAAGTATGAAAGAAGCCGGAAATTTTAACCTCAGCAAGGATAAATTAAAAGTAATCCTTTGTGGTGGCACATGCCTTTAATACCAGCACTTTGGAGGCAGAAACAGGCCAATCTCTGAGTTCAAGGTCAGCCTGGTCTGCACAGCGAGTTCCAGACCAAGTGATCTTTTGAAATACCATCAATTTCAAGAAAAATGCCCCTTGTTATTCGTAAGTTCTTTAACATGGATCCAAGCAGTATAATTTTTTAAAAAATAAAGAAAAAAGATTCAGCTGGTCTTGGTGTGCAGGCTTGAAATTCCAGCAATTCAGGTAGCCCAGTTAGGAGGATAACAAGTTCAAAGACAGCCTGGGCTATACACTGTAGAGACCCCATGTCAAAATAAAAAGTGAAGCAAAGGTTGGGAATGTATCTAGGTGATAAAGTGCTTGCCTAGCAAGTCCCAGTTCAGTACCACAAAAATACAAGGGAAAAATTAATAAACAAATCATAAATTTACAGAGAAAATTATAAGCAAAAATCACATCAAGTTGAACAATGCTCAGAGAAAAGATGTAATTGCTTTTTCTCCCCACAGAAAGAATCCTCTTATTTTGCAGACTAGTATTTTAGAGAAAAAACTCAAGTCAGAAAACAGTTGGCCTAGCAAATGCAAAAGTTAGAGGAACCAAAATGACATGTAATTGTGACCACAGGCACATTTACAAACTTTGATCCTGTGGAATTGGTACAGAGGCAGCCTACTTGTTGCCTGGCTCTAGGACAGACATGAAAGCCTGAAGGGCCTCTTGGTCCTCGAGGATGAAACATGTACCACTGAGCTACTTTCAGGGATGGAATTAGTTTTGAATAAACACACGAGTTTAACAGTGATAATTTCCATTCTTGGTGTTGGGAGTTTATTTTATTATTTAATGCTGGAACGAATGCTTTATATAACAAAGGCATCATTTCCATGTTTGGAATTTTTTGATTGTCAGAGCCTTCCTAAGGCTCCTCTCTTTAGTCAACTACTTTATACAGCTTTGGGAGAACAAAGCCTCCAACTCTTGTACAACTATCTGCTTTTAGCTCTGTGATAAGCTTTTCTCCAGAATCAAATTACTACTTATGACAACTTCTGCATGTATTTGTCACCTACACTGGCAGCAGAAGCAGGAGGACCTGGGACTTCTCACCCAAAGCAACCTGCGCTCAACCTAAGCTACTTGTCTTTTAGTGTCTTTTAGTTCTCACTGATAAAACAGAGGTGATACACATCAACTTCCTATCAGTGTTAGAAATAGCATGTGCCAAATATCAACATAGGGACCAAGAAGAAGATGCAAAGATCTAAATATCTGCCATGCAAGCATGAGGACCTAAGTTTGGATCCCCAGAAGTCACAAACATCCAGCTACAAGATCACTCATTTATAATTTCAGTATTCCCATGATAAGGTAAGACACAGAAACAGGAAATCTCAAAAACCTCACAGAAAGTCAATTTGCCTGGCTTAGGTAGCAGTAAACAAGACAGAACCTGTCTTAAACAAAGCAGAAGTCCAGGATCAACACCTGATGCTGTACTCAAATCCACATGTCTGTCTTGGTACATGCACACATTTGCACTCACACAAATAGGCACATATACACACATAGTTGTTAGCTATGACATATTCAGACTTATGATTGACCTTATAATAAAATAGGAAGACATGTGCCAGGTACACTAACAATTGCTAAAATAAAGGGAACTACAAGATTATATTGGTGACAGGAACAATTCCTTCAGGGTATAGAGGACCAAAAAAAAAAAAAAAAGCTACCTAAACACTAGGAATTCTGAAGAAGGTTAGAATCCTGTTTTTCTTTGGTGATCCTGCCATCCCTAGGTGCTGCTCCTTGCTTGCCTTATCTAGCAGTCTGTCATCCTTACAGATCTAGTGCCTCTCGGATTTCTGATACATCCCACACAGACATATCTCTTTCAAAAATGTAAATTAAAACAGTCTATCCTGCTTACAAATGTGGCACCTGCAGGCTTCCCCCGTGTATCTCTACTCAGCCAAAGAGATCTGTTTCAAGAACAGGAATGTAAACATGGAGCCTATCCAACCCTCTCACTTCTGTGACAATGACCATTTCTTCAGAGGATCACAAGAGCCTTCCCTACTATCTTCTTGGTTACTGGTCATATCAAGTCAGGATTTGCCACATCTTCCTTTTACTATTACCAAAACTGCTCTATTTATAACTAAATTCTCACACTCATACCACATTCCCAATGGAAAATACAGAACCTTACCTTTCATAAAGACACTTTAAAATAAGGTAACAGAGGACATTGACACCTGTGCTAAAATGAGATAATTACCAAAACTCACACAAATATTCGAAGGAAAGGAAAAACATTCTCAAGCACTACAGATGAACAGGATGTGAAACTTCTATGTGTATGTTAATGAGCTATCAGAAGGTCCTCCCCAACATTTAGTTAACGACATAAGCAGATAGGAAACACATCTTCAATATGCTACTGTATGCACTTTTCTTTAGCCAGTCAGGTCCACAACCACTTACAGGTTTACTACTCTCTATGCTCATCCTTTTGTAGGCCTCTTGTGACATTTCTCTTCAGTCTATTTAAAACTCCAGTTATAAGACGTTCTTCAAAGAGGCAGCTTGTAGTCCACTTTCAATAAAAGGATCATTCCCCAGTGAAAGGGAATGATCTGCACAAGTTTGATTAGTAGGTAGGAGACTTGAAGTTAAGCTTATATATGCCTGAGAAGTAACTCTGCTCCAAAGTCCCTAAAGATCATAAGGGTAAGAATTCCAATGAAGCTATTTCCAAATACCATTAGGGCTGGTAGATTTACAAAATGGTAAGCTGAGTTTGTAGTAACTTGTACTGATGCTTAAGGTTCATGGAGAAATTAGAACAAGAGGAGTTATTATTCATTCTTTCTTTTACCTAAGAGTATGTATGTATGTTGTCTGTATATATGCATGTGAGTGCTTGTGTATGAGAGACCTGTACACGTGTGTGTGTGTGTGTGTGTGAGCCCATGTGCACATGTCTATGTATGCATACATGTAGGGGTCAGAGGTTGACACTATTGTCTTCTTCAATACTTTTTGACCTTATATACCCTACAGCTTTGAGACTCAGCTAATATAGCTAGGCCGCTTGCTCTGAGAATCCCAACATCACCTCCTTAGGCCTAGAATTACAGGCAGGTTGCCATGCTTACACAAGCCTTTATCCACTGACCATCTCCCCCACCCTGATGAGAGGGGTTCTATACAAAGCCCATGAGACATCCAATGGCCACTTGGCTAATCAGTCCAGAATGTTTTTAAGTGATAGGTTTTGTTGTTGTTGTTGTTTTAAAAAGTTATTTATTTTCATACAGTATTCTGTTTGCATGTGTGCCTAAACACCAGTAGAGGGCACCATATATCATTATAGATGGTTGTGAGCCACCATGTGGTTGCTGGGAATTGAACTCAGGACCTCTGGAAGACCAGTCAGTGCTCTTAACCTCTGAGACATCGCTCCAGCCTGCCTTAAGTGATAGTTTTATGAAAAAGTGCTAAAGTAACTTGCTCAAAGTTCTATAAACATGTGCCACTTTTTAATATTTACAATGATTTGCATATATTCTCTTTAATAAAAAAAAGAACCTACAGAGCTGGAGAGAAGGCTCAGTAGTTAAGAGTACTTGTTCTTATAGAGGACTCAGGCTGGAATCCCAACATCCACATGGTGGCTTGCAACCATCTAGAACTCCAGTTTCAGAGGATCTGATATCCTCTTCTGACCTCTACGGACAACAAGAACACACCCAGTACACAGACATACATGAAGGCAAAACATTCATACATATAAAATAAACAAAGGGAACCTACTACTGCCACTTAACTAGTCCAGCTTAATTTCTAACTAAATTCTAGACCTTACCCTGTACCTACAGACAAGTGGAACTCTCACCCCTCATCAAAGAAGCTTCCTTTTTTATAGTAAGTGGAGATTGCTATAGAGAACCACAACTGGACAGAGTGCAGAGATAAACACATCATGGGAAGCCTAGCCCCAATGGATACATTTATAATACAACAGAGAACAGTGTGGAAGAAGAAAAACATGTTTTAAATATACTACCATGTACTGAGCCTTTTACTTTAGCCCATCAGATTCAAAAACCACTGAGAAGGTTACTCTGCCTTTATCCTTTTGTAGGTCTCCTGTGACATTTTTCTCTGTCTTTTTTTAATGTATAAAACTCAAATTGCAAGAGGTACTTAAGAGAAGCAGGTTGTGCTCTACTTTCAACAACAGGGCAGGTGTCAGAGAAAGGGAAAGACCTTTTAACTGTAAGAGCCAGAGTACCAAGAAATCTGCTTTGAGACTGTATACCAAGAAATGGCTACCTAAACAAGACCTAACAATGACAAGACAGGATCAAAAGGTTAAGATCTCCTTGGAGAGGGGGGTTGGAGGAAATGATGGGGGGGAGGGTGGGATGGAAAGGAAGGAGAGAGAAGGCTACAGCTGGGATACAAAGTGAATAAACCTTAATTAATATAAAAATAAATTTAATTAAAAAATATCTCATAGTTCCAACCCCTAGACAAAAAACTATAGGCAATTAATGATCACTGAGAAAGGGGAAATTAGCCTTTCTCAAGGACCACCCACTAGTCAGTTATCCAATACAAAATGATCAGCCCTGAAATTATATACACATAAAGGAAAAAAACAGATGAAGCAAGTTGTATTTATATATTTGTGTACATATGTACATATATCTATGTGTATCTACATTATATGGGTAACAATAATAATTAAGCAAAAGAGGCAATCGGTTTGAGAAGTAAGGGAGAAACATAGGAGGAACTGAAGGGAGGGACACAAGAGGAGTTGGAGGAATAAAAGGGAAGAAAGAGATCTGCTAAGACAAGCTGATCACACTCAGTATCTGAACAACAGTACAACATTGATAGCAGAGCAACTGACAGGCTGTGCTGTGAAGCCCCAAACCCCAAATGTTTGTGTTTCCCAGGTTGAGAGGAGAGCCTATACTGAGGGAAATGAGCAAGTCCAACCTCAGGTCACCTGGCTAAACCCAGGAAAAGCTCCTGGGCTCCTGCCAGCCTAAGATATCAGCCTCTAGCCACCGGCCCACTCTCTCATCGTCCTGTAGATACCTTCTGGATACAGGGCTCCAACTGGGCTTCCTGATGCTCAAGATCCAAAGAAACAGGCCCACCTGAAAGCTCAACCCATCTCCCTAAGGAGACGTGCCAGACCTCTGAGCTCACAGGTTCTCCAAAATGGCACCCAGCAAGCACAGTTTTGGGCAGCTGGAGCTCATTAACCTCAGAGCAAGAAAGTCAGGAGTGGGGTGGCTGACTCTGGGACTTCCCCTGGTGAGAGACGGGTACCCAGGATCCTGAGGAGTCCAGTTGGTCCCCAGGATCATACATCTGAGGATGGCCATAGGCAATTCCCTGAGAACTACCCACCAGTCCAAGACCATACCCACCATTCTGAGGAAGGATCCTGTAAGAACATCCAACTTCCTGTCCAGGGCTCTTCCCACAACCCCCCATCCCCAACTACAGCAGGCACCAGAACTAACAGCAAACACTAGAGACAACCAGATGGCTAAAGGCCAGTGTAAAAACACAATTAACTAAAGCCAAAGCAATATGTCATCTCTAGAACTTAGTTATCCCAAGGCAAGCAGGATACCCTAACACAACTGAAACACAAGAAAATGACCTTAAATCTATGCTTAAGAAGATGATAACAGGAAATGGATAAAATCCTTAAAGATATAATGGAAGACAGGTCAAAGAGATTAAGGTATTTTGAGAGAAAATAAACAAATCACTAAAGAAACACAGAAAAAATACAAACAGGTAAAGGAATTGAACAAATCATTTAAAGAAATACAGGGAAATACAAACAAACAGGTGAAGGAAATAAACTCCATACACCTACGAACACTTGTTTTTTTGACAATGGGAAAAAAACGTAGCATCTTCAAATAGGTGATGCTAGTCTAACTGGATATCTATATGTACAAAAATACAAATAGATCCATACAAAACTAAAATCCTGCACAAGTGGATCAAAAACCTCAGCATAAAAACGGACACTCTAAACCTGTTAAAAGAAGAAGGGGGGCGGGGAAGAGCCTTTAACTCATTGGCACAGGAGACAACTTCTTGAGGAGAACACCAACAACACAGGCTCAAAGAGCAACAATTAATAAACGGGACCTAATGAAACTGAAAAGCTTCTGTAAAGGACACTGTTAACAGAACAAAATAACAGCCTATGACTGGGAAAAGATCTTCACCAACCTTACATCTGACAAAGGGCTGATATCCAAAATATATGAAGAACTCAGGAAGTTAAACACCAACAAACCAAATAATGCAATTTAAAAAATGAGGGTACAGAGCTAAACAGAAAATTCTCAACAGAGGAATATCAAATGGCCAAGAAGCACTTAAAGAAATGTTCAACATCCTTAGTCATCAGGGAAATACAAATCAGCAGGACTCTGAGGTTCCATCTTACACCCATCAGAATGGCTACAATCAAAAACTCCAGTGACAACACATGCTAGCGAGGATGTGCAAACTTATACAACCACTTTGGAAATCAATCTGGTGCATTCTCAGAAAATTGGGACTAGCACTACCTCAAGACCCAGCTATACCACTCCTGGGCATATACCCAAAAGATGCTTCACCATACAGCAAGGAGATTTGCTCAAGTATGTTCATAGCAGCTTTATTCACAATAGCCAGAATCTGGAAACAACCTAAATGTTCCAAAGAATGGATTAAAAAAAAGTAGTATATTTACACAATGGAATACTACTCAGCTATTAAAAACAAGAAAATCATGAAATTTGCAGGAAAATAGAGGGAAATGGAAAAGACCATCGTAACGTAACCCAGACCCAGAAAGGCACGCATGGTATAGATGCCTATCAGCTATTAGCCATAAAATAAAAGACAGAACAGGATGGGAGCCTATCATAGATGTCCTCTGAAAGACTCTACCCAACAAGGGATCAAAGAAGATGCTGAGACTCACAGCCAAATTTTGGGCAGAGCACAGGAAGTCTTATGGAAGAATTGGGGGGATAGAAGGATCAAAGGGGACAGGAGCTCCACAAGGAGACTAACAGAGGCAACAAATCTGGGCCCAGAAGGGCCTGTAGAGAATAATACAACCGTCAACTATGTATGGAGAGGACCTAGAACCCCTGCTCAGATGTAGCCAATAGGCAACGCAGTCTCCACGTGAGTCACCTAGTAAGAGAAGCAGAAGCTGTCTCTGACGTGGACTCTGTAGCCCATTCTTTGATCATTTCCCCCTGGTGGAGTGGCCCTGCCAGGCCACAGAAAGAGAGGATATAAGCAGTCCTGATGAAACTTGATTGTCAGGGGTTGTTTGGTAAGAGAGGAAGTCTCCCCCTTTCTGAGAACCAAAAGAAGACTGGGAGGAAAAAGGAGAAAGGGTGGGACAGGGAGGTGGCTACAATCAAGATATAGAGTGAATAATTTAAAAAAATGATGAATCAAAAGAGATGGGGAAGGTCATTTCATACTCATCAAAGGAAAACTCCACCAAGAAGACACCACAATTCTGAATATCTATGCATCAAATACAAGAGCACCCATATTTGTAAAAGAAACAATAATGAAACTGAAACCACAAATTAACAGTGGGAGACTTCAATACCCAACTCTCAACAAAGGACAGGTCAATAAACCAGAAATTAAACAAAGAGGAAATATCTCTAACAGAGGTCATGACTCAAATGGACCTAACAGACATCTACAGAACCTTTTACCCCAAACAAAAAAAATTTACCTTCTTCTCTGCACCTCATGGAACCTTCTCCAAAATAGACCATATAGTTGGTCACAAAAAAAGGTCCAACAGATACAAAAAGATTGAAATAATCCCATGTATCCTATCTGATCACCATGGATTAAAGCTAGATCTCAATGACAACGGAAATGACAAAATGCCTACACACACATGGAAACTGAACAACTTGATACTAATTGACGGCTGGGTCAGGGAAGAAAAAGAATTTAAAGTCTTCTAGAATTCAATGAAAATGAAAGCGCAACATACCCAAACTTATGGGAGGGATGAAAGCAGTGCCAAGAGGAAAGTTCATAGCACTAAGTGCCTTCAAGAAGAAATTCCAAACATCTCATGCAAGCACCTTAATGGCTCACCTAAAAGCCCTAGGAAAAAAAAAGAGGCAGACACACCAAACAGGAGTGTATGGCTGGAAATAATCAAACTCAGGCCTGAAATCAATTAGAAACAAATAAAACAACTGTAAGAATCAGTGAAACCAAGTGCTGGTTCTTTGAGAAAATCAACAAGATAGACAAACCCTCAGCCAAACTAACTGAAAGGCAGAGAGACACTATCCAAATCAACAAAATCAGAAATGAAAAGGGGGACATAACGACAATGAGGAAATCCAAACAATCATTAGGTCTTACTTCAAAAGCCTATATGCCACAAAATTTGAAAATCTAAATGAAATGGACAATTTTCTTGATCGATTCCACTTACCAAAGTTGAATCAACACCAGGTAAATCAACTAAATAGTCCTATATCCCCTAACGAAATAGAAGTGGTCATTAAAAGTCTCCCATCCGAAAAAAGCCCAGGGCCAGATGGTTTCAGCAAAATTGTACCAGAACTTCAAAGAAGAGCTAACACCAATACTCTTCAAACTATTCCACAAAATAGAAACGGAAGGAACACAACTAAACTTTTCCTATGAAGCCACAGTCACGCTGGTACCTAAACCTCACAAAGACCCAACAAAGAAAGAGAATTTGAAGCCAATCTCCCTTAAGAACATTGATGCAAAAATACTCAACAACATACTTGCAAACCAAATCCAAGAACATATCAAAGGTATCATTCACTATGACCAAGTAGGCTTCATCCCAGGTATGCAGGGGTGGTTCAATATATAGAAATCTATCAATATAAACAACCATATAAACAAACTAAAAAAAAAAACCCACATGATAATCTCCTTAGATGCCAAAAAAGCATTTCACAAAACCCAACATCCAATCATGTTTAAAGTCTTGGAGAGATCAGGAATACAAGGCATGTACCTGAACATAGTAAAGACAATATACAGCAAACCTATAGCCAACATCAAACTAAACGGAGAGAAACTTAAAACAATCCCATGAAATTAGGGACAAGGTACAGCTCCCCACTTTCTCCTTATCTCTTCAACATAGTTCTTGAAGTCCTAGCTAGAGCAGTAAGACAATTAAAGGAGATCAAGGGGATACAAATCGGAAAGGAAGAAGTCAAAGTATCACTATTTACAGATGATATATAGTACACCTGAGTGACCTCAAAAATTCTACCAGGGAACTTGCTGATAAACACCTTCAGCAAAGTGGCTGGATACAAAATTAACTAAAAAAAAAAAATCAGTAGCCCTCCTGTGTACAAAAGACAAAAGGGCTGAGAAAGAAATTAGGGAAACAACATCTTTCCCAATAACCACAAAGGACATAAAGTACCTTGGTGTAACCCTAACCAAGAAAGTCAAAGACTTGTATGAAAGAAAAATTCCAGTCTCTGAAGATAGAACTAGAAGAAGATATCAGAAAGTAGAAAGATCTTCCATGCTCATGGCTAGGCAGGATTAACATAGTAAAAATGTCCATTTTACCAAAAGTAATCTATAAATTCAATGCAATTACCATCAAAATACCAACACAATTCTTTACAGACCTCAAAAGAAAAGTTCTTAACTTCATATAGAATAACAAGAATCCCAGAATTGCCAAAACAATCCTCTACAATAAAAGACCTGCTGGAGGTATCTCCATCCCTGATCTCAAACTGTACTATAGAGCAATATTGCTAAAAACTGCATGGTACTGGCATAGAAACAGACTGGTGGATCAATGGAATCCAATAGAAGACCCTGAAATAAACCCACACACTTATGGACACCTGATCGTTGACAAAGATGCCAAAACCATACAATGGAAAAAAGATAGCATCTTCAACAAATGGTGCTGATCTAACTGGATGTCTACATGTAGAAAAATGCAAATAGATCACCCTATAGAAAAGTCCAAGTGGATCAAAGACCTCAATAAAAAAACAGACATACTAAACTTGTTAGAAGAAAAAGAGGGGAAGAGCCTTGAACTCATTGGCACAGGAGACAAATTCCTGAACAGAAGACCAACAGCACAGGCTCTAAGAGCAATAATCAATAAATGGGACCTCATAGAACTGAAAAGCTTCTGTAAAGTAAAGGACACTATCGTCAGAACAAAATGACTACCTACAAATTGGGAAAGGCTCTTCACCAACCCTATATCTGACAGAGGGTAATATCCA
The DNA here is from genome assembly GCA_028658305.1 of Pachyuromys duprasi. Taxonomy (NCBI): domain Eukaryota; kingdom Metazoa; phylum Chordata; class Mammalia; order Rodentia; family Muridae; genus Pachyuromys; species Pachyuromys duprasi. The sequence continues at coordinate 36,230,537 of CM053760.1, read as the reverse complement.
GTATATATAAAGAACTAAAGAAGTTAAAAAGCAACAAATCAAGTAATCCAATTAAATGGGGAACAGAGCTAAACAGAGAATTCTCGATAGAGGAATATCGAATGGCAGAGAAACACTTAAAGAAATGCTCAATGTCATTAGCCATCAGGGAAATGCAAATCACAACAACCCAGAGATTTTACCTCACATCCATGAGAATGGCTAAGATCAAAAACTCAAGTGACAATACATGCTGGAGAGGTTATGGAGAAAGGGGAACCCTCCTCCACTGCTGGTGGGAATGTAAACTTGGACAATCACTTTGGAAATCAATCTGGTGCTTTCTCAGACAACTAGGAATAGCGCTTCTTCAAGATCCAGCTATACCACTCCTAGGCATATATCCAAAAGAGGCTCAAGTATACAACAAGGACATTTGCTCAACCATGTTTGTAGCAGCTTTATTTGTAATAGCCAGAAGGTGGAAAACAACCCAGATGTCCCTCAACTGAGGAATGGGTACCGAAATTGTGGTACATCTACACAATAGAATATTACTCAGCAATTAAAAACAAGGATATAATGAAATTTGCAGGTAAATGGTGGGAACTGGAAAAGATCATCCCAGAAGCAGAAAGACACACGGTATATACTCACTCATGTAGACATATAATATAGGATAAACCTACTAAAATCTGTACACCTAAAGAAACTAATCAAGAGGGAGGACTCTGGCAAAAATGCTCAATCCCCAGCCAGAAAGGCAAAGAGGATGGACATCAGAAGAAGGAGAAAACAGGGAACAAAGTAGGAGCCTGCCACAGAGGGCCTCTGAAAGGCTCTGTCCTGCAGACTATCAAAGCAGATGCTGAGACTTATGGCCAACTTCTGGGCAGAGTGCAGGGAATCTTATGAAAGAAGTTGGAAAAAGTAAGATCTAGAGAGGACAGGAGCTCCACAAGGAAAGCAACAGAACCAAAAAGTCTGAGCACAGGGGTCCTTCCTAAGACTGATACTTCAACCAAGTACCCTTCATGGAGATAACCTAGAACCCCTGCACAGATGTACCCCATGGCAGTTCAGTGTCCAAGTGGCCTCCATAGTAATGGGGACAGGGACTGTCTCTGACATGAACTAATTGGTCTGCTCTCTGATCACCAACCCCTAAGGGGGAAGCAGCCTTACCACGCCACAGCCACTCCTGATGAGGTATAATAGACTAGGATCAGAAGAAAGGAAAAGAAGACCTCCCTATCAGTGGACTTGGAAAGGGGCATATGTAGAGAAGGGGGAAGAAGGGAGGGTTTGGGATGGGAGGAGGGAGGGAGCTTCAAGGGGGATACAAAGTGAATAAAGTGTAATTAATAAAATTTTTTAAAAGTAATGTAGTTATATTTTAATTAAAAATGTTTTAAACAGAAAACAACAAAAAATCTAATACAAATATCTCTATTTTAAGGAACTAATTAACAGCAAAGAAATGATGCATGGTTAAGGAGATAGATATAAGTAAATTGAATTAAACACAATATAAACATGCATTGAGGCATGACAAACAATACCATTAATAGTTAAAATGCTTTACCTAGTAATGCAAATATATTTAATAAAAATTAAAATTAAGAGAAAAACCCAATCAATAATAATGTAAGTCTTAAAAGCTTGTAAATAATTAGTAATGCAACTTCCATTTCTTAATTTTATAAATTTCAAGTCTCACTAGTAAATTTGTTTTACTGGATGCTGATTTTTTGATGAGGTAGAGTAAGAAGGGGAAGGCAGAGCTGTTACAATCTTCCATTCAGAAACTGAGATGGAGAATATGGTCCAGGTAAATATAGCCCTTCCTGAGCAACTCTTACCCCACCCAGTATCATCTGCCTCAGAAGCCCTGAAGCTTCTCTCAAGCTCCTCCATAAAGACAGGTGGATTGGGGCTGGGGATATGGCTCAGTGGTTAGGTGCACTTGATGTTCTTGCAAAGGACTTATGTTCAATTCCCAGGATCCACATGTAGCTAATAATTGTCTACAACTCCAGTTAAAGGGATATGAAACCCAAGCATGCACATGGCCCACAAATACAATGCAAGAAAAACATGTATACTCACAAAATGAAAACAGACTTTTTTTTGAGACAGGTAGAAAACCAAAGGCTGTGTTTTGTTTGTTTTATTTTGTGTGTGTGGGGGGGGAGGACAAGAAAAATTAGTCAGTGATACCACTGGGTACATAACAAATGAATATGCTTACCTGGGATTTCTAGACTTCACAATCATCATCACCATACTCATTCTACATTTAAAGTCCTAAGGGCCTCAGAAATTCTTGAGATATCTGCTAAAGGACTCAGATCAGGGGCAATGCAATACTCAGACAAGTGGTCCTGGTACTTTCCTGCCAGCCATAGTGAACAGTGTTCAAACATAGCATTACAGATAATGTAAGAGCAATACACTGAAGAGGAAAAAGGACAATTTGGAGAAACAAATCTCTCTGTCATTTATGAGGTCTGAATGGCTCAACTGGGTCAATCTCTGGTGAGTATCCAGATCTCTACCCAGGTGCCAGAGAATGAACCACCAGTGGCAGTCAAAAGCATGCAGCATGGAGATGACTGTCCAGAATTCTTTGGCAGTCTGTGTATTTAACTTGCCTGGCAGGAGTGACAATATTACAAAAACCAAAAACAAAACAAAGACACTTGTGTTCCTTTAGATTCCACATAGTTCTGAAAATGTGTCTACAACTTACATGTGTCTACAACTTATATGTGACTGCAACTTAACCAGGGCTAAGAGCTTGGCTATGCATATCTCTTGCTCTCTATTTAAACCTAAAGCTCACATCAAGACACTGAAGAAGAATTTAGAGGACCACTGAATCACCACCCTTCTTTCCAACTTGGCCATATTGAATAAAACTCTACAAACTGGCATTTCCTGCTTTTCACTCTTAATTAGTCTAATTGGCTTATTGCTAACTGGTGGGCAACTTTGGTTTCTCAGGGCTTCAGGGGTATGGGCTGTGACACTAGTAACTGCTGTAACAAAACTGCTTTGTCACGTAATCCTACAGAAATACAGTAAGATTGTTGAGTCTATCAAAAATCTTCATCACCCTGACAACGGGAAGAAATAGACTAACACTAGTAAACACAAAGTTCATTACAATCCAGAAACTCAAACAGTTTAAGTACACATATAAACAGATCACTGTGGATACTACCTGTACATGTCAGGGTAAGGAATGCAAATAAAGGCTAGTGAGGGCTTTCAGGCAAGATAAGGAAGGTCAGAGACATAGAGAAGAAAGGAAGGAGTCACACAAGAAAAGAACAAGAAGCATGAGTAGCACAAGAGAAGCAGAGGCAGCAAAGGGAACAGCATGAACAAAACAACAGTGAAGGAAACAAATTAAAGATAACAGTGGCACCTCAACATCTTCATTTGTGAGGACTTTAGATACATATAACATAGACTTTTCCATTTTTAATTAAAAACTACTAATGTATTATGTGCATGAATGCTTTCCCTGAATGTAGGTATATATACCATCTGTATGCTTCTACCTGCAGAGACAAGAAAGTATCAGATTCCTTGGAACTGGAGTTATGATAGTCATGAACTGCCATGTGTGTGGAGGGGACCAAACTCTGTAAGAGAAACAAGTTCTATTAAGCCATCTTCTCTAGTCACAGTTTGTCTCTCTCTGTTTTAAATTCCTTTTTAGCATACTAAATTTAAGGAAAGATGAATAGGGAAAACAAGCACTATGTATTTTGAATCCTAATCCATATTGATATGTCTACTTTTTGTTGTTATTTTTTCAAATAAATGAATCTTCCATTAAGAAACAGTAACAAAACAAGCAAAAGTATACATTGTACATTCCTAAAAAATCCTTATGTAAGAACAAATAACCATCATGCTATGTATGCTACTGTCCCTCCAGCATGTGATCACTGCATATGACAGCTGTTGCTCTTCTAACCAGTTACACGAGAAGAGATGCTAAAACTTCTCGGTATCAGTGGGAAGAAACAAAAGCACTTATATTCCACTTGCTTAACTTTGAGAAACTTACACTTCAACCAACCTTCTCATGAATATCAACTGCTAACCTAGATAGGCTAATTGGTGGCAAGACATGTGTCTCCTGTGGCTATTAATTCACAATAACAACACAGAAAAGTTTTCTGGGATGCAGCATATGGAGGATGCACTTTGTTAGTCTAGCTAACATGCCCAAGCATAGGTGGAAGTTCTCCAAGGGATATTACATTTGGAGGTGGAATGCAAACTCCAAGTGCCCCATGACAGATATTTAGAAATAGGATGAGATAAAGACTTAAAACAATAAAGCCTTTTCCAACATCTTCTACCTACTTACCTTATTTCATTATGATATTATTAGGAAAGTAACTATTGTTTCACTTATGATCATTTTTTATTTCATGGAGAGCAAAGAAAGGAAGAGGATACATACAGACATATTATAGCCAACAAGTGAATTTTGGCTTTAATGTCATAGTTCTTGAAAGAACCATCCTTATAACCTCTGAACCCCATTAGGCCCTAAATCCTAATGGGTTGGCACTCGGTCAACCAAGTCTCCTAATGCCATTTACCTGGGATACATAGGTAAATGTCATTTATACTTATACAGGTATATACTAAGTAAGCCTTGTGCCATAGTTTTAACCCCAGTTCCTGGCCAACTTTCACTCAACTGTAATGTTACAATCTTTTCATCTTTACATGCTAACAACAATCTGGCAGCAAATACAAAATTCCCCTTGCAAGCCTCCCCAGGTGTCAGGTTCCTGAGATGCAAGCAGGACCTCTATGGTGGCCTCTGTGTTGGAGTACACTCAGTCCATCAAGAACATGGAGGTACTAGCCAATTTCCATATACTAGCATCCCTCCCTTGAAGCAAGCAGCCACCACAGCTTTAAATTCCTCCAGCATAAGTTAGTAAACATGGTATCAAAGGATAGTGCTAACCTTTGAGAATTCCAAAAGTATGGTAACTTAGCATATTTATAATGGGCAGATATGTAAAAAAAAGTATTGCTGTTTTAATCTGGCTTTTCTCTATGAAACTTTACATACAAAAATACAAATGCCATGGATATAATCCTGAACTTATCCATTCATCCAACAAACTTCCATGCTTACTACAAACCTGTCAATCAATGAAACAGAGAAAATAATACAAAGATTGACACTACCATTTCATGTTTGCTAAAAGAGTAAGTCACAATTCTGTTTCAAACCCTTTTAAGGCTAAAAAATAAAATAGAATGATTCTTAACTTAAAGACTCCAGTGATTTTCCTAAGCAAATAGTCCAGAAAAGGCAGATATACAAAATGCCTTTTTTTCCATAAGATCCCACATTTATAGGTTTTTAAATACAGAATGTATTAACATTTCTAATCTTTAAACCTTTTTCTTGACAATTGTTATGTTTTTAAAATAGTGTTTAACTCTTGAAAAGAGAGAGGAGGGCTAATAATGTACCGAAGATCTATCTACCAAGCTTAGGTGACGGCAGGACGACAGTACAATTGTGATGTTTTATGAAACAGAGAGCTGCAGAAACTTCTTCAGCACACACACCAAGGCTTTCTATGCTCAGAGTGAACGCCAAGGCCCAAAATAGCTTTTACTATTGGGAATAAAACAAATGGACAATTCCTGGGACAAAATGTATACTTGATTAAATTTTGGTGAATTCATTAACCAATTAAATAGTAATAACTGTGACAACATGAATTTGAGCTTTGAAAACATCCTTTCTAAATATATTCTCAGCCTTTTTCAAGAGCCAATGATTAGTAATGTATTTCATTCAAAATATAGACAGTAAAACATATTGTTTGAAATATTATATTTGGAGTTATAAGAAATATCTGCTTCATTGTGAATTTATATTTGGGGGAGGAGTGACAGGGTCTCAAGTAGGACCACAATGGGCCTAGGTACATAACAAGGATGATGATGAATGCCTGGCCTACCTATATCCACTGTCCAAGTGGACTTGCTAGGATTACAGGTGTATACTACTATGTCAGACTTGCTGCGAAAGGGGGAAGTTCATTTGTTTTTGTTTTGAGACAGGGTCTCATGGTGTAGTAGTAGCTGGTTTGGATCTTACTATGTAGATCATGTTGACCTCAAACTCACAAAGGTTCACCTATCTCTAGCCCTGGTGTGCTGGGATTAAAGTCACTGTACATGGCCTCTAACTTGTTGCTTCTTAATAAAGAATTTATGCTATATATGTGAACACATTTGTCTTTAAAGCAACATTTTATAGAACCACATATCCCCATTACAGGAAACAAAAAACAACAACAACAATGCATCACCATAAACAGCTATGAATCTTAATCTTACTCACTAGCTAAAATGATAAATAAATGAGCAAATAACACCAACTGTGTATCCTCTGTGGGAAATTGAAAATGCTTTACAGAACAGTTTGGAGACTTTCTTGTAAAATAAGAACAAAAGATTAAAGGCCAAAGTCTAAATCAGAATACAAATTATAGCTATCAACAGTGGCCATATTGCCAAGTAATTTGTATAAAGAACCATTTCAGAGGAGTGAAGGGACTCATATTAAAGTTGCAATGGCATTTATCTCAAGACCCAATCAAAGAACCCTAAAATACACAGCAAATTGTTACATGTCAGGCACCATTTCAGGTATTAGTATGAGAAAAAAAAAAGGAAAAAAAAGACCCCTATTCACTCATGCCACTCATATTCTAATCCTCAAGTATTAAATTGCCTTTATATCACTGGTAAGACCTACACAAACCATGTGCTTGATAATTCATTATAATTTGATGGTCAAGAGTTTAAAATATCATGAATGCAGGACACATAGATCTGCAGCAATGCTAATATATTATACTTCTTCTTAAACAAAATTTCCTGTGTAGCCTTAGCTAGTTTCAAAAAAATCTTGCTCACACAGCTTCTTCAGTGATGGAAATATGGACATACTCCAACATACCTGGTTATGAATTTTCATCTTGATCAAAATGTCAAATGATATTTGAATGAGTTCACAAATGGAAGAAAAAATATTTTAAATTAAACAAAAATACAAATGAAAATATGTCATAAGTAACCAATAAGTTATATAAGAATAAAGTTGACATGTTAATAAAAAGAATATCAAAGCTTGTACCATAATAAAGCCACGTATCTAAAGAATGAGATAATAAACAGAAAAAACATTTTAATTAGAAAAAAAGAAATATCAATAATACCTAACCTCTACCTAAGATATCCCAAAGAACTTGGCAATTAATTTCCAGATCTAATCATTGAGCTTAGCAAGGTCAAGGCATACGAAGTAAAATCAAGTTTCAATATGCTTCCCAAAAAACTATGTTGAAATATATGTAGAAACAAAACTAAACATGTTATCATTGGGGATGCAGAGATAGCTCAACTATTAAAGGATTCTTGCCACTCTTCCACAGGACTCATATTCACTTCCCAGTAACTATAACAAAGGCTCATAACTCCAACTACAGAGGATCTGATACCTTCTTCTGGCCTCACGGACAATTGCACATGTGTCTTCACCCATACACGCATATAAAAAATTTTTAGTAACAGAAATGGTATCAATATACTCACTATATGACGAACAAAACACAAACATATCTAACAAGCTCACAAAACAGGTACAAGATATACATATATATTGAGAACGATAAAAAGCTGATGAAAGTCAAAGATCTACAAAAATTAGCATAACTATGCAAAGAACAGAAAAAAAACACTGTAAAAATGGAAATTTCTCTAAATTGGTCTACAACTTTAAACATATACCCAATAAAAATCCCAAGAGGATTTCTAGAGGATACAGATTAGCTAACTATAAAAGTTACGGGAAGAAGAATGGGAACTAAACATCACACTATCTCCAGAGAGCATACAATGTAATGAATTTGGTATGGGCTCATAATGGCTCGTTTTAATATTTACTATAAAGCTACAAAAATCAAAACAATATGGTATCAGCAAATAAATAGATGAAAAGGCAGAAAAATCTAGAAGTAGACATACACAAATATGGCTGATTTATTTTTGACACAGGTACAAAGTGAGCACTAGAAAACTGGAAAACATATTAAAAGAAAAATATTTCATGCCTGATACAACATTAAAATAGAATGGTCTAAATAGAAATCAAAATACATTTAAATAGGAATAGAAATATAAATAGAAATCACTACTATGATTTAGACAAAAATACAGGATATCCGAGGGATATGGCTCACTAGCAGAGTGTGTGACTAGCATTCATAAAGTCCTAGATTGAATCCCCAGGTACAGAAAGAAACTTTTTTTTAAAATTGAGCTGTTAAGTATGTATACCACTTTCTCAGAGGACTGGAGTTCAGTCCCCAATACCCCACTGGGCAGCTCACAACTACCTATAACCCCAACTACAAGAGATCTGACATCCTCTTATGTTGTGTGTGTGTGTGTGTCTTTTATAAAGGGAAAATACAGGTTAAAAATTACCTCAACTTTGTAGTAGGCAAATAATTCCCACAAATGGCATGGAAAGTATAAGCCATTAAAAAAAGAGAGAGATTTATTATTTATTATTTTTATTAATTACAGTTTATTCACTTTGTATCCTCCCTGTACCTCCCTCCTCCCTCCCCTCCCAATCCCACCTGTGTCCCTCTCCCAATCCAATGAAAAGGGAGGTCCTCCTCCCCTTCCCTCTGATCCTAGTCTATCAGGTCTCATCAGGACTGGCTGCATAGTCTTCTTCTGTGGCCTGGTAAGGCTGCTCCCCCTTCAGGGAGAGTTGATCAAAGAACAGGCCAATCAGTTCATGTCAGAGACAGCCCCTGTTCCTATTACTATGGATGCCACTTGTATACTGAACTGCCATGGGCTACATCTGTGCAGGGGTTCCAGGCCATCTCCACGAGTGGTCCTTGGTTGGAGTATCAGTTTCAGAAAAGAACCCTGTGCCCAGACTTTTAGGATCTGTCGCTATATATGCAAATATCACAATGAAAATATTTTTTCCACAAAAATATATACTAAAGAAAAGTGAAGCCAACCTAATAAATCTTATAATTTTGAGAATAAAAAAATAAAAAATAAAAAAGAGAAAGAGAAGCTAAATGATTTGAACAATAGAATTTGAAATATTTGAAAACATTTCCTACAAATTGCATCACTAAGAGTAGCATTAAGGGTGGGGAATGAAGTTCAGTGGTAGAACATTTGCCTGATGTATGTGGATTCAATCCCTATCACACAAGAATAAAAGGGAGGGGATCAAATTACTAACTGGCAGAAGTCATCTTCAAACCACATATTGGCACTAAGAGTAACAAGCATTCCAATTAAATATTGGCAAACACACTGTGATGAAGTAACTAAGTGCTTTGTAAATAAACATAATAAAAACACGCACTGTTCACACAGAGTTGATTTTACAAGATGCGAGTTTTAAAGAAAACTATGAAGGGGGATAGAAATGAAATCACATGGTACATACAAGGCACAGATTTTAAACATGAGCAAATGATTGTGGTAGGTTACCATCCATCACACAACATCAAAGACAGGAGATTACTGAGAATCTGAAAGTGAGAGCTAGTAACTAAAGTATATGCACAAGTGGAGAAAAAAAAAAAACCAAAAAACACACCATCAAGTAAAAAAAAAAAAAAAAAGTAAACTGCCACACAAGCACAACTCATTTCAGAACCCCAAAACTCTCATATAAAGCCAGGTACAATGGTACAGGACTGTCACCCAATCCTTCAGGGAAGAGTGGGTATACACACAGGTAGATCCCAGAGCTCATTGGCTAACCATCTTAAGACCACGGAGTGAAAGAGATGTGCACATATAGACATGTGAATACGGAGTTATGAATATTTTTAATCCAAAAACAACATATAATCTATATCGCTACTTCCTACTAACATCTTGGTAATTTATAAATGTGTCTTTGAAAATGCACAAGTAGACTAACATCCTCTCAGGCAACAAACATTAACAATTCTTCTTCATGAAGAAACAGTAGGCCAACCTGACCAGACCACTTACAAAGTTGGGCTGTAGTACCTAGGAACCAAGAAGTTCATAAGAAAAAAGAATATTGAAAAACTGAACTCACACTTCAACCTCCTAACTTCATTAACCCTATCTCACAGTTACTGTGTAAAGCAGAGCATTGGGAACCATAGTGTTTTAGGACATGAAAAGGAAAAAGGAAACAACCATATGTCCTGTTGGCTGTACCACAGCATAAAACTAAATAAACTGGAAATCGAAGCAAGGGATGCGAAGAGACAGCCCACCTCCACAGTAAGCACATTCACCTCTTCAAGACCTAGAAGACACTCAGATACATGTACAGAAGTGCGCATGCTAATTTGAAACACACTTTAGAAGGATTCCATGAAACAATTTAAGAAGTTCAAGAACAGATTGATATGAAAGGCTAAACCATGACTTGCAAGTAAAGCTTATTGATTCTTTTCCCGAATTTCTGTTGTATTTCTATAGTTTAGCACTCTAGATAGAGTAACTTGTGCTTGAAAAAAAAGTCCAAGATGCACTGGGTTGTCCCAAAATTGTTAGCTGTGAGAACAGGAATGAGAAATAAAGTGTAGAAAAGGAAAGTGCCTGTAAAGATCCTCCTGCAAAAGACATTGAAGGGTCACAACAATGAGATGAGCAATGGAGAAAGCCTATGAAAAGATCAGAGCCTGAGCAGAGAAGAAAATAGTAAAGTAGTTATGGGAGAGGAGATATAGCTTCAGCTTTACTTCTATTGCCTTGTAGCTGAACATATTCCCTAGGGCCCCAATTTTCTCCCAAGAACTCACCAGTCTTAGAGGATGGGGTGGGAGGGCCACAGAACTGGCTGCCCCTATATGGAGCCCCATTTTTTAAAAATACTCAGATGGCAAAGCTATGTGAACAGACCTATATACTCTTCAATAAGTATGTCAATCTCATCCCACAAGCTGGCTCCACCCTGCCCCTTTCATCTGTAAGCTGACTATAGAAGTCTCAGACAAAGAGGGACCTAGTCATGGCTGCCAGACACATGCACAGGCTATGGGTTCAATCTCTAGCACACATTGTACATTTTCACATGCGCACAAGCACACATGTGCACACCTACACACACACACACACAAACAGACACATACACACAAATCAAGATTTCTTTGTTACAATAACAGTGAAAATCACAAAATTTTCTATAGCCACCTGAGGTTGAAAAGAGGATACCCCATAACAAGTGGGTGGATAAGAGAGGCACAAATGGAGATTAACCTAATTAACCAATATAGGGTTCTCAGATATACTGGAGTTACTCTTTCCCTGAAAGAACTTGACTCAAGTGATATTTTTCCATTTCAATAGTGTGCTGGAATAAAATCACATCAGAACAAGGGATATACTCACCTTGGAGAAAAAAATGTTTTCATCATACTATAACTTACATTCACAACTATGGAATAGGTAGTGATATAAATCACACTCCCACAGCTGTCACTAGACAAGGACTTAAATGTAGCTTATTTAATCTCTCAATCATGCCATTCTGTAAGTACTAGTACTTACAGACAAGGAACACCCCGGTGAGGCTAATGGTATAAATATTACTACTGAATAATAAACAATAAATACAGAACACATGAATGAAGGCTGATATCAATAATCGTTAACTCAGCTATTTACCCACATAAAACAACAAGAGCAATATTTTTCAGTCCCCAGCAAAATACAAACCAGGCATAGTGGTGCTCTATTATTTTGGAGGTAGAAGCAGGAGGATCAGATGTTCAAGGTCATCTTTACCACCCAGTAAGTTCAAGACCTGGGTTACATGAGAACATCTCAAAAACAAACAATAAGAACTCAATAGGTTATAATTATCCATGATTCATAAAAAGACATACTTTGGGGCTAAGAGAAAGCTAAATGATTTAGAGTGCTTGCTGCTCTCCTAGAGGACTCAAATCAAATCAAATCAAATTCACCCAAATTAGGTGTCTCACAAACAGCTCTAAGGGAGCCTGTGAGTGTCCTGATATTCTCTCTCTCTCTCTCTCTCTCTCTCTCTCTCTCTCTCTCTCTCTCTCTCTCTCTCTCTCTCTCTCGTGCACACACACACAAACACGTTATATATATGTGTGTGTATATATATATATGTATATATACACACGACATAAACACACTGATATACAAATACACGCATTTAAATTTTTAAGAAAGATAGGGGTTGGGGGAGCAGGTAACTCAAAATGGGTATTAGGGCTAAATCTTTTGCTGACCTCTTCCTGTCTTATCATTTCGTTGCTTCCTGGCCACCATTATATGAATTGCTCTGCTGCACTATAACCATCCCTGTAAGAGTAACTGATAGTTCTAAAAACATACAAGATCAAATGTGAGTTCTATCTCCAGGACTCACATTTTAGGAGGGAACTGACTTCAGATTACCCTCTGACTTCCACACATGCACTGTGGCATGCATGTACACACAATAAATAAATGTTAAAAAATTATTCATAAATGAAACTTAATGTTTAGAATTTTAAGACTGAAACACAGAGACTGACTCTATTGATCTCAAGCAAGCAGATGCTTCAGGCTTGACAGTGCCCAGCTTTATGCAAAGGAAGTGGTCAAGCCAAACCATCTGAGAGCGTCCACACTGCACAGTTCAGCCAACACTGTCACTACCACTTCCTTCCATGCACTTCTCACAGCTCTCCAAAATTGTGGCTAACAATCAATGAGGGTGGTATCTCAATCAAGTTTCTATTATGACTCTACAACCTTCATACCATCAGCTCTCAACACGGACATTTAAAACCCAGCATTTCTTTCTTCCCTCCCTGCCATTCTCAAAGAAGCAAACCAAATTCATTTTCTTCCCTATGTGGGTGACGCCAATGCCAACGACCACTGATGCTGACCCACATGTACTTGATCTGGGAAAATCCATGAACCAAAGCCTTAGTTTCCTCAAAAGAAAATGCTTCCTGCCCATAAATATGAAGTTCTGAATTTAAATAATTAACAAACCTTTATTTTTTTCATTCTTTTCTTCTTATAGGGGTGCTGGGGTTCATACCCATAACGTCCATATGCTAGGCAAACATTCTACTGCTTCAACCGAAGTTTGTATTTTAAGAGATATACTTCAACCATTCCATCACAGGCACTCCTATGCTGTTCTAAATGTATTACCTTGCTCCTCTTGCCTCTACTCATTATCCATCCAGTCAACTCATTCATCACAGCACCCCAATCCAAGTCCCTCTCAGCATCTTCCCCTCAATGGGACACTGTTGACAGGTACACTCACTCATTCCCTGCTCTCAGTTATCCTGTGCCATTCTTCTACACTGACATTTCTTCTGAGAATATCTATTGTCTATGACAGACTTCATCCTTTTTCCAAATTGTCTTGAGCTATGTCTATCATTTAATAGCCATTTACTGCATGCCTCTATTTCTGCCTTAACAGTTTATAAATATAAGGTAAAACCTTCAGGAATGAATTAATTTATTAGACCACTAGCTTCTCAGCAAACTAAAAGCAAAGAATGTCATCAGATGTAGCCTATTCACCTCATTTTCTGAACAATGAACCTGGAAAAATACCTTGACTCAATACTTTATCTTGTTCTAAAATTACAAGAACTTCATGAAGTTAGTAAAGATCAATGGAATCCAAAATGAGCCAGTGACCATATCAAATCATTCAAAGTGTACAGGATTGTGAGGGATGGTCCCCAGTCATCTGGCAGAACAGAATATGCTACTATTTTGTTCCTGTTTTCTTTATATCTGCTTTCTCAAAACCTATTATTTTCTCCTCAATGTTAACTGTTAGCATAGTTAACTCTATTTCCCTTCTGGACACATTTTTAAAACAAATTTGCTGTAGTCGAGATGCTAAGGCCACTTAAAACCTTCTTACTATCTTTAGCATATAAATGTACACGTGTTCTCTCTCTGTCTGTCTCTGTCTCTCTCTCATCAAAATCTAGTGTTTCACGAGGAAAAGAATCAGTGCCACAACAGACAACAAGTTAGTTTTGTGAAAGTTGCAAAATTTCTGTATCCATTCTGTATCTGTTGATGGACATCTGGGTTGTTTCCAGGTTCTGACTATTACGAATAAAGCTGCCACAAACATGGTTGAATAAATGTCCTTGTTGTGTACTTGAGCATCTTTTGGATAGATGCCTAGAAGGGGTATAGCTGGATCTTGAGGAAATGCTATTCCTAATTGTCTGAGAAAGCGCCAGATTGATTTCCAGAGTGGTTATACAAGTTTACATTCCCACCAGCAATGGAGGAGAGTTCTCCTTTCTCCACAACTTCTCCAGCATGTGTTGTCACTTGAGTTTTTGATCTTAGCCATTCTGATGGGTGTAAGGTGAAATCTCAAGGTCATTTTGATTTGCATATCTCTGATGGCTAAGGACTTTAAGTATCCCTTTAAGTGTTTCTCTGCCATTCTATATTCCTTTACAGAGAATTCTGTTTAGCTACCTACCCCATTTTTTAATTGGATTGCTTGACTTTTTGCTTTTTAACTTCTTGAATTTTTTATATATTCTGGATTATCAGCCTTCTGTCAGATATAGAATTGGTGAAGATCCTTTCCAAGTCTGTAGGCTGTGGTTTTGTTCTGATGACAGTGTCTTTTGCTTTACAGAAGCTTTTCAGTTTCATGTGGTCCCATTTATTGATGTTGTGGTACTTTTACACAATGGAATACTACTCAGCAATTAAAAAAAAAAGAAAATCATGAAATTTGCAGGCAAATGGTGTGATCTAGAAAAGATCATTCTGATTGAGGTAACCTAGAAGGATAAAGACACACATGGTATATAGTCACTTATAAATGGGTACTAGACCTATAAGATAGGATAAACATACTGAAATCTGTACACCTAAAGAATATAAACAAGAAAGATGACCCTGGGTAAGATGATCAACCCTCACAAATGTAATGGACATTGGTTGTAGGAGAAAACAAGTAATAGGACAGGAGCCTCTGAAAGTCTCTACCTAGCAGTATATCAAAGCAGATACTGAGACTCATAACCAAACCTCCGGCAGAGTACAGTGAATCACATAAAAGAAAGGGGAGTTAGTATAGCCTGGAGAGGACAGGAGCTCCGAAAGGACCAAATATATCTGGGCACAGGGGTCTTTTATGAGACTGTATCTCCAACCAAGGACCATGTATGGATATAACCTAGAACCCCTGCTCATATATAGCCCATGGTAGCTCAGTATCCAAGTGGGTACCCTAGTATGGGGAACAGGGACTATTTCTGACATGAACTCAATAACTGGCTCCTTGACTTTCCCCCTCTATCGAGGGAGGAGCAGCCCTGCTAGACCACAGAGGAGGACTTTGCAGCCAGGCCTGAAGATACCTGATAAGCTAGGGTGAGATGAAAGGGGAGGAGGTCTCTCCTATCAGTAGACTTAGAAAGGGGTAGGGAGAAGATAATGGAGGGAGGGTGGGATTGGGAGGGAAGGAGGGAGCGGGATACAGCTGGGATACAAAGTTAATAAACTGTAACTAATATTAAAAAAACACTTCATTTATTTATTTATTTATTTTGACCACTATTACAAATATTTATTTCTTAAGTTACATGCATTTTAATAAGCTTTACAGGCTTGCATATGGTGATTTCCATATACCCATCTCAGTGGATCATTCATCTTATCATCATGTGAATGACTTGCCAGTGTCTACAAATTCTAAAACTTCTGTGGTCTCTTACTGGTCTCCTTTTTTTTTTTTAATTTATTTATTTTTATCTCAGTCACAGGTTAGGTACTTTGAATCCCAGGCGTAGCCCCCTCCCCCATTCCCTCCTACCCTCCCACTCCCTCCCTCATCTCTCTCTTCCCCGCCCCCTCCAAGTCCACCAACAGGGGAGGACCTCCTTCCCTTCCATCCAACCCCAGCTTATCCTGTCTCCTCAGGGCTGGCTGCAATGTCCTCCCCTGGGATCTAGCCAGTCTGCTACTCCCCAGCTTGTATGGGGGAGGGTCAAAGAGTCAGCCATCAAGATCATGACTGAAACAGTCCCTGTTTCCCTGAATAGGGTCTTCAGTCCTACACCGAGTTATCATGGGCCACTTTTAGTCTAACAAATAAATGCTATTTATTGTTTTAAAAATTAGTTTTGTTCTCAGTTAAACACAAGGGGGCAGTAAAGAGCAACAGACACTAGTGCTCTATCAATAGAAAAACTGGTCATTTTCTACGTGTTTACAATCACAATAGTGCCACAATGCTCATGTAGAAAACTTCTAGGCCAATAGAGGGCTGCTACATATGTGTATATGGGAAAGTGAGGTTCCATTTACTAACATTTTATCTGTACCGTCATTAGCTATTGAACTGCTTTCAAATGGATCTGCCCATGCAGCTTTAACAAGTGCTTATGTGACAAAGATAGTTTTAAGTTGACCGTGTAATAGCCAGCCATAATATGTTATTATTATCTTATATTACAAAGCTGGTTAAATACAGGGAAAAAAACCCAGCATGGTATTTACTTAGGAAACATCTTTCAAGTTCTTAATTTGCCAGGCTTATGGATATTTACCATTATGGTTTCTTTCGAGAAGCAGACAAGGAAAGCTGGATTGTAACTCTTACCAAGTTTCCTAGGTATGCTACATTCTGCAAAGCATTAGACCTACTCAAGTTCTGTCATGTCAGCACAGTCATGTCACCACTTTTAATCTCCTTGCAGAAAATATAAAATTAGAGATGAAGATGGAAACAGAAACAAAGGTACAGTCACACAATTGCTGTAAACATTAGTAAGGAAATCAGGCCTGGAGATATGCATTGCTCAGAAGTTATGGGCACTTGTTACTCTTGTAGAACACATGGGTTTGATTCCTACCATCCATATGCTGGCTCACAATTATCTATAATTCCAGTCTCCAGGGGTTCCAGTGCAGTCTGCTGACCTCCTGAGACATGCACATGGTACACATACTATGTGTACCATATACGGCAAAACACAATATATAAAATAAGTCTTAATATTTTAGACATAATAAAGATTTAAAGAATTATGTAATACTCACTACGAGATCAAACCCAGAGAGTAAAGCTTACAAGGCAAGCCATCTACACCCACAATCTAAATCGATACCCTTACTGTTTTAATATTGTAAAAACAAATTAAACTCAGCTTTAACCTTTGTATAACAACAAAATAAGGCAAGTATCTTCTGTCCCTGAAGGTATTCCCTATCTTAGTGACTTGATAGCAGGCATCCTGTATAGTATTTCTAGTGTTAGACCCTGCAGTCAAAGTGCAATCCCTATTATGCTGGATATAGTTGCATAACTCACAGACCAAATACACTTACTAAGCTTTTTTGTACTTTTTATATGTAAAAGTTTGTCTTCTTCAGGTACATGGGATTGAGAGCTTAAAAATGCAATCCACAAATAATTACTTGTGATTTCTTTTGTTTTTCTGTTTTGTTCTGGTGTTACTGTCATCTTATATAAGTCAAATTAAATTTAAAAGTTAAAAAGATTTTAAAATTTATTTTTAAGGATGGAATAAATATTTAAACTCTTATATAGTAATTAATACTTTGTAAGCCTCCATCCCTTTGACTTTTAATGGACATGCTTACCCTTGAAGGTTGGCTGGCATAAAACTAACTATATAGACTAGGCTGCCATCAAATTCAAGGAAATCTTCCTAGCATAGCATTTATAATTGTCGGATAACAGGTAGAAGCTACTCCTACACCCACTTGTGAGTTTTTATAAGATGAGGAAAACACTCATCATTTACATGTACTTATACATACATCACAGCAGTACCTTGACCTATTCAAGACTTGTATCCCTACAGACCAACTACTGAGACACACTGCTGAAAGGATCGACAACCAATACTATTCTAGGTCTTAAAACACGAGTATCCAAGTCTTTATGCAAACTAGCTGATTGTCCTTCAGGAACAACATACCTTAGTATCTTGTTAGACACTAATTTTAGAATTTGTGCTTAGATTTTAATAAAAGAAAAAAATAAGGAATTAATGACAGGAAAACAGGTACTGAACAAATAATAGCATACAACAAGAAATAAAATTTGTAAAGTGAAAGCTCAGAATCACACTAACTAAATTGTAGAATATCTCATTGAGTACCGCCTCACATTAAAAGATGAGTTCTGGGAAGATTATTTCTGTTCTGTATTTCTTCTCTGGAGATGCAAGTCTCTATTTCATGAAAATGAGCTCAGAAGGGGCTATGTACAGGTTTAAACCAACTGTTCTAATGAAACAAAGCAAAATTTTTATCCCTTAAATCTTGGATCCTATAAATTATTCTGTTCACACATCTTGACAGTAAATGGCTAAACTTACCCACACACAAAAAAAATCTAAAAACACATAAATGGCCACTAACACCAAGATTCACTAATCATGCAATTTGCAGTATTCCTCCTAGAAAAATATGCAAAAACAAAGTGAACTGGAAGGATCATTTGCATGACTTTTTTTTACAAAGCTATTTAAATTAAATGAATTTTCTAGGACTTCCAAGAAAAATGAAATTTATACAAACATGCATTATAAAGCATTGAAAGTTAATAGGACTTCTAACCCAGCTAGTTCCAGACCCTATAGCTAAGCAAGGTGATGTAGCCCGCCCCCAACAGAAAAGTTAAAGAGTTTGAAAAGTGTACATGCTCAGAAATATGCAAAGTCAGGTGTGAGCTGTAGAGAAACCTTAACATATCCAAACAACCAGAAAACAACAAACCAATGTCACCTAACAATGCTTATACCATACTTAAGGCACATGTAACAAAAATATTATAACATGACAGTGGACAGGAGGTTCTATGTGTCTTATTTGCTCTTAGTGGCCCATGATTGGTCTCTGTCACAGAAACCTATCAGTGCTTGTAAGTTGCATCATTTCCTTGAGTTCTGCATTTAAATATCCTAATCAGAAGACTGTTTGCAGAAACCTTGTGGATATAATACAGAGTATACTTCATGTCAGGACAGTTCTGATCTGCTTTTCAGTCTTTCCAGTAGCCCTACAGAGTAGCTTCTGTTAACATCTATCAGTATCCTGGAATATAGAGGCTATCAACTTCAGAACACCTAAGAAGCCCACTGTGTACCCATCAGGCACCCTGCAGATAGTGCCTCACTTCCCAGGACATTGGGAAGCAGTACAATTTCCTTTTTGCTTTACTTCTGTGACTCTGTCTAAAGCAGATCTTACCTTTTGTACCTCTGCAGTGCTGAGATTCTTAATGCGCCCTGACTCCTGGCTCCCAGTAGTCTGAACCTACATTGGGAGGTCTCTTATATACACCCATATGGTATCATTTATCCTGTAGTCCTGATACTAAGGAGTCTACACTTCCAATTTTTACTTTGTTGCTTGTTTAAATTTTTGTTTCTTCCAACTATGAAAATGGAGGAGATAAAAGTCTAAGTGTGATGATCTCATTTCTGTAGCAAGGCAAAAAGAGAAGTAGCAACACAAAAAGGGTTTTAACCTCATCTTTTCATTAAAACAAAAAACAAAAACAAAAACAAAAAAACAAAAAAAGGCTATTTGGTTGCTTTTTGTTTTGTTTCCCTCAAGGGTTCCCAACAAGCAGACATCCCAATAGTAATTTCCAAGAAAACCAGTTGTTACATGTTATGATCATTTAGCCTGCTCAACATTAATCAAGAATTATCCCAAAAGATAAAAGATGATCATGTGATAAAGCTCAGAAATTAAGAGGCACATAGGAAAGAACATTTAATGAAAGGGAATGTTTCATTTCTGGTTTCTGAATGGAAAGAGAAAAAAAAGAAGCTGATTTCTGCCAAAGCAATAAAGATTAATTAGGTAACTATGCAAAATGCCTCAGGAAGATTTAACAAATAATATAATCCAATTAGTTTTTTAAAGTGCTATGAATGTAGCTGAGTTGTAATGGTAATTCGTCGATAATCAAAATTGTCACAAAATCATTTAACATTTTAAAGCAAAAATAACCATAAATGGATAGGTGCACAACAAAAGTGTTAACATTTGGCACCATTCTTGTCTGGCATTTTTAATGCATGGTTATTATTTTCTCAGCAGAAGGATATCACGCTCCTAGGTACCTCAAAAGTGATTTTTCAAGTACAGGCTGACTACTGGTATGTGAAAGCATCTTTAACAGATGTCTAAGTTATATAAGCATAAAAACTTAGCTCTTAAATAATTCAATAAGCCTCCCAGGAATCAGTCTACAATAGTTTCACAATGAAATCTCACTGCCTTCACACAGTATGGTAAACATTCATCACCAGTTAAAAACGAAACATAGAATTAAAGGCCATTCAGTCTTAAAGGGAACACAGTTGCCAACCAAGAATACTATACCCAGCAAACTTTTCAATCAACATAGATGGAGAAAACAAAATATTCTATGACAAAACAAAATTGAAGCAATATCTACACAGCAATCCAACCCAACAGAAGATACTAAAGGGAAAACTTCAATCCAATGAAAACAACTACACCTAAAAAAATATAGGATGCTGGTAACTTTTCAACTAAAAGGTGGGGGAAAAAAGAAATGAATCACAGTAAGACCACCAACTCCACAATAAAAGGATCTAACAGCCACTGGTACTATTATCTATCAACATCAATGGACTCAACTCTCCTATAAAAACACACAGACTAACAGAATGGTTGTGGAAACAGGATCCAACATTTTGCTGCGTCCAAGAAACACACCTATGAGACAAAGATAAACACTACCTCTGAGTAAAGGGCTGGGAAAATGTGTTTCAAGCTAATGGACCCAGAAAACAAGCTGGGGTAGCAATGCTAGTATCTAATAAAATAGACTTTCAATCAAAGTTAATCAAAAAATATAAGGAAGGGCACTTCCTTCACATCAAAGGAAAATTCCAACAGGAGGACATCACAATTTTGAACATCTATGCCCCAAATACAACAACACCGACATTTGTAAATAAAACATTATTAAACATGATATCACACATTGATCCCAACATCCTCATAGGGAGAGATTTCAACAATCCACTTTCAACAAGGGACAGATCATCCGGTCAGAAGCAAAACAGGGAAACAAGGGCACTTACAGAGACCCTAAATCAAATGGACCTAATAGATGTCTACAGAACTTTTCACCCCAGACCAAAAGAGTATACCTTCTTTTCAGAACCGCCTGGAACCTTCTCCAAAATAGACCATATATTTGGTCACAAGGCAAGCCTCAGCAGATACAAAAAGATTGAAATAATCCCTTTTATCCTATCTGACCATCATGGTCTAAAGCTGGACCTCAACAACAACAGAAGGAGCAAAAACCCTGCACATATATGGAAACTGAACAATTTGCTACTCAAGGACAGCTTGGTTAGGGAAGAAATAAAGAAATTAAAGACTTCCTAGAATTCAATGAAAATGAATGCACAACATACCCAAACCTATGGGACACAATGAAGGCAGTGTTTAAGTGGAAAGTTCATGCCACTAAGTGCCTTCAAGAAGAAATTTGAAACATCTCATACAAGGAACTTAATGGCCCAACTGAAAGCCCTAGAAAAAAAAAAAAGAAGAAGCAGATACACCCAAGAGAGGCAGACGGCTGGAAATAATCAAACTTAGGGCAGAAATCAATCAATTAGAAATGAATAAAACTATTCAAAGAATCAATGAAACCAAGAGCTGGTTCTTTCAGAAAATCAACAAGATAGACAAGCCCCTAGCCAAACTAACAAAAAGGCAGAGAGAAACAATCCAAATCAGCAAAATCAGAAATGAAAAGGGGGACAACTATAGACACTGAGGAAATCCAAACAACCACTAGGTCTTACTACAAAAGCCTATATGGCACAAAATTTGAAAATCTAAATGAAATGGATAATTTTTTGAGAGATTCCACCTACCTAAATTAAGCCAAGGTCAGGTAGAAAGACTGAATAGATCTATATCCCCAAGGAAATAGAAGCGGTCATCAACAGCCTCCCTACCAAAAAAAGCCCTGGGCCAGATGAATTCAGTGCAGAATTCTACCAGACCTTCAAAGAAGTGCTAACTCCAATTCTCTATAAACTATTCCACAAAATAGAAACAGTAGGAACATTACCAAACTCATTCTATGAAGCCACAGTCACCTTGATACCTAAAGCACACAAAGACCCAACAAAAAAAGAGAACTTCAGACCTGTCTCTCTTATGAACATTGACACAAAAATACTCAATTAAATACTTGCAAACTGAATCCAAGAACACATCAAAGATATCATCCACCATGACCAAGTAGGCTTCATCCCAGGCATGCAAGGGTG
>CM053760.1:36186960-36207613 GCA_028658305.1 Pachyuromys duprasi | reverse complement strand
TATCAGTGGTCTTGTATTTGGGGCATAGATGTTCAAAATTGTGATGTCCTCCTGTTGGAATTTTCCTTTGATGAGAAGGAAGTACCCTTCCTTATATTTTTTTATTAACTTTGGTTGAAAGTCTATTTTATTAGATACTAGCATTGCTACCCCAGCTTGTTTTCTGGGTCCATTAGCTTGAAACACATTTTTCCAGCCCTTTACTCTGAGGTAGTGTTTATTTTTGTTGCATAGGTGTGTTTCTTGAATGCTGCAGAATGTTGGATTATATTTCTGCAACCATTCTGTTAGTCTGTCTTTTTATAGGAGAGTTGAGTCCATTGATGTTGATAGATAATAGTG
Source organism: Pachyuromys duprasi (assembly GCA_028658305.1). Lineage (NCBI taxonomy): Eukaryota > Metazoa > Chordata > Mammalia > Rodentia > Muridae > Pachyuromys > Pachyuromys duprasi. The sequence continues at coordinate 36,207,271 of CM053760.1, read as the reverse complement.
ACCAATGGCTGTTAGTTCCTATTATTGTGGAATTTGTGGTCTTACTATGATTCATTCCTTTTTTTCCCTCTTTTAATTTTTGCTGAGAGATTATCTGTATCCTATATTTTCTTTGGTGTAGTTGTTTTCATTGGATTGGAGTTTTCCTTCTAGTATCTTCTGTAGGCCTGTGTTGCTGTGTAGATATTGCTTCAATTTTGTTTTGTCATGGAATATTTTGTTTTCTCCTTCTATGTTGATTGAAAGCTTTGCTGGATATAGTAGTATGGGTTGGCATCTGTATTCCCTTAAAGACTGCATGACCTCTGCCCAGGCCCTTTGGGCTTTCATAGTTTCTGAGGAGAAATCTGGTATGATTCTGATTGGTCTACCTTTATATGTTACTTAACCTTTTTCCCTTGCTGCCTTTAATATTTTTTCTTTGTTTTGTAGGTTTAGTATTTTGTCTATGATGTGACATGAGCTATTTCTTTTCTGGTCTAGTCTATTTGGTGTTCTGTAGGCTTCTTGTATATTTATGGGCATCTCTTTCTTTAAGTTAGGGGAATTTTCTTCTATGATTTTCTTAAAAATATTTTCCAGTCCTTGGAGCTTGGAGTCTTCTTTTTCATCTATTCCTATTATTCTTAGATTTCGTCTTTTCATGTCATTCTTGATTTCTTGAACGTTTTGTGTTTGGGACTTTTCTGATTTTACTTTTTCTTTGAGGGAGGTATCAATTTCAGCAAGTGTATCTTCAGCTCCTGAGATTCTCTCTTCCATTTCTTGTATTCTATTTGGTGATGCTTACCTTTGTGGTTCCTGATCTTTTCTCTAAGTTCTCCAGTTCCAGGGTTTTCTCTGTTTGTGTTTTCTTTATAGATTCTAATTCTGTTTTCATGCTTTGCAACATTTCCTTCATCTGATTGAAGGTGGCTCCTATTTTTGTAATTTTTTCCTCTCTATATGTTTCTAATTGTTCCTCTACGTGGACCATTATATTCTTTTGAATTTCTTTGAGAGCTCTGTTCATCTCCTCTTTTTATTCCGGTATTAACTAGATAATCATAGCTTTAAATTCATTTTCCTGTTTTTCCGCTGAATTAAAATATCCTTTTGTTTTCAGTGTTGCTTGTGGGGCAATGGTGTCCTGATTTTTGTTGGGTGAGTTCTTATGTCAACCTTTGGCCATTGCTTATATATACTCTTCGCTGTTTGCACCTTGAGTCTGAACTTTGGACTGGAACCATCTTACTCTGGTGTCTGTAGAATTCTTCAGGAAGATCAGGGAGGTCCAGCAGTTTGTGTGTGTTGATGCTTCAGTTGTTCCTGAGGGAGAAAAAGCTGCTAGGGCAGAATCATAAGCGTGTTTGTGTGTGTGTGTGGGGGGGGGCAGATGGGGATATAGGGATGTTTGTCTTGAAGGGGAGTGCTACGGTGTGTAGCTGCTTGGAATATATGGGTTGGGAGCAAGCACAGGAGGGCTGTGGATGCTAGCACAGTTAGTAGGTGCAGATTGCGGGCGTAATGCACCTGCACAGGTTTGCTGAATACTTGGTGGTCTACAGCCTGTGGCCGGTTCAGCAGGCTGGACTCTGAGGTCTGTGGCTGAGACTGCGGGCGGGACACATACTCTGTTGTAGCTTCTGTGAGTCAGGCCCTGTGCTATAGGTTCTGTGAGTCGGGCACTGTGCTCTGAGCTAGGAGCTGTGAGCGGTTAGCAGGCACAGATTGCGGCTGCAAAGTGCCTGTGCAGGTTTTCTAAAAACCCAGTGGTCTACAGTTTGTGGCATGGTCAGCAGGCTGGACTCTGAGGTCTGCAGCTGATGGTGTGGGTGGGACACGTACTCTGTTGTGGACTCTCTGTGCCCGGCCCTGAGTTCTGTGCTGGAACCTGTGCGCCAGGCAGGCTGCACTCTGCTCCCTGAGTTGGGAAGCGCTATCTGCTTCCTCAGCTGATATCCCCTCAGACAAGGCTGTGGGGGAATGTGAGAGATCTGTGCTTGGAGCATGCAGCACTGTACTCCCTACAAGTTGCTGTGTGTACTGTGGGCTGCCTCTTCAGCTTCAATGCTGGTTGGGGTACCTTCGCTGCTGCCTTCCTGCTGTCTGCGATATCTCCCCGCTTCCTCTGCTGCATGCTTGGCTATGTCTGCTGCTGCTTCCGCCCGTTACGTGGAAGTGCCCGGGGAATTGATTCCCCAGGAGAAGTCTGTGAAGATGTCCACGGTTTACCTGTGTCCTATTGGACTCAGATCAGGTTTTGTCCCCCTTCTCCCCTGGCTCTGGTATGGCTGTTTTGGGTTCCATATCCACTCAATTCACCAATTCGGAGTCCTTCCCTGTCGGGAGAAAACCCAGGCTCTGGTGCTCAGGGTCACACAGATCTGGGTAGTTGTGCACAGCTGCTGGGTAGTTGGTGCACAGCTGCTCTCTGGGCTGGCAGTGCAAGCACCTGCCTATCTCGGGGACCTTTTCCAGGGAGATTCTGGGTACCCTAACTCAGTCCCTGTTTGCTTCCTTCCCTGTGGGGTTTTCTCCCAACAGGGAAAGCCAGGCTCTGATGTCCTGGGGCGCACAGTTCTTCTGTGGAGGAGAGTTGGGGGTGCAGCAAGTCTCTGTCTGTGCTTGCGGGTGGAGCCTAGTTCAGAGATGGCGGCACGTGCCCGCCATTTGCCATTCTGAGGGACCTTTTCCCTGGTAAGGATGGGTGACCTAGGTCAGTCCCGTTTCCTTCCTTCCCTGTGGGTTTTTCTCTCGACTGGGATTCCCAATCTCTGTTGTTTTTGTGCCCACTGTTCAGCCTGTGAAGGTGATCAGGACATACAGGCGTGTGGTTCTGGTCTGGCGACTGAGTGCCTACACCAAGGATCTCTTCTGGGTTCTGGCTGGGTGTCCTGGGAATGGACCAGGCTGGTTCCTGCACCTTGGGGCTTCCTCACACCTGGAAAACAGGATCTGTTGTTTTAGGGCCCAGAGTTCAGGTTCTTGGTCGCTGTACCGAAAATGTTGTTCTGCAGCTCAGAAGCAGCGTCTTCCTGGCGCTGCCATCTTGTCCCACCCCTTCATTTTACTTTTAATTCTAACTTACAAAGAAGAAAATAATCATGGAGAAGACAGGAGAAAGGAAAAACTGCAAGTTCTCAAGTATCTATTCATTGTTCATGTGCTTCCTGCTTGTGTTCTCCTTTGTTTCGATCCGTAAAAGACATGAAAGATATTTCTCAGAACAGCCTATTTTACTGACACCTCTGTATACAGCAGCTGACAACAAAGGTGTAAGAAGTGGGATAATAGAAGAGAAGAGAGAGCACCAACAAGGTTGAAAAAAAAAATGGGCATAAGTAGACTCCAGCAGGAGGACTACGAAGAGTTAGTTTAGCTGTCACTTCTGTTAAGGTGTCACATAATTCAAGGTAACTCAACCTCAAAAGTTATATGTTTTAAGATTTTCATAGCAATGGCTTGAAAATTCCTAATATACAGCTTCACAGCTAGCAGGTATTTGTTTTCTTATTCTCCTCCTTGCTTCTCCCCCTAACCTACTGCACCCCCAATCTATTTAGTCTCTATTGATATCAGTTACAGAATGTAGCTCTGCCCAAATTTGGCAAACAAACTCACCAGCTCTTCAAAGTCACATGGCCACTTCCAGTTGAGTCTGAATACCTCTGGCCCAGTGAAATAATAGCCCAAAATATTTCTTGACTTGCTAGTGCATGTGGTACTTTATTCCAAAATCCCATTTCTCCTTGGATGATTAGATATGATATATGATGAGAAACTAAAAGGTGTTAAATACCAAACAATAAAGAAAATCTTCGTTCCTGTGTATTTGCTATAGGCTTTATTCAAAGTATCATTCCAGATTCCCAGGGACAAACAATTCTTACTAGTTATGATGCCAACTTTATTTACAGTAGAGACGTCAAGTGCCTAATTTACAACAGCTGTTCTTATCAGAACTGAAGGCCAAAGGAAAAAAGGGGGGGGGCAGGGAAAACATCTGAGTTTAGGTGAGGCGGAGCAGTGTGCTGGAGGGGTGGGTAAACAGGGTATCAATGTCAGCTTTAAAGTACGCTTGTACCAAAAACAATAAAATGGTAAACTAAAATGCTACGAACACAAATAAAGCAATCAGGCATTATGAAAAAATGCAACTGCCATAAGTTTCAGGAACCCCCAGCCCAGTGTTGTTCCCTGGAACCTACTCTGACATAACAGAGTATAGGAAAGCAGAAGCTATGCCTACCATATGGGTAGAGACCAAAGAGACTTTTGACAATGTTGTGTGGAATGTTGAGGTGAATGTTTTGAAGGCCCATAGGGAATGGCAAGTGAAGCATCAGAGACATCTATGACTCCTGAAAAGATCCTGATCCACTGCACACAGTTTTAATCTAGTAGGGGCTGCTGGTACACTAGGGAATTCTCAAAATGAATCCAAGTCTAGGGCAGTGACTGCTTTCTCCTTCTTTACAGAAGTCTCCTAAGGTGACCTTGCCCCTGCCCCACATCTCCCACATTTCCTTATAGTTGCACCAACCTGACTGATTGTTACTGGTGCTTGAGGCTAGCAAGGAATGGTCTGATTGGTCTTTCAATCATTTAAAGGCTGTTTCACTGGATAATAAAGTTAGATCTGTATCATTGAGTCTGGTCTCCTTAGTCTGATTCCCAGGATTCTGCATGGGCTTCGTCACTACTCACCCGCTTCCCTCTCAGTTCCTGATCCCCACACAATGGGATGTGAGAAATTCTTTTGTGGGCCATATAGTTAAAGGGGAAATTAGAAAGCCAGCAAATACTGGCCATCTGTGGCTAGGCCACTATGTATATGAGACTCAAGGAGTGCTTAAGCATGAGTTCCAAATGGGAAAGCTATGAGCTGTATACCAGTGTTGGGAGAAAGAGGTCAGTGCATTCAAGATACTAGGTAACTCTAATAAGAAGGCAGGGCATACGTGTTCAAGCTCCACCAGAAATGCCCTACAATTGTACTACAATATCTGAAGAATGAGCTTCTTCTTGGATTAATTGCTTTAATGTTTTTAATGATCCTGGGAGAATATAGTAACATAGTCTGGTAACATACTATTAATTAGTTACAGTGGCAACGAATTGTTAGAAAATCTAGAGAGCAGAAAGTATCCCCACTTTATGTTCTGGATGGCTTTTCTCTTTGAGGAAAATAAAGCATATTTTTCTTTAAAGAAGTGAAAAATCCGCCAGTATTTTCTTTTAACAATGAGTCCCTTCTTAATTTTACTTTTTATCTAGATGGGTTTTTTCCCTCTAAGGTTTATGATTCTTTACATGACAAGAACTTGATTTTTTTGATAAGTCTCCTCTCAACATTCTTTTTGTTTATTAAATTTTTAAATATTAGTTACAGTTTATTAACTTTACATCCCAGCTATATCCTGCTCCCTAATTACCTCCATATCCTACTCTCCCACCCTCATCTCCTCCCTGGCCCTTTCCAAGTCCACTGATAGGGGAGGACCTCCTCCCCTTTCATCTGACCCTGGTTTATCAGGTGTCTTCAGGACTGGCTGCAAAGTCCTCTGTGGCCTGGCAGGGTTGCTCCTCCCTGGGGGAGGAGGGAGGTCAAAGAGACCACGATTGAGTTCATGTCAGAGATAGTCCCTATTCCCCTTAATAGGCTACCCATTTAGATACTGAGCTACCATGGGCTACCTCTGAGCAGAGGTTCTAGATTATATCCATACATGGTCCTTGGTTGGAGAAACAGTCTCGTAAAAGACCCGTGTCCAGATATTTGGTCCTTGTGGAGCTTCTGTGCTCTCCAGGTCTTACTAACTCCCCCTTCTTTCATATGATTCCCTGCACTCTGCCAAAGGGTTGGTTATGAGTCTTAATATCTACTTTGATAAACTACTAGGTAGAGTCTTTCCGAGGCCCTCTGTGGTAAGCTCTTATCCTGTTAATTGTTTTCTCCTACATCCAATGTCCATCTCATTTGTTTTTCTAAGTGAGGATTGATCTTCTTACCCTGGGTCCTCTTTCTTGTTTATCTCCTTTAGGTGTATAGAGTTCAGTATGTTTATCCTATCTTATAGGTCTATATGAGTGAGTATATACCATGGTGTCTTTCTGCTTTTGGGATACCTCACTCAGGATGATCATTTCCAGGTCCCACCATTTGCCTGCAAATTTCATGATTTCCTCGTTTTTAATTGCTGAATAGTATTCCGTTGTGTAGATGTACCACAATTTTTGTATCCATTCCTCCGTTAAGGGACATCTGGGTTGTTTCCAAGTTCTGGCTATTACAAATAAAGCTGCTATGAACATGGTTGAACAAATGTCCTTGCTGTGTACTTGAAGAACTTTTGGATATATGCCCAGGGGTGGTATAGCTGGATCCTGAGGAAGCACTATTCCTAATTGTCTGAGAAAGCGCCAGATTGATTTCCAAAGCGGTTGTACAAGTGTGCATTCCTACCAGCAATGGAGGAGAGTTGCCCTTTCTCCACAACCTCTCCAGCATGTATTATCACTTGAGTTTTGGATATTAGCCATTCTGATGGGTGTCAGGTGAAATCTCAGGGTCATTTTGATTTGCATCTCTCTGATGGCTAAGGACATTGAGCATCTCTTTAAGTGTTTCTCTGCCATTCTGTATTCCTCTACTGAGAATTCTCTGTTTAGCTCTGTACTCCATTTCTTAATTGGGTTGCTTGATTTATTCCTTTTTAACTTCTTTAGTTCTTTATATATTCTGGATATCAGCCCTTTGTCAGATATAGGGTTGGTGAAGACCATTTCCCAGTCTGTAGGCTGTCGTTTTTGTTCTGACAACAGTATCTTTTGCTTTATAGAAGCTTTTCAGTTTCATGAGGTCCCTTTTATTGATTATTGAACTTAGAGCCTGTGCTGTTGGTGTTCTGTTCAGGAAGTTGTCACCTGTGCCAATGAGTTCTAGGGTCGTCCCCACTTTTTCTTCTAACCAATTTAGTGTGTCTGCTTTTAGGTTGTGAAGAATGAGCTTTGTCTATTTATAATACTGTAACTGATTTTAGGAGTACACTGGTACCCACAGACTCCATGAAGTCCAGCCAAAGATCTAATCTAGAATGTGGAGGACCAAACTCTAAGTACCACATGACATTCAAGAACCATGAGTGCTCCTTATCTAGATCAGTGGTTTTCAATATTCCTAATGCTGCAACCGTTTAATATAGTTCCTCATGTTGTGGTGACTCGCTCCTCCAACATAAAATTATTTCTGTGGTACTGATAACAGTAAGTTTGAAATTGTTATGAATAGTAATATAAATATCTAATACGCAGGATATTTGATATGTGAGCTTTAAAGGGGTTACAACCCACAAATTGAGAACTGCTGATCTAGATGCTTCAATATTTAAGACCAGAAAAAGCCTTGGAACAATCTAGTATATTGTCTTCCTCCACTTTAGAGCAATGTCCTGCAAAGCATTTCTCTCTCTGGGCTATTCCAGTACGATGTACCTCCATCAGGAGTCTGACTTCTGTTGAATGGATATGAATCTCAAGAAGTATTAAATCCTTCTTCCTGTCAACTTCCATCCATTTGCTCCAGCTCATCCTCTGAGGAGCCTATGTACTCCCAGCTCAAATATCCTCGGTGAGCTGAGATTTCCATTTCTCATGGAAACTAGTTTTCAGGGCTTTATTCTCTGTTATACAGATGCAGTCTCATAAGTCAGAATAACCTCCAGAAATGATTCTAGCACAAACATACAAACACAGACACACACACTTGGAAATTTCTCTTCTATCAAGGAAACCCAGCACAGCATCTTCTTTCTCATTGGCAAGAAAAGGGACACCATTATCTAAGCAAAGTCTAAAACTGGCTTTCCTCTTGAACTAAACGTCACTGAATTCAATGGCATGATTGTCATGGCAGAGAGCTCCATCCACTCTTCCAACTTATAGATATTTCTAAATCTTGAGTTTTATTTTAAAGTCCACATCTAAGGAAGGATCAGAATTGACTATATCCCTTAATAAAGTCTTAGAACAAATGTCATGATTGTTAAGCAGAGGTAAAGATGAAGAAGTAAATGTAAATGTATTCAAATTCTTATGCTAAAATTATACTTTCAAGTGGTAGAGGAGAATATAAGAAGTGGAAAGGGAAGAGTATAAAGAGTAGTTTGGACCAAAATATATCACAAGTGAAACTCTACAATAATAAAATACAAAAATTCAAATGATCTAATCTTGAGATCAATAGTGTCAAGAGCAATTATATTAATCGGTCTGTGTGCTGCAAGAAAGAAAAAAAAAATCATGATTGCCAAACAAATGTGATTTAATCCCAGCCCTCAGGGGGCTGAAACAGGAGGAGCAAACAGAGTTTGAGGATACCAGCATAGGCGAGATGAGAGTTTTTTGCTGAACAATCATCATTCCTTGATTAAGACCAAATAGAAGATAGAGACAGAGATACAGAAAGCCATTAAGACAGGAGCCAAAAGACCAGAGATATTAAAGACATTCAACCTCTGTACTTTTAACACATGCGCTCTTTCCAAACTCAAATTTCCAACTGGTTGTTAGACCTCAATACTTTGAGAACATTAACTTATTAAATGCTGAAATCACCTGCGTCTAGAATCCCTTAATGAGGCCAACTCTTAGTTTTGGCACTGTGTAGTGAATGGTTTAAGAGTTTCCTTGCAAACCTGTAGAGTTTTTTTTTTCCTCCTCATACATATTACCTTAAGCTACCAATGGCTATTGTCCATATTACAGTGACAAGACACCTATATACAAGTCAGAAAGAGTTTACTGGCATAGTACTCACAGCTGGCTTCACTCTACCTTCTTTACTTGTATTCACCTTTGTCCCCCCTTTTAATTTAAGATGAATCTTATGATGGGCCCTAGTAAAAGATCAGAGGTTATGTGGCTTGGGGCCAACTTGAATCACACTCTCACATTCAATCCTTCTATACCATGTATTTGGTGAGAATAAAAAACATGTGATGTAGAAATACATGTTTGCAACATAAAGAATGTGATATTGTATATCATACTTCCTATAATGATTTAATCTCAGAAGCCTTTCATCAAAAGATGAGAATATGAACACAGTGGTGTACACCTAAAATCCCAGCACTTACGGAGGCGGAGGCAGAGGCAGAGGAGGCGGCAGAGGCAGAGGAGGCAGGGGCAGAGTCAGAGGAAGGCAGATCTCTATGCATTCAAGGTCAGTCTGGTCTACAAAGTGAGTTCAGACAAGCTACACAGAGAAACCCTGTCTCAAAAAACAAAACAACAACAAAAAAACAAAACAAAACACACAACAACAACAAATAAGAATATGTGGGTATCTAACTCTGTTTCAACATTTCTCTCCCATCCTCATGTAAACTATGGTCCCAGGTCATGACTGGAAATCAGATGTTTACAGAGTAATGCTATTTCCCAGGGTCTCTGCCACAAATATCACAGACCAGGTGTTCACAAAACCGAAATGTCTTCTCTCTCAGTTGTGAAATCAGAAGTCCAATGTCACAGTGTATGCTTTCTTTAAAATCCCCAAAGAATGGTCTTTTCTGCCTCTGCTAGCTTGTGACAGTATCATTTCAAGCTTGGTCTTCACAGGCCCCTTTCCTGTCTGTCTCTAGCCTCCCTCATTGTTTTCTTGCAAGAATTCCAGTCTGTGTTTACATTCATTGTGAGATACTTACATCTACAAAACCCCTCCCTAACCCACACTATTTCCTAGAATAATAGCAGCACTAGGAGTCAAGTTTGGGGGGATTTGATTCCAGGACAGCTGCTGAGACAGCCAGCCATGGGATTCAGAATTCAGTGTCTGTAATCCTGGAACCTTGCAGAGATAGAAGACATGGGGAAAGAGAGCTCAAAGACAGCCATGCAGTATTTTTGGAAGTCAAGCCTATGACTCAGTTTTGATTAAACCTTCTTTCCAGCAAATAGTTTCTGCACTGACAGGAAAAAGGAAACGTGAAATTCAAACAGGGAAGGTGGTGATGTTAAACCAATGCTTTTTCTCAAATTAGCACCAGGTTCTGTTCTTTATCTTGAAGTATTTTCAAAACCACTGGCAAATACTTAAGTTTTTCCATTTGTTTTTCGAAGAAAGAATTACAAATGCTATGATAATACATATCACTACATATTTTGTAGTGTTAAAAGATGAACATCAATTGTTGATCTTACAGCCTATGCTGTTGGTGTACACCTAAAGAAACTAATCAAGAGGGAGGACTCTGGTTAAAATGCTCAATCCCCAGCCAGAAAGGCAAAGAGGATGGACATCAGAAGGAGAAAACAGGGAACAAAGTAGGAGCCTGCCACAGAGGGGCCTCTGAAAGGCTCTGCCCTGCAGACTATCAAAGCAGATGATGAGACTTATGGCCAATCTTTGGGCAGAGTGCAGAGAATCTTATGAAAGAAGTGGGAAATATTAAGATCTGGAGAGGACAGGAGCTCCTCAAGGAGAGTAACAGAACCAAAAATTCTGAGCACAGGGGTCTTTCCTGAGACTGATACTCCAAGGACCATGCATGGAGATAACCTAGAACCCCTGCACAGATGTAGTCCATGGCAGTTCAGTGTCCAAGTGGGTTCTATGGTAATAGGAACAGGGACTCCCTCTAACATGAGCTGATTGGCCTGCGCTTTGATCACCTCCTGGTAAGCATCCTTACCAGGCCACAAAGGAAGACAATACAACCACTCCTGATGAGACCTCAGACTACGATCAGAAGGAAGGAAAAGAATACCTCCCCTATCAGTGGACTTGGGGAGGGACATGCATGGAGAAAGGGGAGGAAGGGAGGAATTGGAAGGGGAGGGAGGAGGGATCAACACTGTGACCAAGTCACATATCCAGATGCTACAGCAACTCTCCAGAGCCACAGTTGGCCTGTCTTCTAATTCTATGGCTACCATCTCCCATCAATGTGACAAGAGATGAAAGAATTCATCTCCTGTACAATATTATCAAATGGCTGAATTAGGGCATATTTGTAGAATCCTACCAAACCTCAAGGGCTAGAAAACATCCCTCCACAGATACCCCAATCCAGATGTGCAATATAAGGAAGTATATTTCCTTGGTATTTCTACTTAAAAACTCACAACACATACAACTTCTAAAAGACAAGGCAATTCCCAGATCTAACTGAAAAAAAATGAAAGATAATTTTAATCTCTAATTAAATAGCAAAAGTGCTCCAAAGGCAAATAACATAACATTCCATGACTAATTGTGGGGGCAGGGGGAGATATTCTTACTGTGACCCTAGCAAAAGGAATCTATGGCTAGGGTATGTGTGTGGGAGCAGGTGCACATAGAACTGAGAAGTCAACCTTAGATGTTCCTCAGTTGCTGTCCATCTTGTTTCTTGAAACATCATCTTTCACTGCCCTGGAGTTTGTTCATTAGACAAGGCTGAGTGGTCAGTGAACCCCACGGATCCACCCATTTCCCCCTTCACAGAACTGAGACTGTAGGTGTATGTACCACTATACGTGTTATCTTTGTTCTTGATGATGAGTTCTTGGGATTAAACTCATGATTTCATGGCAAGTGTTTCACTATGTCCCTCACTAACTTTTACATTTACCACATATAAGTATCCTTGCTCCAGAAAATCAGAGTTCTGATAGACCAGCCTAGTCATCAGATATAGTTTATCAAGCAAAGGATATAAGATATGAGCTTTTTCTTATCACGTCTAATAAATACCAAGTGACAATGTTGATGGCTATACTAATACAGCTTTAGCAAAGGTTAACTGACTATGTAGATCCACCTGTGAGACTCTGGATACCTCTGGTCTTCCAAAAGAATTTGCTCCTGCATATCACTCAAGTTGTTATAAATAAATCTCTCTGGAGCCATGTTTCCTGCTTCCTGCCCATACAGCTGCCTCCCTTGGGTCCGTTCACCTTTCTGTGTGAATAATTGCACAGGTTCTAGTATTTATTTCCATAGAGGGAATATACAATATACACACCCCACAGAGAAATAGAAAACCATGTGAGAAGATCTACAGGAAAGCACCAAGTGACAAAATGTGCTACACTTAGGTTGCCATGGAGATAAGGCTAATGCATCAGAATAGCACCTCTTACTATAGTACACAAAAACCATCTGTGTATGAGGGATTTGACTTTGTAGGACACTCAGCTCACACTTCGGTCAATTTTTCGCACACAGTTATTTTATGAGACAGGTTAAGAAAATGGACTGTAACATACTATGTGTGGTTTGCTATTATCTAAAATGCTCAGACATATAGCTTAAGATTCTACAAAGGGCAGCTTAGGCTTCATGCAGGCCCACAAGTTAGGGGAGTTGGGGATGTCTCTGATAAGGACTATATTGCTTGCTTTCTGATCACTTCCCCTTGAGAGGACTGTTCTACCAGGCCACAGCTCAGTCCTTATGCAACTAGATGAGCAGGGGGCTCCCTTATTCTGAGGAATAGGAGAGGGGAAATGTGGGAGGGAGGGTGAGACTTGGAGGAGGAGAGGGGCCTATGATCTACATATAAATTGAATTAATTTTTAAAAGTGGAGAAAAGGGATTCTACAAAGAAGTATAAATGTAATATAGCTCAGAGGTACTTTACCTACTATGTGTGAGGCATTAGGTTCAATCCATAGCACTGAGAGGCAGAAAGGAAAAGTTCTTAAAATTTGAGCACAGCCTAGGAGTAATCTAATGCATTAAATGGCTCTATCATCAAACTGCTTTCTAAATATTTATGTTTATATCCATAGATTTGTGTTGCTCTTAACCTTGTTTAAACAAACTATTTTTGTCATGAGTAGTGCTAATGCAGACTCATAACAAGTCAAAATCCTTAAAATAATTGAGTGAATGTAACATTTATATTAACTTCTCCCCCAAGGCTCAGGAAACATCTTGGGAGAAAGTACAGAAAGACTCTAAGAGCCACAGATGAGAGGAAACATACAGCTTTGTCTGGGTTACCTCATTCAATATAATCTTTTCTACTTCCATCCATTTACCTGCAATTTTTGTTTTTCTTTGCAACTAAATGATATTCTTTCATGTATATGTACTACATATGCATTCACCTGTTGAAGGACATTTAGGTAGCTTCTATTTCCAGGTATTGTCCATTTCCTGGCAATTACAAATAGAGCTGAACAAATATCTGAAATAAGATGCCAAGTCCCTTAGGTATATGCCAAGGTGTGGTATAGCTGGGTCGGTGGTAAATTTAATTTTAGGTTTTTGTTATTTTTGTTTGTTTGTTTGTTTGTTGAGGATTTTCCAATGTTCTCTCTCATCTGTGGTTACTACCTTCAAATCCTCAGCTATGAATATACAACAAAGAGTAACAACAACAACAACAAAATCCCAAGAATTTATAAAGGGACTATAACCGGGGTCTTGGGAGCTTAGGAGGAAAATAATAGGACAAAGGTGATATGAAGTGGAGAAATGGAATGATAGGAACAGGGTTCCAACTGGGAAGGGAGGCCAATATAGAAGAAGGAGAAAGAGGGACAAGGGACAAATAACACCGAAGTTGATAAATAAAGCCTCAACGAATCATATAGATACATGTATATCTTAAAGTTAAAGCATCTTAGGCTGACAGTAATCCCCATAAGAACCATAGACAAAAAATAAAAAAAATAAAAAGTTATAAAAAAAACACTTTTCCTAGACTAGACCAGCACAATTCCTTACTATATTCTAAATCTTCCTATACCCACAAAGAAGTATAACTACCACCACCTGTCACCTAGAAGCCTCTCTCAACAAATAAAGACCCATCACAGAAAGCCACAACTAGACACAATGTAGAGATCAACATGTGATTGAGAACCTTGCCCCGATAGATATATCTACATCACAGCTCCTGCATCTTGAGTCAGGAAACATCGTGGAAAGTGAGGCAGAAAGATTCTAAGAGCCAGAATACCAAGAAGTCTGCTGTGAAACAGTCTCTCCTAGAAATTGCTGAACGAACAAGATCAGAACAAAAGCAGTATCGATGGACATGTTAAAATGAAAAAGGGACATTTCTAGGTATCCCAATTTTAGATAAATAACTAAAGACAGCTAATAACAATTTGGAGAAAAATTGGAAAAAATATACATACATATATGTATGTAGCAATGATCAAAGAAAAAGAAGTTATCTACTATAAAGGGGTAACATGACCTGAGAGGGATCTGAAGGACAGTCACTGAAAGGGACTAAGGATGAAGGGGTGAAAGTGATATAGCTCTATTACAATTAAAAACATAATAAAAATGAATTTAAAAAGAATTGTTGGGCTGGAGAGATGGCTCAGCAGTTAAGAGCACTGTCTGCTCTTTCAGAGGTCCTGAGTTCAATTCCCAGCAACCTGGTGTCTCACAGCTATCTATACTGGCATCTGCTGCCCTCTTTTGGCATGCAGGTGTACATGCAGATAGAACACTCAAATTTAAAAAGAAAAGAAAAGAAAAAGGAAAAGAAAAGAAAAAAAAAGAATTGTTAGCTAGGCAATGGTGGTGCATAACTTTAATCCTAGCAAGCAGGGAGCGAAGCGAAGTAAATCTCTGTGAGTTCAAGGCCAACCTCATCTGTAAGTTTCAGGACAGCCAGAAATCCTGTCTCAAAAAACCAAAATGGGAGAAAATTTGTTAAGAACCATAGAACAGGGAGAAGTGCTGCTGTAAAATGCCATCTTCTGGATATGACATGATCATTGCGCTCAAGGATTCATAGCAGCTGGAGCTGCCAACAAAAGACATGTACAATATCAGTCAATTAAAATTCCAACATGTATAGGGGAGTAATTCTCACAAGCCTAGCCCTTGCTGAGGAGCTACTGTCAGGTGATGGCTGCCAAGAGGAAGAAGAGTCGTCTTTCCTTTGCACGTATGGCCACTGGAAGATTGGCTATGCTCCAGTGGACGGCTGCATATCCATGTGCAAGCAGGCTTCACAAATAACTGGAAGGAAGGGATAATGCTGAGATAGGGGACATGGTGGTTAGTAGTGGGGGAAGGTTTAGAGAGGTGGGAAGGGTAGTAAGGGTGGATCTGACCAAAATCATTGTAAATGCATGAAGCACTCCAAGAACAAGAAGTATTAAAAAAATAGACAAAGGATTTTGAATATTCTCTAAGGACATACTGATCCCTAATATACTACATACACACCTACACAAACTCACACACTCTGATATCTGGTAATTTGTCATCTTAAGAAGCAGATCAAAATCACAAAATATGACTACCTTTAAAACAAAAATGGTTTTGTCTTTTTTTTTTTAATTTGGTTGTCTGTTGAATGTTTTGTTTTGTTTTAGTTTTTTTGTTTTTTTTGGTGTTTTGGTTTTTCATTCTTTAGATGTTACATTTAAGAAAATATTTTCTCATGTGTGCTGACTAATTTTATGTCAACTTAAGACAAGTTAGAGTCAGTGGAGAGGAGGGAGCTTCAATTGAGAAAATGCCTCAATAAGATTGGCTTGTAGGCCTACGGAGCATTTACTTAGTGATTGATGTGGGAGAGTCAAGGCCATGTGTGTAGGACTTCCCCCTAGACAGGTGGTACAAACAAGCATGCTAAACAAGCCATGAGGGCAATCTGGTAAACAGCACCTCTCCATGGCCTCTGCATCAGTTCCAGGCTGCCTTCAGGTTCCTGCCCATTTGGGTTCCTTTCCTTTTAATAATGAAGGGTGATATAGAAGTATAAGATGAATATACCCTTTTCTTCCCAGGTTACTTTGGGCATGCTGTTTCATCACAGCAATACTAACCTTAAGACATCATTGAAGAGTCTTTTAAGCTCAGTCTACCAACCTAACCCCCCCCAAAACATTGATACTCTGACCAGAAATAACTGGAAATACCATACCACAGAGCTTTAAATAGGTAAATGCAGCTGAATTAAGTCATTGACCTTGGTTTCACAAGACCAGTTTTATGAAAAGGAAACTGGACACACCCAGAGACACAAAGAAAATGACCAGGTGAGAAGAAAAAAAAAAAAAAAGCCAAGGAATGGCACTTCAGAAGTAACCAACCATGCAAACATCTTGATCCTAGTAGGCCAAACTTCAAAAGCATCAACAATTAAATTTCTGTTATTTATGCCATCTAGCCAGTGGTATTTTGTTATGGCCACATTACAACTACAAAAACAATAACAAAAAGAATTCTTTTTGGTCTTAAATATGATACATTTACATTTTTCTTATTATTTTATGGGCATGGATAGTCTGCCTACATGTATGCCTAGTGCTTTCAGAGGAAACAAGAGTGTGTCAGATTCTCTGAGATTCGAGTTATAGATCGTTGTTAACGATGATGTAGGTGCTAGAAATCAAACGCAAGTCCTCTGCTAGAACAACAAATACTCTTAATCACTGAAACAATGCTTCAACGCTCATTTGATCCATTTTGAGCTATATTTTATATAGGGGATAGAGCAGAAAGCCTTCTTCCTGTCCACTGGCTATTTGGGTGTTGATGACTGTCCTTTTTCTATCCAATAGTTTTGGTACATTATTGCAAGCCTGTGGTATGCATGTACATATGCAACTGTGTGAGCCTACGTGTGGCAGTCATAAGCTGATATCCTTTGTTCTCCTTAGTCAACCCTTACTGAGACGTAGCCAGCTTAATCCAAGATTCCTGTCTCCATCTCCCACACAAAGATTAAAAAGATTACAGGAAGATTGCCATGGTTGCATGGCACTTACTTAGTAAGTACAGTATTTAAGACCCAAACTATGGTCTTTATATTTGCATGATAAATACTCTACCTGCTGAACCATCTTTCAGATCTCAATAGTCTTACTACTTTAGCCCACTGTCACAAAAAATGAAAGAACAAAAACAAAAAACAAAACAAAACAAAAATCTCATAGGCTAATTTCTAGAGTTTCAGTTAAAGTCCATGTCCATTCCTATAGAAGCATTATAAAGTTTGAATTGCTAATGCTTGAAATAACATTTTTAGGTCAATAAAATGAGAACCTTTAACATTTGTTATTTTTCTTCTTCTTCATCATTCTTCAAGATGTTTTATTGCATTTTTTATTTTTTAGGAAATTGAAAAAAATAAAGAATCAGCCAGATAAGGGGGTACACACCTATGATCCCAGCACTCAGGGAAGCAGAAGCAGAAGAATCTCTATGAGTTAAAGGACAGCCTGGTCTACAAAGCGAGTCCAGAAAAGCCAAGGTTACACGGAGCAACCCTGTCTCAAAAAAAAAAAAAATTAACCTGGTCCTAGAAATTTAGTTTGACAGTCTTGTCAGTCTTCTCAGAAGGAACTGCTAAGTCTTCAGAGTGTGCTGCCTGATGAGTATGAGTATATCTCTGGGACACACCACATGATCTATGTGTAGCTTACTTATGGGCCTTCAAGCCATGCAGAATGATCTTTATCTACTAAAGGGGATAGAAATGAAGGTTGTCCATATGGTTATCCACCAGAAAAACTGGATTTGAGGCTAAAGTGAGTTTCTTTGTTTATTACTAGGTTCATGTGTGGTGATACATATAATTGCTGAAAAGGGTACAGTCCATTGGCAAGACAAGCATAAGTCACACTTGGTACTCTCCCATTTCAACTCTGAATGTCTCTCCCTTTGATTTAGTATCCATTCATTGAAATCAATTACAAATATGATTAAAATAGCTTTGCTAGTCTTCATTCAAGTAAATTACTGAATCTGAGGGTGGTCTTATGGAACTCTGACTTACAAAATCATTTAAAGCAAAGACCATTTGCCAGGTAGTAATGATCCTTTATTCCCTTGGTTCTTTTCAGTGTATCTAAAAGCTCCAATTAGGCTAACGGCTGAGTTCTATGGGCTGCTATCTTAAAATACAATACCATGAAAGTGAACCTTCACTGTTGAGCATCATTAGTATCTTCCAAGCTATATCCAATAGAAATTTCCAATAAGTGGCCTTTATCAGATTAGCATTATTCAAGGTTTACCCAAAATATCCAATATCCTGATCTGTCAAAGGGGAATGTAATAGTTCCAGTCATCTTTCCAGCAATAGATCTATTAGTGGACTTAAAAGGGTGGACATCTCAGCACCAGTTTACCTACATGGTTTTCTATTTTTAGAGGATCTCTGGAACCCTTTGTAATTTTACAAAATTATTCAATGTCAGAAAAAGCAATTCTCTGGGTTACACCTATCAACATTTACCATAGTAGAAAATGAGATTTTATTCACTTTTAAATGATAAGTTCTGGGGCAAGCAAGATGACTCAGTAGGCCAAAGTATTTGTGACATGAACCTGATGGCTCAGTTTCAATCCTTACAACCCACAGTAATGGTGGAACTGCATTAAGTTGTCCTCTAGCCTCCATGCACATACCATGACACACATGCACATATTTTCACAATAATAAATGTATTTAATAATATAGTCATTACTGAAAAACAAAAGTATTATTTTCTAAAATAAAGGATGGGTATGCCAATGAATTCCTGGAACTAACTTACATCTCATTTCTTACTAGATAACAAAGTTCTCAAACCCATCTCTATATTCAGTTCATTGCACAGCAGCTTCACTAGTTTATGAAGAGATTCTGGCCTCACATTGATACACAGTTTAAGCCAAGTAAGAGTTTCCCTCCAGATGACTCAGGTCTTTCCCCCTTCCCCCAGCTATGTAAATAAAACAAATGACATTTCCTTAAAGGCAATCTGGAATATGGAATATGAGATCTCATCAACAAATCTTCCAGATTTGATTGATTGATTCCTTTCAAACCTATTGCCAACCTTGAACAGTGGTTCTTTTGCTGGCACATGATCTCTAAGCACATACTAATCATTTAGATGACACTGGTTAGCATGGCTTCCAGTGCTGACAACTCATTATGTAACATGGAAATTGCAGATATATATATTTTTCACCATCCATCACATCATCATCATCATTTCTGAAAATTGTCATTTACATTTGAAAGTTCAAATGTCTATTATTGGGGAAAAGTAATGTAAATGAGTCAAACTTTTAATATTGCAGAACACATATGTAAATACCTACATCCAAAAACCCAGAGCATGTAATTCATTCTCTTAAATTGGAGAAAATCCATGGAAAAATTGGCTCAGAAAGCTCAGCCCCTGACCAAAACACATGCATACTTCTTCTATGAGGTGACTGTCAGACCTGAGGATCTGGTTCTCATGCAAGTCTTAAAAAGAAACATGCCTGAGTGGTGAGATTTAGTAAAACTAGCACTTTCCCTATTTCACCAAGAATATTCCAAGTGAAATTAGCCTTTTTTTCCCTTCAATTATGTGATGTACATTGTGAAAATGAATTTGATGAACTGATTTAATAACCTGTATTCCAACCAGGACAACTCCCAGAAGTCACAGCAAGATGGGGTCCTGTGGGCACATAAAATGCTGAACAATCAGAGGTTACAGTTGAAAATCAAAGAAGGAAACTCTAGGAAACAGGCAGACTCCAGGACCTTTTCATATGCCCAAGACGTGAGGACATGGAGCCTCTGCACACACAGTCAGAATAGCAGTAGACAGAGGAGTGAGGAAGGCTTTTTTGAGGAAGGCAGTCTTCTAAACTCCCCAAACTGCCAAACTACAACCCATGTACTGATTAGCAGACTGTCTGTATAAATCTACCCTGATTTGTAGATAATGCAAATTTTATACCTTTAAAGAATATTACCAGTTCAGAACTGTTGCATACATTTAAAGTTTAGTACAAATACCATACATTTCTAAGACCGAAGAATAGTATACTGGCAGGAAAAATACAAAGTAGATCAATTCCTCTCCAAAAAGACAAATAAATGCATAAAGAAGAAGCCATTTAGGTTATGGATGAAGATTTGTCCTCCCAGATGTGAAAGGGCAAGCTCCACTCTGATGGAATTGTGAAGAAATAGAAAGCTGATTCAATTTACTTAAAATTAAAAATAAGCAATTCGATTTTATTTTCTACTAGATAAAAAACAAGATGGCAATCTCCAAACCACCAGATATCTGTTTATCCAAGTTAATCAATTGCATGTGTACATATAAAGCTTTCTCATCATTAATGGACCTTGTAAAATGTTTTCCCTAATTGCCCTAATCCCAGAACTCTGACATCCACAGACATACTGTGTGTAGTTTTATACTATGGCCCATAGGAGGGCATAATCCATTGTCATAGATAAGATGGTCTCCTTCTAAGGACCCTACATCATCCTGGAGAGGTTATATAATACACACATTGGGATCTTTTTTAAAAATTTTATATTAATCACAGGTTATGGACTTTGTATCCCGGCCGTAGCCC
>CM053760.1:36172924-36186860 GCA_028658305.1 Pachyuromys duprasi | reverse complement strand
AGGGGGTCAAAGAGCCAGCCATTGAGTTCATGTCCAAAATAGTCCCTGTTTGCTTACTAGTATACCCACTTGGGAATTGAGCTACCATTTGCTACATACAAACAGGGGTTCTAGGTTATACCCATACATGGTCCTTGGTTGGAGAGACAGTCTCATAAAAGACCCCTGTGCCCTGATATATTTGGTTCTTGCAGAGCGCCTGACCTCTCCAAGTCATACTAACTCCCCCTTCTTTCATATGATTCCATGCACTCTGCCAAAGGGTTGGTTATGTGTCTTAATATTTGCTTTGATACACTGCTAGGAAGAGTTTTTCGAGGCCCTCTGTGGCCAGCTCTTGTCCTGCTACCTGTTTACTCCTTCATCCAATATCCATCCCATTTGACTTTCTAAGTGAGTATTAATCCTCTTACCCCAGGTCCTCTTTCTTATTTATCTTCTTTAGGTATATAGATTTCTGTATTTTTATCCTATCTTACAGTTCTATGTAAGTGAGTATATACCATGTGCGTCTTTCTGCTTTTGGGATACCTCACTCAGGATGATCGTTTCCAGGTCCCACCATTTGCCTGCAAATTTCATGATTTCCTTGTTTTTAATTGTTGAATAGTATTCCATTGTGTAAAAGTACCACAATATCCAAAAGATGTTCAAGGACATTTGCTCAACTATGTTCGTAGCTGCTTTATTCGTAATAGCCACAATCTGGAAACAAACCAGATGTCCCTCAGTTGAAGAATGGATACAGAAATTGTGGTACTTTTACACATAGGGATCTAAACCCCACTTTTAAAAGATACGCTTTCCATGTTACTAGAAAGGAAAATTATTCCAAAAGACAAATGAGAATAGCAAGTCTGAATAATTCTAAAATGACAAGAGTGTAAACAGTGCAGTCTCAACAAATGCTGAGTGACTTTTCTAAAAAAAGAGATGGCTTTCAGAGATGGATAGTTCTCACAGTCTTGCAAGATACAAGTTCCAAGAGAGGAGGCAAGCCTTGGACTTGCTCTAGCCAGGCATAAGAGACAAATGTCGGGTGTGTACTTTACAGCTCATTCTGTAGCCCTGTATTTTTACATGAAATACAGAGTGGACAGCCCATAAAATTAACTATGTGTAGAACAAATCACCAGTTCTCGGCTATGAATAAGCATACCTTAATGTCAAGTGATATCCCACAAGATGCTATGACTGTTTTTGTAGAAATAGCATCAATAGGAACAAAGTACTATAAAAGTGGGGAAAGCTCAATAGCAGTATGTACCTAGCACACATAAAATACTGATTTCTATCCTAGCACTGTTTAAAAAAAAAAGAAAAGAAAAAAATGTCTCAATCATAATACTGTAGGCAATATCCACACAAAGGGTTTATCTTGAAGAATCATGTTGTTCTCTGCCGTACTGATTAGCCATATGTGGCCAAGCTCAAAATAAAAATTAAACATTCACTTTCTCATTTGAACCAATCAAATCTCAAGGACTCTAGAGTCACATTTGGCTACCACTCACCTACTACTGATTGCCCAACCATTACAGTACAAGGTTCTATGGACAGGAGACTCTAGATCATACTATCTGTACTACAGCCACCCATGCTTTAGTTATACCTGAGGAGAATTATCTGTATTCTGTTAATTAAGTGGGAATACCCACCTGTATTAGGAGTATCATCACCTGGCTGGAGTCCTGGACTTTGGAAATAGAAAAGCAGGACTGCACAACAGCATATATTCATTTTTCTGTGCTTCCTGAATGTAGATGCCATGTGACATGGCAGCCAGCTTCATGCTCTTCCCACAATGTCTTCCCCACTGGTATGGACTGCATCCCCTGGTACTGCAAGCCACAATAAACCCATTCTTATACTGCTTTTGTCTGAGGATTTTTTCCTTGGCAACAGAAAGGTACGACACTTAGCTTGAAATTTGTGCTTGTGAACAAAGAGTTATAAGTAATTCATAATATTTACTAATCATATTTTCTATATGATACTTAAGAGCATCATGAAGTTCCAGAATGGAAAAAAAATTATACAATCTGTTTCATCATGATAGAGAATTTAACTGGGCTTTTAATAGGATCTATGCAATGAGACAGATGGGCCTATTTTAAGAACAGTGCTTGCTGGCTTTTAAGAAACATAGTAAAGCCCTTGCCAAGTAAAAGGTTGTTTATGCCTTTGCTTTGGAAACAGAGCAGGGACGTTCTCCTTTAGTAGTTGACATATTAAGTATTCTGATATATGATGTATACTACTTCTATTTGGTCTATTTAAAATTTAAGTTTTAAAAAGAGTGACAAAAAAAAAAACCCAAGTCAGGGCAGGTTTGAGCAGATCTGTATGAAATGGACAAGACTATTAGAAAACACCCATTCTATTGCTATAGCTGTGCTACTAAGTGAGGGCCATGGCTGAGATGTAAACAGCCATGAGAAGCAAGCCCAAATCTGCTTTGACTGGTGATGCTCCAAAAAAGACACTTCCCTCCATTTCATGTTAACATACTTTAGATCTGTATCTGAATAACAGGAGTACCTGCTTTTGCCAACTAGACTACACACCAGCTACAGTTAATATGGCTCTATAAATCTGGCACCATTTTACATTGAGCTGGGGTTCATATTCAGTCAGCAAACTACGCAGTTTCAAGTTTCTTAACTTGAACTCTATTCATCACCTGAACAGGCACCAGAGATGGTTTCTGTATGATGCAGAGACTTACACACAGTCTAACTCTGGGCTATCAAATCCCCAATTGAAGCTCAGGTACCAAGAACTGCATTCTTCACTCTCATACCTGCACCTCATTTGCGTGTGGAAACCACAGAACAGAGACATGTCATTTGTGAGAACCCCTGTGCAGCAGTCAGCTATAATGCATGACTTTGTACACATATAATAGTCACACAAATGGCTTTGCAGAAATCTCCTCCCTGATGCAAGTGCTACTACTCTTGTCTTTTCAACTGTCTGATTTTTTTTAATCTACCTGTGAAAATGCTGTTTATCAAGAAAACAAGTCTGAGTCCAGAAATTTAAATTTTTGTGGTAATACATTTAAAATTCACATAAAAATATATGCTACTATTTGCATCTTTCACCAGTTGATGTTGGGCTACAAATACAGCAAAACATAACCTTTTAAGATTCCTTTTTTTTTTCCTGGTAACTAGATTATGGGTACTTTGTAGTTGACAGTGACACATCAGCATGTTCAAGCTTGGACACATGTATATAGTATACATGTGTAGCATAAATGCAGTAAGTGTAACAGTGTTTAAAGCAAAAGAACCTCAAAAGATTAATTGCAAAGAGCTTAATGATAAAGAGAAAGCTATTATTTCTACTTGTGGTAGACCAGACATGGAACTGACAGAATAACATTTTTCTAGTGATAAAGGATTTTTACAGTTTGCTTTATCAAATATTAAATTACCACATTTTACATTATATTTATAGAAAAGGTTCCATTCTTAGAACTGTAAATTGTCATAAAATAACTTAAAAATCTTTCACACAACTTTTAACTGAAAACAGCATAAGGGAATGAGACCATGTGTTCCACAGCACTACTGAAAAGGAGGAAAGGGGTAAGATCCTTTCTTCCCCTTCTTCTATGAGGAGAGTACACAAGGAAATGTCTCATTCCATTTGAAGTTTCAATACCAGGGTTCTTGGGGCCCAGTACACACTCTTCTCAGGAGAGAAGTGCAAGCCTTGAGGATAAGTTATCTTATTACCAGGCACTGGGTAGGGAATCTTTCACCAAAGAACTTTTGCTGCCAAACAGAGAGGACAAAGCAGGAGACAGGAGAAAACATAAGGTTATTCCCCACCAGACTCACAGGCTTCAGAAGTCACCATTGGCCTAACATTAGGACTACCATAGAAAGAAGTATTAGCTTTCTTCAGGATGTGAAGTGCTGCTAAGGAAGAATATATTTTCTTCTATGCTGAGTCAGAGAATAAATGAGGAAGTTCCAGGAAGCCAGTCATTAACTTACACATACAGCAGAACCCTAGAAACTGAAGGACCAGACCTCAAGCTGAATGACTCTAACAGTTCCTCCTCAGTTCTAAAGTCTGTTATTCCTTCCTGACAAGATTAACAGTACAGCAGACTGAAGGAGGCTCTTTTAGACCTAGCACTAGGGATGCAAAGCTGGAACCTAGCAGCCTGCATTATGACTACAGCACTGAGGCTTTGCTTTTAAGTATGCAGA
The DNA here is from genome assembly GCA_028658305.1 of Pachyuromys duprasi. Taxonomy (NCBI): domain Eukaryota; kingdom Metazoa; phylum Chordata; class Mammalia; order Rodentia; family Muridae; genus Pachyuromys; species Pachyuromys duprasi. Next base: position 36,182,631 of record CM053760.1, on the reverse strand, counting down.
GTAAGGAAACGTCGAGCTGCATCAAGTTTTAAGATGCCACTTCACACCATTTTACAAGTGAGTTGCCATTTTGAAAATATTCCTGTCATTTTTCAATGATGTTTATTGTAAGACTTGCACATTATCTCTGTTGCAAGGGTCCAAGTAAATAAATGACTACAACTATAAGCAACTTCAAAAACTTCCTTGATAAGCCATCTCAACTAATTCTGTTATTATCTTAACTGTTCAACCTTTTATTTAGATTGTGACATTCATTCCTTGCACTACTCCTACCACCAGTATAAGGCCCTGTCTTGAAGCATGGTCCACAGGAGGCTGGGTAAGGACATGACAGAAGATGGGGGAATGTCTTATGCCCAATGTGCCTCACAGCACACACATGCATACAGACTCTAGAAGATCCTTCAAGGTCTATCAAGAGGACAGTTAAGAAGAATCTGTATTCAGTGGAGGAAATGTAAGCAGCTTCTTTTCTTGTAATCCCAGTGAAATATAGAGACTGATTTCCTGGGCTGAAAGGCTTTAAGCAGAATATGGAATCCAGGACCTGTCACAGGCCTTACTCATCTCGTATATAGCAGGAAAATAAAACAGATGTAAGCTGATGTGACTGAGTAAACAGCTTCTCTTTCTTTAGACAGCATTCCATAGAACAAAAAGGAATAAACCCTGTTGGGTGCCTCCCAGGGATGCTATATACCTGCCAAGATTCCTGAATGTCATTTGCCACCCCAGCTATTTCCTGAAATCTTTTAGGACCACAATGGATAACAAAAGGTCAAATTCTGTTGGAAATATCACTCAAGAGAGAAACTAAAAACAACCACATTCCAGTTCCTATTCTGACCTATTCTCCATCTTTTCCTCCTGTATCAGGAATCTGCCAAATGAATTTGGGCATCACATGCTACCTCACGAGCTCACCAGGCTTGGCAAGACATACACTGCCACCTAACAATCAAACAACACTTCCCAGCCTCCCTCAACAAGCTGACCATTAGACTTAGTGCTGGCATATGAAAGGTGAGGCAGATATGGTTCCTGGCACTTCTTGGTATAGTCTGAGTCTTTCTCACACTCATGTGAAGGGAAAATGTGTGCAAAGAAGTGACATTCAGTATAGTACAAAACATGACAATCATCAGGAAGCCAAAGAGTAACAGATCTCTGTTCTGGCTAGACCACTCCTAGGTAGAATTTCAGTCACCCACCACTGAACATAATCCCAGATAAGGTGATACCCTGCAAGACTAAAATAATAAAGTGAAAACTGTAAGACAGCTGTGCTTAGTTTGGTATATGGAGGGGAAAACGAGATAGTAGGCAGAAGGGGGGAAAGACCGTGAGAGAGAGGAAATAAACTCTGGGAGAGAGGAGGAAAATATGGAGGGTGGCATAGACACTGGAGATGATAAAGGGAACACTGACATGTAGGCTTTAACCACAGATTTTTAACTTAATCAGCAGGAAAACCTTGCTCTGTCTCTTAAAGTTTCCACCAGAAGTGTCAATGGTGAAGAACCATTAAAGCACTTAAATGACAGGTTAAACCCACTGCCTGACTAGACACCATTTATACCTTGCTCCAAACACAGCTTCTTTGGAGCAGCGGTTTCATCTTAGGAATTTGTGAGAGGGCAAGTTGATCTTTATTCTACAGATACGATGTTTCCTGTCTTTGGAACAACAATACATTCTCATGTACTACTCTGTTCTCATTTTCTTCTTGATCAATAAACATTAAGCTTCTTCCAAGGACATATGGCTACAGTTACCTAAGAGCTTGTCCCAAATGAAGGATACCAGGACCTCCTAATGCACCGAATCAGAACCTATGTTTTAAACCAACACATGTAGTACCATCAGTGGTCCTTCAGATACTTCTGACCAAAAAAAAAAAAAAAAACTGTGCAAAAACAAAACAAAACAAAACCACACACACAGCAAGATTCAAAAATAGGCAATAATTGGTGACAAAAGGCCCTGGCAGGAGTCCTAAAAGCCAAATGGGACAAGGCCAGCATTGATATACAACCTATCGGTCGTGTATCTTCCCTTTAATATACATACGGACAAGAAGGTGCTTACGTTATCGTTGTCTGGTTGGTTGGTTTTTGTTGTCGTTGTTTTGGTTTGGTTTTGGTTGGTTTTTATTTTAAGGCTCACCTTAAACTTCAAAAGGATCTTTTCTTCCTTTCAAATGGAATATTTCACTGCCAAGATGTTTTAACATTAGTGCCTTTTTTTTTCCACTGAGGCAGGATCTCATGGAGTCTTTCAATATATTATAAACCTGAAAATGACCTCAAATTTCTAAACCTTCCTTTCACTACCTGCTGAATGTTGAAATTATAGTTGTATACCACCGCATCCACTTTTTATGCAATATTGGGAATTGAGCTCATTGTATACTAGGCAGGCAAATCCTATCAACTGAGTTGCAGATCTCTAGATTCAATGTGCAATATTCCTCCTACCTTTACTTTGAAGATATGCTTACAAGCCAAGTACCAAGGCAAATACAACCACCCCCTACATTCAAATCTATACAGTAAAAAAGCACGGGCTGTTATATTCCTCTGCTAGTTGTAGATATTTATCTCAATAATAATCACTACAAACCAAAGGCTATGCTGACAGAACACCAAGGTCTTGTTCTTGCTCCAGCCAATGTCCTGAGAATCCCACAAGCTAGGAGATGTTCCTTAGGTCCTTCATGGGAGTACGGAAGTGCAAAGGGACCAAATTCAGGATTCATGTGCAAAAGGCAATAAGGACACAACAAGCTGCAATATACAATAAAATCTGAGTGTGGTGTGCAGAGAAGCCAGTTCTTTCTATTATCAACATGCAAACGAGACTATTTCCCTTGCATAATAGGAGGGATTTAGGAACCAGGGCAGCCTTTCACCCAGACCTTTCTTTCACCCTTTGTCTCCAATCCCTCTGATTTCCCTACTTTTCTTTACACTAATTTCACAAGGATACCTTGAGAACAACTGTCCTCAAAATCAAGGTTCTTTTTTGAAGTCTTCAACACTATAACCTCTCCTCCCTCCCCGCAACACTAATTTTAAAGTACTTCTCCCAATCTGCTATCAAAAACATACTTATGGTTCTAATACTGTGTTTTATTAGAATTCTAGAGTATTTTACATCTTACAACTAACTAACCATTAACCAACTACACACAATGCCATGTAGACTAAGGAAGTTTTAAGCACATCAGTATTATCAATATTAAAACCATAGAAGCCAACCATAATGGCACACATCTGTAATCCAGCATTCAGGAGACTGAGGCAGAAAGATAAAAAATTCCAGGCCAGCCTAAATTACATATTAAGACTATTTCTAATAAATAAAGAACCACAGAAGATCTAGAACAAGTCTGAGTTGTCCAGGAAAAAACAAAAACAAAAATCAAAAAGGTCCATCCAGGAAGGGAAAAAAAAATCTCCCTTCTATCTTCTTCCTGGAAAACAGATCACACTGAACATTTGGAAACAGGAAACTTCCAACTCAGGATGACCCCAAGACAAGGAATAGCTTCAGGAAAATCATACCTCTGGGGCTCTGGGCAACTTTATGGTATAAGTCCATTGGAGAAAGAGCTTGTGTGTCTCCTCCTCACAGAATTTCACTGTTTAAACACTAGGTACCATCAACCCCTTTTGTTCCAACACTGTCAAAAGACCAGCATGTCTATCTTTTTCCATCCACCCATTCATACCATCACATTCTTTTTTGCCCTTTTTTTTAAACTGAGCTGCATTATTTTTCCATTTCAGACCTGCAAATAAGTTAAATATACAAATGTCAAAATCAGATCAATACTAAAAACAATGAATCTTTGTTGGCACATTTATAGCCTAGCTTCTCCAGTGATAAATGGCCTCCTACAGTCTTAAGGTCACTGCACCTCATAGGTAAAAATACTATTTTGAAAGGAAAAGGTATCTCAAAATGTTAACCTGGCCTCCCATTTATACCCATTATTTTCGACATCATCATTTCTAAGGCTCTGTTTTGAGCCCCTCCAGTTGTAGCATTGAGGGTTCCCCAACATCACAGCAGTCAACCCCTCTCTACACAGAAGATATCACCTGTCCAAATTGCTGCCAGCCCTCTTTCTCACCCACACATCCACTTTCGGGCATTAGGCACAACCATTAGGATGCCTACAAGAGGCCCTCACACACCTAATTACAATCCTTTATAAACACATCTAAACAGTACACAGAAAACTCCCACTAACAAACACATGCCTTTATAACCTTTATATACCTTAGAAGGCACCATAAAGTGAACAAAAGAAACTTGGCAACTTACTCTGGAAGACTATGTGTGCCAGGACCTGTCACAAAACTCCATCCTTAGTCAGTTTCTTAAGAACTACAGCTAAAGCCCAAAATTGGATTCACTCTTGCCTCCTCCTCATTCTCCACATGATAGTTTGTCATTTTCCTACTTTAAATATTTTCAAGCTTAACTCAAGTTTGAAGTAATACCTGTAAATCTTCAAATGACATGGCAGCCAGCTTCAAGATGAACCCTAAGGGATCCAACATCAGTAGGCTCCCACTATACTGTATTTAGGGGGTTTACACCATTATTTAGGGGTCTCTCATTTGGCATCAGGGCTATGCAGTATCATCAACAGAACATGACAGGAAAGAGGGTATGTGCATCTTCCAGCATGGGTGATAAAGGACAGGCTCTCCTACATCTTTAGTTCTGGATATAAGTACATCTATCAGCCCTTCAGTTAAGGCCCTGGTAGCAAAGCCCTGAAGCTCCCTATTCACACCAATGTTACTGTGACATCATGGAAGAGTACCTTTAGGCCCAGATAAGCTTTCATATAACTATAGACCTAACTTGCATCTTTACTGTAATTCAGACGCTGAGCCAGAACCATCCAGAAAAACTGTGCTAGACTCTGTTAAAAATATAAGAAAAGTATGTTGTTTAAAGATGCTCTATGTTAGGATTGTTATACAACAACTGATAACTGACACACATGGTTTACTGGCTGTGTATGGTATGTCTCTGGCTACCTCTCTGGTCTTCAAGAAGGTCTCTTACTAGACTCCAATGCTACTGATTTTTCTCTTAATTACCCCAAAGGCTGCCCATTCCCTTTACTTTACAACACATTTAAAAGTTTACAATATTGCCAGGTGGTCATAGCATATGACTTTAATACCAGCACTCGGAGGTAGAGGCAGGCCAATCTCTTTAAAGGCCTGGTCTAGAGAACATGTTCCAGGACAGCCAGGGCTACACTAAGAGAAACTGTCTTAAAAAAACAAAACAACAATAACAACAACAAAAAAAAAAAAACCTTACAATATGATTTTGAGTTAAAATTAAAATGCATAATACATATAAAACAATAAAAGAGGGACAAGATATGCACTTGTATATATGTTAAAACTCCACTTGGGTGCTTGGCCTTCAGGAGTTTTCCTCCTTATCCTTCTGCATTTATGCTGTTACTAATATAAATTCTACATTCTACATACTACTGTACTCTTGTCCTAAGCTTTCAGTGGCACATACAAGGCTCACTAGTGAGTACCAGTCATCTTTTAGAACTGAAGGAGATGCTGCCTCTACACTGCCAGTACAGGTTTGGATCACCAGCGTATTCTCCCATAGATCATCATAACTGCCAGTCCCTTTCTACATTCACTCTCTCAACAGCGGTAGCTTTTAGAATAGAGACTGTGTCTTCTAGCACTTAGCACAAAGAGCATACCAAGTATTTATTAAATCAACTTGTCCACAGAAAATCTGGAATTTTCATTACAGAGCGTATAATTAAATGTTTTCTTTCCAAGCACTTTGGCAACCTGGGTACAAGATTGGCCAAAAAATATCAATGGGCTGAGGACAAAATGATTAAAATCACTGGAACTCTGACAAGCAGTACATAATTAGCATCAATTTGCCTTTTCACTTGCCTTTGGTACTTCAAGTAAAATAAAAACAATATGTAAAAGGAGTTTACACTCTATTTTCATCCTCTGTACTTCTGTAGTAACAGGGTCCCTTTCCTACCTGTATACCAGCCAAATGTTAAAAAGGCACAGCACCAAAATTTGTAGTCTTGTCCTCTACTGGGGGATGAGGTTGCAAAGGAAAGCATACACGTACAAATATCCCCAGAAAATGAAGGTGGGGACACTTCCTATCAATACTCTGAACTGGATTCATGCACAGTAACTCTATAAGGTGGTGAAACATAGCAGGGTAGCAACCTGTACAAACAGAGGAACTATGTGCCTCATATTCTTTAGATTCAGATTGTATCCTATGGCTAGACTCTATTCCTCAACTAGTTTCTTAAAAATTGTAAAGGCAATGCATTTTGTTACCAGCCACACTGTTCCTATAATCTTACTGAGAATAAAAAATAGAGAGCATTGAGACCAAGGACCAAGTCCATAGAAGTAGAAATCTGTCCCTTTCTGAGTACAGAAACAGACTCCATTGAAGGTAATTTCTAAGGATCACAAATCCTACTCAATCTGCATCCTTCATTATCCCTTACCTTAAATGAGAGAATCCTACTGACTTTCATGAACAATTTAATCAACTACAGGGCTCTACACTTTAAAATGCCGAAGTCTAATAGCCTAACCAGTCAGATACATGTATAGAAAATTCACAACTACAAATCACAAACTACCATATTAATGTTGTATTTATTTGCATTGTAAAAAGTTAAATATAGAAGCAGAATCACCCAAAAATAGAACTTCCTTGCATTGGCAAACAATTTTTGTTCAGAAGACCACTACGGATGTTTACCTTTAAAAAGATACAAGATTGAAAGTGAAACAGCCCTATTCAAACATCAGTGACAGAGAAACCTGCTACCTCTTGGGTTCAGGACCATCTGTCAACATTTACAAGAAAATGGGTCTTTTATGAGGCTGTCTCTCCAACCAAGGACCAAGTATGGTTATAACCTAGAACCCCTGCTTGTATGTAGCAAATGGTAGCTCAATTCCCAAGTGGGTATACTAGTAAGCAAACAGGGACTATTTTGGACATGAACTCAATGGCTGGCTCTTTGACCTCCCCGTCCCCCGAGGGAGGAGTAGCCTTGCTAGGCCACAGAAGAGGACATTGTAGCCATTCCCAAAGAGACCTGATAAGCTAGAGTTAGATGGAAGGGGAGGAGGTCCTCCTCTATCAGTGGACTTGGAAAAGTGCAGGGTGGAGATGAGGGAGGGAAGGGGAGAATAGGGAGGGAATGTGGGAGGGGGCTACAGCTGGGATACAAAGTACATAGCTTGTGATTAATATAAAATTAAAAAATTATCAAAAAAGAAATAAAAATAAACAACAACAACAAAAAAAAACCCCAAAAAAGAAAATGGGGACTTGGAATGTTAGAAGAGAAAAGCTATATAACTAGAAAAGACAGCCTTTTTCTCCCTTTTAAAAAATGTATGCCTTTTTAACTCAGTGGCAGGCTCTCTGATCATCTCCCCCTGGTGGGTGTAGCCTTGCCACACTACAGAGGAAGACAATGCAGCCATTCCTGATGAGACTTGATAGGCTAGGGTCAAAGTGTAGGGAGGATCTCCCCATCAGTGGACTAGGGGAGGGTCATAGAGGGAGAGGTAGGAGGGGATTACAACTGGGATACAAAGTGAATAAATTGTAATAAATGGTAATAAGAAAAAAAAGAAAAAATATATGCCTTCACCAGTGATTGGGCCCCTGAAGATGCTAACTCTGTCTTCTGTCCAAACTAACTGTGGCCTGACCATGGGTACAATGTTTCCGTCCTGTATTAGTAACTTTTCTGTTGTTATGATAAAATACCACAACCAAGGCAACTTATGAAAATTAGTATAGGGCTTATGATTTCAGAGGGTAAGAGTCTATCATGACAGAGCAGCATAGCAATAAGCAACAGACAGGGCAACAGGAGCAGAAAGCTGAGTGATCACATCTGACCTTCAAGAACAAAGAAGAGAGCACAAACTGGAAATAGACAAGATGTTTTTACTCTCAAACCCTGTTGCCTCCAGGGACATACTTCTTCAAACAAGGCACCTCTTAAAGCTCCCCAAACAGCACCACAAACTGAGGACCAAATATTCAAACATCTGAACCTATGGGGGACATTCTCATTCAAACCACACTACACATTCCAACTGTAGAAATACTGTCACACTGAACTAGACTGGCCTTAAAGCTGGGGGCTCCTGGCAAATTCCAACCAACTCAAAGCAATGTTTTGCAATATGACTGTCTGCATGTATATTAAACCTCTTGTGGATGTTAGATAATGTTAGACAATGGGAAGTAGAAAATGCTAATTCCGAAAAGCTAAATTAGCTAAAATTTCAATGTAGTTTGAGAGAATCTCATTCTCTAGCTTTTAGAGGGCAGAAGAAAAAAAATGTTCTATGAAACAGCCCTTTATATAAAGATTCTGGATACTAGTTCCACTTATGCTTAAAAATTAACAAGTTACCAGATTTTTGCTCTTCATGGAAACACATTTTTAATGTCTCTCCTACATTCTCCTTCAAAGCACTTTCCCCCTACAGAAGACATTTCCCACCCATCCCCTATCTTTTTCTTAATTATATTATTGCAAGTGTGTTTCCTTTTCTATATATTCAAAAAATATACAAAGACTACAACCATTTTTTAAATACCCTCAATTCATAGCTGGAGAGAGAGTTCAGCTAGTGAAGTACTAGCCTAATAAGCATGAGGCACCAAGTATGAGCATCAGAACTCATATACAATAGCTAGACATAGTGGCTAATTGTAATCCCAGTATTAGGGAGGCAGCTGACCAGATGCCCTAATCTACTTGTTGCAATGCAAACTTGAGAGAGAGAAAAATCCTTTCTCCGACTAGATGGGTAGCTCCTGACAAAGGAAACTAGTTTGACCTCTAGCCACCACAGATGCACACATGCACACACACATGCCTGAGTTAATAACTGGGTCGCTATTTTAAGCTTCCTAGAAATAGCAGAGCCAAAAAACAATGCCTTAGCTCAAACAAGGATCTCAACCTGAGCAGCACAGCTCTTCTCATAAGCACGTTACTTGCTAATTTGTAAATATTCACTGAACACTTCATATCAGTAGATATAGTCTCAGGTAGACAGTCCCAAAGTAGAGCTATCTAAAGATCTCATCCCAGTAAAAGAGAAAGAATGCAGTCAAATCTTCAACTCCGCACCATGGTTGGGTGATAATGGGAATGAACATTTCAAATTAAATGCTTCAAGAAATCTCTTAGGAGTTGCGGTAATTAGAAAGGTCTGAGATTCAGACATGGGGCCACAGAAACAATGACAGTTGTAAAGGGATAGAAATGGTCTAGCTAGTAGCACAGAGCCCAGCACAGCTACCATTCAGTAGACATGCCAGGAACTGCAATAGCCTGACATCACTTTTCTACAAAAGACCTACAATGCCCACAAGTGTGTTTCTGGAAGGTCTAAAATGAATGATGTACAAATAAATGGTCCACATTCTTACTTACATGTGTGTTTAGCAAGAGTCTTTGTCTGAATTAGGAATAGTGATTCCTCAAGACCCAGCTATACCACTCTTAGGCATATATCCAAAAGATGTTCAAGCACACAACAAGGACAGTTGCTCAACCATGTTCGTGGCTGCTTTATTTGTAATAGCCAGAACCTGGAAACAAC
>CM053760.1:36141522-36172424 GCA_028658305.1 Pachyuromys duprasi | reverse complement strand
CCCTGAGGAGACAGGATAAGCTGGGGTTGGATGGAAGGGAAGGAGGTCCTCCCCTGTTGGTGGACTTGGAGGGGGCGGGGAGGAGGGAGATGAGGGAGGGAGTGGGAGGGTAGGAGGGAATGAGGGAGGGGGCTACGCCTGGGATTCAAAGTACCTAACCTGTGATTGAGATAAAAATAAATAAATTAAAAAAAATAAAAATAAAATAAAAGAGTCTTTGTCTGCTCTGCAATGAATATATTCTCTATAAAACATTCTCATACAACAAAGGATTACCCTCCAATGCAAATGTGAAGCCTTCCATGTATCTATTCTTAGTAAATCTTAAATTAACTGAGGTAACATTGGAATAAAATATGGCCAAGAATCAGTGAATCCTCTTAGCCAGCTGCAAGGCTTAGGCTATCTGATGATGCCTCCACCTCAATAGTTTTCATGTTAGTCATATACTGTAAGAACTCTGGAAGAGATGAGCTCTGAGATCTGTGGAGGGCCTTCAGAGTGATCCTGGAGCATCATACCTTGTCTCTGTGCTCCAAATTGCTCCTGTGTAAAATAATACGTTGAGACCAAAACTGTGATTTTCAACAAAGGCTGAGCAAGATTTTGAAAGTTTTATAGGAATTATGTATCTTTACCTATGAGGTCATAAAAGCTAATTAAAAAGAAAAATCTAGCCCTGCTCGGATGTGGCCCATGGTAGCTCAGTATCCAACTGGGTACCCTAGTAAGGGGAACAGGGACTATTTCTGTCATGAACTCAATGGCTGGCTCTTCGACCCTCCCCCATACACAGCCTGGAGGAACAGCCTAGCTAGATCCCAGAAGAGGACATTGCAGCCAGCCCTGGAGAGACATGATAAGCTAGGGTTGGATGGAAGGGGAGGAGGTCCTCCCCCATCAGTGGACTTGGAGGGGGCAGGGAGGTGATGAGGGAGGGATGGGGAGAGTGGGAGGGAATGAGGGAAGGGGCTACGACTGGGATACAAAATACATAACCTGTGATTGATATAAAAATAAATAAATTACAGTTAAAAAAAAAGAGAAAAATCTTTCCTCTGCTAGAATGATAATCTACTTAGTATGGCAGCATACATAGTAGTATGGCTTTTCCCAGGTGAATCAGAAGTTTAAAGACATTTGTGTGTCTCAGGTCAATCTTTTTTTTTTCTCAGTGAAATAAGTGTTTGTACACTTGATCCTGGACCACAGACCCTGGACTATCTAATTGGGATAATAGACCTGACCTAGACCATCTGGTCCCTGGAACAAAACTCAGTGTGAAGCAGTAAAGGAGAACAGTGATAAACTCAAATTAAGATCCTCTCCTATTCAAGAATTTAGAACAACAGATGCTGCCCCTAAGGCTCAAAGCTACCCAAGACAACCAGCTTAATATGCTTCCCCCATCTTCTGTGAACCACCACTGCCATGCACAGTACAAGGCTCTTGATTGAGATTTACTTGAAGATCAAGAAGCTAAGATAGTTTTGGGAATCCATGAGCCCCTTTAGTCTGCCATATCTCGATTCATCTTGTCCATACTTCTCTCCTGAAGTTGTTTTAGTAGCCTAGGTCCTCCTTTATTTTCAGCTCAGGTAACATAAATCAGGAGTGATGCCACATAGTTTGATGTGTATAATTCCCTCACCACCCACACAAGAGTAAGCAGGCTATGTGGCCTGGTCCCTTTTAGAGAGGAGCTGGGTCACTATCAAGATACAGAAAGCTGGGGCTGGAGAGATGGCTCAGAGGTTAAGAGCACTGGCTGCTGTTCCAGAGGTCCTGAGTTCAATTTCCAGCAAATGCACGGTGGCTCACAATCATCTATAATGAGATCTGGTGTCCTCTTTTGGCCTGCAGGCATACATGCAGACAAAATACTGTAAAATAAATAAATAAATAAATAAATAAATAAATAAATAAATAAATAAATAAATAAATAAATAAATAAATAAATAAATGAGTAGATGAATAGATCTTAAGAAAAAAGATACAGAATGCTAAAAGATCATGCTTGGGTTGAAATCACTGCCCATTTTAGCTTCTGGCCTTATTACCTTGAAATAGGCATAGAAATTGTGCATGCCTTATCTAAAACTCCATCTTCCCAGTTCTCAGTCTCTCCTGGAATGGATGTCTATCACTGCACTTAAGAGCAGACTCCAAGTTTCTCTGAGAATCTGAGGTAACGACAATTTTAGAAACTGGCAAGAACAGATCAAAGCAGTTATATAAAGCATATGTTTACCCAGAATCTGCTATATATATGGTGTAGGAAAGGTTTCCTTGATATTACCAATCTACAGGTGGTCTTCCTTAACCTGATCTGATAAAAAAGAGAGCATGCATCACAAAGGAAGGGACCACACAGAGAGGAAACACCACAAAACACAACAGAAAATCCAGACAAAGGAGTGGAAAGACAAAATTAAAATGTTCAGTGGCTGAAGAACAAACAAACCTACAACAAACCATGAGTCAAACAAATACCAACAAAAATACTTATAAATTTTCCTATCAAATATCCACTGGGATTCACATTTTTCACACTTACGGCATCAGCATGCAAACTTCTTCAATGTCTTTATGCACTGGCAGAATATTTCAGTCAATGTGACTGAATTGGTCCCTATTCTTTTCTCTTTTGCTTGCTGATAACTCAACAATTAAGACACTTGAAATACCACTAACTTCTAACCAGATCTGGTAATTTGAGAACAAACTGACTTCTAATCAACAGAAAATTTTACAATAAAAAAAAAAACACTTTTTGGTATTTTTCATGTAATACCATTTTCTGGCAGATGAAGACCACCATTATTTGACAGAAGAGAAAATTGTCCTGTGGCACAAATAAGTCCAAAAGTATCCTGAACAGGGGATCTTGAGCCCCCTAAGCACATGATACCTCATGAGGTTCTAATGCTACCCTCTACCTTTGAGACTTCTAACTGAAAACTTCAAACAGTGAGGCTCCCAGCTGAAGTCTAGCTCAAAGAATTGTCATGGCTTTGTTTTTGCTGTTATTTCCTCTATACATTGCAAGAGAAGTCCTAGGATCTGCCTGGTAATATTACACTCTACCTTCAAGCTGCCCCTGGCTCTCACCCAGATCGCAGTTTCCAAAAATAATCTTTCCTGCTGACCATAGTCTAGGAGACTTGCAAGTCTTTTTCTTTGAAGGTACTATTTTCATAATAGGTAATGTAAGACCCTGTTTTCACTTCCTCTCATGTCTGTACATGGGAAAGGAAGATTTTCCATCCCAGAGACAAGAGGTTCCTCAAAGTCAGTCTTCAACCACCATGGAAAGGAATACTAAAGAAATAAATACTTTCTTCCTCAGAGACAATTTTCTTCTACTGGTTGCCTAAGACATAGTCATCTACGAAGAAGCCACATCCTTGTTCTCTGAGGCTATGAAGATCTTATTGACAGAAGAACGTTTCTGCATGATCTTCTTACCAAAGGTATCAGTGCAAGTTTCCTGATGCTCTCTGCAGGCTTGGAGGGTACTGTGTCTAACCACTGTTCTTATTGAGAGGCAGGTAGAAGAACCAACCAAAGATACAATCCTACAGCAAATAACTCAAAGTATAGTGGAAAAGTTCCTGCCTTAAAGGGTACAAGTTCATTAGCACGGCATTTGATACATCTTTTGTGATTCAAGCGTATTGCTTCCTCTGAGATTTCAATAATTTTAACATTACAGGTCTCCAGGTAAAGGACAGTCAGCAGGCTACTTTCTGAGGTTTAAACATTACAGAGGTACCTTTATGAAAAAATCTTCTCTAGTTACTAAAAAGATAAATTTTAAAGAGTAATGTTTTTTTACCCTAGAAAATTAAGCTCACTAGAAAATCAAAGCCACAAGATGTATTCTTGGCCAAGTTGCATGTGGTTTTAACTCAGAAAGCAAATCATTACTTTAAGAAAAGTAAGAGCTTACCACTTAGATATACCTCTTTGTGAAACAATTTCTATTTTTTTCTAACTTTAATTTCATGTACCAGAATCATTACACAATAGAGAACTGCCTGGTAAGTCACAGAATCTCACTAAATAGACTCTCCTAATAGATCAGCAGGTGGCTTCATCAACTATTGGGGCCTCCTAGGCTCAGTGGGCCTGATTTGGAAAATTGATCAATATTAAGTATGGTTAGAGACTTCTCCATATACAGCTGTCACATACTACTAAATCCCCTTACAGTAGTTCAGACAGAGTTCATCACTTGGGGCCAGCAGACTAATTACATCCACGAAGACTATTCTTTTTTTTTTTTAATTTATTTATTTTTATCTCAATCACAGGTTAGGTACTTTGAATCCCAGGCGTAGCCCCCTCCCCCATTCCCTCCTACCCTCCCACTCCCTCCCTCATCTCTCTCTTCCCCGCCCCCTCCAAGTCCACCAACTGGGGAGGACCTCCTTCCCTTCCATCCAACCCCAGCTTATCCTGTCTCCTCAGGGCTGGCTGCAATGTCCTCCCCTGGGATCTAGCCAGTCTGTCACTCCCCGGCTTGTAAGGGGGAGGGTCAAAGAGTCAGCCATCAAGATCTTGATTGAAACAGTCCCTGTTTCCCTCAGTAGGGTCTTCAGTCCGACAACGAGCTATCATGGGCCCCATCTGTGCGGGGGTTCCAGGCCACATCCACACATGGTCCTTGATTGTAGAAACCGACGAAGACTATTCTTAAAGCACGTGCAGCAATAGTACGTATAAGGTCTGCTAGACTTGTTTATATGGTTGTTTTGGCCATTCACTGATAAAAAGTTCATAAAGACATTAAGCAGTGACTCCTTTAATACTTATTCCTTAATTATGATGACAATAGTACAACTTCTCTGGAGGGGCCAGGGAGCCCCTGGCAGGAACAGTTGTAATTCATTTCTCCATCCACCATTAATAGAATTTTCCAAACTAGGTAAGGTTCCCAACAGAAAATGAGAGCACATGTCTGGTTAAAGTTGAGTATATCAATATTAATTTAATGGTCAAACTAACTATAGTGTATTGGCCAGTGTGCCTATTTTTGTACAGCCCATAAACTAAGAATGGAAAGAGTATGACAGATTATTTGAACATGATTGAGGTACAAACGTGAATAAACAAGTTTTGTATCATTGAGCTTCATTTTCACTTCTCTGTACCTAGTCTACAAATAACTGCTTTTCCTTTGCAAAGACGGGTATTAACTAACTGTAAAACTATGTGTCTCAAAGTTCTATACCATTCTTTGTCCTACAAATCATAGCAGTGCAGTTATAGGTGGACACTATTTTAGTAGCACACAAGCTGTCTTACCACAGATTTTTATTGCAGCATATTTTTAAAAGGTGATATTCAAATGTACCACTACAACTTTTAAGTACAGGAAAATAAAAAGACTAGTTACCAGTTCAGAGGACAAATCTATATATGTTGATTGTGAAATGAGGTAGGAACTTATGCATGCAATGTATGTGAGCCTGTATATAACGATCAAAGTATTCAACATGTCAGAAAGCACGTCATGAAATTAGAAAACATAAAGCATTTTATTGCATTACAACAACCCATACACACACACGGTCACATGAATCAGACTGCTGCCAAAATTTGAGATTCATTCATTAACAAGAAAAGCCATTAAGTGATGTTAAGTCACCTGCATGACTAGTGCAGCCAGAAGACATTTGTCATAAAAAGAAGACTAAGATGGAGACGACGAAGAAGATAAAGAAATGTGTGTGGTCGATGTATGCATAGTGTATGTAGATGCAAAGGTACACATGCCCACACACATGTGCAGAAGGCCAAGGAGGATGTGGGGTAACTTCTTTTATCCTTCTCTTTACCAATCTCATTTCTCTAGGTAGAATCTCTCACTGAACCTAAAGCTAGGCTACAGCAAGTTCCAATGATCCTCTAGTCTCCATCACTACCTGCCTGATCAACTTTTTTTTTTCCTTCTCAACATTCTTTCATGCACAATGTCACCTGGCTTTTTACTTGAATGCTGGGAGTGTGAATTCAAGTCCTCTTGCTTGCACAGCCAAATGCTGTCACCCACAGAGCAATCTTTCCAATCCCAAAGAAACAAACACTTCTTAAATGTAATTTATTTATTTTTATATCAATCACAGGTTAGGTTCTTTGCATGCCAGGCATAGGTACCTCCCTTAATCCCTCCCACTCTCCCAATCCCTCCCTCATCTCTTCCCCACCCCCTCCAAGTCCACCAACAGGGGAGGACCTCCTCCCCTTCCATCCAACCCCAGTTCATTTTGTCTCCTTAGGGCTGGCTGCAATGTCCTCCCCTGGGATCTAGCCAAGCTGTTACTCCCTGGCAGGTATGGGGGAGAGTCAAAGAGCCAACCATCGAGTTCATGACAGAAACAGTCCCTGTTCCCCTTACAAGGGTCTTCAGTTGAACACCGAGCTACCATGGGCCACATCTGAGCGAGGGTTCTAGGCCATATCCAAACATGGTCCTTGGTTGGAGAAATTGTCTTGTAAAAGACACCTGTGCCCTGATCAATTTGGTCTTTGTGGAGCTCTTGTTCTCCCAAGTCTTACTAAATTACTCTATTTTTATTATTATTCCCCGCCCTCTCCCAAAGGCTTGGTTGTGAGTCTTAATATCTGCCTTGATACATTGCTATATTGATTCTTTCAGAGGCCATCTTTGGTAAGCTCCTGTCCTGTTGCTTGTTTTCTCCTCCATTCAATGTCCATCCCATTTGTTAATCTAAACGAGCATTGATCATACCAACATGGGTCCTTCTTCCTGTATATCCTCCCTAGGTATATAGATTTCAGCATGACCTTCCTATCATATAGGTCTATATAAGTGAGTATATACCATATGTTTCTTTCTACTTTGGGGATACCTCACTTAAGATGATCGTTTCCAGGTCCCACCATTTGCCTGTGAATTTCATGATTTCCTCCTTTTTAATTGCTGAGTAGTATTCCATTGTGTAAAAGTGCCATAATTTCTGTATCCATTCCTCAACTGAGGGACATCTTGGTTCTTTCCAGGTTCTGGCTATTACAAATAAAGCAGCTACAAACATAGTTGAGCAAATCTCCTTGTTGTGTACTTGAGCATCTTTTAGATATATGCCTAAGAGTGGTATAGCTGTGTCTTGAGGAATCATTATTCCTAATTGTCTAAGAAAGCACCAGATTGATTTCCAGAGTGGTTGTACAAGTTTGCATTCCCACCAGCAATGAACGAGGGTTCCTCTTTCTCCACAACCTCCCCAGCATGCGTTGTTACTAGAGTTTTTTATCTTAGCCATTCTAGTGGGTGTAAGGTGAAATCTCAGGGTCATTTTGATTTGTATCTCCCTGATAGCTAAGGATGTTGACCATCTCTTTAAGTGTTTTTCTACCATTCTATAATCCTCGACAGTCAGTTCTCTTTTTAGCTCCATACCCCATTTTTTATTTGGATTACTTGATTTCTTGCTTTTTAACTTCTTGAGTTCTTTACATATACTGGATATTAGCTTTCTGTCAGAAGTAGGATTGGAAATGATCCTTTCCCAGTCTGTAGGCTGTCATTTCGTTTGGATGACAGTATCTTTTGCTTTACAGAAGCTTTTCAGTTTCGTGAGGTCCCATTTATTGATTGTTGATCTTAGAGCCTGTGCTCTTGGTGTTCTATTCAGGAAGTAGTCTCCTGTGCCAATGAGTTCTAGGGCCTTCCCCAATTTTTCTTCTAACCAGTTTAGTGTGTCTGATTTTATGTTGAGGTCTTTGATCTACTTGACTTTAGCTTTGTGCGAGGTGATAAATATGGATCTATTTTCATTTTTCTTCATACAGATATCCAGTTGGACCAGCACCATTTTTTGAAGATGCTGTCTTTTTTCCATTTAATGGTTTTGGCTTCTTTGTCAAAAATCAAGTTTCCATTGGTATGTGGGTTCATTTCTAGGTCTTCTATTCCATTCAATTGATCCACTATTTTGTTTCTATGACAATACCATGCAGTTATTACTATTCCTCTGTAGTACAGCTTGTGGACAGAGATGGAGATACTTCCAGATGATATGTTCTTGTAGAGGATTGCTTTGGAGATTCTGGGTTTTTTTGTTTCTCCATATGAAGTTGAGTATTTTTCTTTCAAGGTCTGTGAAGAATTGTGTAGGAATTTTGATGGGAATTGCATTGAATCTGTAGATTGCTTTTGGCAATATGGTCATTTTCACTATGTTAATCCTACTAATCCATGAGCACGGGAGGTCTTTCCACCTTCTAATATGTTCTTCAATTTCTCTCTTCAGAGATTTGAAGTTTTTTTCATAGAGTTCTTTCACTTGCTTGGGTAGAGTTACCCCAAGGTACTTTATGTTATTAGTGGCTATTGTGAAGGGTGTTGTTTCCCTAATTTCCTTCTCGGCCCTTTTGTCTTTGGTGTACAGGAGGGCTTCTGATTTTTTTGAGTTGATTTTGCATCCAACCACTTTGCTGAAGGTGTTAATCAGTTGAAGGAGTTCTCTTGTTGAATATTTGGGGTCACTCATATATATTATCAAATCGTCTGCAAATACTGATACTTTGACTTCTTCCTTTCCAATTTGTATCCCCTTGATCTCCTTTAGTTGTCTTATTGCTCTAGCTAGGACTTCAAGTACTATGTTGAAGAGATACAGAGACAATGGGCAGCCTTGCCTAGTCCCTGATTTCAGTGGGATTGAGTTAAGTTTCTCTCCATTGAGTTTGATGTTAGCTATAGGCTTGCTGTATATTGCCTTTACTATCTTTAGGTATGTGCCTTGTACCCCTAATCTCTCCAAGACTTTAAACATGAATGGGTGTTGGATTTTGTCAAATTCTTTTTCAGGCAACGAGGGAGAAGATCATGTGGTTTTTCTCCTTCAGTTTGTTTATATGGTGGGTGTCACATTGACGGATTTCAGTATATTGAACCACCCTTGCATGCCTGGGATGAAGCCTACTTGGTCATGGTGGATGATATGTTTTATGTGTTCTTGGATTCAGTTTGCAAGTAATTTATTGAGTATTTTTGTGTCAATGTTCATAAGAGAGATAGGTCTGAAGTTCTTTTTTTCTTGTTGTTGGATCGTTGTGTGCTTTAGGTATCAAGGTGACTGTGGCTTCATAGAAAGAGTTCAGTAATTTTCCTTCTATTTCTCTTTTGTGGAACAGTTTAGAGAGAATTGGTGTTAGGACTTCTTTGAAGGTCTGGTAGAATTCTGCACTAAAACCATCTGACCCAGGGCCTTTTTTGGTAGGGAGGCTGTTGATGACTTCATCTATATCCTTGGGGGATATAGGTCTATTCAATCTTCTTGTCTGATCTTGGCTTAATTTAGGTAGGTGGACTCTCTCAAGAAAACTGTCCATTTCATTTAGATTTTCACAATTTGTGGCGTATAGGCTTTTGTAGTAAGACCTAATGATTGCTTCGATTTCCTCAGTGTCTATAGTTGTCCCCCTTTTCATTTCTGATTTTGCTGATTTGGATTGTTTCTCTCTGCCTTTTTGTTAGTTTGGCTAGGGGCTTGGCTATCTTGTTGATTTTCTGAAAGAACCTGCTTGTGGTTTCATTGAATCTTTGAATAGTTTTATTCATTTCTAATTGATTGCTTTCAGCCCTAAGTTTGATTATTTCCAGCTGTCTGCTCCTCTTGGGTGATTCTGCTTCTTTTTTTTCTAGGGCTTTCAGTTGGGCCATTAAATTCCTTGTATGAGATGTTTCACATTTCTTCTTGAAGGCACTTAGTGCTATGAACTTTCCTCTTAGCACTGCCTTCATAAGTTTGTCCCATAGTTTTTGGTATGTAGTGCTTTCATTTTCATTGAATTCTAGGAAGTCTTTAATTTCTTTCTTTATTTCTTCCCTAACCAAGCTGTCCTTGAGTAGCAAGTTGTTCAGTTTCCATGTATGTGCAGGCTTTTTGCTCCTTCTGTTGTTGTTGAGGTCCAGCTTTAGACCATGATGGTCAGATAGGATACAAGGGATTATTTCAATCTTCCTGTATCTTCTGAGGCTTGCTTTGTGACCAACTATATGGTGTATTTTGGAGAAGGTTCCATGAGGTGCTGAAAAGAAGGTATACTCTTTTGATCTGGGGTGAAAAGTTCTGTAGACATCTATTAGGTCCATTTGATTTAGGGTCTCTGTGAGTGTCCTTGTTTCCCTGTTTTGTTTCTGACCGGATGATCTGTCCCTTGGTGAGAGTGGAGTGTTGAAGTCTCCCACTATTAGGGTATTGGGATCAATGTGTGATTTCAGTTTTAATAATGTTTGATTTACATATGTAGGTGGGCTTATATTTGGGGCATAGATGTTCAAAATTGTGATGTCCTCCTGTTGGAATTTTCCTTTGATGAGAAGGAAGTGCCCCTCCTCATCTTTCTTAACTTTGGTTGAAAGTCTATTTTATTACATAATAGGATTGTTACCCCAGCTTGTTTTCTGGGTCCATTTGCTTGGAAAATATTTTTCCAGCCCTTTACTCTAAGGTAGTGTTTATCTTTGTTGCGCAGGTGTGTTTCTTGGATGCAGCAGAATGTTGGATCCTGTTTCCGCAACCATTCTGTTAGTCTGTGTCTTTTTATTGGAGAGTTGAGTCTATTGATGTTGATAGATAATAGTGACCAATGACTGTTATTTCCTTTTATTGTGCAGTTGGTAGTCTTACTGTGATTCATTGCTTTTTTGTTGTTGTTGTCATTGGGAATTATCTGTATCCTATATTTTCTTTGGTGTAGCTGTTTTCGTTAGACTGAAGTTTTCCTTCTAGTACCTTCTGTAGGGCTGGGTTCCTGTGCAGATATTGCTTAGATTTTGTTTTATCATGAAATATTTTGTTTTCTCCATGTATGTTGATTGAAAGCTTTGCTGGATATAGCAGTCTTGGTTGGCATCTGTGTTCCCTTAAAAACTGCATGACTTTTGCCCATGCCCTTCTGGCTTTTATAGTTTCTGATAAGAAGTCTGGTGTGATTCTGGTCGGTCTACCTTCACATGTTACTTGACCCTTTTCCCTTGCTGCCTTTAATATTTTTTCTTTGTTTTGTAAGTTTAGTGTTTTGACTATGATGTGACATGAGGTAATTCTTTTCTGGTCTAGTCTATTTGGTGTTCTGTAGGGTTCTTGTATGTTTATGGACAATTCTTTTTTTAAGTTGGGAAAATTTTCTTCTATGATTTTCTTAAAAATATTTTCTGGTCCTTGGAGCCTGGAGTCTTCTTTTTCATCTATTCCAATTATTCTTAGATTTCTCTTTTAATGGCATCCTTAATTTCTTGGATGTTTTGTGCTTGGGACTTTTCCAATTTTATTTTTTCCTTGAGTAAGGAATCCATTTCAGCCAGCATATCTTCAGCTCCCTAGATTCTCTCTTCCATCTCTTGTATTCTATTGGTGATGCTTACCTTTGTGGTTCCTGATCTTTTCTCTAAGTTCTCCAGTACCAAGTTATTCTCTGTTTGTGTTTTCTTTATAGATTCTAATTTTGTTTTCATGCTTTGCACCATTTCCATCATCTGATTGAATGTGGCTCCTATTTTTTTTGTTTGTTTCCTCTTTATATGTGTTTAATTGTTCTTATACATGGGCAGTTATATTCTCCTGAATTTCTTTGAGGGCCTTGTTCATTTCCTCTTTTTGTTCCTCTAATATCTGCATAATCATAGCTTTAACATCATTTTCCTGTGTCTCCGCTGAATTAAAATCTCCATTGCTTTTGGGTGTTTCTGGTGGGGCCATGGTGTCCTGATTTTTGTTGGGTGAGTTCTTACATCGACCTTTCTCCATTTGTTTATATATAATCAAGGAGCTGTTTGTGCTTTAAGGCTGAACTTCAGACTAGAACTGTCAATCTCTTGTGTCAGGAGTATTCATTCGAGAAGAGCAGGGAGTTCCAGTGGTTTGATAGTGTGTGTTGTTGCCTCTGTTGAACTCTGTTGTGGGCTCTGTGTGCCTGGATTCGTGCTCTGTGCTAGAAGCTGTGAGCATCACAGGCTGTTCCCCCCTCTGGTCTGGAGTCTTGGCTCCTCACTCTGTGCCAGAGGCTGAGTGTCCCAGTTTGATATGGCAGCTGGGGGCGCCACTCTGGTCTGGAGGCTCCATGCTCCAACCTGGGCTTGCTGCTAAGGGCTCTCCTCTGGACTGGAGACTTGGTGCCTCCTTCTGGGCTAGGAGCTGTGTACCACAGTCTGAGTTGGTATTTGGGGGCACCTCAATCTGGACCTGATACTGTGTGTGTGTCCCGGTCCAGGGTGGCAGCTAGCGCCTCCATGGGGAGTGTGCCAACCCGATGCAGCCCCGTCTGGGGAATGGATTCTGGGGCCTTCTCAGTCTGTCCATGGACACACACATGGACTGGGGTGGTTGCTGGCGGTGCTGAGCGGTGTGCACCCGCCGGATGCAGGCTGGTCTGAAATCGTACCTGGGGCCTTTTCAGTCTGGCCCGGAGACTGTGTGACCCAAACTGGTATGAAGGTTGTTGGTGCCCAGGGTGGCTGCTCGTTCAGATCAGGGCTATGTGCCGCAGGTCATCCGGAATTTTTCCGGGGAATAATTGGATGTCCCTAGGATTTTCCCACTTGATTTCCTCACCGTAGGAATTCCTCTCACCTGGCAATAACAAATGCTGGTGTTTTAGGTCCCAGAGTTCAATCTCCTGGTCGCTGCGTTGTTACTGCTGTCCTACTCCTCAGACACATGGCCTTTCATGGCAGCCATCTTAGATCTCCCCAAGAAACAACCAGTTTAGAATTAATTATCCTTCTACTGAGAACAAATGCTTGAGGAATTCAGAATCCTGGGTTATATCAGTAGTCAATTAAAAAGCATACTTATCTTAGATTCAAAATGAGTTACAAATCCAACATGATAGGACTGTTGTTTCTTCAAGGTATCAATCTAATTAGGCTTTATAGATGATGAGTGGACCAACTTTGTAAGGAATAAGACTTACCAAGTTTAAAACTAATTTATCATAACCTGAAGGAAAAACTATTAACAAATGTGCAAACCAACAAATAAACACAAAGCAAAGACTTCAGAGAACAAATCCTCAAAGCCTGTTAATATGAAGCATTCAAAGTCAATTGTAGAGAGAATATCTTGTTGTATGGATGCACTGCCTGTCAATTTAAAAAACTATGTTCTATAGGAGAGGGTAGCTAGAAGGTGGAACATCTGGCAGGCAGAAAGGATTCTAGGATAGAACTGGCACAGGAGATTCAGCCGGGAAGATGTGTGGAGGACAGACACATTGTACTTGACCACAGGTAAGCAGCCACGTGGAAGAATATAGACTAGTATAAATGGGTTATTTTTAAGTTATAGGCTAATCATAGAGGGGCCTAGGTATACGGCCTCGGTATTCGTAAATATATTTTGAGTCTGGGGATGGGAGGAAAAACCACAACAAATTAACAATGAAGTTAATTTTACTTGCAGATATTTTTTGAAAAATATTTGTTTCTCCTCTTTTGGCTCAAAACAATTCATACTAACTTATGTCCACATTCTTTATATTTATCATCCCATCAGTTTTCCCAGTATTTCCCATTGTTTTAGACACAAGTTAAGTCAGACCTGCTCCTCCATCTTGACCTCTAGAAGATGGAATATAGCAAGTCTTTGAATGGCTTCTCCTCAAAAGCCATTATACCCACATTCAAATCTCAAATCTGCCACTTCATAGCCTTTTGCAAGTATCCCATTTAATTCAGTTTTCTCATCTTTACAATGAGGCTATGCTTGGCTTGATAGGAAAAGTTTTTAGTCCCAGCTACTCAGAAGGTTAAGGCAGGGAGACTGCAAGTTAAAGGCTTATCTTGAGGTGGGGTCAGCCTGGCAACTTAGTGAGACATTGTCTTAAAATAAAACTACAAACAAAAAAAGCTAAGGATTCAATCCCCTGAGCTTGCAAAAATAAAGTTACAATAGTACTTGACTTGGAATATTGAAGACCCAATAAAATATCTACTACTTTAAAAAAATAATAGCAATAATGTTTATTTACACTAATATACTTGGGCTACATCCATTTGTGCTCAGCATCTTTAATGAAACCTAGACAGAAACATAAAACAGGCACTTTGGGTTTTATGGCACCCATAAACCTAGTGACATCCAGGCAGTACAGGGTCCTGAAGTGACCACAAATAGGTAAAAAAACTTACTTTATTTTGTTTGTTTTTCTGGAGACATACCCTTACTATGTAACCATGTTAGTCTCAAACTCAAAATCCTCTGCCTCAGCCTCCCAAGTGCTGGAATTACAGGTGTGCAATTGCACTGGGTTCATATGCTTCATTAAGTGATCATAAAGAGTACTCTCCTGGGCTGAGGGTCTGCACAGCTCAGTTATAGAGCAGGGCACTATCCTAGCATTTCTGAGGCCAGTATTCCATCCCCCAAGAAGAAGATGATTAAAATACCATTTCATAAGTGTGAATTCCATAAAGGAAACAAGTCACTTCTAAAATTGTAATGCTGGACGAGTTAAAAAAACAAACAAACAGTATAACAGTTAGGGGAGAGAAGAGGAGGCAAAGTCAGTATTCAGTAAAAAATGTATTTACACATTATCATGAAATAAAAATTTAACTAGCCCAGTAGATTTCTTTTCCATTTGAGTCTATTTTTTAAACAATGTATATAAGAACTATGTTTTTCCAATTTGAAAAGAAGATATTTTCCATGGACTATTAACCCAACTATGCCTAGCATTTAAAACCAGAGTTTTCATGTGCTCAAGTAGTAAGATGCAATTGTGTTTTGAACATTTGCCATCTGTAAGTTTTAATTTTTAACCAGTTTCTCATCCAGTGCACTGTGATTTCTGACTGAAAGAGTAGCACCCACCCTTAGAAAGGAAGCATGCTTATTAACAGTGTAGTTTAAACAGAGCAAACAATAGCAAGGAAAATGTAAACATGGGACATACATGTTCTCCAAGTTGTCATACTGCTTACAAGCACTTAATACTTTAATAACATAATAAAAATACCAAATCTGAATGAAGAAGGCTGCTACGTTATACATTTCCACTAATGGTTCCTTCTGCTAGGAAAGAGCCCTATGGATGACCTGTTTCAGATACATATCCTTGTAAGATTGCAGCCTCAAGTCAGCACATTGACCTGGGTTTCTGCCTATGATGGTTAACATCCTGATGCCTTTGCAAGTTGACGGTTAACAAGACAGACTTCAAACCATATCTAATGTCTATTTCTAAATTATAAGACATTCTAAATAATAAAACTTCAAAACTAACACTTGCTTGTAAGACTTTCTTACATCAAAATTCTTAGTTCAAAACAAACATGTCTTGTTTTAGCTTTTGTGAAGAACTGTAATAAATTTTTACTGATTTTAAAATCGTAATGACTACTCCTACATAGTCAAAACCTCATCATGAATCTTACAAACCCAGTTTCTCATTGACTTAACTCAGTGTAAACACATGCATCTTTCTTTGCAGAGCTGTACTACGGTGTATCCTATGAAGGTGAACTATTTGCCAGCGGGAAGTCAACACTTTGTTACAGAGGTGCCTTTTTCTTTTAGGCAGCACGTAAGTCCTGCTAGGCTCCAACATAGTTGCTATTTTTATAGTTCATTTAGACTTTGAAACTTTCAAAGCTTATGCATTCAGAAAGCAAGCAACTGTGCTGGAGTGGAGGCATCTGGATGTTGGTACCATCTCCTGCCCTTTTCCAGCTGTGCAACTCCACAAACTGTCCACACACTGAGAACCTACTTTTCTTCATGGCATTGCTGGCTAAGAGTTCCTCAGTAGGTCACCAGTTTCCGAAGTACCCCCAAGTGTGAACAATACAGGTGAATCCTATACCTCCTCATTCTGTATTGAAAGCCACACCCACTTAGCAGGCAACCTAGGCTCACTGCAGTCTAGGCAGAAGAGAAGGTCCCAGGTAAAGATTTTTGCTAACTCTTGACAAAGTTACATCCCATCTCAGAACCAGGCCTCAGATAAGATTAGATGCTTCAGTAGCTGAAATATGCATTTGTGAAGAATTAAATCTTTTCATATGAAGAGAAATTTTAAGTTAATGGAAACAGGCTAAATATTCTCACATACACACACACACTGGGCTGCATACAGTCTAGACTAGCATCACCTAAAAATTTATTATAAATGTTTATATTCAGTCTCCAACCTCAGGTGCACGGATAGCAAGCTGCTTCAACTCTACTCCCTTCGTCCTAGCCAGGGAAATATGAATGAGGGAAGGGAAAGATACCTCCTGATAATACAAGCATTTTCCACAAAAGAAGGAAACCCCAAAGATAAATAGCAGCAATGCTGATTCTCCAGTTAAAACACACTTCCTACATACTCAATCTCTGGCAAATTGTTTTTCACTTCGCTTATAATTCTTAAGCATCAATATCCACGAAGGCTGTGTGGCTCTAGTCCTTCATTTTCTCACTACTATAGAGATGCCCTTGGCAGTCTATTTCCAGTGCTGTGGACATTGAGCTTTCAAACACTGCTGACTATAACAGTATTCATGATGTCATGAGAATGCAAATATTAGTGATATTTCTGTGTGAAGATGGGGGAATCCCATAGTTCTCTATATATGACAATGTTACAAACCTGAAATGTCACAACCCCATTTAGCATGGCCATTGAAAACAGGATGTTTGTGTTTTGAACATAGCACAACAGAACTCACTTGCTTTCCAGAAGAAAAAAGTACCACACACACCCAAAGGAATAAGACCAGGAGGCTGGTGGATGGTAAAGCAGTCACCCAATACACTCACCTTAAATAACTTCTATAGTTCAAAGAGAAGGAGAGAGAAATGAGTAGCCTTTTGGTGTTTTGTTCTTGAAAGAACTCAAAGGAGTAAAAATAAGAAATCTCTTGTGAGATCATAGTTTGGGTTAACTGGGAAGGGAGTCTATTTTTCTAACATGTTTCATGTATCCAGATGGGAACAAGGTGACAACTCCTGTGAGAGGAGTTGGAAGGAAGTTAGAACTTGCATCTCAGAGAGCTGCTTATCTGGACCTTTATACAAAGTTCAAGATTCAGTCACCAAGTGTCTCTAAAAAAATAATACCAAAAAAAAAAAAAACAATACCAATGATTGTAAAGTGAAAATATTTAGAACTGCAGTACATGCATCTTCACTACCTCACTGGAGATGCACTATCATTCTTTTAAAACAAATTTGTTTTGGAAAAAAAAGCCAAAATAAAGGTGGTTGCCCACCTAGGCAGTAATAAGATTTGAGATACACATCAATATGTGACGATTAGCCCACTAATTCTCCTTCCTTGTAAAAAAAAAATTTTACTACTAAATCAAATACAAACATGGCCAGGTATGTTTTAGCCTCTCAAAGTCATCAATTAAATTATGAATACAGTTCAATGGCACATACTCATTTACATTATTAGTTTAAAAAAAAGACACAAACCAATAAAAAGGCTACTATAGAATAAATTCTTTGCTATGTGTGGTGCCCACCGACCATTCCTCTTTCCTGAATCCTTTCAAGAAGCCTGTGGTGAGAGATGATGCCAGAGGCCCTACCTTTGAATATGGAAACATGAGCATGAGAGGGGAATGTAACAAGGTGACTTTGACCTGCTCAACTATTGTACTCCAGCACCATTTTTCCAGACTTAAAATTTTAAAACCATTCTGGCTTCTGCCCTTTCTAAATCAAAAGGGTTTTGACAGCGAATTTAGACATGTTTTTGATGACCAGATCTGTTTTATATTTCTTCTGCCTTTTTACTTTTATACTAGTGTTGACCTGAAAATTCCTTGATTATGTTAATCACCTCTCAGTATCAACTTACATTTCTTGGAGTCTCCAGTCAGGCTCTTTGTCCTGCTGACTACTCTTGCTACAGGACAAAGGAATCCACTCTGCTGCTCTGGGCAATACAGGAGGGCACTATTTAGATCAATCTGTTCCTACCACCATTATTTACTATCTGTTAACTAAGATCACTGTGTATCAAGCAGAAAAAGAGAGAGTGTCTTTGTAACTATCATCCTATTTAATCTTCATGATATCGCAAGGAGTATGTTATAGCTATTTTATAAAGAGACTGAGTTTTTAGAGTGCACAGCCCACAAACCATGAATAAGCCCTACAAGGCCACTCTGACCCATAGACTCATCAGTGATGACTATCCTATTATTCACTCCAATTCTCAATCATAATGTCCTCTCATACTCATCCACACTGACCATGATCCTCAGGACCCACCTGAACTCTTGCCACTCCCAAGAGAAGTTTACATCCCTACCACTACCACCTCTTCATTCACTGGCTTCACATAGACTGACAGCATGCCTGCCTCTACTTATTGAAACTTCATGTTGCAATGCCTGGCTTTAACAATACTTCAGGCAAAAGCCTAATGTTACTGGAAGAGGTTCTATTCCTAAGTACACAGCATGATTTATACTGTTAATGTGTACCTTCCTGATGTTTCTACTTCCTGATCTGTACCATCAGTTCCATAGAACAGAGAATTATGTAGAAAAACATACACACACTACCCAACACCAGAACACTGCCTTGCATCCATCCAACAGGCAAGTTAAGCTCACTATGAAATTCAGATCAATACATTTTGTTTCAAAGAAAAACAGAGCAGGCACGTTTTAACAATGGATGCTTTCTTGCTCATTTCAGTTATTTACTACAGTGTAAAAAACTTATAATTCCTTGTTGAATTTTCACTTGGTAGGAAAGAGGTCACTAGTCTTACAACATCAGATGTACCAAAACTGTATAATGGCATAGTGCACAATGCTGGAGCTTTACACACAGGATGACATCAGATATAAGTTTTCTCACTAATTCATGAATCTGAAACTACCCAATCACCCTGTGGATGGATACAGATGTTATGAATTCCTAGCATTTACATAGAGAAACCACCTAACTAGATGAAGATAAATATAAAAACAGGAAGATTCTAAAACAAACAGTGCTTTTCTTCCCAATCTGACATTACAAATGACAAGGACAGCATGCATCTCTTCCATAGTATAACAGATTTACACATGCCAAGGGCATCTGGTGTTTGTTGGTAAATGAGAAATTATCAGTACTGTCTCCTTTCACTTCCCCCAAAGCTTTTCACTTTAAGCCAGCCTCTCTTAAAACAGTGGGCTTAACACATCTGCTGCAAAATAAAAATGGGCAGCTTCTCAGGCCTTAATGACAGAAGAAGAAAAAAAAGTTTCCACTCTTTGCCACTTCACAAGTAACCTATTTTAGAATGCAGACTTAAATGGATACAGCACACATTACTTAAAAACAGTGAAGACCAAACCTTGTAATGCAATGAATTATACACACTGCCAAGAATAAGTTTTTCTAGCAATCCCTAAGACAAACTAAGAGAGAAATCTTCAGTATAACCATTACTCAACTGACTGCCATACATGTATATTTTCTTTTATAACGATACATAAGTTCCACAGACAGATTTAAGTGCATCTAGGTGGGAGGCTGGCTCCCAATGACCAGAGACAGCTCTTTCAAGCTCTACCAGGATCAAGCTGTGAGAAGCCACCTCTAAAGGAACACCACAGTCTCTAAGAACCTTTTTCCAGTATTAAACTAAATGAATAGATCAAAACTCAAAGTGTCTCAGAAAATAAAAAGCACTAAGATGTACCACATTCTTGAATTTTCTACAAATAAGAAAGAAGACAACCAAATGCTGGATAAGGCAGTGATAAAAAATGTTTTCAGGTAGCAAAATATTCTATAAATGAAAGGGACTACATTTTATAATAAAAGCACTGTGAAGCCCTTTAACTGCACTGATAAACAAGAACCTCATAGATTTATTCTGTTACTGAGTATAGACAATCACCATAAAAGTCAAAATTACATAGCTGATACAAAAGAAAATGTGTAACAATCATTTCAACTTATAGTAACCAAGAATCTTACTACAGTGAAGTCCTTCTGCTCTAGATTTTAAGAACAAAACAAAGTTGATGGGCAGGGAAATTTTTATACTAATAAAACATGATTCAATGACTCAAGTTTATAATACAGAAGACAACTGCATGGTAGATGCTCCTACATTTTTATTTTTAAGTGCTTCATAGACCTTTGAGGCACATGTGTAGAGAGACTATGCTATGCTAATTCTGTAAGAACAACTGGGAAGTTTTCAACACCTCAGCACTGACAATTGAAATGCTAAGGATAAAATTATTTTATTTCAGAAACAGCATTTAGATCCTTCCACAGCAATGCTGCAGTTGAGCAGTCTGACTCTAAGGACTCAAGGTAACAACTCAAGATTTACAAAAATATCTCCTAGCTGGCCTTAAGCTCACAATCACCTGCCTCAGCCTCCCAAATGTTGGTATTACAGTATACACCACCACATAACTTGATGCCATTCTCAAAGTAAATCAATGTATGATACATCTGACTAACTGGACTCTAAGTTAAAATTCTTTATCCACATTTTTAAAAAAAGCTCATTCTTAGCAATAAAGCCTTTTGCCATTTACACACAAACATGTGTAATTTGAGTTAACAAGTAAGTTCTTTTATATGAAGATACTGGACAATTCTTGAGAATGATTTTAGCAAAATCAAACCTACTACTTTCTAAGACTAAATAGCTAACAGGAAATTACATAAAATTTTTAAAAAGTATCTCCTATTGTATACATACATAAACAAAATGAGATTTAATGTGCTTTGAAGACCCTATTTCAAATAATGGCAGTGATAAAGTTGAAAAAACTCAGATGACAAACTAAAGTAACCTGACACCAACCTGTGAACAGAATCAGGAAATAAAATTCATTAGTCACAAACTGAGCAGGGCAAAGTGGTCTTGCATGAGACAGTTTCTACAACCAAGGACCATGTGTGGATGTGTCCTGGAACCCCTGTGCAGATGGGACCCAGGATAGCTCGGTGTAGGACTAAAGACCCTAGTGAGGGAAACAGGGACTGACTCAGTCTTGAACTTGATGGCTGACTCTTTGACCCTCCTCCATACAACCCGGGGAGTGACAGACTGGCTAGATCCCAATGGAGGACATTGCAGCCAGCCCTGAGGAGACAGGATGAGCTGGGTTTGGATGGAAGGGGAGGAGGTCCTCCCCTGTTGGTGGACTTGGAGGGGGCGGGGAGGAGATGAGGGAGGGTTGGGGAGGGTGAGAGGGAATGAGGGAGGGGGACACAAAGTACCTAACCTGTGATTGATAACAAAAAAATAAAAAATAATGAAAAAAAAAAAAGAAAACTTAAAAAAAAAATTCATTAGTCACCTTGGCATGATATCCTGACAGGAAAGAACAGCTAACATTTATTTCATCTTCTTAATGGGAAATCAACATGTTGTCTTTTAAGATCTATCTTAAAAATCTGCTCCAATATTAACCTTAAGTTCTTATTAATAAATACAGATAAATCACACCACTCAGGTTTTCAGTGAGGCTTTTAAAGATCAGAGTATGATACATATCTAAACTTTCAATCAAACTTACATATACCTTTTAATTACCTTTAAGTATCCCATGGTTTTGTTTCTGCAAATATAGCTATTAATTCTATATTCTCATTTGGATACTGTAACAAAATGTCTTATAATAGGGAACTGATAATGTAAGTCACCGTAATTTACTTCCCACATCTCTGGGGTTTAGGGAGCATCTTACCAAATTACCAGCCATGTCATGTCAAAAGTCCAGTGAGGACTGCTCTCTGCTTTCTAAGATGGCTCCTCTCAATTATGCCTGCACATGGCATGCACATTTCCCGAAAGTCTCTATCTCTTAACCTTATCCCAACAGATCTTAAACTCAATATAAATGAAGAAACACATTTTGACCATCACATATGACTTAACTCTCTATTTCACATAGAAGTGAATGAAGTTCATGCAAGCCTGTACTATATTAGTTCTTTGTGTTCACCAGACTATGGATGGATTCTATGGATAGAAGAACCCAGGAAGAACTTATTTGATGATGGACATTCATAATTTGCTATTACTACCATTTTTTGGATGTGACTTAGAGGATAATAGAATAAGTGTGCAAGTAAAGAAACTCTCTTCATCCAATAATGAAACTTGTTCTATATACTTTATCTAAACACAAACAAACAAACCATCTAGGATAATGTTGCAACTACTTGGTTCAAATTTATAAAATCACTTACAGTTGAGTACAATTTTGATATTCATATAAAACAATTACCAAAATCCTCTGTAATTGCTTTTATGAAAAAAATGCAGTGTCATAGACATTTCCAAATAATCAACAATTAGCAGTAACTGTGAAATTCTTGGGCTGGTAATTCAGCCTTGTTTTTTAAAAGGAAAAAGTAGTAGGCTGTGATACACTATTTTTAATATACACATACAAAAAAGGAAGTGAAGGGTGATGGAAATCAGCAACTAGATGTGCTGAGAATGGCTGTAGGAGTCTGTGTCAATTGCTGCACCCACCCATCAGCCCCCAAATGACTGTAGCAACTCAAACTATAAGCTTCCCTTGAGTAAAACTGAGGATTATTTTTCCAGGTGGCAAGATGTTTTTTAATATTGGTCACATATATGATACTTGCTCTCATTCTACCAGTCTTCTCCTAGAGAACCCTAATACATACTTTCAATTATATTCTTATGTATTTATGCAACACATACACAAAGACAGAGTAGAGAGGAGGGGAGGGAACTTTATATCCTCTTCCATGACTCAAGTCCTTTTGCTTATACTCCACCCATCTTCATCACCTCAATACCTTCCCTTTTAAATCAGAGAAACCTCTGTGGCTGTGCTCAGCTTAGCCTTTCAAATACCATCTTCTTCCCAGTGATTCATCTGACCTTGCATAAGCTAACCACTCTCATTCATATTAAAACAAGTTAAAAAACTTCCTCTTACTTAGAAAAAATATACATGTCCCATGATTATAATCACATGCATTAATTAATGTGCTCTCTGATCACTCATGTTAAGGTTAAATAAGGAATCTAGTTTCAACAGCCTGGGTTGTGGTGTCGATTCACAAGCGTGTACTCCAAATAAAATAAAGAGGGCTTCATTATTAGCAGAATTATTTTCACAGTATCTACTAGGGAATAGCAACAACAACAACAAAAAATTTACATGAATAACTTACTTTATTCCATACTTACAGAAGAGATAAAAGGCAATTTATTCCACATGATGATACTTTAAAAATAAGAAGGTGGAAGAGGAGGAAGAGGGGAGGAAGAAGAAGAGAAAATTTACAGTGACAGCCCCTCCCTTAAGTGGCAAATTCACTTAGTGAATTTTAAATACTCAGATTTTATTATACACACAACATCAAAGAAAGTTAAGCAGAAATATGGCTCAAAGCATACTGTAGACTGCAAAAGAAACAAAGATGAGTCCTAACTGGTCCACTGCTTTGTTGAGTAGTCTTTGACTGCTTTATAGGTTTCAGCCCCTTGGTAAATGGAACTCACCACAATGATGCTTGAAAAAAAAAAAAAAAAACCAACAACAACAAAAACACTACCTGCACAATATTCTGAGTTTGCAAAACATCATGGTATTTGGGGTTGGGAGGGACACACAGAGAGAGGGAGGAAAAGAGAAAGAGAACACAAACACACACACACCTTCAAGGCCCAAACTCATGCCCAGATAGCTGAGTTTCTGTAAAGCCGAGCTCCCCGGGTTGGTTTTTCCTAGTCTGACAAAGGAAGAACACAGCATTGAGCAGACACGCTTTGGGATGAAGTCCAGGATACCAGGCCTCAGTGGCTACTGCTAGCATTTCAGTAAATGCTAACCTAGAAATAAGAGGTGTTACCACCAACCAGAGTGTTATCATTGGTGTTTCATCTTTCAGATTTTCCTGTCAACTACACACCCATGTAGGTATCAATCAAAATGAACTATTCAGAGAGGAAACAAGGAAGATAGGAATCCTATTCAATGGAAATTTTCATAAACCAAAAGAAGAGTTATAATCATCTCTAAAAGTGCCATTTAGAAATGTTTGGAGTGATCAGGAACATCTCTATCTTCATAAGGCAGGTTTCAAATAATTTCCAAGCCTGTAACCTCACCAGCTTTCCTTTTGGTGAAACAAGCAGTGTCAAATTTGGCTTTCCCTTTGAAGACCATGAGAGTAGGGGCAGGGTAGTTGACTTTTCGAAGCTAGAAAAATAAATGCATTTAGAGACCACCCCTAGGTTAGTAACTCAGCATTTCCTCCCCAATCATTCTAAGTCCCTTTTGCAGAATGAAGTACCATCTACCCCTGGAGAAGAAAGCAGTAACTGGTGTGAGATCTACGAATATGTGGCCCTTTCATTACCATAAAACATCTACCAAAAAGGAAGAGAGACATTTTGACATTGCTGGGGTTAAGGAACACTTTCCTATCTACCAAATGAATGCAAAATATCAACAAAGCCCTGGCATTTGACCTTTAGTGAAAATTAGTAACTCAGTGAGCAATGTATCTTCTTTGTCTTCAGTCAATCAATCACATACCTGTTGCAGCATTCATGTCTGCCACTGACCTGCCAACTGAATTCATATTTCAAATAAGATTGAATGACCCTCATATCATATCTTTTAAGGCTCCCTTATCCATTCCATGCTGTGCTACCTACAATAGGAACAAGGACACTGAATTGAACACATTTAGCATTTCAGTCACTAAACTGCATTTCAGCCCTTTGGTGTGAAGGTAAGTTCACACAGGAAAATGCCCAGGGTCAAGAGCTGACAATCAACGAAGCAGGAACTTAAACTCCATTCACCTTCCCAAAGACATTCTCACTGAAAAATAGCTGACGTATCTATGCTTCCATTATTGTATTTACATTGGATCACAACTCACAAGACCCTCTTGGAATACTGTTCATTTGGATCTTATAGTTTGCAAATAATCTGATTAAATTATAAAATGCCAAATCTTTCAGAATTAACCATGACTACTGAAAAACTGAATCATAAAAATAAAATCTATATTGGAATGAATAAAAATGTCTATTACATAAATGCAATTTTGATTGAAAAAATAAAAACATTCTACTAGCTAGAAAAATTATCTTGATTGTTGATTCTATATGCTTAATGAATTATAAAAAGTAAGCTCAGATACAACCTTGTAACCATTAGGACATTCAATGGACATCTTCACACTACTCAAGCTCCACAATAACAAAGAAGTTGTGTAGCGGTCTTGTAAAGCCACATAAATTGGAACTAACAGAACTGCATGATTTGTGGCTACAAATTTCCTGGCAGTTATTTTCCAAGGTATGATACAGAGAAAAACATCAACCTTGAATATAGCTAATATGGTTTTTATAACAAGGAGCTGACCCTTGAAGGTCTTGGATAGACTGATAGTAATATTCCAAAATGAAAGGTACAATAAAACAAAATAATCAGTGTCATTTGATTATGAGAATCTGCATTTTTTTCTTCTTAGATTACATTAAGAATGAGAAAGAGCCAAGCACAGTGCTTCATGTCCATAATCCCTACAGACTAAGATAGGAAGATTAATTAGAAACCAGTTTGGGCTAAGAGCAAGACCAGCGTGAAGAAGAAAGTGAAGGGAGGATGAAAATGAAGAAGGGAAATACGGTAGAGGAATTAAAATGGGTTTCTCAGAACTTAAAAGTTCTATAATATACAAATACACAGAAAAAGAAGCAATACTTTTAATAATTATTAAGTATTATTTAGAATAGACTTGAAGCAGTAGAGTTAAAAAGTACTTATTATTTCTAAGGTTTTTTAAGTTCAGAGCAAAAAAAAAAAATTGTTTCAAGATGGACATGGTGGCACACACATGTCCTAAGACAGCCGAGAATATGTACAGAGTCATTCTGTTGTATTTTGGTTGTGAGCTTAGTCTTTAAAAGCTGAGCTATTAACCACAAACTGAGAGGTGTTCAAGAAGGAAGGAAAGAAGAGGAAGGGAGGGAAGAAAATAGGAAGGGGAAGGGACTGAGGAAAGAAGAAAGGAAGGAAAAAGGGAGGGAGGGGGAAGGATGTAGGAAGAAAGAAAGGAAGGAGGGAGGGAGAGAGGAAGGAAGGAGGAGGGGAGGGAGAGAGGAAGGAAGAGAGGAAGGGAAAAAGGAAGGAAGGAAGGAAGGAAGGAAGGAAAGAGTTCCCTTAGGTATGTACCACATTTTGGGGGGTTTTGGAAAGGATACCACTACGTAGCTCTAGCTTGCTTGGAGCTAACTATGTAGACTAGGCTAGTCTCAGACGCAAGTACTCCTCTGTTTCTGTGTTATGCTGGGATTAAAGGCATGCGCCCTTACACCCAGCATATACCACTTTTTAAATTACTTTCGTAAAATGAAGTTATAAACAGTACATAAGGCAAAGCTGGTATCTCAAAAAAGTTTTACCAAGTAGCCTAACAAGTTATACTTTCATTGCATTTGTTTCTGCATCTTAAATTTAAATGTGTAAGTCACAGGCAACATTTGTGTCTTGCTAGTACCCAACATTCACAAGAGGTAATCACTACACAAATGTGCTTTAACCTTTTCGACCCTCAGAATGCTTATGAACAATTATTTTGCTCAAATGTATAGTAAGAGTTTCCTACTTTCCCACTTCTAAAAACTATTATGCCTACTTAATTTTATCTTAGTGTATTTACTGGAAGTCATGCATAAGAAACTAGTGAGGTAGACTATCAAAGCAGATGCTGAGACTTATGGCCAATCTTTGGGCAGAGTGCAGAGAATCTTATGAAAGAAGTGGGAAATAGTAAGATCTGGAGAGGACAGGAACTCCACAAGGAGAGCAACAGAACCAAAAATTCTGAGCACAGGGGTCTTTCCTGAGACTGTTACTCCAACCAAGTGCCATGCATGGAGATAACCTAGAACCCCTGCACAGATGTAGCCCATGGCAGTTCAGTGTCCAAGTGCGGTCCATAGTAATGGGAATAGGGACTGTCTCTGACATGAACTGATTGGCCTGCTTTTTAATCACCTCCCCCTGAGGTGGGGAGCAACATTACCAGGCCACAGAGGAAGACAATGCAGCCACTCCTGGTGAGACCTAATAGACTAGGATCAGAAGGAAGGAAAAGAAGACCTCCCCTATCAGTGGACTTGGGGAGGGACACCGGTGCAGAAGGGGGAAGAAGGGAGAGATTGGGATGGGAGGAGGGAGGGAACTACAGGGGTATATAAGGTGAATAAAGTGTAATTAATAAAGAATTTAATTAAAAATTAAAAAAAAAGAAACTAGTGAGTATAACAAGGTGATCATATGCCAAGGAATGTTTGCAAATGAAAAACTCTAAAAACAGGGTCAAGGGGTTGCAGCAGTTTATCTTCCCACAACCATAACACAATCCTGAACTCATCCTAACTGATTACTGAATTCATTCTGTACCATGATTAATGGAAAATTCACTCTCAGTATCACTGTTCTTTAACCCTAGAAAATCTACTTAAACATTCATGAGCTGTGCTTACTATTCTATGCAACCCA
This sequence comes from Pachyuromys duprasi, assembly GCA_028658305.1. Classification (NCBI taxonomy): domain Eukaryota; kingdom Metazoa; phylum Chordata; class Mammalia; order Rodentia; family Muridae; genus Pachyuromys; species Pachyuromys duprasi. Next base: position 36,144,907 of record CM053760.1, on the reverse strand, counting down.
GAATCATCATTAGTGGACATGATGCCTTACTTTCATTTTTTTTCTTTTATCCATATTCCAGATTGCAGAAAAAGAAAGAAAAAAAGAGCGTTTGTCTTCAAAAACTAGAAACAAAGACCTATCTGCAGATAAAAGTATGGCGAGTAACCTCCCTCAGCTGCTAATATTCATGTTCATCTTTCATGATCCAGATTCTAGCCTTCTCCAGAAAGAAAAGTAGGCTAGTTTATCTACCTTACTTTTTTTCTCTGGCAAGATGACTTCATGACTCCTGATCTCGGCAGAGACCATGGCTGGTGTCATTCTTGATGCAAATTGCCCACCACAATGTCCATGTCCCCAGAACTCAAGGCCCAACTTTCTTCTCCCTGACCCCTATCATTAGGAGAAGTTTGTCCCAATTTCCCTTCCCTCTCCATTTCTATAGGATTCACAAACGCTGGTCTATGAATCCCTGAGTCATTAAGATATGAAAAATAGACATCCTTTCAAGAGCCACACTGAAGTCCCTTTCCATTTCACTACATGAGCCTAAAACACTCTGAAATACTCAGGTAACAAGACTGACTTTCTTCAAGGGTGAACAAAGCTAAGAATATAGCTCAGTTGATAGAATGAGTGTTTGCCATACACAAATCCCTGAATTTGATCGCCATCTCCACATAAGAACATTGTAATGGGGCATATCTGTCATTGCAGCACTGAATTTAAAGCAGGATGATCATAAGTTCAAGGTCATCCTTGGCTATTTAGTTCATTCTCCAAGGCCAGCCTTGGCTACATGAGACTCATCTCAAAGAGAAGAATGAATATAGGTTATATAGGATCAAATGTGACTACAAAAGGGTAATGAAAGATTGTACTAGACATCCAAAAAGGTGGGTCATATTTAACCTTCAAGTTTCTACATGAATAACTTATGCAGTAAAGTCATTCTTTGGAAGAATGTCTATTCTGATAAGACGTTTGCAGCTGAAAACACACATAAATAATTCAGAAAAAATAGTTTATCTATGAATAAAAATCAGTTTGCTAGATTTAACATTCTCATCTAATGAGACGAAGACACCAGAAAAATAACTTTTGTGAAAACAGATAAAATTACACTGGAAAATGGATTAAGAGTCTGTCCAGTCTTGGGGTAGGTAGATGGCTATAGGTGGGGCTTGCCATGTAAGCACGAAGGACTTAGTCTAAATCCCTACAATCCTCATAAAAAGCCTGGTCTGGGGATTGAGCATCTTATCCAGAGTCCTCCTTCTTGACTAGTTTCTTTAGGTGTACAGATTTTGGAATGTTTATCCGATATTATATGTCTAATATCCACTTATGAATGAGCATACATCCTGTGTCTTTCTGCTTCTGGGATACCTCACTCAGGATGATCTTTTCCAGTTCCCACCATGTACCTGCAAATTTCATGATTTCCTTGTCTTTTATCGCTGAGGAATATTCCATTGGAAGATGGACATCTAAAGAGGGAGAAAACAGGGAAGAGGACAAAAACCTACTACAGAGGGCCTCTGAAAGGCTCTACCCTGCAAGGTATCAAAGCAAATGCTGAGACTTATGGCCAATCTTTGGGCAGAGTGCAGAAAATCTTACTAAAGAAGGGTAGATAGTAAGACCTGGAGATAACAGGAGCTCCACAAGGAGAGCAACAGAACCAAAAAATCTGAGCACAGGGGTCTTTTCTGAGACAGATACTCCAATCAAGGACCATGCCTGTAGATAACCTAGAACCCATGCACAGATGTAGCCCATGGCAGGTCAGTGTCCAAGTGTGGTCCATAGTAATGGGAACAGGGACTGTCTCTGACATGAACTGATCACCTCCCCCTGAGGGAGGAGCAGCCTTACCAGGCCACAGAGGAAGACAATGCAGCCACTCCTGATGAGACCTAAGAGACTAGGATCAGAAGGAAGGAAAAAAAGACCTCACATAGCAGTGAACTTTGGGAGGGGCATGCATGGAGAAGAGGGAGGAAGAGAAGGTTTGGGAGGGGGACAGGGAGGGCACTACAGGGGGGATACAAAGTAAATAAAGTGTAATTAATGAAAAAAGGAAAAGAAAAAGAAAAAAGAAACAAACTCTTGCCAGAGTACTCTGAAATGTAGTTCCAACTCCTCTTCTATCTTTGTTCATCACCATCAAAACAAGCTGACATCTCTCAGACAGTAAAAGAAGCCCTCTTCTGGGACTGGAGAGATGGCTCAGAGGTTAAGAGCACTGGATGCTCTTCCAGAGGTCCTGAGTTCAATTTCCAGCAACCACATGGTGGCTCACAACCATCTATAATAAGATCTGGTGCCCTCTTCAGGCCTGCTGACAGAACACTGAATGAATGAATGAATGAATGAATGAATGAATGAATGAATGAATGAATGAATGAATGAATGAATGAATGAATGAATGAATGGAAATTTTAAGAAAAAGCCCTATTCTTTCTTTTTGTTGTATTTTATTACAGGATATTTTAAAAAATGTAAGTCCTACTGTAACAGTCATTGCCAATTTAAGAAGTCTAATACTGGCCCAGCTTGAGAAATGGCATTCACAACACAGTTCTGCTTGCCTTCACATCCCCCAAGGTTCTAAAAACAATTCCACACGGAATTAATAAGGCACAAAGTAGGATTTGTTTTGCTCTTTAAAAAAAAAAAAAGTTGCAATGGGACTTTCTTTTTAATTGAAAAGTTCTCCTGTTACTGCCTTGCTTTCACACTAATTATTTAATAAGTACAAACAACAAGAGAAGATTACTATTCTCCTAAAAGTAGTAAAGATATTGAACAAATTAAGCATTTCTGTCTGGCAGGCTGGAACAAATAGCTGCTTTCCATAGGCCAATGTCCATTGACTAGAATGCCTTCAGCTTACTTAGTGTGTGTCCTGGGGACACTGCAATCTAAGCCAAAAATTGCAACTCCTGAATGAATCACATGAATTTAAGAAGCAAAAACTCTATGTGTGATCAAATAGCATCAGAAACCTATAAGATGCCTTTGGAAGCCACTGTGCCTATGAGAAGAGTGCTGCTCAGTCAGTCTTCTATCTCTCATGTACTCATGTATCCCACTCCTTAAATCATTGCGTCCTATCATCCTAAGTGAGGTATCCCAAAAGCAGAAAGAAACATATGGTATATACTCACTTATATAGACCTATAGGATAGGAAGGTCAAGCTGAAATCTACACACCTAGAGAGGATATACAGGAAAGAGGACCCAGGTTGGTATGATCAATGCTTGTTTGAATGAACAAATGGGATGGACATTGAGTGGAGGAGAAAACAAGCAACAGGACAGGAGCATGCCAAAGAGGCCCTCTGGGGAGGTCAATGTAGCGATGTATCAGAGCAGATATTAAGACTCGCGATCAAGC
>CM053760.1:36089985-36141022 GCA_028658305.1 Pachyuromys duprasi | reverse complement strand
CATAGAGAGAGAGAGAGAGAGAGAGAGAGAGAGAGAGAGAGAGAGAGAGAGAGAGAGAGAGAGAGAGAGAGAGAGAAAGAAAGAAAGAAAGAAAGAAAGAAAGAAAGAAAGAAAGAAAGAAAGAAAGAAAGAAAAAGAAAAAGTCCGAATTAAATGCTTCCCAGGCAATCTTCCCTCCTCCATAAGATGGAAGGTTGTCAGTTCAGGACAAGTCATGGACATGAGAGGTGGCCAAAGCTCCAAAGTGGGTCTCTGTGGGTCACCCAGCAACCAGCCAAGGTACATGGCAAGAGGTACCAGCCCCTTCCCACCCACACTCAGCCATATAATAATGCAAAGTAGAAAATAAGAACATAGCACTCTTACCAAAAAGAAAATAAAAGGCAGTGTGCATCACCTTGGGTGTATGACCTGATAACTAGCAAGAAAGTAGTTAACCCTGCTTCCATCGGGGAAAGACAGAAATAAAGTACTTCAATCCCCATTCTGATGTCCTTCTCTCAGTGACCTTGCATGATTCGTTATAGTATTAAATGACAGAAAACAAAAGTTACTGGTAGCCAAGAATGATGCCATATGCAAATTAAAATACACATTTCTTTGCATTTGCCAGTTTTACATCATGGTGACAAAATATCCAAGAAGAAAAATGTAGAGATTTTATTCCAGCACAGGGCTTCAGGAGTTTTGATCCTTTGTCACTTGATTCACTGCTGTGGGGCTATGATAAGACAGTATTATTGAGAAGGCATAAGGAGGGTATAATAGAGCTGTTCACCTCATGGGAGCCAGAAAAGAGAAAGAGAAGAGGGGAGAAGAAAAGGGGAGGGAAAATAAGGGAGAAAAAATATAGAGAAAAGAAAAAGGTGTAGAGTATGTGTTCCTACGTGCCTGCACTGTGCACACATACACACCCACATATGTATCATAACACAAGACATACCCTTCAAGAGCAGGACATCCCCAATGACCTGCTTCTTCCAACCTGCTAAGAATGCATTCAGTAATGAATTTTTCAATAGTCTGATCCATTGATGAAGCTAGTGACATCCATATGTATTCCTCTCTTGAAGATCCACCAGCTAGGAATTTTGCCTTTGAAAACTGTTCTAGATTCAAACCATAGTACTCCTAAAAAGAATGCTAGCTAAATCAAAGCATGATTTATATGTCTATAATTGCAGGAAGGATAATGAGTTCAAGGCTAACCTGGGCTAAAGAATGAGGGAAAAAAAGTAAGCACCATACATTAATTGTGCTAAGAATACAGCATTTGAATGCCTCTCAGGTATTTTTATTTTTAATAAGCCCACAGTAGGTAATTCTATACAACCAGGAATTACTATCTTACTTGGCTCCAGGAATCCAACTCTGATAACATAATCATACAGGTTCTGAAGCAGTGACAGTTAACTACAGTTGGGCTGGTAAAAATGAATGATGGTATAATTTTATAGTCACATAAAGACAAAATGTACTAGCAATTGCTAACCTTAACACACTCATCCTACAATGCCTTGGCTAAATGCCTCTCCAAGGAACACCATGGGAAGAATATTAAGCAAAACTGAGACATATGGCATAATACATTTGTCAGGGAATTTAAATTACCAACAGAACTAGCTGCATGACCAAAAGTTGATAAACTCCCACATGGTCCTTAAACTGTAACTACAATGAAGTGCACTTAATTGCCATTTTTAAGTGGAATTTATTTTTTTAAGTGGACTCGATTTCTTTGTCTGGTATATAGCAAATACTAACTGTCCTGTAACTGTAAAAATGTCATACTTAGTCACATGATAAAGCCTCTCCAACAGTCCAATGTACTATAAGGAGATTTTTGTTCTCAAATGAGATAAAAGTCAAGAATTTTTGTCTTAGTTTCATATTGCTGTGAAGACACCATGACCAAGGTAACTTATGAAAGGAAGGATTTTTTGAGACTTATAGTTTTAGAGGTCCATAAGTATCATAGTGGGGAGCATGGCAGCAGGTAGAAAGGCAGGCAGGTATCACAACACAGTAGTAGCTGCGAGCTTACATCCTCATCCGCAAGTAGGAGGCAGAGTGAGAGTGCTAACAAGGAGAGGCATGGGCTTTTGAAACCTCACAGCTCACCTCAGTGACATAGCTCCTCCAACAAGGCCGCACCTCCTAATCCTTTTCGAACATTTCTTTGAATTGTGGACCAAGCATTCAAGTACATGAGCCTATGGGAGCCATTCTCATTCAAATTACTATAACATCCTAATAGAAGGGGTCCTGCTACTCCCAAGTCAGGAACTATCAATAATTATATCTGCCAGCAAGAACTATGGACCAGGAATCCTACTGCACACTGATTTTGTACTGGCCCTTTTTATCAACCTAGTTGCAACCTAGTTCTCAAGTATTCCTGGGAGAGAAAAGGAATTAAGTAATGGCAAGGAACTTTGCAAAGATTTTAGCAAACCAAACACATAGCCAGCTTTTGCAAAGTTAAAAGTAGAAGTTTGAGGAGGCTTGAATAAGATTGGCCCCCACAGACTTATATATGCTTTGTCACCAGGAAATAGCACTATTTGAAGAGATTAAAAGGAACAAGAGGTGTGGCCTTTAGAAGGAAGTGTGTCATTGGAGGTGGGTTCTGAGGTATTAAAAGCCCATGCCAAGCCCAGAGTCTTTTCCTGGTGCCTGTGGATCTGAATGTAGAACTCTCCGCTACTTTTCCAGCACCATGACTGCCTGTGTGCTGCCATGCTATCAGCCATGAGGATAATGAAGTAAACCTCTAAAACTGTAGGCAAGCCCCCAATTAAATGTTCTCTTGCATAAGTGTTGCCAAGATCATGGTATCTCTTCACAGCAACAGAACACTAAGACAAAGTCCATATTATATTATAAAGTCACAACTGAATCACTTTTGAACCTGATCCAAAACAGGCATGAAATGAAGAGTTCAAACATGTACTGTGTCTGTGATGCCAAGAATAAAACAATTAAATCATGTCTGTGATAGCATACTCCTTATTATTCAAGATCTGCTGCTTATACTTGAGGGCTTTCCTAAAGGACACAGACACTCACTAACAGGATTACTCTGCTTCTTCAATAGGGCATAAAGAACTAACACTTCATTGTGAACTGTGTTCAATCCAACTTCCAGACAGGCTGGTCTTAGCTTGCTGCTATGAATTCACTCATACGAAGGAGGAGGTTTTCTTTGAAGGGCACAATTCACTTCCTTTACAGTTAAAAAAAAAGTTCACTAGAAACCCAAACCCTTTTCCTATTTATACAATATTTGACAACTGTAACATTTCTTGTAATATTTTACAAGAAAATTTTCCACTGCAGGGGGAAAAAAAAGTTTCAGGAGCCACAATGAAGCACAGAAAGATACCCATAAGATTTTTATTTACCCTTATTTTGCTCCCAGAAATGGAAGTTCCAGAGAGACTTCCAGGTTTCAAAATAATAGTAAGTGGTGCTTCTGCTTCACCAACTATGAAAATGCTGCCTTATATTGAGAACAGAAAACACATCTAATCTAGAAGGTGTACAGTGGAATAGGATTAAGAACTCAGATTCTAAAGCCAGGTTGCCTAGAATTCCAGCTGACAATGTGTCCTTAACTCTCTACACTTAAGCTCTTCAACTAGTAAACTGGAACAGTAGCAACAACTTCCTCAGGCAACTGCAAGAGAACAGAGTGCACAAAACTGTGTCACCAAATCTATCTCTGCACATGTGCTGAGTAGTGCTTTTATTAGCCCCTATAAAATCTTGATTTACCAAAATCTAAATTGACAAAAAACGAAGGAAGCAGAAAAACTAAACAAAATTAAGAATTCCATTAAGATCACTCACCCCAACTATATTTAAGATACAAATTACATAGTTGATCCCTTCTCCTTTGAGAAAACCCTTTCCCTGTCACTCCAATGTCCCCATATTTCTGTACCACTGATGTACAGAATAAAAACAGACTAAGGAACATTTTTTTATCCTGAGAATTTATGACATGGAAATCAAGTTAGGTAGATAAGTACTGCTCAAAGCTTAGCCACTCAATCAGATGCAACTAACGAAGTTCCCAAGTAGGAACCATAGCTCTGCAACCAGCCATGTTCCTGCTGATGCTGGCTTTGGGGAAGCATGGGTACTAGAATAAAAGCATCAAGGAGAATTCCAACTAAATTCAGCTCTACAGGAAGCAGATGCTGACAGCTTGGATCCTTCAAAGAAATCTGCGCCAAAATCCTTCTCTCAGGGTAGCCCTGAAGTCTAAAAAAGCAATAAAATTCTCCCAGGAAGACAGATCCAAGAGGGGGAAAAATAATAAAGTAAAGAAAGGAAAACAGGTAAGAGACTAAAACATTCACTGGGAAGTGAGCAGCTAAAATGCTGATGAACACAGGAGTATCTTAGGGCTTGATGCTCTCTAAGCTGTTGGCCTGAAGGATTCCTGAAGATTCAGTACAGAGAGGTTCAGTACCTAACACCTGTTCCCTGAGCCCTTGGCCTCCCTCTCAGGCTTGCTTGAGGTAGTTTGTCCAAGCCCTGATATCCTAGAAAGATCCCCTGTGAATTCAGACTATGTTTAACTAGTGCCATACACCACAGCATCATCTATACCCTTCTAAAGGCTCTGCTCCCCACCCACAATGTCACCAGAGCATTACATCAGAGATAAAGACAAAAACAACACAAAGCTAAAGCAACTGATTTGTTTGCTTGGTATTTTCCTAAAAACTAGAAACAAACTATTATGAACTCCTAGTTCATTTCAGAAAAAAGTGACTCAGCAGATAAAGGTGTCTTCTACCAAGCATGGCAACCCAAGTTCAACAGCCAGAAACCGTGTAGTAAAAGGACAGATCTAAATGACACACTAGTTGTCCTATCTACATCTACACTACACCTACCCACTAAATAAGTGAGTGAGTGAATGAATGAATGAATAACTGCTTGCGTCCATTTTCATAGGTAGAAATGCACTGTCTCTTTTAATGGGTCCTATATATTTGGATTTTTCTCTAAGAAAGGAAGGGTTGCTAAACCTTTCTACACTTTCATAACAATGTTTCACCAAAACAAGCTGTTTCAAAAAACGAAGGAATTTATAACTATAATCAAGGTTATTGGTATCTATGAAGTAATACCTACATGGCAGTTAACAACTGTTTCTAATTCCAGTTCCAGAGGATCTGATGACCTTTTCTGGGCTCCAGGGGCACCAGGAGCACACACATACATGCAGACAAAACATCATACACATAAAAATATTTTTTATTGAAAAAATGGGGGGAAAAGTCAAGGTCATTTCATGGCTTCGATCTCATTGCATAATGGCTGACACAATAACAAATGTTAGGAGCTGAACAGACCTCAGAGTTAAAAGCATTTGTTGCTCTTGCAGAGGACCTGGGTTTGAATCCCAGCACCAACATAATGTCTCACAACTATTCATAACCCCAGTTCCAATGAATCCAAGAGGCATGCATGTGGTGCACACACACGCACACAGGAAACACACATAGCAAATAAATAAATCTAAACAACAACAAAAGTTAAGTGAAAGCACTAGGCAGTGCCTGGTGTTATACAAGAGGTTCAAACACTACACTGCCTCAAGTGCAATCAATTAACTCAATATACAGAATCTGAAAAATACTTGGCCTTCTAGAGGCCTTAATTACTGATGTTTTTTAATGATCAGAAGATGATGATCTTGGGTGACAGGACCTCTAAGCCCTCAAGCCAAAAAGTTCAATGAATCTCGTTTTTAATCCTTTGGGGACATGGTGGTGTTCCTTTAAAATCTGTTTTGTATAGATTAAGCAAGATAACTCACATCCTGACCACTGCAAACAAGACCTTTCTACGACCTCAGAAAAAATAGAAAGGCTAGCATTCTGTTTTTGTGTAACACTTACCACCATCACCCAAATAAGATAGGCTTTTAGGTTCCATTTCCTTCTCTTCAGAAAATCAAAAATCAAATTGAAAATATAAGAAACCCTGATATTCTACAGAATAAGAACCAAAAATCATATTTTGATATTTCTTAGAAGCAAAACAGTCCTTCCTTGCTTACCATGTACTTCCTTGCTTACCATACTCCAACATTGTGCCTATTGTTTCTAACATTTAAGTTTACTATGATTCTCTTTAAGTCTACCATCATGAAATAGTGCACAATGAGGGGCTGAGTACACTGTGTTAATCAGGACAAGGTTAAGAATATTTGGTCAAGTGACTGAGTATTGCATCAAACACACTAGCATGTATGTATTCCCACTGTTGCTCCTTTTAAAAAAACTACTCACACATGTATCCCAATTAGTGAAACAGTCACTCAACATTTCTAAAACCTTTCTCTAGCAGCACTCCCTTTCTGGTACCAGAGATACCTTCATAAAATTCTCTGAGCTAGGAGATACTTAAAGTATCTCCTCAGTGTAACTAGGTCTTCATTTCTTAGGCATGCAGTAAAGTAATGTGATCTCAAACCCAATGCTCTAACATGTTGGGGATGGTGTCCAGTAACAGAAAGTTCACATACTTGGAAGGATTGAATTTTCATAAATAGTCAACAGCAGGATAACTATTTCCAGTGAATTTAACATAAAGCATAAATACAAATTAACGTGAACAGCTTTTCATGTGTAGGCTATTAATCTGAGGAAAAAGAAAGAAATGGAAGAAACTTGCTGTGTACAAAACCTGAATACTCCCATTGCACACACTCAACTGAAGAGTCATTGAGTCTTCAGTAGCCTGACTTATAACTACAAAACACTCTCACTGCAGTGGCAGAGGAGTGAGGACCGTTCTTCCTCCTCAGGAATGCAAAGAACAGACACAGTGCATACCTACATCTGGAGCCCCTTTCATGTACACAGGATTCTATTACCACCCCAGTCCTAGACAGAGGCTAACAACAAGTCAATGCCCTCCATTCCTTTCCTGGCTTACTTCTGTTGCCACTTCATGGTAAAGGTTATCACCTAAAACTTCCAGAGTACCTGGTGATAAGTGTTTGCTACCTTTGGTGCTATGGGCCACAGCTGTTCCATACCCTGAGAGTCCAATGATCATAACCAGCACCACTGCAGTCTACTCCTCAGTCCCCATATCTGCACTGATCTCCATTCAAGAAAGGAAACATAGTATACCGAGCCCTATCCCCAACCCCAAGGAGCCAGAAGGAAACCATCAGCCATGACCTGCCCACATTCTTTGTGTCTCTCTGATCACACTTTTTCTCACAACCCCTACTTCTGTCCTCCACCAGGACACAGCAAAATCACCTATGAATGATAAGGTTCAAGCTGGGGTAAGGTATGGACTCTCAACATGATAGTTCAAGTGTCAAGATTGACATGGATTCTATGCATATTATTAAAAATGATTCTATTAGGTACATTTACTACCAAAAAACAGGGGCACTTTTTTCTTATTTAAATAATTTTTAAATTAATATTACCCCTATTCCTGGATTTAAAAAAAAACAAACAAGTTTCTTACATGTATGCTTTATTAACCAAATCATTAAATATTAATGTATTTGAAAAACAAGTGGTACTTATAGCAACAAAAAATCACCATTGACTTGCCTAGACTTTCCATACACCCAGTTATTTTGAGCCATGCAACAAAGGCAAATGGCTGACTACTCAAGATTTCCTTTTCAACTGTTCATCTTGAATTAGAAGCAGAGTCCATGGGCTAGAACTATCAATGCAAGCCAATAAAGCAAAGGAAGCGTCCCAAGAAACACTTGCTATAAACACAGAGCTATTTATCCCAGGGATCTGACTTCTCATTTGAAGATCTTCAAAACAATACAGGACTCTTTCCAGAAATCCAGTGAGCCTGTGAATGATCCCCACATGTTTAAGATAACTAAAATGGACAGTCAGCATGTCCTCTAACGTTCACAGAAGCACAATAACAAGCACAGCTGAAGATCAAACTGTGCACAAGAATTCAGTCATTAGCAAAATACATGCCACAAACAGAACATTCACTGAAGAACCACAAGCAGGTCTAAATGTGGAGCTGGTGAAGGATAAATCTTACATTTCATATGGGAATCACAGTGATATTTAAAAGGGGGGGAGCAGACCACATAATGAGATTTTTCTGTGCTAAATGTGTTAAATTTTCAAACTTCAGCATGATGAACTCACTGAACTATCAAACGTATTAAAAATGAATTACAAAGTTAAGACTGGGAGAACTTTTTCTATAACTTTAGGTTCTGTATTTCTAGATATTTGAATATAAGACAGTTGTTCTGTATTAGTAAAGCATGAGAGTCTTTTTTTGCAGTCTTGTAATCAGAATTCATGTTGACTCAGGAACACATAATCATATAATATTATCTTCTATAAATGTAATATGAATTAGCATATGAACAATTTCTCCCAGATAACTTAATGCCCAATAATATTACAAGTGGATGTTCACATTACACACACACAGTATGTTCACAAACTCAGAGAAAATCACAAACTAGAACTATAGGAATAAATTCAATTGTATGCATTAAGAACACTGATTTGGTACAACTGACCTATCAAAGCAGTTTGTTTCACAGAGATGATGTTAAGCATGTTACTAAAAGTTAAAATTAACAATGTTTAGGAATATTCAGAGGGATGTGAACAGTGATTACACATGTTTAGTTCTTATGATTACCTAAAAATTCCAAAACGCTTTCCTCCTAATTGCCATTTTTAGCTTCAAAATGAATCTCATAAAATAAAGCTCCAATGAAGTCTGGTGCAACTAAACCTGGACATTTACTGGCTGCCCTTGTTCCATATGTACCTAACAAAGCCTGTGCAAACACAAAAGAATATCGTAAAACTGAGCTGTAGTTCTGGTTAGCTTTCTAATCCAAAATTTAGTGTATATTTGAAGGCATCTGTTTATTCAACCCACTTTGTTTTTCCTGTGTAATTCCAACATGCTCATCTAAGTTTCCATCCATCCCTTTCCTCTCAACAACTACAACCTGGCTTCTCATCCTAAACCAAAGGACTCTTAAATGTCTAGCCTCAAAGCCCAAAGACTCCCATTATCAGGATGACTAAGAATCTGCCTGTCATAGAGAATATATTTATGTGTTTTCCAGGCATGATTTTAACTATATTAAATGACTCTCCACTTACAGTACAAAAATTGAACTGCCTTTATACCTAATCCATATGTTTCAGGTTTATGTCTTTAAAAGGGTGGTGCTATTCATAGGTGATAGGAACTATTGGAAGTATCAGGAAGCATGTTCCAAGGGACCTATAGGACACTAGTCTCTTTCTGTTCACTTCCTGGTTCATTGTATCAGCAAATGCTCTACCATATATTTCCTACAATCAGGAACTTCCATACCAGCAGCCCAAAGCAAACAAGTCCCAATTCTTGAGTTAGGATATCTAGAACTATAATATAGACCTTTTCTACATTATAATATTTCAAGTATCTCAACCAGAAAATGCAAAGCTAATGCCTTCTACACTCCATAAGCTCCACTCCTTAGCCTTCCCTCGTCAGTATGCAATGCCTTCCTTCACAAGTGTACCAGCCCTCCTCAACAAACCTCCTCAGTAAACTCCTAACCACAGTGTACTATTCTGACCACTACCAGACCACCTATTCTCCTTGTTCCTCTCAAAAATTCAGCAAAACTCCACTTCCTCAAATACAACCATCCTCAATTCTGACCTTCTTAGACCATGTCAAGGGCACTCTTCTGTGCTTCCCATTATTGCTAGGGACACAAATAAGAACAACACTGATCCTAGCTATATTCTCTGGATGTCCTAGGCAAAGTCCTATAAACTTTCTATATTTGTGTTTCCTTGTCTATTACCCATAGCCTTAAGGGATTAAGGGAGACATCAGTTACACCAAGCTTACAATATTCACTACCTGAACATTCATAACAAGGGCTAAAAAGGTGACTCAGAGAGAAGATGGCTTAGTGCACAGAAAACATGAGGACCTCCGGATTCCTAATAACTTCTATAAAAGGCCAGATCAGCAGTATGTGTCTACTACCCCAACACAGGGAAGCAGAAGATTCCAGGGGTTGCTGGCCAGGAAGTCTACTCAAATTGATGATCTGCAGGTCTACTCAGAAACTGTCTCAAAAGACAGGATCAAGAGTGATAGATACCCAACCATCAACCTCTGGCCTCCACCCACACACTGACATGTGCATGAACATGAATGCATGCATATTTGTGGCCCAAAGATTCCCTCATTGCTCTTTAAACTCCCCAAAGTTACCCTGGCATGTAAAGGAGACTGTTGGATATTTTCTTAAGAACAGAATTAAGTAAAGTAAATATACATAATGGAATCTACTTTCTGCTGCAGTTAAAGGACCTTTGAAATGCAAAACCCTCTACAGTAGTCCAATATCTTTCATTAATGACCCCAAACACAGCAGAACAACTGGTTTCAGGAATCACTGCTAACAAACTTAAGGCTTGCTGTTTTTATTCATTCGATTCATTATCACAATTTATCCTAACAAAGCAACCTCATATAAACCCCTAATGGTCTAGCTGCAGAATCTGATAACCATGAAAATTAAAAGTATATTATAACATGATAAACTTGCATTTTATGAGAAAAAAATACTATAGAGACACAGGAAAAGGCATCAAGGTTAAGTATCATACTTTTATATGAAACACTTTATACTCTCTTAGCAAGAACCTTCTCTTATCTGTGTAGGTTCTACCAACACTTGCATCCAAAGGATATACAGAAAGGATGTGATAGTTAATAGTAACTATCAATTTAGCAGCACCTGACATCACCTAGGAGTCACAGCTCTGGGAGTGTCTAGGCAGGCATTTCTAGACATGTCTAACTGGTGGTAGATATAGACATCACCACATCACCATCCCATAAGCTGGTACTCTGGACTGAACAAAGAGAAAACATGCTCTTTGCTTAACTGTTATTACAATCTAACCAGCCGTCACACATTCCTGCTGTACTCACTTTAACTGCATGCTCCAACTGTGTGCCTAAATGAACTCTTCATTTGGTCAGGTACTTTTGTCCCAGGCAAGGAGAAAAGTAATAAATATAAAGGGAAAGTGTCTAACAGATATCCTAAAAAATTGGGTGAAACCTTTCATGACCTACCATGAGCTGAGAATAAGTGATGTAAGGTTTGAGAGAACTACCGGGTAAGAGGGCTTTATCTTAAGTTACTGGTGTATCTGCCACTTCTCGATAAGATAACCCCAATCCTTCTCATTACTAGTGCAAGTGGAATGGTATTATCTCCATTTCAGAGTTAAGACAACTAATGTTCAAAGTTCTCAAGACAACACAATAGGGTTTCAAGCCCCAATCTTTGAATTCAACTTATATTCGTTAGTCACTGTTGATGGCAACCTTAATATCAAATGGCAAGCTTAAATGTCACATTACTCTGAAATGTCAGTGCTAGGACCCCACTGATAGGACAACCATTTGCATTCCCTGGCCACATTGGCTACACAGTGCCAAACAAAATCCTGGCCACCTTGGCTACACAGTGCCAAACAAAATCCAAGAACAAGGAGCAAAGAAAATATTAGTGAAGAACACCTTAGTGATGAAGTCTAAGGCAAACAAACTATTAAATTTTATTTTCAGGGATTATAGAAGGGCACATGGAGGAACCCACAATGAAGCATCATTATTATTTCTCTAGTCACGTATGACGTGGGCTGCAGTTCCCTGGAAAGCATCCCCTGAGAGAGACATTTACTGGCAAATGGAGAAAAAGCAGGAACTAGTCTGAAGTAGCAATGGTGCTACAAAGAGGAACAAGGCTCATAACACCCTTCATTTCATCAAAAAAGGAAATGAAAAAACCAGATGCTCAGGCTAGAAGCAAAGACTCCATATTCACACAAATCTAGCCTTTGGGCAAATTTACAGTACGCTGGACAGATTCCTGTGCCATCTCAAAGTTGATGTTTGCAATGGCCTGTGCCTGGTGCCAGCATTTCTATTTGAGAAGTATGGATAGGACTGCGGATCTCAGATCCCATTCCTAAAATGGAAAAACAGCCACGCTGGCAAATACTTGGATGTGAGCTCATGGCAGCCGCTGCTTTCCAGAGCACAGGAACAGTGAAAACAGTAACAGGCAATGTGTGGGTCTGGCTGTAAGAGCTGCTTGACACCCTGCCCTAGATATTCAACATACAGCCTATAAAGCAAGGGCCTTAGACTGGAGCATTCCTCTCTGAGTACACTTTCACTTATGAAGACCATAGTCATGAAAAGCGGCAATTAACAAGAATGGTATGTAATCAATGAGCTTTGCACATAAGCGCAGACCCCTGGAGTAAAGGCTGAGCATCCCTGTACCCTGTTGTATAGCTCTACATAATCCTTGTTCTAACACCCTTCAGCAAACAAGTATTTTATAGGCCTTAAAATGTCCTACAGCAAGGCAAGGAGAGCCCTTTGGCAGTGTTACTAGGAAATCCTAAGCTAAAATAATTCAAAGTTTTACTGTTCCATGCCCTATTTCAGGAGAACAAAGAT
This sequence comes from Pachyuromys duprasi, assembly GCA_028658305.1. Taxonomy (NCBI): domain Eukaryota; kingdom Metazoa; phylum Chordata; class Mammalia; order Rodentia; family Muridae; genus Pachyuromys; species Pachyuromys duprasi. Next base: position 36,128,464 of record CM053760.1, on the reverse strand, counting down.
CCCAGTTCCTTTATTTTGTTTCTTTGCTTTTTTAATTCTAACAATCTATTATAGTATAGGAGCTATGAAACAATAACTGAGTTCATTTCATGCAAAAGACAAAACAGTTCAATAGAAAAACAAAAAGACCTGGAAACTACATTTTTAACATCAATGCAGCAACTTATGCTGCATACATATACAATCTATTATCTCTTGCATGTTGTGATTTGTTAATTTTGATGCCCTGAGACATAAGAATTAACTCCTTCAGAGCACCTGTCAATGATGGAAATTTTGTACAAGAATCAGGCTGTGAATGAAATTACCAGAAATAGCTGTCATAATCCTATAGCCAAGGTCCCGAGAAAACCCACAGTGAAGCTCACCTAGCGGGTCCTGAAGCCCTGAGATGCCTTGCCCAAGCCAGCCCTAGCCCATTGCATTCTATGTATTGCCCATCTCAGGAGACAGTACTGGGTTCATGTAGACACAGACTACATGGAACAGACAGAAGAGACGGACAAGCACTTCTTGGCCTCGGGCTCAATATGAGTTACTTGGGTTCCTTTGATCTGGACTGTCCAAAGGTAGAAGGCTAAGCATCAGTGGTCAGATAATTTATTTGATCACTGCAGACATCACACAATTTTAATATTACCCATCAACAGCTACCATAGACTGAGGTCTCTAGGTTCTTATCCTCATGCCAGGCACAGAGTATTGGCTCTTACTGTGAAATTTACAGTGTTTTAATGTGCTCCCAACGTCAGCAGCTCCTCTCTACTGCTGCCGAGCTACAAAGCTGCATCATGAGAGTTACAACAAAAACAAAGTCACTACCACTTTCCTTCTATATGACACTCTGAAACCATAGAGATCCTGCTTTTGAAGCCTACCCCTCACCTCTCCCCAGTTCTACTTTTGCAGGGTCCCATATAACCCAGGATAAAACCTCACACCTGCTATATAGCTTAGGCTAGCCTCAAAGTTATGATCCTCTTATACTGGGACTACAAGTATGTGTCACTATACCTGGCTGTTCACTTTTTTTGGGGGGAGGGGGAGTATAAAAGTACATAAGAATATCCGTGACCCCACAGTACAGTTTTCTGAAAATGCCACAACAAGCCAAAGATTTACCTCAGCTCTTCATAGGACTGAGCAAACTAGGCCCTACAAAGAAGCCAAGGCTTACATAATGCAGCCTCTATTCCATCAATACACTGGCATGAAGAAGAAAGCCAGGAAAAAACATCCTGAGGACACCTACAAAACCAGCAGCAAATGGCAGATCAGAGTCCTGTTATTAAATTCCTGCTATTCTTTAAGTGCTGTAAGCCAATTGCCTATTGTGCAGTCTTGTTACTGTACTGTATGTACAAAGCAACAAAAACATGTTACTTATGTTTTAATGGACTTTTATGACACATTCTCAGGTATCTGGCTAGGGATCCATGGATAAAAGCACTTAAGGACAAACATTAAGGACTAGAGTTCAGATCTCCAGGACCCACATAGAAGCCAGGAAGGTGTGTTGGTCCATCCGTCACTCAGGAGGCACAGGGGATTCCCAATGGCTACACTAGGTTGACAATCTCTTCAATAAATGGAATGCAGAACAATAAAGTTATAAAACCCAATGTTAGCTTTGGGAGTACATACAAGAACATGCACACACACAACTAGTCAAACACATCTAGTCACTTCACTTCCCAACTCCAACTTCAGTGACCAGATAAGAAGACAAAGGCAGATAGCTGGGTCAAGGCAAGCAATGTCAGGCTTCTCTTGGGGCTTGAAAGTTTTCTTCTCACTCAAGAGGGCTGAGCTCACATTCACAAGCCCGGTGTAGTCTGATGCCTGTTTACATCCACCCACCAGCAGATCTTTCACATGGTTATCACTGGTCTCCTGGGCATTCCTGAGACAAAAGATAAAAATAGTAACTTCTTTTGCCAGCAAGAATAGGCAACAGAGAATGATATGAAGGAACCAGAGCTTAAAGGTTCCTCAACAGAACTAGAAGGTCAACACACCAGAAAACAGATTTAAAAATCCACTGAAGTGTTTTTATCAGTGCCTTCCCTTTTATTAATGTTTCATGAGGAAATCCTATACATTCAACGACCCCATTAAAAATATGCTAGAGTTCTACAACAGAATATGTTGTCTTCATTGGTTTCTACTTTCTCCACAATAAGGCCCTTTTAATTATCACACACTATATAATATGAAATTGATCTTTTGTAGGTCAAAAACAGGTAAGTATTGACAATTTCATAGGATTCAACTGAGCAAAACATACTCATATGCTTAGGTGAAATTTAATCATGTCGTCAAAGCTAGCACAGTAAATATTTGATTCAAAACTGGTGATTTCATATTGAAGCACAAACTTATCATTTATTCATTCAGGATTTTATACACTCAAAGAGAGACATCAATGTCATACCAAGGAAACTGCAGGAATGAAATAACCAATATCCCTTGCCCTGTGGATATTTTTCAGAATAATTCAGGACACAAAGTTTTTGCTATTTAATATTTTTACATAATTTTCAGAAGTCTGAAAACCATCAAGACATGTTATCTTGGTATCAATTAAAAATGTTATTTTCATTTTAAAAAAGTATATTCTTAAGCTACCAATTTGAAAAACTGTAGCAGTGAAAACATACAGAAGTGAAGACCAATGAGTCCACAACTATAATCCCTAAACTAATCACCCATTGATGTAAGTACTTAGACTTTCACTTAATAACCTGTTCCTATTTTGCTTTATGTCAAAAGGGGTAACAAGACTGAAGGTGTCGTTCAGTTGATAAAGTATTGACATTGCATGAACAAAACCCTGGTGCTCAATCCCAAATACCACTATATCAATCTTACATGGTAGTATATATCTGTAATTTCAGCATGGGATAGAGAGAGGAAGATCCAAATTCCAAAGTCATCCTCGATTATATATTGACTCTGAGGTCAGCCAAGGTTCCAAGACACATGTCTCAAAGAAAGAAACACAGAGGTGGGGAGAGGGGGAACTGGAGAGATGGCTCAGCAGTTAAAAGCACTTGTTGCTTTTGCAGAAGACCAAGTTCAATTAGTTTCCGAGCATTCACATGAGTGCTCACAACAATCTCCAACTCCAGTTCCAGTGAATCTGACAACCTCTTCTGTACTCCCTGGGCACTATGTAGTATAAATATATACTACATATTTCCCAGTATAAATATATATGTGTTCAGGCAAAACACTCATCTATATGTGTGTGTATATAATATTTTAACGTTTTAAAAAATATAAAAGGGACAATAATCCCTTCCCTTGCCTTTATTGCTAAAGGGCATTTTGAATCAAACTATTAGAGTTACGGAAATCTGAAATAAAACAAATACCATAGTCCGGTTCACATACAATTTTCTACCACACAGCTTATCATTTACCCTTGTATCCTGTATACAATTGTATATACAGTTCCCTCTGAACACAGTGGTTCACACCTATAATCCTAGCATGAGCTATCTAAAAGAAGCAAGATTATCAAAAGTTCAAGGTCATTATCATCTACATATCTAGTTCAAAGCCAGCCTGATACATGAGAACTCATCTCAAAACAAAAGCAAAAAAATTATCCTTCAGGAGATATTTTAAAAAGACTGTTACTAAAAGATAGTTAAACTTGTTGTTTAAAAAAAATGGACACATTTTGAACTGGATCAATATGGAGTATTCTATTAGACACGCTTTCCAGAATACCTCTGAAGGGTCCATAGAGTCTGTTGATAGCTTCATCTTCTACACCTTAGTCAGCTCACTCAGACCTATTAGCAGTCAATGGAAGATCATGATAGAGACATATTAGAACCAGCACGCAAGAGTTTCTTTTTACACTAACAGAGAAAATGGAAGAGTATACAACATAGAGACACACATGAGTGAGAACATGTAATTTTATGTACCAGATCGATTGAGCCATATACAAGATACCTGATTGCAGATAAAAGGTGCTGAGGATGTTTCTAGAAGAGATTATTAGACTACCTGTCCATAAGCTGTATAAAGCAGATTGCCCAGATCCACTGTATCTAGGACCTGAAAAGACATATAAGGTAGAGGGAGGCTGGATCTGACTTCTGTGCCTGACTTCTGGACTGCAGTGTCCACCTTCTCCAGCTCTCAGAGTTGGTATTGATAGGTCTCAGGCCCTCAGAGCCAGCCTGGCATGTACAACATGGGCTTTGTGATTCTCAGGCTTTCAAACCACACTGTCCCCTGGGACATGTTCATATATCATAGAGCTATTAGCTTTCATCATTGCTTGAGCCAGTTCTTTCCAGTAACTCTCACTCTAGACATACATATGCATCTTCCTGGTTCTGTTTCCCTGAAGAATCTGACTACCACAGCATTCAAGTTATTTTATACATATGGATGATCTCATTAAAGGAATTTCACTTTACAAGTACTCTCTGAGCTTCCCTCTAGTCTCTAGACCTGGTGCCCTCAGTCACAATTCCAGGTACAATGGAAAGATACCTAATAAACTGGGATTGATCACTGGAATGTGTATGCAGAAGAGTCTCAAAGCTCAAGTGTCAATATCTACCAAGGAACGTGGCATACTTATCAAAAATACTAAATATTCCTACTAAGTCATCCAGCTGCTTACCACAAAAACACAATTTATATCAATTTGTTTATAATACATGATTTGTTAATAATACATGATGAATCAAAACTTGGCCTATTAATAATTATGTAACTCTTTAAATGTCCTTGAACTATTTCTGCCTTTTCATATTTTTAGAGCAAATAGGCCTAAGGTTAGAAGAGTATAAATAGTATTACTGACAACAGCTGGATGACATGAAGACAGACTTATACCCATAAGGTACTGATGACCCCAATTGCTTCCCTTTCTCGATATATAAAAATATGGAAGAAGGGCAGCGGTCAGAATGTGTACCTTCCCTGTGCTTCCAATGGCTCTCATTTCTCTGGGGGTAATTCTCTTGTCCCTAAACCCCTTTCACTACACAGCTCCTGCCACCTGTGCATCTCCATACATTTCTGACAGCACTCACCCATTCAGCATGATAAATACATGTTTATTTTTGCACTGATACTTCAGGTCCTACTAAAGCTGTTGGAACCTAGAGTCACACCACTCACAGACTAAAGATAGATCATACCACAGAGTCAATCCATGAGGAATTCTTTGCTAAGGTCTCTAGACAAAAATACCAAAGACACCAAAGGAGAAAAAAATTCAGGAAGTACAACTCATTTATTAAAAAGGGGAATATTATCAGAGCAGCATTTGTAGGAATGCATGATAAAACTACTATGTCTCCACAAAGGCATCTATGCTCATAACGCATAGGCAGCTACAGACACACTTTGCTAATGGATCAGAAGACTCAAATTTAGCAGAAACTTTTTCAAGTTACAAATCAAGAAAAAAATATCTCAGTATGGTTTTTCTCTTTCTTGGTCCAAATGGACACCTCCATAAACATTAAGTCTAACAGATACACATTTCTGGTGGAAATCTAATCATTATAATACTCAAGTCCTCAAGAGGCATAGCATCAATGAAACACCTCCTCCAAGATCCTCTTTTTCCCTCCTACACAGCACCTGACAGCTCTGGCTACCCATCACTCCTTTACATTAACTTCCTTGATAAGTAAGCCATCCTTCAAACCTGAAGCAATTATAAGCACAGGTATTCACGAGACTACTTATACTAGGATTAGGGTTTGATTTAATTCATGGGCTGGGAGATGGCTCAGATGGTAAAGTGCTTGCTGTATATGGACTAAGTTCAATCCCAAAGATATTAAAACAAACAACAACCAAAAAAAAAAAGGTGTCATGGTACACATTTGGAATCCCAGAGCTAGAGAGGCCATGACTGGCAGGTCCCTAGAGCTGGCTAGCCCATCAGGACAAGCCTAATCTGAGAATTTCAGGCCAGTAAGAAAACCCCAACTCAAAAAAACAAGATTGTCTCTGTTGTAAAGAGAGGCTTCCTTGATGAGGGGTAATAGCTACACGTATGTGTAGTTATAAGGATAAGAAATCACAACTTAACACAATGCAGAGATTACTGGGGAGATCGTGGGGAGCCCAGCCTGCATCTATGGCTCAGGGAACATCAGAAGATTATAAGAGTAAGGACACCAGGAAGTCTGCCGTGGAACAGTCACTCCTTGAAATAGCTGCAGAAACAACACAAGAATAGCAATATCATTGGACATGTTAATGTAAAAGGAGGACATTTTCAGAGGTTCCCACCTCTAGACAAAGAACTACAAGCAATTAATGACATCTGGGAAGAGGAGAATTATTCTGTCTCCCAGGGATGTGCCCCGTTACTGTTTCTACCAATGCAGAGTGGTCAGCCTTGAAACCACACACAAACAACAAAATCAGCCTCAACAGGTTTATAAATATTTATGCATATGTGTGTTTTTATGTGTGTGAGTGTGTGTTTGTGTAAAACAATTAATGAAATAAGAAGCTATTAACTTGAGAGTAGGGGGACATGGCAAAGATTCAAATGAGGATAGCTGGGAGGGTCTGAAGGGAGGAAAGGAAAGGGAGAAAGTGATGTACTTCTATTCAAAATAGAATTTAAAAATATTTTTAAAAAGTTGCACAATTGGTATTACAATACCTAGGATTCAGTATCCTCCAAATAACCAGCATAAAATAAAAGTATACCCGATAATAAAAATAAAGTTTACATTGAGGTTCCAACATACACCAATGCTTCAAGAAACACTATCCCAAATTAGATGTCATGGTACATTTGAGAAAAACAGAAGTATTTAAAGCAGCAGTTCTTGAACAACCCTTTCACAGGGGTCGCCTAAGACCATTAGAAAACATTATTATTCATAAGCTGTAAGTATGTTTTCTGATGGTCTTAGGCGACCCCTGTGAAAGGGTCATTCAAGAACTGCTGCTTTAAATACTTCTTTTTTTCTCATACAGTAGCAAAATTACAGTTATGAAGCAGCAACAAAGTAATTTTATAGTTGGGGTCACCACAGCATGAGGAATTATATTAAAGAATCACAGCACTATGAAGGTTGAGAACCACTGATTTAAATTGGTTTGTTGTTGTTATTGTTGCTGCTGTTGCTTTGGGGGGATTGAGAAGTACTACACAGAAATGACCACTTTTAGAAATACAAGAGTTTATGGTTCTAAAGGGACTCTGAATTGGTCACTCTACATTGATTGCTTCTGGTGCTGCAGACTCATGGCAAGGAGTCTTTCATGGAGGCTTTGGTTTTTCTCTACAGACAGCCAACAGTTGAAACAAAAACAAATCAAAACTTGCTAAGAAGAGATTTTAGTGAAAAGCTTTGTAAAATAGTAGGAGGTACTGTCACTACCCATCTGCATCTGCTTTTCTACCACTCTTAGGCATATATCCAAAAGATGCTCAAATACACAACAAGGACATTTGCTCAACTATGTTCGTAGCTGCTTTATTTGTAATAGCCAGAACCTGGAAACAACCCAGATGCCCCTCAGTTGAGAAATGGATATAGAAATTATGGTACTTTTACACAATGGAATACTACTCAGCAATTAAAAAGGAGGAAATCATGAAATTCACAGGCAAATGGTGGGATCTGGAAACAAACATCCTGAGTGAGGTATCCCAAAAGCAGAAAGAAACATATGGTATATACTCACTTATATAGACCTATAGGATAGGAAGGTCATGCTGAAATCTATACACCTAGGGAAGATAAACAAGGAGGAGGACCCAGGTTGGGATGATCAATGATCTCTTAGATGGACAAATGGGATGGACATTGAATGTAGGAGAAAACAAGCAACAGGACAGGAGCCTACCAAAAAGGGCCTCTGAAAGACTCTATATAGCAATGAATCAAAGCAGATATTAAGACTCACAACCAAGCCTTCAGCAGAGGGCAGGGAATAATATTAAAATTATTCATTCTTTTGGGAGGAGTTAGTAAGACTTCGCGAGAACAAGAACTCCATAAAGACCACATAGATCAGGGCACAGGGGTCTTTCACGAGACTGTTTCTCCAACCAAGGACCATGTATGGATATAACCTAGAACTCCTGCTCAGATGTGGCCCATGGTAGCTCAGTATCCAACTGGGTACCCTAGTAAGGGGAACAGGGACTATTTCTGTCATGAACTTAATGCCTGGCTCTTCGACCCTCCCACACACACACCCAGGAGGAACAGCCTATCTAGATCCCAGAAGAGGACATTGCAGCCAGCCCTGAAGAGACAAGATAAGCTAGGGTCAGATGGAAGGGGAGGAGGTCCTCCCCCATCAGTGGACTTGGAGGGGCGCAGGGAGGAGATGAGGGAGGGATGGGGAGAGTGGGAGGGAAGGAGAAAGGGGACTATGACTGGGATACAAAGTACATAACCTGTGATTAATATAAAAAGAAATAAATTATATTAAAAAAAGAAAGAGGCTTTTCTTTCAAGGGGGGAGTAAATAAGGCAAAAAGGAGCCATTTATAGCATGACAAGGTGGCTGACCGTGTTTTATTGACCAGAATTTGTTCTGGCTGATCAGTGAGAACAAGCTCTACAACTAATCATTTATGGTGCAGAGAATGGGTGTTTGGAGGATCTGTGCCTAGTCTTGGCCTAGGTAAAACCAGTCATCCATAAGTCTTTACAACATTTGAAAGCATTTCTTAGCAGGAAGCAAAAATGTTAGAGGTTGTATGTATTTAAGTATGTATGTGTGTATGTATTTAGAAATAGGGACTCTGTGGCACAGGTTAGCTTGAACTCAAGATCCTCCAGCTTCTGAAGTGCTGAGATGACAAGTGTACATTGCCTCAGCTTGGCCAGGTAGAGGACTTCATCTACCCCTGTGTGCAGAATCAAGGGGTTAGGGAAAGTTTAACATGGACAGATGCCAAGTGGTATGAGACACATTCCTCTTACTCACCTCTCCTTAAGCCTTCTTCCTGAAGATATTTCTAAAGAAGGGTTTCTGCTTCCTATACCAAGTCCTAACTCATTCAAGGTACTTTATCTTAATATAGTAACAATAAGGCTCTGCAGTAACAAATGACAAATGGCCCCACTATTACAGCACCATCACTCATAGGCTGTGAACACCCTACCATTTGGGCTGAATAGTCCCCATGTGACAGTGTAAAGAGGTGGAACTTTTGGAGGCTCTACCCTCATGCATGGGCTTTTGTTCTTCTACCACTTGAGGATGTAGTAAGAAGTTGTTGTCTATGAGTACCAGACTCTCACCAGACAAAAACTCTGCTCCTCTATCCCATATTTACTTACACTTCCAACACTATAAGCACTAAATTTCTGTTGTTTATAAATTGACCAGTCTAAGGTATTCTGTTATAGTAACCTGAATATATTCAGAAAGTAACCTTACAACATTATCATGTCTAAGTGAGCCAAAGCTCTGTGAGGAAGCACTGCAATATATCAAATGGAATCCACTAGAAGGCAGAAAAGGGGCTTGAGAATAATTCTACCTATAAAAAGAGTACTGATCTTATGTTTGCAAGAGGACAGACTGACCATGGCAGAAAACTACAGTTGGGACTAGATGGCAACATGGCACACCCTTGCTCTTCAGAGCCTTGCTTCCTATAATGGCTATAATGGTATAAATAACCATCATTGAGGCCACAGTAGGAAGTGATGCTCTTTGAATTCATAGTAACTAGGCGAACACACCCTATACTCTATAAAAATGAAATAAAACCAGCCCAAAAAGCCATACTGCCAGTTTGCTGTATTCTCATATTTAGGTTCTAGTATGTTAACAGGAAATCTATGTGGATTTGATTATGATGCATACATAATTGGAAAATAAAGATAATTGTGCCAGTGTGCACTCAATATTAACACTATTTCAACTTATTTTTGATATTCTTGTATTTTCAATCCTACATAAAGTACATACAAGAATATTCCCCTTCTCCACCTCAGAGTAAGTTCCTTACTAGTATTTTAAATAGAATGTTACTTTAGCAAGAACACAATGTGACTAAAAAGTAATTTTTAAATCATTAAAAAACAGGCCTATAGAAAACATACTACTCCTGACCCATTTTCTATGTCACCATAGTTTAAATATTTCCTAGAAGCCATCACTCTTTATAATTTACAATACAACTGATTTTTTTTTCAAGTCTGATTTCGTTTGCTTCACTGCCAGGCTTATTGTGTGTACCACATTTGAACTCCAGTGACCAGAAGGTTCCATGTAACTTTTATGTATACACATGAATACTGGAAATGCCAACATTTTCAATAATTTGATAAAGTAGCCAGTCACCTCAAAAAAAATAATTTACAGTACATAAGAAGATAATACAACACATATTTTCAAAAGGCACAGTCAGGAAATGAGAACACTGTATTATTGTTTATTATTACCATAACAAATTGCCACAAGTTAACAGTCAAACAACATAAATCTATTCTCTTAGTTTAGATTTGAGAGGACTCATCCTGCTAAAGTCAAGGTGTTGGCAGAGCAAGTTCCTTCCCAAGAGTTCCCAGGAACAATCAGTTCCCTTTCCTCTACAGCTTCTGGAGACCACCAGGATCCTTGGCTCATGTACTTGCCCCACTCCCACTTCTGTTTCTGTCTGCACATCCTGTAAGTCTGTCTGTACTCTTTTGGCTACACTAGGCCTACTTCTATAGTCCAGGATCACCACCCACCCAAGACCCTTAACAGTTGCATCTGAAGTGTTCCTTTCCCACATAACATGTTCAAAGAAGTCAGTGTCTAAAACATAAACATCACTGGAAACCATTCTGACTTTTACATATGCTAATAAACTTTACTTAAAGTGTCTGTGGTGATTTTTTTTTTCCTTTTAGGAGACCTAAGTATCATATCACTTGATCACTAGCAGAATCAGAGATACCAAGTAGTATATTTTCTTTTTAAAACTAGCCAAACAAGTACTCAGTACCTAACCATACTTAGAGTAGAATTCAGTGTTATAGGGTAGATACTTTATAAACATTTAAAATCCAATAAAATAACCTCAAATTAATTTTTTTCAAATAAATTGTATATCACTAACAAATCAGTTTTATATTAAATATTTATAGTTTGGAGTTTTCTAGCCATCAAAACAAATTACTCTTATTATATAAACTACCTTTCCCCATAAAGCACCCTTTAATTCTATTGTTTCATAGGAACTAAAAAGGTACAAAGAAAACAAGAAAAGAAATATTCATGGGAGTTGCCTATGAGCATGACTTTTGCCTAGCTAAGAAACCACACAATATTTGATAGAAAGAAACAAATAAGCTCTTCACATAATGAACCCCAAATGCAGTAGATTCCTCTATCAAGCTGTTCATTTAAAGCTTTATATAGCAGTATCTTAGAAAAAAAAGAAGTCTCTGGGAAAAAAACACAATAAATTAAAATCTATAAATACTGAAGCTAAGACAACATGACAGATTTCAACATCTAATAAGATCTCTGCACCTAACTGGTTCATAAAAAACAAAATTACCTCTATGTGAGGGACCAGAGAGCTAGTTCCCAGGTGCACCGTCCATTAATATAGCTGTAACATCCTACCTGTAGAATATTGTTTTGAGTTTGGAATTTCAGCTACTTTAGTCACTCAGACAGAACATGTGAATAATATTTTCCTCTTAAAAAGGAGAGCTGGAATACTACAACTGTGATCTTATTTTAATTTTATTTGCCTGTATTAATGATACAAAGCAGTAAGTTTTACTGTGACATTTTCATTCATGCACATAATATACTCTGATCAAATCTCACCCCATCCCACCACCACCCTCTTATCTTTTACGTGTACAACTCAATCTCTACAATTATCTCAACCACTGGGATTGGAGTAAATATTTAGAAATCAAAGATGTAGATTCAAGAATATCTTGAAATATTATTCAAAATGTCTCTCAAGATTCCCTAGCAAAAATCTATTTGTCTAAAACCTAAATTCCTTAGAAAAAAATGCACACTAAACATAACTAATCCTGTATAAACTCAATTAATGCCTTGCAATTTGCATAATCTAAACGTACATTATTAATACAAATGATTCTTCAAGTAAATCCCATCTCAAACTACAATCTATAGCATTTAATGGTCCCCATTTTGAATCTCAATGTGAAGCTGGTTATCAAGAGAGGTCTCTAACCTCACAACACATATTTCTACATCACAAATGTACTTTATTTCAGATCCATGTTCCCTTGTAAAAACACAGTATTACTGTAGAATAATCTCTCTCAGTCTATTTTAGGGCTCCTGTTTGCAAACTTGTACTCACTTCCGTTCTGGACAGAAGTGCAAATCTGCAGCTCTACTTTTATCTGAGGATGAAACGTTCCTAGGATGACTGCTTAAAGCCTTTGTTTGCTGTTCCACATTAGGAAGCATCAATATATGCTGAATGAGCATGGATAAGCCAATCTTGTCCTCTTCACACTGCTTTCTTCAATATAAAACCTGGATAGCATAGATAGATGCACCATACTATATTGGTCCTACTGCATGCTTCAAGCACTGAGGATTAACCACAGTGTAGTGCAGCACTCTCCTTGAATAACAAGCTCCCTGAGCAAACCTTCTAGACCCCAGCATGCCCACTCTCTCCCTCCCTTTCTCAGTCCATCCCTCCTCTCTCCCCTCCCTCCCTGCTTCCCTAATTCTTAAAGGGCAACAGGGGGACAGCTGGAGTGTCTATTGTTCAGCACAAGGAATACTGCCAACAACCATAATTATCTTCTGTGTGATTAGAAAAAAGAATCTCACTCCATGCTGCCACACCAAAACTTAAAACTAAAGCAACTCTGAAAAAAATAAAATGTTTCTGCACCCTCAGGAATCCAGACCCATCCCAAGGCAGAGAAAGTAGCACAAATATTTGGGAGGTGGCTTACTGATAGATGGATAAAGTCTAGCCAAATTATCATAGACAGGCAAACAAACTGCACAGCACATGAGCACAATTCACCCCAAGTATCAGTGCTCACATATAAGCCAGAATTATGACACAATCATATCATACATGTGCAAATTATTAAATAAGATAACTATTTAAGGCAGATCTATCTTAAAAGTCTTTTAGTGGGCCCAGTATACAGTAAGAAATAGGGCACAAATGAGAAGGGTCCTATTTGCCCCTAAATGTGTGTACTATGGTCCAAGGAAGACGGCACTAAGTCTAACATTAAAGTCTCTGTTGCCTCCATTTGTTGCAAAAAGCCTGAGGCCAGGAAGATGTGGTAAGAATCAAAGTGTATCTTTAGAAGATTCAAATGCATGCTTTTTTTAAAGATAACTTAACTCACACACAAAATAGTCCACTTTAACCTCTTTGAGCATTCTGCCCTTAGAATGCATTCTAAGATGAAAATATAGGATTTCTCCAAGGACAGTCAAAGAGGCCAAATGCATGCTAGAAACTGGCCTATTCCAAACTTCTTTTGGGTTTTCAAGTCAGAATTGAATATTTTTCTTTATAATCATATACTTTATTAATACATGTAATGGTCACAGAAATAGACACAAAGCAGAGTCTAGGACAGTCTAGAGATATAGCTCAGATGTAGAACATTTGGCCAGCATACATGAGATCACCAGTTTGATCCTTACCCAGAAAGAGAAGATGGAGGAAAAGAGAAAAGGGGAGAGGGAGGGGGAAAAGGAAGGAGGAAGGGAGAGAACTCATTAAAAGAACTTCAAAATAAGTAAGAGGGAAAATATCTAGATTCTTAGCATCCTACCAGATCAAGGTCATTTTCACTAAGATATTCAAACCTATTAGCATTGGCATTTACTCCAGGTCCACAAGACTAGATATTGCCATGGTTAAAGGACACTATTAGTAAATGCAAAACGCAAGTCTTCAGATGCAGTTTCATTCACAAATGAAATATGCATGAGTATTCATCAGCAACTCTGTTATCTTTGCTGCATCTCCCTCATGACCTGAAAACTAATCTATCCACCATTCAAAAACTCATCTTCAGTTAGCCCTAGCACTGTGATTCAATTCTGGCCACTCAGAATCTTCCTTGAACCAATTGCATAGTTTTATAAGAAGAGTCCATATAATACAGTTTAGCCTATGAAATCTCTCTAAAACAAGTTTCATATGACTCTCATTACAATGATGCAACTAGTATACTAGTCACCCCAGCACAGCTCTTCTTTTAAAGTGATTCACTTGTTCCTTTAAAACTCCTGATACTCAAAATCAGCCCCCATATATCACCAGCCCAATTCTTTTGTCATGCTTTACTATAGTCATAATTCAGTTTGCATCACAAAACCAAGAAGTAAAAATACATGAAGCTCTTATGACTCACTGTTCCATATTTAATGCAAAAAAGCAGGGAGCAGGGGTTGCAGGAAGACAAATCTGATGGCAAAGTATTTATTTCCATGTAAACTGAAATCACTGTTCAAGCACTTCTATTATGATTCCTCTTGAGCAATATTCTCTTAGAAGGGTCTCCCACAAACAAGACAATTTGGGGAGGAAAGACAAAAATCACGAAGAAACTGATTAAATGTTCTTCTCTGTCAGGAACTTTTCTGTTGCAAAATATTATAGAGAAAAAAATTTCAACTCATCATCCCATTCACTTGCAATCTAGCAAAGAATACCAAAGAATACCAAAGCAGACAAAGTATTAGCATCATACTCCAAAATCAAAGCTACTTTCCTAAAAACTTAAGATAAAGAGCTATCTCTTTACTGTACTGTGCCCAGCATCATTTCATGACTACATCACTCAGGGAAGAAAAAAAAAAAAAAAAAAGCTAAGGAGGAGTCCCTTTAACCCTTCACATAAAAGCATCTTTTTTTCCATTAAGGATCAATTCAGAAACAATAAAATCAGCTATTTTATCTTTGAAATAGGGGCTCCCCCCAAATAATAGGTTCTTTCTTTTGAGGACTTTAATATATAGTTAAGAGTATTTAACAGTAAGTATAGTTTGCATTCCTAAATAAAAAGCCGTATCAAAAAATATTGATAATGCCACATGCAAACCAGGTTAAAACCACACTAAGGGAAGTAAAGAGCTACATATAGCTTTGGGTATAGGAAGTATGTTTAGTTTTCACCCACAACTCTTCTAGGGATGATGCAACTACTATATGAATTAGCCACAAATATAACTGCCCATGTTCCAGTTCCTTCCCATTGTATGTACAAAGGGATGTGACATTGCAATCCCCAAAAGGATTATAGTATTGGAGTGGCCATGTTACAGAGGATAAAAACACTGACAAATGTCTTCCTTTGGGCCAACAGGCATAAAGTGATCCTGAGGCGATTTCAGGGTTATGCACTTCTCCCATCTCACTCATACCCCATCCTGCTCTCATATACATCTTTCAAGGATATTTTTTCCATGGCCTGATCACTTCTTTGTTACTCATAAAGACTTACTTTTGACTGGACTCAGACTTAGGAGTAGAGACTTTCAGCAAAGACAGCTATATCTCTGGAAATCAGTTCCTGCAGTTTTTAGCCTTGCTTCCTTCATTCACTTGGCCAAAAGTTTAGCATATTCTACAACCTCCTGCATTGTTTGCAGAACACATGGAGTAACAAGATGCTGAATCTCAGGTGCTTTGGTCCTGGGTTTCTTATCTTCCTTATTAAGGGCTTTATGACAGCATACTGGCAGAAATCATCTTGTTGAAAGAGATTGAAAAGTTTTAAGATTCTGCTAGCTTTTGAGGGTCCCAAACACCAAGGCAGAGTAGTATGGATCAGTCCAGGAATCAATCAATATCTCTCTCTCTCTCTCTCTCTCTCTCTCTCATTCTCTCTCTCTCTCAAGTTGAGAACACTCATATCGCCACCGACAATGCATCTGTGAACAGTCTGGAACTTCCTCTCTTCAGTTCCCCTTGGTCTATAACAAGAATGCTCCTTATTCATCAGCAGTTACATTCTGCCATGGGTCAAGACACCTTACTTCATGGGAAAATCTTGTTTGTTATTCCCACCACTGATTCAGCCCTTATAACCCTTCCACTTTTCACCCAGAGTATCAGCAGCTACTTCTGTGTCCAGTGCTTCTCATAGAAAATACAAAACGTCATCATCTATTTCAATGAGTTTCTGACAGTCAATGGCTGGGAAGGAAACAGGAGATACTCAGCTTCATCCTGACACAGCCAACTACCTAGGAGGTGCCATGAAAAAGCCCTCACAATCTTTCTTAAAGAGACATGTCTAGAATATCTTTCCTGCCAAGAGCTCTCTTTTGTCTACGCTTTTTAACATTTTCCATAAGAGAATCTCTTCTGGAGTTAAGTTTGTTAGGAGAAAAGTTCAGCATGTACTTTCACTTTGCTTACTCTGGACAATTAACTATCATATGCTTTGGGTTTAAAAAAAAAAAAAACAACAGCCACAAGGGGCTCAAAATGCTATGAGGGCAGGGATTACAATGTCTGAATCATGGCTAAATTATCAGATTCCAAAACAAACTACAGTCCCCAGGCACACAAATCTTATATGAATAGATACAGTACATCAAAAATACAAGTATCTGGGGACTGGAGAGATGGCTCAATGATTGGAAGCACTGGCTGCTCTTCTAGAGGACCTGTGTTCAATTCCTAGCACCTACATGGCAGCTTACAACTGTCTGTAACTCTATTCCCAGGAGGTATGCATAAGCTTGCAGGCAAAATACACATACATAAAATAAAATAAATAAATCTTTTTAAAAAAGTATCTTGGGGCTAACAAAATAGTTCAGTGGCTAAGAGCACTCTGCTCTTGCAGAGGACCTGATTTAGCTCCTAGCACCACATACTGGCTTACAGCCATTGCCAAACTCAAGTTCCAAGAGAGTCAACAGGCACCAGGCACACATGCACATAAAACAAAAATATACATAAAATTTTGGAAAGAGAAACATAGACCATTCTTGCTCAGCTTTAAGACAAGGCAGGAAGGGACACTCAGCCCTAAAGTATTTACTTCATCCCTGGAAAGATAATAGCTCACTGAGAAACCTACCAGACAACCAATGACAAACTCACTTATTGAACAAGTGAAATCAAAGATGTTCTCCATTCAAGGATTCTATCAACTCTCCAGCAATGTTGTAACCAGCTCCCCAGTCCAAGGCCAAAGTAAAGGAAAGAGGTGTATTCAGGAAGAAGCCAAGTTAAAGTACCACCTGGTAGGAATGAATGTTCTCACAATAGGAACCCAGAACAGGCAATGTTGGAATTCTTACCTTCTCCTATTCAGACACAGAAAAATAGTAGGAGGATGGCCTCTTCACCCACATGACAATCTACAGAAACACCCACACAGCCCCAGTCAAGAGTTACTGATTTCCCACCACCCAAGAGCCTAAACATAACCAAGAGTGTGACCACCCCTCAGCCTCAGTTTCCACACCTATAAAATATCAGTTCAGACAACAATGTGGTGTGATTTTCTATAAATAATAAGTACATTCTAGCATCTGAGTTGAGACTCTGATGCGTGGAATGTGCAGCCAGACCCGAGAAGATCTGCAGCAGCTGAGGGAACATGACCCAGCAAAGGAATCTGATTTGGAGCCAATTCAAGGCGCCTAAAATTGGTTCCACTGGTTTTATATTTTTGGCAAGGCCTGACCAGGCAAACAACTGCAATAGTTTCCACCTAGGATATCTCAGATTCCTTACCTCTCTTCATAATTATCACTGTTTCTAATTCATGATAATTGGGATGGGGACTTACCAGCAAGTAATTGGAACAACTGTACAATTTGCTACTATATTACAATGGCATAGGTTCCTAGTAAGAATGGACTCTATAGGAACTGTTGCCTGGGAATGGAGGTCAACAGGTTCTCTCCACACAGGGAAAATGCAGCTTTTTCATTCAACTACTCTTACAGATGAGGCCTAATCCACTTCCCTAATAAAAAAGGTGTAGCTTGTAACTACCTGACCCAATCCCTTTCTTTCCACCTCAAACTGTTACCTGGCACCTTCCTATAGCTCAAGATACTTAATGTTCCCTCCAAAAGCTTGAATTAACGAGACCCAAGACTGTGTTCCTAGTCAGTAATCTGAATCAATTATAGCACTTTGCTACTGAGGACCAGAAAGCAAACTCAGCAAACATTCAGAGACTCTTTCCTTTAAAAAACAAAACAAAAAACCTGAATACACACACACACACCTATGTGTCAACTCCAATTAGCAACCACCTTTGTGCTCATGTATGCATGCTTGCAAGTGTCATTCCTTGTTTTTTAAAATAAGTTCTCTCACTGGCATGGTCCTTATGCTTACAACACAAGTATTTTACTGACCCTCCAGCTTCCTCCGCACCTTTTTGTCACTGAGATAATACAGATAACTATTTAGGGTCCAAATTGGCAAGCAGTTAAGCAGAGTCATACTTCTTGTTCAAAATTAATAATCAATATAACAGGAAGCCCTCCATCCTTCTACAAAAAGCTCAGACTAAGAAAGCTAGTGTTTTCCTTACAGACTCAAAGATAAGGGAGCCTGTCCAAGGAAGCACAGAGCTGCCCCAGATTCCATGTGGCCTGGCTCATCACTCAGCTATCAACACAGAGCACCAGACTCTAACAATGCTAACTCTGTCATAGTACAAATTCATCCTAGTCCGCACATCACCTGGTATAGGCAGAGATAGAAATCAGCAGGTAGCACTATCGAGTTCTTTATCAGGCATCAGAGTCCCTTCCAGCCAAAGGCCTTTAGACATCTTCAGAGGCTCTTCTGCCAAGGTATCTCATTTTGGGACAGAACTATCTTTCAGAACTCTCTACTTTTTCTAATGCAGGAGCCAGCAGTCACCTGTGAATAAAGGACTTAATTTGTAATTTATCTTTTCAAATGCATTGTCATTAAATATTATAATTTGATTTAAAGTACTCCAAAGACTACTGCTGCCAGTTAAGACATCATTATCCTATGGAATAAAAATGTAAATAGATGCCACATGGTGGGAGGGAAGAACCAATCTTGTCAAGCTGGCCTCTGACCTGCACACCCACACTCATATATACACAGAATAAGTAAATGTAATTTCAATTTAAAAAGTAAATGTCCACCACCTCTTTGGGTTCTTCAAACTAAGTCAACAAAGGAAAGACTGTGACAGCATGAGAAAGTAGTGCAATAAGAACTCAGTCTCTAAATCAAACAGACCTGGATGTGTATGCTGGAATGTATGTGGAAGCCAGATGAGACCTGAAGAATGACATCTACCTTGTAATTTTGAAACATGAGGTCTCATTCACCTGGAGTTAAGTAACCCAGGAATCTGCCTGTTGTGGCCTTGTGGCCTCCCTAGCACTGGAATTGTAAGTTAAACCACCATGTATGGCTTTTTATGTGGGTTCTAGGGATCAAATTCAGGTACTTATATACTAAGCACTTTAATAAATTAGCACCAACAGGACCAGCTCTGGCCTTGACACACAGCCTAAAAGCAAGTGAAACTTGCAATTAAGATGAGTAATCCCAGTGATCACCCAGTACTGGTATCACGATCAGAGACAACATTACCAATCACTTAGTACTATTTCTGGATCAAAGATTAGTTAGTCATTCTATGCAAGAGAGAAAGGCAATTACCTATTTCCAAACTCACAAAAAGGAATGGCTATACACATAGTTTAAAGGATACATGCTCCTCAATGAAATGTGCAATCTAAATTCTATTATGGTATATTATGAAACTATGTAAGATTCAAGACTTAGGTCAGCAAATATTCAGGTGACAAAACAGCAGACTGTGTACATATACATTTTTATTTCAGGAAAAAATATTTATCTAGATGCTAAGCAAAAAGCAAATGGTTTCAGTCTTTCATCTAATCTAATACTATTGTAGCTATCTTACCAAACTCAAAAAACTTAAACTTAGAGACAATCTTTTAGGATCCAAATTACATCATCTTTTCTATAGCTGTGAAGAGACCATGATCAAGGCAGCTTATAGAAGAAAGCATTTAACTGGAGGGCTTGCTTACACTTTCAGAGAGTTAGTCCATGATGTGGTTAGTCCAGGCACAAGGCAGGGCAGGCAGGCATGGTTTTGTGAAAGTAACTGAGAGATTACATCCTGATCCAAAAACAGGGGCAGAGAGAGAAACTGAAAGTGGGGTTTAGTCTGGGCTCTTTTGAAACCCCAAAGTCCACTGCCAGTGACATACCTCCTAACACAAGGCCACACCTCCTAATCCTTTCTAAACAGTCCATTAACTGGGAACCAAACAATTATATGAGCCAATGGGGGCTATTCTCATTCAAACCACCACAGACTTCTAATGAAGGAGCAAGCTATTGTGCCATTTTACTTCTTAGCTCATTTTAATTTAAGCTTACTCTAAGAAAGAATAAAACTTCTCTGCAAACCCCTGCTCAGATATAGCCCATGGTAGCTCAGTATCTAACTGGGTACCCTAGTAAGGGGAACAGGGACTATTCTGACATGAACTCAATGGCTGGCTCTTCGACCCTCAACCCCTCACGCCACCCCACCCCACCCCCGAGGTAGGAGCAGCCTTGCTAGACCACAGAAGAGGACATTGCAGCCAGCCCTGAAGAGACCTGATAAGCTAGAGTCAGCCGGAAGGGGAGGAGGTCCTCCCCTACCAGTGGAGTTGGAAAGGGGCAGGGAGGAGATGAGGGAGGGATGGGGAGAGTGGAAAGAAATGAGGGAGGGTGCTACGGCTGGGATACAAAGTACATAACCTGTGATTGATATAAAAATAAAATAAAATGTTTAAAAAAAACTTCTCTGCAATTATTGATTCCATTTAGTTTAAGTGTATTAGCAAATGTCAGTTCTCTAGGACATATATCCTATCAGAATTAAGTATGCTTCAAAGGTTAATTTACTTGGGATGCTTGAAGACACAACTTTAAACAAGGGTTTATTAAGCTTTCTTTACTAGAATTTTAGAATCACCCAACACAAAGCCACTCACAGGTTCAACTAAAGAACACAGCCACACCTCATGCACACCTCACACAAAGCCAGTTGGAACAGAGCCACACCAACAGTTCCTTGGCTTTGTTGTTTAAAATCATATGACTTTACCCTACCAACAACAAACATTGTGGCCCACCTTGTCACCTGGGGGTCGGGGAGCTCTAGGAAATAGAGTACTGCTTAGTCACCCAATGTCACAGGTTATTTCTAAACGAATTAGTTTTGCCCTCAACTAGGTTGCATTGATTCACTTCAGTCATTTTGCAGGGCAATGAAAAGCTCTGCATACCAAGAACTTCAGCACTAATCTGTCCACACTTTAATTTCTGCTTTATCCCAAAGTGATAAGCAGTAACTTATTCTTCTACTCCAGTACATCTTGGGCTGCTGTCCCTCAAACACCTCACATTACATCCCTCCCATTCATTACACGTTTTCAGGTTTTGTTTTGTTGTTTTTCATTATCTGTCTTTTTTATTCTGGGCTCTAAAACTGGAAAAAAATTTTAAACAATTTTTATCAATTAAATTTTAGATGGTAATCCATAATTTGAACCTAATGCAAAATTTAACCTTAATTTAGGCTGTAATAATAGCTCCTGATACAGGGACTGTCTCTGACATGAACTGATTGGCCTGCTCTTTGATCACCTCCCCCTGAGTGGGGAGCAGCCTTACCAGGACACAGAGGAAGACAATGCAACCACTCCTGATAAGACCCAATAGACTAGGATCAGAAGGAAGGGGAGGAAGACCTCCCCTATCAGTGGACTGGGGGAGGGACATGGGTGGAGAAGGGGGAGGGAGGGAGGTATTCGGAGGGGAGGAGGGAAGGAGCTACAGGGGGGATACAAAGTGAATAAACTGTAATTAATAAAAATTAAAATTTAAAAAATTTTTTAAAATAGCTCCTGTTTACATCACAGACTAACAGATAAAAACTTTCAGTTCCTCTGATGTGTTTTTGATAGGATCAATTCTATAAACAAATTAATTAGTGAAACAATGAGCATCTTCAGTCCAATGCAAATTACTGTACTTTCTTCCTAAAATTTTCTCCCCAGTATAAATATTCAAATCTATGGTCTTAAGAAAAACTGTCATTAGTTTTTATTTCATCTATTTCTAAGTCTCTACTCAGGTACACAGTTAGACTCCCGAAATTATTCACATGGTAATCTTACTGAACATACAGCAATTAGGGCATACTGGAACCTAAACCAGAAGTCAGATCTAGGACAAAGAATCTCAGATTCCCTCACTGGCAAAAGTACCTAAAATGAATATTGTTAGGACTAATGCTGCAGCACACATCAAGAGTGGGACACTAGGGGCTAGGGCAGGGAGTCACTTTCATCAGCCTAGGCAAAAGAACAATACCTTGTCTCTAAAGCAAAGCTGTATCTAATGCATAGTCAAGTGATTAGCAAATGTGAATTCCTTTCTTGGAAGAAGCAGTTCACCACAAGGATAATATCCTTAGTGGCTTTTTCAAATTTTGCAGTTGTAGGCATAAAAATTCTAATGGAATTTCCCTAAAAATTATACTCTTGATGTGATTTTTATGGATATGAAAATGAGAAGACTACCATGGTTTCAATGTAAAATGCCTTCCCTAGGCTCCTCCTATGTTTGAACACTTGGTCCCATGTTAATCAAATGGCTGGGAATGTGTGATGATGCTAACAGGTACCACGAAAGGAGACAGAGTGGTCCTGCCTTGTTTGTAGCAAAGCCTGAGAGGGAAATATGCAAAGATTATCCAAGGGACTAAGGAGATTCCACCTAATTTTTCTAATAATGCTGAAGGCTAAGGATAGGCAAGCTGAGGCATTTATTAGAGAGCCACATACTCAGACCAGGCCCCCACTCTCAGACTGTGTAAAAAGCACTTTGGTGCTCTAAACTAGGGTTAGGTAAGATGAGCCACCACTGACTACAAGCAGGACCCCTATTACAACGGGACAACAGCTCTCAAGGCACTAGGTTTGCTGGAAGTGGGGAGGGTGGCAAAGCTCTGACCTTGAAAGAAAGGCAAGAAATGAGTCTTATAAAAGAACACCCTATTATACAGGTGGGGACTAACTGCCAAGGGAAAAGGAACCTAGGACATCAAAAGCACCACTTTGTCCTGGACTCAAGGACACAATATGGGCAAGCCAAGGGGGATCTTTTTTCCCTTCATGACCACTAGCAAGCTCCAAGTAACAAGCAACAGCTATCTTCAGGGTATATCCACCAAATCATACCTTCTGAGGGAGGTCAAAATTCAAGTCAGATCATGATTAATCAGTTAAGCCTCAGACAACCCCAAGCCAGGATATAAGCAGGGGCAGAGACATCTGAAGATCACCATAACAAAGCCTAGTTCATATCCTAATCAGATGAACTTAGTGCCTGCTACGATAACTTAGAAGCCACAACCATGCCTTACTATTTTTTTACTTCCATCTCTTCTCTCTCACATCAATCAGATATTCAATCAAAATATGATACAGAGGGGAAAACAGCCAATAAATAAATGACCAAACTGTCTACCAAAAGCAGTAATAATTACACAAGAAAATTTCCAAACTTAGATCAGTAAATTTGATTTAACAACAACAACAAAAAAATGGCCAACATGCATAAAGAAATTTCAGGAGAAGGAAGGCAAAGGGGAAAAAAATTTTTTTAAATATCACACTAGAGTGAGGTGTGGTAACACAGGCCCTTAATCCCAGCACAAGCAAATCTCTGTGAGTTTGAGGCCAGCCTGGTCTACATAGTAAGTTCCAGGATAGCCAAAGCTACATACTGATACCCTGTCCAGACAGACAATCCTACAATAAAAATAAACACCTTCTACAGGATCATTAGTACATGTAAATTTCCTGAAGGGGAATGGTGAGGAGGGGAACCAATGAACATAAATAAAAATCAGTAACTACCCAAACTGAAACAAATGAGAGAAGGTATAGAAGAGAGGAGCACAGAAAACATCAATGACTTATCATGGATGCCAAGTCATCTTGGAAAAGGGGGGGGGGGGAATTCTAAAAAAAAAGAAATCAAAACTAAAGCATAAAAGGTTCTAAAAGCTGATAAATACAAACAGAATAAACACAGTCCATTGCTGAACAATGATTCTTAACAGAAAGAACACTCCTCCTCAATTGTCAGAAAATATTCCCAGTTATAATCAATCACACTTGCGTTCCTTTTGATGGTGGGAAGGAATCTCTGCATTCCTACTTTTGCAAATCTGTTGTTCAGATTTGTTGATCCAAGGTAAAAAAAAAAAAAAGAAAAGAAAAGAAAAGAAAAGAAAAACCTTCATTATTTTGTTCCACTCAAACACACCCATAATATAAAGACACCCCTGCTTCCAACAGCTTAATTACAGGAAAAGGCAAAGAAAAGTCAACAAAACCTATTTGATGCTTACTGTTCATGGAGAATACTGTAATCAACATTGTTTTAAATCCAAGATGCTAGCCTGATCTCTTAATAAGGAAAACTCCATTAAGTTATCTGTGAGAACGCCAAGTTTTAAGAACTTTATACCTCAAAAAGGTGAACTAGAAAAATTAAAATAAAAAACTAACAGGTTCACAAAGACTTGGGCTTCAAATTGAATTTGCCACAGTTGGAAATCCCTCACTTTAATCATTCCCAGCAACAACTATTTTTCCAAATTTGGTGGTCATGACTGACAAGTAGCCAGATATAGTCACTGGCCCAATACATTTTAATGTACCTTGATTGAGGCAGCCCTGGTTCGGTAGTAGTAAAATTCAATAAACATGCTCAGTCTCAGCTTTTTCCTGGTTTCATTAATTGCTTCAGAACCATCCTTAAATGGGTTGCTTTCACAGCATTTTCTCTTAGAATTTTATGCCACCCCAGGCTGTTCTCTAGATATTGTCTATCACCTGCCTGCTTAAACATTCTAAAATGAAAGTCTTGAATTCCATCTCTCCTGGGTAATGCAACTTTCATCTACCTCCTGCCACCCATGCTCTTGCTTAGATAGATCTTGTTCCAAACTCAATACATCTAGTCCTACCACACAGCTCATCCTTCCACCATGCTCCTTTTTCTGTGTTCTGCCCCAATTTGTTTATTACCACTGAGTCTTATTTGAAGTTCTGGTGCTCCATACCCTTCACTCTATGCAGCTACTTCTCTTTTACCTTCCTTATGCCTCATGTATGTTTATTAATGCAATCTCAAAGGAATTTTAGTTATCGGAATACAAAGTATCTTCCTAGCTGGCAGTCCATGCAACTCTAAGTCGTCACTAAAGCTCTGCACTAAATCAACTCAAAGCAGCCAAGTTGATCACAGCACAGGTTCTCCCCACTGACTTAACCCCTAAAAGTCCCATGACCTTATGGGAGTAATGTGAGCTTTCCTCAAGTATGTTGGAAAAAGATAGAGTAGTAACTGAAGCTACCTCCCAGGGTTACTATGAAGATTAAATGTGTTGATGCCAGCCCATAACAAGGTATATAGCACACACTGAAGCCTCAAGTAATGCAACTCCTTCTAGATACCCCACTGCCATGAAGCTCTAAACACAAATGACAATATTCTCTGTGACATACAGCCCACCTACACAAACACCTCCTCTCTACCCCACACCTGATGTCACAGTGCCATGATGTAACCATCTACAGCTGCTTATAGTTGGCTAAGAGATCTAATCTTCCTGTTCCTAAGCTCTGGTGTTTAAACCACACTTTTTACCCAATGTGGTACTCTCCACTCACAGTTCTCCTACACGAGGTAGCTCAGATACCCCTTCTAGGAAGCTCTGACCAACTGACATCTTCACCTGAGATCACCTGTTCTTTATTCAACTAATACCAGTTATTAAGAAATCAAATCACTTAGAAGTGTCACACATACTGATGTTCTTACAAAAGTTCTTACAAGTACTGAATCCTTGTGTACAAGCTCCAACAGGACAAGGAGTAGATTCCAAACACAGCACAGTATCAATTTCAAATGTTTAAGTTAAAAACAACAACAATGCTTTTGAATGCCCAGGCAGTACCCAACTACCTCAGTCTGTAGAGCATGAGATTCTTAAAATGCTATTGACATTTATTTTGTGCATATACTGGGGGGAAAAAACTACTAAATAAAATGTATACCTTCTGTGGTGGTTTGAATAAAAACAGGCCCATAAGCTCATATATTTGAATGTCTAGTCCCTAGTTGGTGGCACTGCTAGGGAAGGATCAGGAGAGGCAGCCTTGTTGGAAGAAGTATGTCACTTGGGGGAAGGCTTAGAGATTTCAAAAAATTTCTGGCATTCCCAGTGTTCCTTCTCTGCTTCCTAATTGTGGATCAAGATGTGAGCTCTCAGCTGTTCCTGCCACCATGCCTTTGCTCCATTATCATGGATTCTAACCCTCTGAAACCACAAGCACAATTAAATGTTTTCTTTTTAAATGTTTAATTTTAAAATGTTTCTTTTGTAAGTTGTCATGGTCATGGTGTTTTATAATAGCCAATAGAAAAGTAACCAGGAGTTCAAGGTCATGTTCAGCTCAAAAAGAAAGTTCCAGTCCTGGCTACAGAAGACCTGTCTTAATACAATTAATAATGCTACTTTTTTTTTCTGAAACTAGATTATGAAAGAAAACCAAGTCCTGGCATACATACAGGTTTTTAGAGGCAGATGACCAATGCTGAGCAAAAACTGAAATATTTGATATGGCTGTAGCTTGGATCCCCCTCTCACCACTCACAGTGTTCCCCATGTGGAACACTACTCAGATGCAGAGCTGCCATTCAAAATGAGTCACAGCACCATGATTATCATGCCATGGCTGAAAAGACAGGCTCTGATCAACATAGAAAATACCTATCAATGTCCACACCACAGGTTACAATGGATTTCAGCATGATACACTGGACTCTAAAGCCCTAACTGTACTACATCACACATACAGCAATGACTGCACAATTTTAAAAGAGCATTACATGTTTGCCAGCTTTTACGCAATCTATTGGACAAATATCAGTGGGGTACAGACTCTGACACCACAGAATAATTCATTATTTAGGGAACAAAGACTTTATGGATAATCAGTATAATTGTTAACATTCTTAGTACCATCCTGTGACTTCCTGAGAACAATCCTACATACACCTCAAGAGAAAAAGCAGCCCTAAAGCCAGGCACAGAACCTAAGACCCAACCTGTCCATTTGCTATTTCCAGTCTACAGCTGCACAATGGCATAAAAATCTTGTGGAACACTGGTGTGGCTTTTCACTTTTTTCATAATTCAAAAACCTAAAAGGAAAAAATAAAATAAAACTAAAAACCTAAAGGGGAGGGGCAGCAAATGTATTTGCAGTTTTCTCCAACTTGGATTATGTCAGCCTTAACCATGGTTATAGCAGTTGTTTGTTTTTCATTGAAATAGAATACACTCAAAACAGTGGCTGCCTCCCTGGCAATATACTTGACATCTCTGTGAAAAGTTGTTAAAAATTTAAGAACTTAAAATTCTTTTAGAAAACAAACTCTCTTCCTCAAATTTGCACAGTAACAGAAGTTCTAACAGTGCCATCCCATGTAACTATAACCCATTAGGCAAGTTTACATTGCTCTTGATACACGCTTTTCTAGTACTCCTGTACAAACTTACTGGCTTAAGCAATGTATATGTATTTCACACTTCTGGAAGTCACATCTGAAATTGTCTCATCTGACTAACAGAAGGACAAACACGGGGCTGCTTATTTCCAGACACTTCAAAAAGAACTTGTCTCCCTCCTGCCTTATACTACTTCTACAGGGTCTCAAAGTCCTTGGTTGAGAATGAGCACTCACCTTCAAAGTGAAAGACAAAAAGCCTGCTGAATCCTCACTGGGAATCAATCACACTGACTTCTTTAGTGGTCACTTGAAGCTCAATGTGATTGATATTCTTTTTACCTGCTTCTCCCACAGCACATGATACAAACAAAAAGGCAGAGCTTCAGTGCCTGCAACCGCTTCTAGCTTCCATCTCAAGCCTTTCTGTGAACTTCAGTTTTACTTTAACTGGATTTCACCTGTGCAATGGGACTCAAAGCAACAGCTGTAGATTTGTACCACCAAGACCCATGCAATGAGCATAAACACAAACTCACCTGCCTATGAGTCACTCAAGGAATAACAAAGCATTGGGTGCCAGTACAGCAAGTGCTGAGACCAGTCCAGGGACCTCCTCCAGAAGTGGGTTCATTTCTGGCTAGCAAACACCCGTCAGATGACCCCAGGTGGGTCCAAGACTCGATATCACCCAGGGAGCATTGAGCAAAAATGGTCACTTCACTGTTAGTGGAGTCATCTACTCACTAGAGAGATCCCTCCTCCCAATTCTGCACAGAGATGCTAAATGAGCAACACCAGAGATAACACCATCGTCCAAACAACCTTTACATCTACACTGTCCCACCACTTCTGCTTTAGTACTACTCTTTAAATAGTAACCTCCACGATCCCTAATTAAACATATTTGCTTGGGAAACATGGGGTAGCTCCAGTAAAAATACTTTTAACCAAAATTGCATACTGCTGGAACATGTCCAAGAATGGAGTCATGTGAGAAGAATTCTGAATGCCTCTTGTGAGAAAACTCCAAGAAATCACAAGTCTTGTAACATCAGTTTCTTCAAAAACAGAGACCTGTTCTTGGAATGGCTTCATGTTCCTCTCAGGTGTGGCAGATAGGAGTGTTTACTTAAGATTATTCATTACAACTGGCTATTGTTGTCTGTTTATATATCTCTATGGAAAAACATGTTTTTGCCACGTGCAGCTTGTCCTTGTGAATCTACAGCTTGAACTCATGAGAAGTTTGTTAATGTGACCTCTCTTAACCCTCAGAGGATAAATGTCTGATGCTTTGACTAAAGTTGGCTATTGCATGAGTCTTTATTTTAAGGCTCCATTCACCCCGGCTCTACTGTCTTGATAGTGTTAGATGACAGAGCAGTGTTCTTCATTATCAGGATCATATGTGACAAAAGCTTATTTACATAAGGAGTCTACAGCAATTGATCTGGCTTGACAAATATACTTGATGTATTTCTAGTGTCGATTTTTATAATGCCACACATTTTATTTGGGTCTTACTAACTTTTGTGGCTTTCCCTCCTATCTACCTCATGAAAGATTTTTCTCTAGCATGACCATACTATTTCAAGGCACAACTATATACTATCTATAAAATAAGCTTATAGCTAACTGGTTCTGATGTTTAGTTCTAAGGAGACCCAAGAACTTAAAAACAAAGAATCTTAAAATTCATGTAACTTATGTTTAGTATGGGGAGACAAACACACAGGGTTGGGGCCACTGACTGAGTCAATGGTAGGGCAGTACTTTGAGACAAGATGTATGCTTTACAAGCATTTATAGAACCACATGAAAATTCAGAATAAATGAAGAATGTGAGTGAATAGGGGCTTAGATTTGTTCAATTTATTAGCCTATGGTTAATACCCACATGTGTGATCCTAGCAGTTACCTTCTTTTTGCTTCAGTTCTCAAATCTCTCTTCATGTGGGTGGGTACCAATGACTTGCTCACAGCAGTGTGAGGGGGTTCAAAAGCAATTCAGACAAAGCTCACAGCAAGGTGCTGAGCCAAAAGTACCTACCTGACAGATATCTTCTTTTTTATGTTGACAGTATAACAATAATAAGTTGACAATTTCCAAAAAGGTATCATGAGGATATAATATGCCAATACAGTAAAGCACAACTATAAACACTGCACTTGGAAAGCAGAGGCTAGGAGTTCAAGGTCATCACTGGCTACCTGGTAAGTTTGAGGCCTGGAATACATGAGACCCAGTATCAAAAAAAAAAAAAAAAAAAAGAAAGAAAGAAAGAAAAGAAAAGAAAAGAAAAGAAAAATCCTCTCCTACAGTCTATTATAAGGAAAATTCCTTAGACCAATTTAGTAAGATATAGCATACCTCTGTACAGAAAAGCAAAACTTAAAGGAAAACGAAAACTAGGGTCTTATAAGATCACTCAGCAGGTGAAGACATGTGCTTCCAAGCCTAGGGACCTAAGCTCAGTGCCAAAAACCCCCATGGTAGAAGGAGAAAACTGACTTCTTCACATTGTTCTCTGACTTCCACATGATTGATGTTGCACCTCCCACAACACCTATCCCCACTAGCCACATACACACAATAAGCACATTTTTGTACTTAAATCAAGGTTTTGATTTAAAAAATTTTTTTAATTGGGCAACTTATTAGAACCCAACTAACAATGTGATCTGACAGCATGGATCTGTCTCAGTAAACTGAGACTTGGAAAACATTAGCTAACTAAGACTTCATCAATAAACATCACAGTGATTACAGCCTTAGGAGCTCTACACTCAGCCAAAGCTGCACCTGTATTACACTGCATACTGGCTAGGTCAGTTGGGTCCAAGGCCAAATTCATGGTTTTCCACAAACTGTATTTAAAAGAATCAACAAACAAAAAGGTTTTTTTTCCTTCCTAAATACCATAGTCTGGTGGTTTTGCATAACAATCACTTGGCTTTCCTTTTAATCCATTTCAGCTCTGAACACCCACCAACCTTCTTTGCCACGCTCTACGATTTCCATTAGTAATACCTTCCTGAGACATCTGCCAGAGGTGGTAAAGCAGCTGTATTGACTCTGGCTCTGAATCTGCTCAGACCAAGTGTGCAGACTCCTGAGGGTCTCCTCTCGCCCTCTCCACATCCCTCAAGGAAAGAGAAAAAAAGAGAACTATTTCCCTCAGTCTGAAAAAACAAGATGCTGCAATCACTGGCCTCGAAACAACTCTAACCTGAAAACTGTTTGATTAAATACCGAACATGAACTAGTTTTTACATGGAATGCCTCTTACCATATGACTGAAGACACAAGCTAGCACTCATATACTAAATTGCTCAGTGAGCAGTTTGTTACTCAGGGTAAGAATACTAAGCTTAGTTTAGTTTGTTTACTTAAGCATCTATTAAGAACTGACTGGGCCAGGAGCTGTTGGGCAATAGAGACAGTGGGATATGAGAGAATCAGACTCAAGAATCTTCAAATTTCTCTCTTTAAATTCGGGGCGTGCGTTTCCAAAAATACTAAAGATTATTGCCCAACTTCAGCCCAATAATTATACTAGTCACTTCATCCCAATTCAAAACTTCAAAGCATACACATCACTTAGTTTTCTGAATTTTGGAATATCCAAATGGACTGAAAATGTTCTAACAGATGTGGGATACGTAACTGTTTTCAAAGAGTTTACATAACAGTTGAATAAAGCACAGATACTTGAAGAGTTGAACTGACTGAAGTGGTAGTTAACATTAGAGGAGAATAAAAGACAAAACTGGCTCATCTCTATTCTGATCACATTGGGAATACTGCAAAGGCTTTAAGAGAGGAAATAAGATGAGTTTTCCATGGGAAAAAAGAAATGTACTCGCATTTCATCTCCACCTACCAGCTTATGGCTCTTCTGAGCACATGTGCCCAGGGCTGGGGTATGTCAAAATCAGAATGGTTTATGGCTAAGATGAAGTAAGAAAGAAGAAGAGGAGGAGGAGGAAGAGGAAAAGGAAGAGGAGGTATGGAGATGACAGAAAGAGAACATCAGAGTGCATGAGGGAAGCATCATATCTTATGTTCCTTCCACCAAATAAGCTTCAATGGTGTGAAACGTCAAGAAAAATGATGGGCCTTTCCATGGCAAATATATTTCAAATCCATAGATTATATAATTGTTGAAAATACTTCTGAGATTTTATTTTGTTTACTTACAAGGTAATATTTAAAGAAAACATAAAAGAGGAAAGTAGCAAGAAAATTGCACTCATGTCCCTGTTTCATTACTTGACTCATTGATTTGTGCATATGTTAGAATCTTTGGGTCAGGAAGAGAAATTGTCCATCAGCCACTTTGTCTTCAGAAGGCTGGGCAGGAGAGGGCATCTTGTATCTGATCACTCCAGAAAAAGAACAATGCTGTTAGAGCTGAGAGAACAAGGCATAATGCACCTGGGTTATCTGCAAATCATCAAGCAAACAAAGAAATGGAATGACCTATACATGAATTCTAGACTACTTATTGAAAAAAAATAACACAAACTCTCATCTGAAATTTTGTTTTCATCTATCTCATCAAGATTAGAAAGAAATACAAAATGAGTAGAAAAATTAGACTAAACACAAGAGCATGCCTGCTCCCTTCTCAGGAGCTCCTGTGACCAAAGATCTCAGCAGTTGCTAGAGCTAGAGCTCCAATTTGAGTTAAGGTGCCAAAGTCTGGATCAAAGCTAGACTTAGATGTCTTTAGGAAGAAGTGCATGTATAAGTGGGTAAAGCCACTCTCTTGGAGACATGAAGCAGCTGAGAAACTGTTTTTTGTGCCCTTCTTAAGATACTTAAATGCAAAATATTTAAAAACCTCTACCAACCATGTTTGAAACTCACGATATATTTTACTGCCTATGTTGAATGGAAGAGACCACTCCATAAAGGGCAAATCTCTCATATTCCTTATTGGCACCTGATAAGAAAATAGCTTATGACTGATATATTACTATTTCACTATTAAACCATTAAACCTTTAAAATAGGTACATTAGGTTATTTAAATCTAAACCTCCAGCATAGTACCTGTTATACAGTAATGAATTAGATTTAAAGATTGGTGGGTGGTAGGATTTGAGCCCTCCTACTGAACATCAGACATTTCTGTATAGTCACCTATCTTTTGGCCTTATGCCTTTCTCCTCAGCTTCTACAACTATATAGCAAGGTCTCCAGACTAATGCTGCCTGCTTCCCATCATACATTCCCTATATGGCAAGATGCCTTTTAATGAATTATAGTATCTGACCTCAAGTAAACAAATTGTAGTCTCAGTAAGTCTGAACCTGGTCAATACTAACCACAGCAATGGTTCTTAAACTTTAGTCTGCACAAGAACCATTCAGAAAGCTTGCTCCAACAGGTCACAGAAGAATGGGAGCAGTTGCACACACCTGTAATCTCAGTGCTTGGGAAGCTGAGGCAGAAGCACTAAGAGTCAGGGGCCAGCCTTGGCACCATTACCTCAACGAACACACATCAAGGTTTAACTCAGCTCATTTCCCACTGTTTCCAAACTCTCATAACTCTGTTCAGATTGCACCTACTGTGAGACAATGCACACCCATTTTTAACAACAGTAGTTTCTTCTTCATTGTCTAGAGTAGATTACTACTATGATTCAGAACTCTATACACAATACAGCCATAAAAAGTGGCTTCTTCTGCCCTGAGGAGACAGGATAAGCTGGGGTTGGATGGAAGGGAAGGAGGTCCTCCCCTGTTGGTAGACTTGGAGGGGGCGGGGAAGAAGGAGATGAGGGAGGGAGTGGGAGGGTAGGAGGGAATGGGGGAGGGGGCTACGCCTGGGATTCAAAGTACCTAACCTGTGATTGAGATAAAAATAAATAAATTTTAAAAAAAAAGTGGCTTCTTGGAAGGAGAGGAAGACCTCCCCTATCAGTGTACTTGGGGAGGGGCATTTGTGGGGAAGGGGGTGGGAGGGTGCGATTGTGAGGGGAGGAAGGAGGGAGCTACAGAGGGGATACAAAGTGAATAAAGTGTAATTAATAAAAATTAAAATAAAAATATTTTTAAAACAAATTACCAATAAACAAAAAGAAATATAATAAAATAAAATGTTTTTAAAAGTGGCTTTTTACATGCCACTTATTAGCATGTGCAAGGATTTGTTCTATTATCAACCTGGACAGTTTAAGAAACACATAGGGATTAGTAAGATATATCATTGAGTATGTCTGCAGGGGCTCTCCCAGAGAGAAGTAATTCAGAAAAAGAACTCTGAGTGTGAACAGCGCCATTTCATGGGCTAGGGTCTTGGATTGAATAAGAGGGGAAAGGAGAAGGCAAGCTGAGCACCAGAATCCATCTCTCTCTGCTGCCTGAATGTAGATATTATGTGAGCAGCTTCCTCACACTCCTAATGTCCCCAGCCACTCTAGCAGTCAACCTCTCCACACTGTTGGAACTTCAAACTGTGAGCCAAATCAAATCCTTCCTTCTTATTTTTATCAAGTATTTGATCAATAGCAATGAGAAAAATAACTAATACTACAAGGACATTTTTCTGTATATATTAATGACAAAAATGCAAATAATATAGAACATAACCAAAATAAAATAATTTATGTTCAACATAAGTAGATGGATATATGTTGTGGGGTATATAACTTTTCACTGGTTTTAAAATGTTCTCACAAATGTTTCCTTAAAGCTTCGTAGAAATACTGACTTTATTGCCCATGCTTACTCTCACTGACCCCACTGACCCCCAAGTGAGTGTTTGGCAATGGGGAAGGAAGCACAGTGTCTGAATGCCCAAAACTAGCCTGGCCTTCATATCTGGGAGATGGAGACAACAGCTGCCCTAAGTGTCTTGGAGCAAGCAAGGAAATAATCGGTCCTCTTGAAGACTCTTAAGAACCAGTGCACCACAAGGCCTGAGAGACACTGATTAACTAATCACCTCCACTTGGAAACTCAGTTTTTTATTTGTTTTTGCATGTTTGTCTGTTTGTTTTTCCATTTACTGCTACCACAGTCAAAAAGCACAAGGAACCTACATATTAAAGTTTAATGTGATTGAGTTTTTATAGCATATGATACAAAAGGAAAGCACCCTTGAGTGACTTCGAATTCACTCCAACTAAAGCAGACATTCCATTCCTGCCAGCAAGAATCTGAGGAAGGCATGCCAACTCATCTCCATAGCCCTAACACACAAGCTACCAGTAGTGCCATAAAGGACAGCATTTGGAATCCCTTGTCTTCATATTGCCTGGTTATAAATATCTTAAGTATACAAGTACATAGCTAAGTAACTTACCAATTCAAAAAGGATTTACTAACTGTGTGCCAGGCACAGCTGAAGTGATTGGAATATAAACCCTCAGCAAGTGTTCGCCTAGTGGGCACTAGTGAGAAAACTCACACGTTGCTAAGGTAGAGACACACTCTGTTACTATGATAACCCAGAAAAAGAAACATCACAGAAGGGCAGGGAGAGCTAGTCCTCATGGGCAAACAAAGCTCTAAGCATACTCTAGAGTCCTGAAAATTATCTGGGCTCCAAAGGCCTGCAAAGCATCCACACCCTCTACTCACTTGAGGTTTCAAAAAACACATATCATCTAAAAGAATAAACTTACTTTATCTTAAAGAGATATCACAAGTTGCATTTTTGCTACAAAGCCACCTTACTGATAGGAACTATGAAAATAAAAATGACAACTTAAATTACAGACATTTCTTCAATGAGTCTCTGTTTATGCTAAAAATTACAAACCAGTTTGAACTCAACTGTAACCAGCAGACAACAAACCCCTTATTATCCATCCTCCAGCCAGCCTAATGAACTGTTGGACAAGGGCTCCAGGCAGCAAGCCTCCCTCTGCCAGTTCTAGGAACATCAGTACCTCGCCTCATGACAGTGACTAAGAGCTAAACACTTGGTAGCTTTCCTGCAGTAAAGAATAGAATCACATAACTGCATCTTAGAAAGGTGCAACAGGTTGAAATAGACTTCTAAATCAAGTATTGTTCAGGAGTGTGTCGTGGTTAGCACTGCTCTAACAGGCTCATGGTAGATGCTCCACTGTGAAAAGTGACTAAGGTGCTGGACTTAGCTTTGTGGAACCTGTTTTGAAACCTCAGCTGCCAGCATCATAAAGTCTGCTCTAACTTTGTCAAATTTCACTAATGTTGGAAAAGGGAAGTTCAATAGTAAACAAAAATGAGAAAGGTTTAGAGAAGAATAGCAAAAATTACTTTTTGTAGCCAATATACACACCTGATGAGGCAGCAGGTGAATGAAACTCCCAGGCAAGCCTCACTACATATTAAGATTCTTTATCAAAACAAAATAAATGAATAAATAAACAAACAAACATAGTAGACCAGCAAATCCTTGTACATAATGCAATTTTACTCTTGCTCCACAGGTTATAATCTCAGAATATTCCTGCAACAAATTTAAAAAAAGAAACAGTTATTAATGAGAAACCACTGACTAAAATACAAACAAAAGATAAATTAACCTGGAAATAGATAAAATTGATCTTAACATGATAACAAATTTAAAAGAATTAGATACTAAAGTACATCCCTAGCAGAAAGTAACAGAATGAAGCTATGAAGGTTAATCATAAAGTTCTTTGAGGAAGGGTTGCCAGAATTTTATTTCCCAAATTGTATGTCCAAAGAGATTCTTTTGCTAGAAAACAGAAGCAATGTACCTAAAGAAATGTACAATGAATCACTTGAGTCCTCCCTAGATTGGTCTTTTAAAAACCTTAGTCTGTAACACAAGCTATCATCTAGCTACTCAGGAGGTGAATTGAGATTGCAAATTGAAGGCCTGAGTGAGATTCTATGTCAAAATAAAAGTTTAAAAGGAGCTGAGAAAATACCTCAGTGGTAGAGGGCTTTTCCACATGCATAAAAGCCCTAGGCTCAATCCCTATGACTGAAAAAAAAAAAAAAAAAGGATCTGAGATAGATGACAAGACTCTGAGCCAGCCTGGGCTATTGAGACAGTATGGAATACTGTCTGAAATACATTTAAAAACAACTCAGGAGGAAAGGTAGGAGGGTTGGTACAGCTCAAGGCTACCAAACAAGATCCATTGCAGAAAAAAAGTTAGTGGTTTTTTTTTAATTTTCAGAAAAGAAATCAAACTCCTAAGACAGAAAGAAATGAAGTAACAAAAATAGGAAGAGACAAAAGGAAGACGAGAGAGAGAGAGAGAGAGAGAGAAAAGACAGACAGACAGACAGACAAACACTGATCCATGGGATCGTTCAGTTTTCCATTAAACTTAATCCTTAGTCATGTTAAAATAAATATTAATAACTGATAACATTCAATTAGTGCTGAGGATGCACTGCCATTGTCTTAAGGGCTCTACATTTGTACTCAATCTATGATTGAGATACAGTTGTGATCCCACTTTACAGGTGAGAATGGATGTAAAGACACGTCAAGGTATTCAAACACAGACAGCCCAGAGCTGTAAGAATGAAAAGCAACACTGTAACATCTCACACTGAAGGTGCTCCCCTTCAGTCCCCTTCAGAGCCCCATCTGCATAGCTGAAAGAGCAAGGCTTTGCCCTGGGCTTCAGGATGAAGCTGGCATTCACAAAGTGGAAGACAGGTTGTCATCTCCTTAACAGCCACTATACACAAGTAGCAGCGAACCTTGGTGGTCTCTCTGCTAAGCACAGCCTGAAGCTCACCAAAGTGAGTCACTGGGAGAGTTTCTAAGTGAAAAATGGGAAATGTCCTAACGTAGAACAGGAAAGGGTTATGTCAAAAGAAGCTACTCAGCTAAGACACTACTTACATGACTCTTTGAGACAAGCTGACCACTCTACATCCTTGAACATTGTTTTCCAGTTTAATCTGATCTAGCTGGATCTGAATGAAATTCTTCCCAATCTTTACTGAAGTAATAGAGGCTTGAGTCCCTTCCCCAATAATTGCTACCTGGAGCTATGTCAGACCATTGGAAGGGGAAGTCCTGTGCCAGTGAGTGATTAGTTGATGCTGAGCCTCTCCACTGACTGGATGACATCTCTTACAGCCCTCAGGGACTATGCTGAAGCTGAAGATAGTTTGCTTTCTTGGCCATAAAAGAAAAAATAGAAGGAAATTGTCTCCAGTTTGTTTCTGGCTCTTATGGTTTGTACAGAAAATCAAAGATGTTCACATAATGGACTCCATCACTAATCCAAGAAAGAAAATACCTAAACCAATGACGGTACATACTTATCACCTTTCAGAATACCAATGTTTTTTTTTTCTTAAATAATTACAAATAATTGTTTGTATGTAAAATATTCTCTATAGAACTGTATGGTGTTCTTTCTAATTAAGCCTTAAAATATTCTATATACTTTAAGTTGTAATTATATCCCTACTTAATGTTAACTATTTTAAGTAATTAAAAGATTAATTATAGACCGTGGAAATTACAAAAAGTAAAATAATAACATGTAAAATACCATCATGAATAATTAATTGACCTCTTTGATTTGGTTCAGATCAGCAAAGCTACACTAACAGACTCTAAACTCTCCTGTTATTCTTTATTATGAGAACATTTTTATTAAGTAAATTAAGTATGTGGTGGCCCAAAGCAGAAGTTCAGAATATCCATTTAACTCTGCCTTAAGAGTACAAGTAGGGGACTGGAGAGATGGCTCAATGGTTAAGAGCAATTAACTGGCTGCTCTTCCAGAAGACCCGGTTCAATTCCCAGTACCTACATGGCAGCTCACAACTGTCTATAATTCCTGTTTCAAGGGATCTGACACCCTCAACAAACATACATGAAGTCAATGTACATAACACCAATGTACATAAAAAAATAAAAATAAATAAA
>CM053760.1:35986181-36089485 GCA_028658305.1 Pachyuromys duprasi | reverse complement strand
GGGGACTGGAGAGATGGCTCAATGGTTAAGAGCAATTAACTGGCTGCTCTTCCAGAAGACCCGGTTCAATTCCCAGTACCTACATGGCAGCTCACAACTGTCTATAATTCCTGTTTCAAGGGATCTGACACCCTCAACAAACATACATGAAGTCAATGTACATAACACCAATGTACATAAAAAAATAAAAATAAATAAATAATTTTGGACTGGAAAGATGGCTCAGAGGTTAAGAGTACTTGGCTTCTCTTCCAGAGATCCTGAGTTCGATTCCCAGCAACCACATGAAGGCACAGAACCATGTATAATGAGATCTGATGTCCTCTTCTGTCACACAGGCATAAGTGCAAATAAAGCATATATATATACACACACACATATTTTTTAAACTACTAGTGAGAGGATACACTTAGTCCTGCTGTGACTTGAGGGACCAGGGTGGTTTGGTATCGCTTAGTGGTAGGACCCCTCTCTGAGAAGAAGAGGAGGGAGGAATGGGAGGGAGGGGCGCATAAGGGCAGGACTGGGAGATGAGGGGCAGGGTACTGGGATCAGGCTATAAAAAGATTAATTTTTTTTCAAAGTTCAAGTGAACATTTTCTGTTAGTTGCTTTCTTCTGTAAATACCCCAAAGCTAAGGCATGGCTTTTCACTGCATTATGGAGCCATCTTGTTATAGTGAGGGTCTCTAGGATGAGGTAACAGGGCAATGGGGAACAGAAAGCTGGAGGAGGAGGGTTTCTTGCCCTCAAGAAACTCAGTCAGGTCAAACAAAAAGTAAAGCCTACAGCCACAGAATCCAGGCCAGAGTTCCCAGGCCCCACCCACATGCCAGCTGCTCTGGAGCACCTCAGGAAACCAATCCTGCACAGGCAGCTGCAGGGCTGGGAACACAGAGGACTCAGCTCTGAGTATGCAGACCTGCTGAGGAGAGAGGTAGTGGTGCAGAAATCAGTCTTCTGGGACCGCTCCCCTTCTGCTGCTGACAGCTTCTCAAAGCGAAGTATCTATTCAACCTGCCCTCTTATCTCTTTTCACTGTCCTTCCTAACTCCTAAGGAAGACTCCCAGACCAATATCAATTCTGTTCTACTGACTAAAATAATTTACAAAATCAATTTACATGATTTAAAATATTAAGTTAAAATTAAAATAATTCACATAAATTATTGAAATTATTTCACCTGGGCATGGTTATGCCTGTAGTATCTGCACTGGGGAGACTAATGCAGGTTTAACTACACAGTGATTTACAGGATAGCCTAGACCACAAAGTGAAACCATGTCTCAATAAAACAACAACAAAAATTGTTTTCATTATTAACCTAAGTAACTAAAATAATTTTAATTAATTGTTAGGTCTCAAACTTGGACACATGGTTGAAGTGCTTATGAACATATCGAAGCAGAGTCTGGCCACTCACTGGTCGCCTTGAGCCCCCACCTGTTATGGAGATATCCTGGCTTCTACCCTAAACTCCAACAAAGGGACTGAACTGGGTTTTCCTTCCCCCAGCTTTTCTAATTCCTATATAGCCCAGCCATTTGGATTCACTGGTCTCTTGACCACTTTGCCTTTTAGCTACTGCTATTGGTTCCCACCATCCTGGCCTCTTGGCTTTCCCCTCTCCCCTCCTGGTTCAGTTTGTCAGTCAAGTTCATTCTTCATTCTCCCAGATGCCTCTGCCTATGCTCTCCCTTATAGCTATAAAAAATAAAAATAAAAATAAAAAAACAAAAAACAAAAACAAAACAAAACCAAAAACTTCAAACTCTTAGAAACAGTCATGTCCTCCTTTTATTTCTTTTTTTCATTCATTAATAACTTACTCAAAATAACTAAGATAATAAGCATCACTTGCCTTTGTACACTGTGCTTCACATATTTTGGAAGAAAGTAAGATGTCTTCTACAAAAATATATTCTGGACTCTTATTTCCTAAGCTTTTATCAGTCCCTTGGAGGCTATATAGTTATAGTAATCTCTACTACAATTGGATCTGCAGAAGATTATTTCATGTGCAGGATGTCCATTGTACACTTGTGATCACACCTGATACACAGCTAACTATGAATACCAGTACAGCTTAAATAGGTCCCTTCATGACAAGTAATGTCTAGAGAGTAGGATAGCATTTAGTACCTCCAGGTTTCAAAGCTCTCAACACATCAGCAAACCACTAGAGGAAACAGAAGTATTTTTTCTTAACTATGTTTAGATTGATAGAAATCTTTATTATTATTAATTAGGTTTTTTACTTACTTTACATCCTGATCACAGCTCCCCTCCCTATTCTCTCCTCCCAGTCTCTCCCTCTCTCTCTTTCCCCTCCCCATCCACACATCTTCCCCTTCTCCTCAGAAAAGGGGAGGCCTCCCATGGATGTCAACCAGCATTAGCATATAAACTTGCAGTAAGATTAGGCGAATCTTCTTCTACTGAGGCTAGACAAGGCAGCCCAGTTAGGGAAAAGGGATTAAAAGTCAGGCAATGTCAGAGACAGCCTCTGCTCCAGCTTTAGGAGTCCCACATGAAGACCCAGCTGCACAACTGTTACATATGTGCAGAGGGCCTATGTCTCTCCCATGCAAGCTCCCTGGTTGGTGGCTCAGTCTCCATGAGCCTCTATGGGCCAAGGTTAGTTGATTCTGTAGGTTTTCTTGCGGTATCATTGGCCCCTCTGGCTCCTTTAATCCTTCTTTCCCCTTTTCCACTGGATTCCTCAAGCTCCCCTTAATGTTTGGCTGTGGGTCTCTGCATCAGTTTCCACCAGTTGCTGGGCGATGCCTTTTCTAATGACAGTTATGCTAGGCTTCTGTCTACAAGTATAGTAGAATGTCATTATGAGTATCAGGGTGGTCTCCCTCCCGTGGCATGGGCCTAGAACTGGGCCAGTCATTGGTTGGCCCTTCTCTCAAATTCTTCTCCATCTTTTTCACTCCTGCACATCTTATAGGCAGGACAAATTGTGAGTCTAAGGTTTTGTGGCTGGGTTGGTGCCCCAATACCTCCATTGGAAGTCTTGCCTGGTTACAGGGAATGGCCAGTTCAGGCTCCACATCCCCCATGGAGAGACCATCTCAGAAACCATGAAGAGGCTGTTTATCACACACAGCCTGGTGAGAGGAGGCAACTGGGAAGGAAACTGGCCATTTAGCACATTACTGGACATTTCAACTTTCACATGGTGCCTTTGAAGGGATGTGTATATATCTATTAAAGGCATTTAACTAATTGCTCCTGTGGAGTAGGATACAAGTCAATGTACAGATGCCATTACTTATTACCTTATTACTCATAAACTCTGAGAAATAGCAGTTTGAATTTCAAGTACAAACTTGCCTGCAGAAAGACATTTTAATTTCTTTTTAATTTCTTCTGTGAAGCAGGATCCTATGAGGAGCTTTCAAACTGCCAACCTGAATCAAGTATTACATGTGATCCAAGCTGAGCGCCATTGCTATGACTCACAGGCCTGGCTTGTGTTTGGCAACCTAATGATGCTGCATCACTATTCTTACCCTGACCAAGAGTACTGTTAAGTTCAAGTCTTCTGCAAAAACATGTTATTATTAACAATACCTGTAGCAGGCAGCAGAGATAACAAGTCAACAAGATCTGTCTAATCTGGTCTCCTGCTCCATGGGCTAAACACCACATACAATGACTCCTACCAAACATATAAAACTAAGATTTGACCCCCAAACAAGCCCAAGTGTCTAGAAATGATGCTTCCCCAACCATCCTTCCTCATAAATACAACAATCAGAATACATTTCTGCAGAGTGCATTACAGTCAGTATTGTATTGAATTAAACAGAAGATCTGAATTCAGATTCTGAGTGACCCCTCTACCTGAAGTCATCTACTGCCCTCAGCATGAGGTCAAATTTTCCCATATACTAGAGTAAGCAGGCAGGTGTTAGTGTGGTAAGGAAAGATAAGGGCAAGTATAATTCCCAGTCTTGTGTCCTGAAAAATGACAGCTGAACTCCGAGCCCAAGGCACAAGAGATAGCCCTGAGTTTGAGAATACTTAGGAACAGTCAGTGAATGATTCACTAAGGAAGGGAAGCCAAACACTGCAGACAACACCAGAGAGCACATATGTGCCTAGGGAAAGAAGTTGGAGTGCATGCTCCAAGTCATTGAGTTTAGACCCTCACTTCTAAAGTAAAAGTCCAGTGCTAAAGAACTACCAGACCAAATAGGCACCATTAGGTGGCATCTCTACATCTGCAAGGGACACAGGACAGGAGCTGACCCTGGGGCTTTCCTGCATCCACCTGTAGATAGAAAGGCCTGGCTAACCAAGCTCTGATGAACCATGGAATGTAGGAAGAGAAACAAGCAAGAAGTTATCTCTGGCACAGAGTGGAGTGGTAACACTAAACTAGACATTGTGTAGATAAATGACCATCAAGTCACACTAACTTAAGCTTTTCATAATGACTGCCTCTAAGAGCAACAGTCATAGAAATTAACTCAAGCAGCGCTTATCAAGAAATCTTACAAGTTGTTTCTCCAATCATTTCTGCCATTTTTAAGACAAATCAAACTACGTATTTTTGGTATCATCTACATTCTTAACTATATATAATAACTTTATTTTTTAAATATGGCACATGGCAAACCTAAAAGAAAGAAATCCCAAAGCATTTAGAGTGCCTTGCATACTTTAATTCTTCAGTCTGTCATAGTTCATCTTATCAGCTTGACTAGATTTGGAATCACCATGGAAACATATCTCTAGGTATATCTTTAAGACATTTCTAAAAAGGGTTAAGGAAGGAAGGAAGACCTACCCCAAATGTGGATGGCACCATCCTATGGTAGCTAGGGTCTCAGACTGAACAGAAAGGAAAAGGGAGGAAGGACACTGAACATCAGCATTCATTTCTGCTTCCTAACTTCAGGCACAATGGGACCAGTCATATCAGGCCCCCTCTATGATTTTCCTGCCATGATGGGCTATACTTTCAAACTGTGAATGAAAACAAGTTTTCTTCCTTTAGCTAACCTCTGTCAAGCATTTTGTCACAGCAATGACAGAAGCAACTAACTTTTTCTTAATCCACAAAAGTACAGTTTCAAATTAACTTTTTTAATTTCCAGATTTACTTTTATTTTCCCCATTTTTATTACACAAATGTTCAAACATATTAAAATGCTAAGAATAATACAATGAATGCTCAGATTTTCTCTATGTAGAGCCTTAATTGCTTAAGTTTTCCCTGTTCTTCCTCTGTCCATATATATGTATATATCTCATCATGAGCCCCAGCCAAGTGGAGGGCAGATAAGAGCCTCAGGTAAAGCAGGGCTGGACAGCAGCTAAGTGCTGAATCTGAGAAAATGTTTTCTAATAGAAACAAAATCAGAACTACTATGGAAAAGCATCTTCCTAATTACTTCCAAGCTAAGTTCTAAATGCATGCTTATTCTAGTTCTGGGTGGCAGGAACTCTTTAAAAATATATATGAACAGTGACTAGGCAACCAAGATGGCAAGCTCTCAATACATGTTTGATGAATATATAAATTTTTTAAGTGTATGAAAAGAACATGTTCTATTTAGGGAAACTGTATTTAATTTGACATCCCAACTATATCACTGTTTCTTCACACTGGCAGCGGGAAAAGTTTGCTTCAGGTAAATAGTTTTAGTGGGAAACCAAAAAGCTTTTACAAAGAATAAAATTATACTGCGAATTCAGTTACACATTACAATTTCAACTAAATATTTATGTTCTCAAAGCACATAACCCAAAAAGGCAAGCCACTAACATGATTGAACAGATGGCCTTGAACTTGACAACATTTTTTTCTCA
Organism: Pachyuromys duprasi; assembly: GCA_028658305.1. Taxonomy (NCBI): domain Eukaryota; kingdom Metazoa; phylum Chordata; class Mammalia; order Rodentia; family Muridae; genus Pachyuromys; species Pachyuromys duprasi. Next base: position 36,083,656 of record CM053760.1, on the reverse strand, counting down.
TTTATTTATTTTATTCACTTTATATCCTGTAGCCCCTTCCCTCTTCTCCTCCTAGTCCCTCTTTCTCCCCCTCCTCCTCCCTTTTTCCTCAGAAGAGGGGGGGGTCCCTTTCCCATCCACCCCAGCTCATCAAGTTGCATCAGGAGTGTTCTCTTCCCCTGTGCCCTGTCAAGGCAGTCTCACCAGGGGAAAGTGATCTAAAGACTAGCAAGTGAGTCCGTGCCCAATGTACTCCCCACTTCCCTTACTAGAATACCCACTTGAAGCCTAAGCTGCCTATCTGCTACATCTTTGTAGGGGGCCTAGGTCCAGTTCATGCATGGGCCTTGGTTGATGCTTCAGTGTCAGCTCTCCAAGGTTAATATTTAAATTTCAGATGCACTTTGACTGGAAGAAAGGGGTGCAAATCCTTTCATACCTTGCAGGTTCCAATTCCATTCCTGGGCTGTGCAACAAAAAAGACCTTTGTTACAGACCTACAGAAGTTCACATGGGGAAAACTTCCAGTCCTTGCTGGCCTTTTCATGTCTCTAAAAGATAAACTATGAAACTTACCAGTATTATTCTTAACCTTTTGACCATTAACATGATACAGGCTCCATGACCCTAAAACTGTATCTGCCTCTGTGACTTTTGTTATAAAATAAATATGTCCTCTAATGCAGCTAAAGCTACAACAGCTTCTAAAATGTTTGCTTCCCAGTTTAGAAATGCCTGCCTCCCAAGCTTCCGCCTCCTCTATGGAAGCTGCACTGGTAAACTGTAAGACACAAAACCAAGCAAGTGGGGGAGCATACCACAGATAACCAGGCAAGTGCTATGTGCTCATCACACATGTTATTCCAAAGAAACTAAGAAACAACTGGCATTGTCTCATTACTAATTTTTTTTAAGTAGTAATTGTGTATACATTAAGATCTTTGTATCCCAGCACATAATTGACACAGTGAGATCAGTTGGTACAGTAATTACTCTTTATCTCAAGATGAACAGCACAGAAAGGGTTTTGATAAAAGCCAGTAAATCATTTTGGATGTACCTTCTAGCATATTTAAAACTCCTATCCAGTATCAGAAAGCCCACACAGGGGGGCATTTGACTTTGTTAATGAAAACTAACATTTCACTACACGTAAAAGATTATAGAACATTACAAGTTTGGGATCTCCTTTAAATGTATAAATTGTACCTATTTTACAGATTAAACCAAGACCCTGATCAATTTAGACACTTAACCTAGGTCAACACATATCATCAGCATTGTTATACTTCATTTTGAGTATCAGGGTTACAGCACTACCCATTGGTATAATTAAAAGTCAACTTCCAAATGTGTCTAGAAAATTCTTCCTCTGTCTAGCTTGTATGGTTGAAGTGTCTCACTCTTGTTGACTCTGGGCATTCCCAGGGTGCCTTGCAACTCCTTCAGCCACCCCCATGCCCCTGTGTGTGTGTATTTCCTCCACAAGGCCACAAACAGGTGCTGGCCTCCTCTAGGGCACAGCAGCTGCCTGCACATTCCAACAGCTGGCAGGGCACCCAGGAAGCAGGAAGAAAGGAAGCTAATAAGCTGCATGAATGCACCATAAGGCCTTCTAGCAAGGTTGTAGAGAGTTTTGTCCTCCAGTGTTTTGACTAAGAAGTATGTCATGCAATAGCATAAGTATCCAAATATAAGAAAACTAAAGTTTACCAAAAACTTTACCGGGGATTTAATGGGACTAGCCACTCTATGTCGAGAACAACAGTCAGAGATAACTGGGCCACTGGCACTGGAGGAAAGACACCCTACAGCACAAGTCTTCCTTGAAAGATTATGAAGCAATCTCTTCCACTAGTGTCTCACCATATCAAAAAAAAATAAAAAATAAATAAAACACCTAACAATGGAAGGCAGAATAGAAGCCAGCATTTCTCAGGCCTCAAGAAGCAGAGACAGTACAGGAGGACAGGACAGGCATGGTAGCCCCAGCACTACCAGCATGTTAACTGAGTTTGCACATGAAGGACACATGGTCACACATGCATGAATATGTTAATCCCAATGGAACTTGCTTACTGTGACACATTTCATGTGGCACCCTAAGCCAGAAGCCCCTCTTCCTCTCAAAAAGGGGGTTCAAGATCATGCACAACAAATTAATTACTGCTAATAGCTTAAAAAGAGTTCAGTAGAGCTGGCACAGTAATGCATGCCTGTAATCTCAGCACTCAGGGAGGCGAAGGCAGGTGGATCTCTGTGAGTTTGAGACTGGCTTAGTCTACAAAGCAAGTCCAGGATATCCAAGGTTACCCAGAGAAACCCTGTCTTGAAAAAAAAAAAAAAAAAGGTAATTAAACCTCTTCAAAGATTTCAAAGTCACACCACATTCTTCTAGGTTATAAGTGGGAAAACACACCTTCGATAGTTCAATTTAACTACAGAGAATTCACCTTTAGGGCAATTTGCAGAGTAAGCCATTAATGTCCTTTTTTTTATAGTCTAGGTCTAAACAAAGCTACTCAATGACTGTGACTAAGACAGTAGTAACCTTCTTCTACATTTCAGACCCCATCAAGTACAAAACAAAGCCAGTAAACGTGCTAATAAGGCATACAGGGAACTCTGGTTACAATATGTATGCATAGAAACTCATTTGGCATTGCTTCTGAGTCTGGATCCCTCTTTATTGTCACTATTTCTGGGTCTTTGCTCCTAATTTAATGTTAATTACCTTGAAGATGACATTACCTCCTACCAGATCACATCAGAAAGATAATTCCTTAATAACAACCCTTCTCTCTTGCTGCTGATCAACTGTTGCTTCTTTTAGTCAATACTTGGATAAAGCAAATAAATTGATTTTTATTAGCCAATCAAAACTACTGCTAAGTTGGGCATAGTGGCACATGCCTGTGATCCCAGCAATCAGGGAGGCAGAGGCAGGCAGATTTCTATGAGTTCAAGGCCAGCTTGGTCTACAAAGTGAGTCCAGTACAGCCAAAGCTACACAGAGAAACCCTGTTTTAAAAAAACAAAACAAACAAACAAAAAAACATAACAAAAAACCCTACTGCTAGCTAATATCATTGCCTATATTAATGTTACAATGTAAAGGGGAAAATCATGTGTTGAAATTGATAAATGGTTTCATATCCCCTCTACCATGAGAAAAAAAAGAGCAAGAAAATTAGAAGTGATCTCATGATTTTATTTATTTATTTGATAAAATTCATCTATGTTTTATGGACAAAAAGGTTCTTTATAATAATGTCACTTTTCTACAAATTTTGTTTTGTTTTGTTTTTTCAAGACAGGATTTCTCTGTGTAACAGAGCCCTGGATTTGATATGTAAACCAGGCTGGCCTCAGACTCACAGAGATCTGCCTGCCTCTGCTTCCACAGTGCTGGGATTAAAGGTGTGTGCCACCATGTTCAGCCCCAAAAATGGTTTTAAATTCACTTAAAGAATAAAATATACAGATTATCCAACAGGATATACTGTATAATACTCAATATTTTTTGTACATTTCAATATTTTTGTGTAAGTTGGACAGAAGGACAATATTTTAAAAGCTTACTAATGAAAAAAACATAATTTCTTTTTAAATTTCTTTTACTTTTATTGAAAATATTCTTTTCTCATATAATATATCCTGATTATATTATATAACATAATTATATATTGTATTATATTGTATTGTATATAATCTGCTCCTCTCAGTCCTCCCACCTCCTCTCCCCTCTAGATCTACTCCTTTTCTGTCTCTCATTAGAAAAGAACAGGCTTCTAAGAGATAACAACCAAACATAACAAAATAAAATAGTATAAGATGAAGCAAAAACTACCATATTGAAGTTAGACTCAGCAACCAAATAGGAGGAAAAGAATACCAAGAGCAAACAACAAAACAAACAAACAAAAAAACATAACAAAAAAACCCTACTGCTAGCTAATATCATTGCCTATATTAATGTTACAATGTAAAGGGGAAAATCATGTGTTGAAATTGATAAATGGTTTCATATCCCCTCTACCATGAGAAAAAAAGAGCAAGAAAATTAGAAGTGGTCTCATGATTTTATTTATTTATTTGATAAAATTCATCTATGTTTTATGGACAAAAAGGTTCTTTATAATAATGTCACTTTTCTACAAATTTTGTTTTGTAGAAACAAAAAAGGCCTACTCGTTCTCACAGTCAGGAGTCTCATAAAAATAGTAAGCTAAGAGTTATATACTCAGAAGACCTGGTGCAGACCAGAGTAGGCCCTGTACTTGCTGTTTCAGTCTCTGTGAGCTCATATGGGCTTTGCTTAGTTAATTCAGAGGACCTTGTTCTCCTGGTGTCCTCCATCCCCTTTGGCCCTTAAACTCTTTCTACCTCTACAGCTGAGCTGTGAGGTGAGGGATTTGTTAAATACCTTCCATTTAGACTACCTTAAATGTGCTTACTAGTATGAAATCTTTTCTAGATAAGAAGGAAACCATTTTTCTTACCAAACCCATTTTAAAGAAATACTTATTTTGGTGTTTCAGCATTTGGCCTGTTTTCTTGGAAATATGTCATAATCAGTTTTCAGCAAATCCACAGCTCCAAATTAACATCATCAGAATCACTTGGAGGCCAGAAGTACAATTTACAGAGAGTTCTTCCTTTCTGAATGTCCTACATCCTCAGGTGTGGGACATAAAGGAGTTTCCAACTTCTAGCAGTCTGCCCAAGGGGAACTGCTGGTGAAAATGCTGGAACCACCACCACAGAAGTTGCAGAGCAAGTGTGCAAACTTCTGTGCAAACACAGTGACTATTGGATATCAAGTTAAACTCAAAAACAAAACAAAACAAACAAACAAAGAATGAATGAATGAAACAAGATCACAGTCATCTACAAATACCATTCTTACCTTGGACCTTTTGCTCACTAATTCTATTCAGAATGATAGTATGTAAAAGGATCTGCATCATGAACACACACGTGCATACACATGCACACAACATACCATGTCTATGGCCATCACACTATAGATGTCCACACACACACTAAAATCACACCAGGCACTCATGTTCCAGCATGTCTTCAACACAAAGAATCATCTCACCTCCTTATTTTTCTGTCAACTGCAGCTGATGCTTGAAAGAATATTTTGAGAAAAGAATGCAATACATACATATGTGAACTCCACTCTTCACCAACTAGCTGGCTCTCTAGGGGAGGAGTTTTGTTTTTGCAATATAATTGTTTTAAAGGGCTAGAGAGATGACTCAGTTGGTAAAGTGCTTGTTGTGCAATCATGAAGATATGAAATCAGATCCCCAGCACTCACATAAGAAGCCAACCATGGTGGCATGCATCTGTGATTTTAGTAATGGGAAGGGAGAGAAAGGCATATCCTTGAGTGATTTGGCAAGACTAGATGGCCAGTGAGCTCCAGGTTCAATAAGAGGCTTTGTCTTAAAAACTAAGAGCAAGAGAAAAAAGACCTCTGACCTCCACACACATGTACAGACAAAAAACACACAAAAAAGTTTATTGTTTTAAATCAAATGGAATAAAATGCTGCACCATTCCATATTTGTTATAAATATGTCATACAATAATAAGGTAAATGCAAACGTATCTACAACTTCACTTATGGGCACTATTATTCTAAAAGATAGAATTGAGCAGAACTTGAGAGAGAATAGAACTTGAGAGAAGTTTGACCTACATCTAATCTTTCATTAAGTCCAGTTAACTCAATAAAGGCAGGAACAAAAAGAAACGGGTCAGGCTTGCGGTGTACACCTTTGCTCTCTACAGAGGCAGGATGGTCTCTGTGAGTTTGAGGCCAGCCTGGTCTACAGAGCAAGTTCCAGGACAGCCAGTGCTACACAGAGAGACCCTGTCTTGAAAAAACAGAACAAAAACAAACAAACAAAAAACCCAATTCATTTGAAATGTTACACATAGCAATATATACTACTGGTTTTTCCTTGAGTTCTAAAAGGCTTTCTAAGCCTGTAACCTCTCTCTATCCTCAGATGAGACATTCTTTTCCAAGTTAAAAGCATTCATAGGCATTAGCAAACCAAATCCACTACACTGGAGTTTTTTAGATAGACTCAAGCAAGAGCAGCACTTGGTCTCCTGGGGCCAGAGCATTGTTACCTAATTTCCCATTCCCAAGACAAACCCAAATTTATTTATAAAATTGTGTTATTTGCTATCTATAAAAGCTGTCATTTAAGTATATAAAAAAACAAGAAATTTCTATAAAATATTAATTACTTGATGATGGTATTATGACTAATTTTGAAATAAACATATCTAAATGTCCCACATACTATTTTAATTATAAAAAGGCTTTTAAAGTCATTATAAATCGTTGCATATCCATCACAGGATCATAATTAGGGGGGAAAGGCAGAAGATGGGGGATAGGAAACCAACTAAAAGAAGTATATATGAAAATCCCATATAGAAACTTGTTATTTTATAAAGCCATTTTCCAATACAAATATATATATATATATATATATATATATATTTTTTTTAAAGGAGAAGGGGCCAGCAGGTAAAGGCTGTGCAGAGCCAACCACTTGAGTTTGATTCCTGGAACCCATGCTGGAAAAGAGAACCAAGTCCCAAAAGTTGTCCTCCGAACTCCACATATACTCCATGGCATGTCAATGCCTGGACTCATATAAACATCATACAAAAAGTAATAATAATAATAATAATAATAATAAATAAGATATTTTTTTAAAGGAAAAGGAATGGACTTAACACTCAAAGACTCAAATTTTTTTTTTTGGACAGTGATGTGTGAACCTTTAAATAACATTTGTTTTATTCTAAGAATACCTCTAGTGGGTACACAGTCTGCAGGCTGAAGGATAGACTACCAGCAAACCCTGACTTAACAGGTTGCACAGGCACCTGGAAAGGTGAGCCTCCATTCCTGCCTAACACCCTCCACCCCAGATGAGACTCCAACAGGAGACATGGCTGAGGCAGCAGCTATACTAAGACCCCAGAGGTCCTATACAGCTCTCACTGGCCCTAACTCCCTGCTCCAGGTCACACTGATATGCAGACTATTTCACACCTCTGTGACATACTACTAGCTTCCTTCCACCCAGCAACATTCCACCCCATATCTATTTTATTAGCAAACACCCTCTCCATTCTACATCATAAACCTAAATCATGTGACAGTAATGACAGCCAAATACAAGGTACCTCCTAACCTTAACCTACAGGAGTGGCATGCCTACAGGGCATGCATTAAACAGGGACATCACAGAACTACATATAAGCATGGGTGGATGTTCTAAAAAGAAAAAAAAAACTATCTTTTGTCATTAAAAACAATTTGTAAAACTTTATCTTGACATTGCTATAAAAGTTAATTTCATAATACTTGGGTAGAATACATATTAATTTACATTAAGTTACCGTGTTAAAGCAACTGAAAAAATACACTTTAAAACACATACTAATATGCATTAATTTATCACATTAAGCAAAGCAATTAAAAAAAGAAAAGTATAGCAGCAGAATTTCATACAATTATAGCTTTTGCTAAGCAGTCAAATTATATTGAAATCTTAGAGCAAGGTAATTATATTTGTGAATCTAAAAGAAAGTGACATGCATAAAGGAAAGAAAGTGGATACCTTTTTTTTTTTTAACCCCCAAACTTCACCTGCAGCTGGGCATTTCCATTGCTATAACTACATCCCAACCCTTAGGTTCAAATCAATACTTCAGAAATAGTTCTGAAAACTATTTCTTCTTTTTGAAGGTAAGCACAGAAATGGGTGACAGCATCACTCATTAATGTAAGGACAGAGGGAATAAACATGCCATTCAGACAATACTGTATGATAGTTTAAAAGTTTTAAATTATGGTATGCCACTTCAGAATATTAGCCTTTATTTTTATTAAATCTCAGATAAATTCTAACACTAGGAAAATCACTTTTTGTTAGAAATAGTAAAAATTAAATAAACATAAAATAATGCAATCACCTGAAAGCACAACAACAGAGAATCAACTTTTCCTTTTCTTTCTTAATTTATTTATTTCTCTCTTTTTTAAAAATGTGTCTTTTATGTATACAGGTGCTTTTGTCTACATGTATGCCTGCAGACCAGAAGAAGGTGTAAGATTGTGAGCTGCCATGTGGGTGCTAGGAATTGAACTCAGGAACTCTGGAAGAGCAACTATTGCTCTTAACTGCTGAGCCATCTCTCCAACCCAGCTTTTCCTTTTCTTATATTTTCTAAAATTTCTAAGATTACAAGTTTTGTCATATTATAGAAAATGCTATGGATTCAATGGTATCAGAGTTGTGTAGTTTGAATTTTGGGTTTTTGTTTGTTCGTTTGTTTGTTTTGTTTTTGAGTTTTGGGTTCTTTAAAAACCTAGTTATAAGGCCAGACATGGTGGTACATGCCTTCAATCTCAGCACTTGGCAGGCAGAGGCAGGCAGATCTCTGAGTTCAAGGCTAGCCTGGTCTTCAGAGAAAGTTCCAGGATAGCTAGGACTACACAAAGAAACTCTATATCCAAAAACAAACAAAAAACAAAAACAAAAAAAAACTTTAGTTATATTATGTGAATATGATATTTTGTTTTAACTCCAGGCATGGGATGAAGATTTGACTTGCCTCAAGGAACTCTAAGTCCCTAATATACAGTAAGTAGCCTATAGAAGTCTTCGCCCCTTTCCCCTCTAACCTTGTTTTTCTACTACCTAGTATTGGCAGAGGGATTAGGGTGGAATAAAGATTGTAAGGGAATAAGAACCCAATAAAATAACTTTTAAAAATATACAAACAATCGGAATACTGTACATATATGGTACATAAGTTCTCAAAGAATAATTAACTCAAATGTCACATTCAGCATTCTGCAAAATAAAATTACTTTTAGTTTAACCCCCGAATCCCAAATGCCTTGCCAGTAATTCTCTGTGTATTTTAAGAAAAGACTGAGCTCTTTCTGGAGGAACACCACTAAAACGTTAGTTGGGATAAGAAGACAATGCCCTTTCTGGCATCTAATAGTCTTTGCTCACTAAACAGAACAAAAATAGGGTGGGGGTAGAATTTGTTGCCCAAAGCCTGTGTCCACTTAAGGTGTTTTAAGTGGGGGGGAAGGGGGGAGCAGCCTTACCAGGCGCAGAGGAAGACCATGAAAGACAATCCTGATGAGACCTAATAGGCTAGGGTCAGATGGAAGGGGAGGAGGTCCTCCCTTATCAGTGGACTGGGGTAGGGGCATGGGAGAAGAAGAGGGAGGGAAGAAGGGGAAAGGGAAGGAGAGAGAGAAAGAGAGAGAGAGAAGGAGGAAAGGATTGGGAGGGGATGAGGGTGGGGCTACAGCTGGGATACAAAGTGAATAAACTGTAATAAATAAAAAATTGTATTTAAAAAAAATAAATAAATAAAATAAAAAATGCATTTCCCCATTGTTAGTGCGTAGTGAGAACAGCATTATGCTGTTTTTAGGGTCAGGTGACTACTGGGTCCGTGGACAACCCTAATTCTATAACATCTAGAGATACATCTAGAGATAACATCAAGAGATACATCACATGGCTGACTGATGTCTTTATGTATAACAAAACTACTGTTATCATCTTATAAGAAAAATAAGGGCCCATGTAGCCACTTCTGCCGTGTGCCCTTTCTACTCTCCACTGTCACAGCTGGTGGTAACTCAGAGAGAACTGCTCCTAAGGTCTACTGAGCAACAGCCCTTTCCCTCCACACCTGGGCTCAGAGCCAAGAAAGAGCAGGTAGCACCTTTCACCAACCAGCTGGACACCTCAGAGAGTCCTCAGAAGCAGACCCAGAACTACAAAGAGAGACAGGGCAGCTTCAAGTCCTCCTGGTCCCTGGGCTGGACACCTTCTACATCTTGATGCCTGTAAATAAGCTTTCAACTTCATGCTAATTCTTCTGCATAATTTAGTTTAAGTTGCAAACAGAATCCTATCCAGTTCATACATGGACTCCAGATGTCCTTAGGCCCTAGTAAACTGCAGACAAGACCCAGCACCATTTTGGTTAAAACATTCTGCCTTTGCTCTGACTGGTAAAAGACCAGTAACATATTACAAAAGTCGACTTGAAATGTCTGGGGCCAGGGGGAAGCTACAGGTGTGCTCAGGAGGACGGCTTCTGGCTGAATACTTCTTTCTGTGGTTTATAGCTAGCTACCCTCTGCTAATCTCATCCATTGTCTCTCCCAGCTGCATTCCTCAAAATCAATAGAAGCTCTTCTTTCCTGTCTCAGCTCCTACCTACCCTTCCAGCTTTACGCAACCCATTCATCTTTCCCACAGTCCAGCCAAGTCCCTGTAGCTCCCTCTTTTCCTGGCCAGCTCCTGCCACTCTTCCCACCCTCAGAGAACAACCACCAATGCCTTTTGGTGGCCTTTCTCCTGTATATTGATCCCTTGGAGCTAGAGTTAAAGTCAGTTGTGAGCCACCCAATGGGACTGCTGGAAAACTGAATGTTCTTCCTCTCCAAGAGCAGCAAGTGCTCATAACTGCTAAGCCCTCTCTCCAACCCTCTGAAAACATCTAAATGTTTACTTTGAACATTTGCCCAAAGAATTCACACCTTAAAACTTTTCCTCACCCTGAATCTGGGAGTTGCCTACATACCATCCCTGGTACAGTCTACTGAAGCAGGCTAAGTGAGCCTGCTCACTTAGAAAAGAGAGGTTGTGGTCCCCACTCCTGGGTAATCCATTCATCATTATCAGTGACAGCATCACAAAAGAAAATATGGAAAGAGAAACTTAAAGCTATATAGAAAAAATAACCTACTGGTAAAATATATGGTCAATACAAATTACAAGCTGAGCTAGCTATCCCTCCTTTTAAACACCCAGCATAGCTAAAATAAAATAAAACACCTAGGCAACAGCTGGACATGATAGCCCATGCCTAGGATCCCACCCATCAGAAAACTGGGACAGGAAAGCTATGACTTCAAATCCAGTTTGAACTACATAGGGAAAAACCAGACCAGATTTTCAAAATAGTAATTTTTTAAAAGCTTAAGCAATATCAACTTCAATAAACTGGCACATGCATTCCCCTGTACAGACTACTGCTGGCTGTGGGCCAAAATGCCCTTGACAAACTGCCTGACCACATTCCCAAAACCTCTGAGACTGAGGACCCAGTAACAGAACATGAAGTGTCTTCCTCAAGCCTTCCACAGACCCTCCCAACTCTTCCATCACTGCTGTAGTTTGAAATAGTGGCCCATAATGCCATTTGCTGAGGCTGCAAAGCAGCTTGACTCAATCTTAACTCGAATAATTTGCTTTAGAAAAGAAAATAGTACAAAAGCAGCACCTAAAAGCTTTGTCTACCCTCCCCCTTTACTTCCCACATCTAACTCTCCCCACCAAAACTAAATAAATAAATAAAACTGAGGGCTGGGGATATGGCTCAGTGGATGAGAACTTGTTTCATGAGCATGAGGACCTGAGGTTTGAAACCCCCAGCACCCAAGTTTAAAAAAAAAAAAGTTTTTGCTTATAACTCCACCATTTCTGAGCAGAGTTCCTGGAAAATTAAGGCCAGCCAGGTAGCTGAACTGAAATAGCAAGCTTCCAATTCAATGAGAGGCTAAGCAATAAGGTAGAGAGCAATAAAAGGAAACACTTGAGGTTATGGTCTAGCCACCATATGCACATGAAGGCATGCACGAGCACACACATGCACACCACCACCACCACCAAAAACAACAACAACAAAAAAAAACCCTGCATTTTTCTACATATTTTCTACCCTTGTGTTAATGCAAAAGCATGCTTGCTTTTGTTTGTTTTAAGTAAGAGAGGTACCAGGGCAAATTTTGTTTTTACACATTTCCTTACTTTCCTGGGCACTAATCCATGCTGGGAGATAGAGCTACCTGGTTTCCTTAGCATATCTACTACAGCTCACTACCACAAGTGCTTTGATTCTCCTCACCACACAATTGTGAGCAACTCTCTTGATGATGCAGATCTTCATAATATGGCTCTGCTTCATTTAACTGGCAATGCTTAGCACAAGGCCATTAGAACCTTGGATCTATGCTCACAAATCAGAGAAAGAATCCTGGAAGTTGTGTCTACATTGCCTTAAAAAGAGGCATATTTCAAGACTGAATTGTCAAACAGAAAACCATAAAGGAGCCAGAACATTCTTTGTATGGTTGTTACTTTTCCTAACAAACTTCTTTCTTACTAACTGTAGCTGCCTTCCTCTGTCACTCTGTATCTGTTGACAATAGGCTAAGTGAAGCCAAAAAGGGGAAAGGTTAACTTCTCCCTTCACACCAGAATGGGGCTATCTCTATTCCTCATCTTCACACTGTAAATCACTTGAGATGGATTTATGGACCAATAAAAACTTAGGGGAAGGATGGGCTTTGTTCAGCTGCACTCACAGTGAATTGGACATTCATATTTTGTAGCCATGGAAATCGTTTTTCTACTAATACAAATGATTAATCCTATTCTACTGCTCAGGAAGAATTCAATATACAGAATTCACTGCCACAATAGTTTAATTTTACTTCCTTAGAATGTGGTCCATTGGTGAGTTGGGAATTTGGATTTAGTGACTCAGTTCAATATTAATATTTCTAGACTTAAGATGTATACCATTCACATCTTCTCTTATTTAAAACTATCCACTTATGATTAGAAAACATCCTGGATACTTAGAAAACAAAATCCCCACCCCTTAAGTAGCTCAAAACAGGTACTTAAGATCTGATATGCTCCTCTGTAAGCCATATTTGTAAGCCATGTTTGTAGCCCACACCATTTCATGGACAAACTGAATGAATTTTTTTAGTATCATTTTGAATATCACTGCAATTTCTCCAGATTCCCATACAGCAATTGACTAGATTTGTTGACTGACAGATCCTGTGTGTGAGGCCAGGATACAGAAATAATATGCAAGCCAAGGGCTGTTTGTACAGGGAGCAAGTGAGTGACACATGACCCTGCATATCTCCAAACATGTATACATCCACACTATGCAATACTGAACCTACCCTTGCCTGGGTTTCATTAATTTAACAAAGTGAGAAAGGTCCCTGCCATGTGAAACACGTAGGAGAGATACTCTGCAAGCAGATGCAACCAGCACTGAATATTGTTCAATAAAATCCAAACATCCTAGCCTGACACATACTCCACAAGTCCATTCCCCAGAAGCTTCTGGAACTAGTGTGCATTTTCCTACTGGGACATCAGCCAAGGTGACACCCTGCTATAGGGCTCAGAAGCAGAAATGCTGGTAAGAAAGGAGGATCAGATTCTCTGGCAGTTGCTTATGGGGAGACACAGACATGTGACTGGGCTGCTGTCCATCAACCATAAACAGAAGCTTGCCAGAAAATATGTTGATGGGATAAATTTGGGAAACCACCAGGATTCTAAGAGCAATTAATAGTCTAAAAGTCCTAACGGTTGAAATTGAAAGAAAAAATCTACAATGACTTGGCAACTAAATCTCTTTAAATGTTTATTAATAAACTCCAATCCTTTAGCATAACTGTCCTACACCCACAACCCTCATGACCAGCTTCTTTACACACATACACATCCTATAGTCCAACTGCACTGTGGAGTTTATCTCAGAAAATAGATTCTCTCAAATATATCATATGCGCTGCCTACAATGTTTTAGGGAACTACCTCAAGAAATCTATATTAGCATTTGAGACTTGGATCCCTCTACTCACTAGGGAATTAAAGACCTAAAAGACAAAGCATTTAAACAAGCACTGTCCCAAAAAAGTAAAGGGACAAACATCATTAAACAATGATTTAACCTGGAGGAGGAGGAAAAAGTGTTCATGCCAGGCTCACCACTGAAATAAAGACTTCTCAGAAATCCCAAGCAGCCATACCACACCCTCTCCTGATTCCTTCCACTTCCAGGCACTCCAGAGACAGCTGTAGAGGAACTTAGGGAAAGGCATCACAGAATGCCTCAGACCTACAATGTCACCAAGAACACCCACAGTACCTAGGACTATCCTGGGCACCACACAACAGAAGAGCCACAGTGCCTGTCTGCCAGGGACTCAAATTGTGCATCAAGATCTAATGGTTAAAAAAAAAAAAAAATTACTCTAATGACAATCAAAAGGAAATAACTTTTAAAACCAAGACAAACCAAGCACAGCAGCACAGGCCTGGAATCTTAGCAATTAGAAGATGAAGGTATGATCTTTTCCAATTCCCACCATTTACCTGCAAATCTCACGATTTCCTTGTTTTTTATAACTTAGTAATATTCCATTGTGTAGATATGCCACAATTTCTGTATCCACTCCTCAACTGAGGGGCATCTGGGCTGTTTCCAGCTTCTGGCTATTACAAATAAAGCTGCTACAAACATGGTTGAGCAGATGTCCTTGTTGTATACATGAGCATATTTTGGATAAATGCCTAGGAGTGGTATAGCTGGATCTTGAGGAAGCGCTATTCCTAATTGTCTGAGAAAGCGCCAGATTGCTTTCCAAAGTGGTTGTATTAAGTTTACATTCCCACCAGCAGTGGAGGAGGGTTCCCCTTTCTCCACATCCTCTCCAGCATGTGTTGTCACTTGAGTTATTCATCTTAGCCATTCTGATGGATGTAAAGGAAAAGATCATCCTGAGTGAGGTATCCCAGAAGCAGAAAAACGCACAGGGTATATACTCACTCATAAGTGGATACTAGACATATAACATAAAATAAACAAACTAAAATCTGTACACCTAAGAAAGCTAATCAGAAAGGACTCTGGCTAAGATGCTCAATCCCCATTCAGAAAGGCAAAGAGGATGGACATTGGAGAAGGGAGAAAACAAGGAACAGGACAGGAGCCTACCACAGAAGGCCTCTGAAAGACTCTACCCTGCAGAGTATCGAGGCAAATGTTCAGACTCATAGCCAAACTTTGGGCAGAGTACAGGGAATCTTATGAAAGAAGTGGAGATAATAAGACCTGGAGAGGACAGGAGCTCCACAAGGACAGTGACAGATCCTAAAAGTCTAGGCACAGGGGTCTTTTCTGAGACTGATACTCCAGCCAAGGACCACTCATGGAGATAACCTAGAACCCCTGCACAGAGGTAGCCTATGGCAGTCCAGTATTCAAGTGGCCTCCATAGTAATGGGGACAGGGACTGTCTCTGACATGAGCTGATTGGCCTGCTCTTTGATCACCTCCCCCTGAGAGGGGAGCAGCCTTACCAGGCCACAGAAGGAGACAATGCAGCCACTCCTGATGAGACCTAATAGACTAGGGTCAGAGGGAAGGGGAGGAGGACCTCCCTTCTCAGTGGACTGAGAGAAGGACACAGGTAAGAAAGAGGGATGATGGGTTTGGGAGGGGAGGAGGGAGGGAGGTACAGGAGGGCTCCAAAGTGAATAAACTGTAATGAATAAAAATAAAAATAAAAAAATTAATAAAAATTCTCATTTACAATGTAAAAAAAAAAAAAAAGAAGATGGGGGTAGTGGGATCATGAGTTCACAGGGTATTTGAAGACAGTCTACTCTGTGTAAAAAAAAGGGGAGGGAGGGTCTAAAGCCATAGTCCAGTAGGTAAAGTGCCTGCCTGGTGTCCACAAAGCTTCATGTTTGAACTCCAGCACTATAAAAACGGAGTACGGTGGCTCCCACCTGTACTACCAGAACCCAGAAAGCAGAGGCAGGAAGACCAGAAGTTCAAAGTTATTGACTATATAATGAGTTAAAGGACAGCATGGACTACAAAACACCTTGTCTCAAAACCAAGCAAACAAATATTAAAGATATTCTGTGATCTGACATGTCTCCACAAGAGAACTTCGGGAAGTGAGCCTTTCTAGGTCAAGCAGGGCCTCACCAGGTAAAGAACATGAATTCATCAGTCCTTTGGCAGTAGCAATGGAATGGCCTTCTTTTTTTCTTTTTTTGGTCTCACATTAACTATATCACAAGTCTTGTTCTTCAGCTTGCTGGTTTAATCATTTGTCACAAACTAAAGCAAGCACTTTAAATGCTCATTAAAATGCCCTTGTTAAAAAACATTAAAAGAATATATTTCTTTGGGTAAGAAAAAAACTATTCTACCAGGCTAAGAAATAGAGGACCTGCAAAGTGTGTTATGGCCTCCTAACCCCCAAGGACTTACAACCTCATAGTAAGGAAGACAGCCCAAAGAAAATACTGAATTTTTAGATGTTGAGCTTGAAAAACCAAAATTCTCTGTAAAATAATGAAATTAAAAAATAGCTCATAAAAGTGGCTCCAATTATCTAATTATCTTATCTAAGGGGATATCCTTTGCTAATCACATTTACATTAATAGATGCCCTACAAATTCTCTTCAGAAAAAGACGATCCTACAAGGAGATGCAGATCAAAGGCAACACCACAGGTAACTTTTCTCAATCACCTGACATTCACTCCACTCTTCAGGAGACTACAACCAATTAGAAGTTGACCCTCTGAGTATGCTAATTATGGTGGTTTGAATAAGACTGGCCCCCACAGACTCATAAATTTGAATGTTTGGTCATCAGGGAGGGCTTAGGAAGGGATTAGGAGGTGTGGCCTTGTAGAAGGAAGGATGTGGGCTCTGGGATTTCAAAAGCTCAAACCATGCCTCTTCCTGCTGCCTGTGTATCCAGATGTAGGACTCTCAGCTATTTCTCCACCACCATGTCTGCCCTCCCGGCTATGATGACAATGGACTAAACCTCTGATACTCTAAGCAAGCCTCAATTAAAAACTTTGCTTTACAAGAGTTACTGTGGTCATGGTCTCTCCTAGAACAGTAACTAAGACACAAATCAAAGGTGAGGGCAGCAAGTCTGAGAGAATCTTGTAATCCTCTGTAGCATTCTCCTTTGCACTGCTACACAGGATATTTCCCATCTAGGCTTTCATCCTTCTTGGCTGCTAACCAAATCTTGGGCTACTCATTCCCCACAAAGAACTTAGGAATCTCTGAAACAATCACCCAATGAAAGAAGGGAAAAAAAGAAACATTAGGAATGCTACCCCCACTACACACTTAGACACATAGAGTCATTTACAATACAAAATACTCAGAGGTTCTGGCTTTCTGGTTTTGTTCAAATACAACCTCAAATAATGAAGAGGCTCTGACTTTACACAATGCATAGCATTTCTCATGTGCTTTTTCTCCAACAAAAGGGAGACAACACAGAGAAATAATTAGAATATTGGCCACAGCTATAATTCACTGAGGATGTAACAGGTGACAAACATGTGCAACTATTTATGTAAGAGACAATACCAAATTCTACAAAGAATTCACAGGCTGCTGCAAAGAATACTATCAGATAAACAGAGCTCACCAGATGATCCCCACAAGTTACGGTCTTGAAATCAAAAAATGATAAAAAGCCAATTTCCTTTCCCTCTTATACGTATGCCCTGATTCTCAGAATAAATCAGAGAAAGATCAGAGGACAGAGTTAATACACGGTCTAATATCAGAATCCTTTTTCTATTGACACTATACTATCCTATATTACACTACAATATTCCTTGACCTATGCAGTGTGTCAATTTACAACTTTTTGGCTTTTCAAAGACACAAAAACAATACACAGTCAGTAGAACCTATACTTTGAATGATGGATTTTGATCTTTCCACAAGCTAGTAAGATGTAGTGTAATACTTTCTCATGATCCTGGGAAATGTCCAGGTCTCCATCCAACTACACAATGAACAGGATAGACAATTGATAGTCCACTGCACTCATTACACTGCCCAGATAGGAATGAATAACCAGAGATAGGTTAGATATGCTACTCACATTTTCAGGCTTTTTGGGCATGGCCCTATCATAAGTCAAGAAGCATCTATACTACATTACTTATTCTGTTATACACAACACTATTAGCTACGCATTCTAGCCTACATGATATTATTTTGTGGTATGCTATCAAATATTATGCTGTTCCTTTCATTTAATACTGTACAGCAGTATGTTGTAGTAGGCTGCACTGTATTAAAATATATAAGCATATACCCATTAATAATTTCATAATATCTTTTCTGATTTTAATATGCTCTATATAAACTTTTTATATAATCAACAGCATTACCTATCTTTGAATCATTCTCTATTTATTATTTTCTATAAATTATTTCTATCTTTTGCCATATCTGGCATCCTAGTAAGAAAGACTAAGGTCCTCACTGAGATGTCAGAAAACTTATACTAGTACATGCTCACCTTCACATATGTGTCCTGTGCTCTACGTGTTGAAAAGATGAGAGTAAGGCCAACAGTTTGGGTGGAATGCAATTAATATCAGAATAGTGACAGCTACCAATGCTCTAGCACAACTGGAATCAGGTAACAAACAATTCAACTTTACCCAACAGGAACAGGAATTATTTATCATAAATAATATAGAACTTTACTTTTGTTCTTTTCTTCCTGTGTTTGGGGTGTGTGTGTGTGTGTGTGTGTGTGTGTGTGTGTGTGTGTGTGTGTGTGTGTGAATTTTACACTTCATATGTGCACAGGCCAGATGTTGACTTCAGGTGTCTTCCTCAATCATTTTCCAGTTTATTTACTGAGACAGTCTCTTACTGAACCCAGAGCATACACTCCAGATAGTATATCTAACCACATTGCTCCCAAGATCCAGTCCTGACTCTCTAGTGCTGGAATTATAGGCAGCCACTACACCTAACCAGCTTTTTTTCACTCAGTAGGGACACTGGGGAAATAAACCCCAAGCACCACATACCTACACACCAAGTGCTTTTCCACTGAGCTATCTCCCCAGGGCCCTAACTTTATTCTGATATAAAGTGATGAACCTGAGAAGGAAATAGGAATCAGCTCTACTAATGACTACTGTAGGAAAGGTTTGCAAATGAGTATGTGGAAAGGCAGCTGGGTCTTCTGTTAAGTGACTTCAACACGATACATTTCTATGGAAGAAAAGTGCTTCAAAGAGCAGCTGTGGATAAAACTAATATGAAGACTAAGAAAGAACAACGATGCTGAAATAATTAAACAGGCAGCATGTCAGTGACCCTTCTCCAAGGTTCTAGCCAGATGTTTGTGAATATATATATTAATCATTAACCAGACCTAGCCAACATCACCACCATCTCCCTGCCATTCTGCACAACATCTTACATCCTGTGCCAATATAGAGATATATAGATATAGATATAGATATAGATTCACAAAGCAAAGGAAACAAAAATATTACACTATTTTATTATAAGGCATTAATACCATTGAACCTTTAAAATATGTTTAACCTCATATTATATTCAAACATGTATAAATGGGGGGTTGGGTTTTTTGTTTTTTCTTTTTTAATTTCCTCAGATGAGGAGATGAGATGAGAGATGTTCCCAAGCCTTTCTAGCTCTTTCTGAACTCATGCTGGCTGGTTCACCTCAGTTCTGGCCTAAATTCCTCTCCAAGCTGACTTATTCAAACTGGCTTCTCTTGACTTCAGACTGAATTGCTCTGCCTGGCCTCAAACTAACGCTGTCAATATGTTTTAATCTTCTTGCTCCTTCTGCTCTAGCTCATTCTGTCTTCATCTGTGTCTAGCCTGTTCTTTCTGCAAACTGTCTCTGTAAAACTGTCCTGGTAATCAAATCTCATTAAAAATTCCTATCTCTCTCCTGGCACTGCTCTCAAAGCAGCCTCTCCTTCCTGTCCTGTTCTTGTGAAAGGTGGCTCCTATCTCTGGCTCTTCCTGATTAGTCATTTTGTTTGCCCCTCAAATAGAGGTCACTTTCAAACATGGCTGCTTACTTCTTTAACTAACCTTACCTACATTGTTCAGGTTTAAAAGTGTGTACTAACAGCATGTCTGCATTCTAGACAGATCACATAGACCTAGAAGTTCTTTGGATTCACAAGAAGATCCCTTGCCAAAGCAACCATGTTGGTAAATGAAAATTCTTCTACAGACATGCATTTCATACAAATTCAGGCAGGATTAAGCAATAACAAGAACATTTACAATTCAAGGCACCTAGAGAGTTATCATAAGCTATACTGCCCCCCAGGGCAGTTTTGTGTATTACAAATATACAAAGCAACAAGTATGCAATACATTAAGATGTGCACACATTCACACAAGCATGTACATAAATATACAGAAATGCATATATAAACACAAATGTATATATATACATAAAGTCATGAGTAAACATTCACATATATATCACATATACACACATATATACATATATTCATTCATAAGCACACTATATGCAAGCATTTACACATACATAAATATGAACATACATACCCAATATCACACAAACACAAAAACACACACACACATACCTCAGAGGTGGTCAACCATTCACTTTTATAAAAAAATAGTATGAACACACATACGCACATACACTTATTTCACACACATGAAAATAAAAAAAAAAAAAGAGTTCAGTTGACTGTGAAAGCAAGAGGACTACAATGCAGATCCCCATGTAAACACCAAGTAGGCTTAGTAGGCTATCTGTATATTCAGCCTCAGATGGCAGTCAGGGGATCCCCAGAGCAAGTTCACTAGCAAATATGCAGCATTGGCAAGCTCTAGGTTTGACTGAGAGACCCAGCCTCAAGAAACAAAGCAGAGGAGCTCCTGAAGAAGAGTCCCAATATCAACCCTGGGCCTGTACACATACCTACATACATGCACATATGCACACATACCATATACACATGAAAAGAAAAAAAGTTATGTCCCCTGAATGTACCTTTTAGAAATGAATGAGCCTACCTTATTGAATATTTTTATTTCAAATAAGTGTATGCACAAACACATATGAATACATTCATACTCAAACACATGGAACTCAAAAAAACACACATGTGTGAAAATCTCTTCACTGCTACATTCTCAAACTTGAACAAATTCTGCTAACTATAGTCGGCAGAGACATATATTTGACCTCAGAATGAATACACTCATTCTTCCAGTTGCCACAGTAACAACAATGATATAAAATAGGGCTGTGTAACATGGTGCCACTTACTCAATCCAATTTCCTGGGATCTGACCCACTTCTAACATGTTTTTTCTGTCTGAATGATTTCCTTCTGACTAAAATCATGAGATAATTCCTTCCCTTCCTGCTTTTTCTTTCCATGCCCTTTTCACTACCCTTTCATCATCTTGGAAACTAAATCATAGTTGTCAAAACTGAAGGCAAAAAAACAGCCTAAGGAGGGATCACTACAGAGAATGAACCAAAAAGAAGAAAGGGATTATTTATAGAAATCTATAAAAACAGAAAGTCAAGAAATCCTGAGTTACCTCATAGGGCCAAGATTAATGGAAGTAATCAGGGAAATATATCCCTCAGCCCAGTCAAGAGCTTTATGTATAAACGAACATCTGACTGCTTTGTCCCCTGTTTTATAAAGCTGAAGTTACAGAAAAATGAAACAGGCAAAGACTAGCCAACTAGAGATAAGAGGAGATAACTTCAAAACTGAGCTTCAAGGGTACAAGGACAGAATCTCATAATACCAAGAGGGCTATGCTATAAGGAGTCTATAACACTGTTAGACTTATTTTTAGAAACAAGAGCAAATAACATTCTTGTAGCAACATGAATCAGGTGTTCTATAAATATTAAGTACTCAAAACAACACTTCAGACCTGATTTCTAGGAATCTAATTTTAAACATTTTTACAGCTGACATATCAGAAAAGTTTAGTATGCCAAGCGCTATTCACACAAGGACTAAGGGGGAAAAAAAAAAAAAAAGAAGAAACTAAACAAAAAGTAAAAGTAGCATTTCAAGCAAAATTCCTAGTATCCAAAGTATACAATCTATACCTCCTAAAGTTGCTTTATATTTTTCTTTCTTCAAATATATAGATCACCAATTTTTATATGATAATAAAGATAATGATCTGTTGCTGAAATAATTTGCTAAAGAGTTTAAGATTTCCATTCCCATACAGGTTGCTACACGGAAAAAGTCTTACTTACTGAAGACAGCTCAATAGGTAAAATGCTTGTTGTATATGCATAAGGCCCTAAATTCAGGTCTTCAACCCCAACAGAAAAATCGACTATAGCACTACACATCTGTAACCTGAGTACTGGGGGGTGACATGCAGATAGATATTGGGGGTCACCGACCAGCTAGTTTTAACAGAAAGCCCCAGGTTCAATGAAAAGCCTGTCTCAAAAACTAAGGTGAAGAACACAGAAGACTCCCAAAGAAAACCTCTAGCTTCCACATGTACATACACATATACCACACCACACATGAGTGCATACAGGAGGTAGGGGGAGACTATTTTCCTCTTCTCCCATCATCTATCTGTGTTGAGTACAAGCATGAGGTAGCTTTATAATTCCAACTGGTGACTTACACTTTTTATTACCCACAATGTGAAAAAGACAAATGCACAGGACTGAAGGCAGAAGTTTTAACAGTCCTCACCAAGGCAGAAGCATCACTGTGTAGATCAAACTTAGAAAATTCAACACAATGAAGGAGAAATACACACGCTGCTCCTATCATACTTTATTAGCAAAATATACTAGTGTAACTGGAATGAGAGAATTCAATGAGAGATGGCTCATTCGGTGCAGTTCTGGCCATGCAAACATAAGAATCTAAATTCCATCTCATCATCCATGCAAAAGCCCATGTGTTATTTGCATGCCTATAACCCCAGAAGTGGAATGAAAGAGACAAAAATGATCCCTTGAGCTTGCTGGTCACCCAGTCTTGCCAAATCAGTGAGTTCCAGGTTCAGTGAGAGACCTGTCTCAAAAGATAAGTAGAGAGTAATTTAGGAAGACATCTCAAAATCATACCTTGCCTACATACGCTTGCACATATGCCTACTCACACACAGAGACAGACACGAAGGCAGGGAGGAAAAGGGGAATGTTTTGGTAACTGTGGAACTACACACTCTAAAATAAACTCTGAGAGCATTCACTGCAGTAAATTCCTTCCATATAACCTGGGAATGGCAAGAGGGTTGCGCTTGCTTCCAAAAGACATTATTGGGATTAGAATGCTAGCTGAGGCTCTTCCACAGACTTAGCATGTTAAAAATTAGTCATCAGTAATAAACCAAAAATCAAAGTACACAGTGTTCTGAAAAGCACAAACCATTTTCCAGATCTGAGAGTTCTTAGAACTTTCTTTAGGCTACATGAGTGGGTTCAGAATAAAAGTCAATTCACAAATAAAGATAGGAAAGCATGTCCATCCTTGGAATCCTGGCACCACTATCCATTACTTCCATGCATATCAGTCTTCCTCACCCTGGTTCCTTCCTGTAGCCCTCTCCCTATAGTAAGCTGTCTTACATCCGCATTCTCCACCCAAAGAAAAGTTTATGTCAGCTCTATTTGTTACTAAATAAAATAGGACTTGAGAAAGAGAATAAATAAAGTCTATGAAAACTAAGATGAGTGCTCTACAAAGACTTGGCATACAAAAAGGTTTTGGTTTTAGTTGTCTAAAGACAGGGTCTCAACTTTGCAGCCAGGCTAGCCTTTAATTCATAACTGTTCTGCTTTTGTCTCCCTAGTCCTGAGAAGTATAGTTATACACTACCATAACTACCTATGTTTCTTATTTTTATTTTTTAAATTACTTAAAATTAGATGTGAATAAAACAATTATGAAGAATTAAGAAAACTTCAAAATTCCGAAGCCTTAGATTGTTTGTCTAATGACTATTCATTCTTTTAGAAAACTCTAACCTGTAATAACAGACCTCTGTTATAGATATACGACAGGCAAAAAAGAGGAGGCAGTTACTAGTTAGCAGAACCTTCCTCAGAACTGCCTTGGTCCAAGAGCAAGAGTTCAAGATGCACATTTCAGCACTTTGAGATCAAGAATTTATTATTTTTATTATCAAGAGAATATGAGAGTTAAAATCTTCACTGTCAACTCAACTAGATTCAGAATCACTTAAGGATCCACCTCTGAATATGTCTGAAAGAGCATTTCCAAAGTACTAACTGAAGCCAAAGAACCACTCTAACTAAATAGTACCATCCCTCGGGCAGGAGTCTCAGACTTAATAAACATGGGAAAAGGGAAAGGCAGCCTCTTCCTCTGTGTCATGATCTACCAAGATGTGAGCAAGCAATCTCATGCTCTCACTGCCTAAAGTGAGACTCCCACTATAATGTCATCCCTGACATGATACATGGGCTATATTCTTAAACCAAAATAATCTTTTTTCTCTTATGTTGCTTATTGTCAAGTGTTTGGTAATAGCAATAAGAAAAGTTATTAATATATGGAACCCAATGGCTCTAACCATAGAACTCAAAGGCCTTCTACTATATAGGAAAGTGTTTTTAAATATTCCAGACTTTAGCAGGGCAGTTGGTAAGCAAGGCAAAGCAGCATTGCTCTTCAAGGAATAGTATTGTTTCAGGGGAGCCTCTCTGGGCCAAGAATTACCTGACAGAAGCTGAGTTGCTGTTATAATTTCTATATCTGCTCTTTGAAACCAGCTTAAGTAAACTCTGGAAATTTTGGATATGGCTCAAGAAAGCAACTGCACTGAGTACATGAAAGAAAGATCTGAAAGAAAAGGTTTTTAAAATCTAGAATTGGTTTAGGAAAGGAGAGGCCCAGGAGAAGCTTAATCAGTACTTCAAAGCTATTATGCAAGAACAAGACAAGTGTCTGACTTCTTCCATTCCTAGGAGGGAACACGCAGAGGTGCCAAACACTTCTCTGACTAAAAGGGTTTAGTGTAGATCTAAAGAGTCTTTATAAATCTTCTTGGAGTGACCCTACCACCATCAAATCACTTAAATCTCTGAGGAGCTTACTAAAGATTTCTAGTCCTGCATCTTGAGCAGCAGGAATCTCATAGCCACCTCTAAGTACAAGGATGGCAGAAGTATTTTAGTGCCTATGTAGCATGGCTACACAAATATAGCAAGATCCATGCAGTAAAAAAAGATGTCAGGAATGAGGATATGGCTTATTGGTGAAGTGCTTGCCTAGCACTCATAAGATCCTTGGATCTATCCCCAAAACCAGAAAAAAAAAAATGTAAATAAACTTAAAAGGCTGAAAGGTATAAGCCAAGCCACCGTTCAGAAGAGCACGTCTATTGAAAAAAAAAAAATGGGTGCTTGGTAACATTTCATGTCCATCACAACTATATTTACAAACACACATATACAAACTATTATCAAAAAATACAAACTCCATGTGTCAAGGCACCTTCAAATGCAGCATTCTAAAGCAAGGACAGATGCAATGGCATCTGATAGGCAGATACACAGATTCCAAAAAAAAAAAAAAAATCCTGTAAATCCAAAGTGTCAAGAGTGCTGGGACAAGATATCCTGATTTGAAGGGAGTTTTTTTGTTTTGTTTATTTTGGTGGTTTTTTTTTTTTTTATGCCTTCAACAAAGTCATAGGCATCTTATACTTTTTCTTGCACGTTTTTTTAAAATTCAGTGCCTTGCAACAGACAAATCTCCATAAGAAGCAGCATATGAACCCAACAATTTGGGGTTGTGTTTGTTTGGTTGGTTGGTTTTGTTTTGTTTTGAATAAAAATTTTTGGGTGAGCTACTGAAATTCTGAGAATTTCTGACTAGAAATGACCAAATTCCACTGTACCATGGAGTCAAGAACCCAGTGATGGGTTTAGACTTTCAGTCCACACCAATGAGATACAAATAAGACATTCAACCTCAAACTCTCCTTTTTATTTTTCCTTTCTAACACTGCTTTGTATTCTTAAAGGTTATGACAATACTATAATGCATGTAAAACTATAATAAACAAGACAGCCTTAAAGTTGCTTAGCAATGTTATCTTTATGGACAGTTAACTTAAAATGCCATAATAAAATAAAATACTCCAGTACCATGTTACAGATGTAAGATTATGAATTTTTTAAATCTATGTGTCCAAATAATTTATATTATTAATTCTAAAACAGAAACAAAATTTTATTCTGAAACTGTTGGTGTCCTAAAAGCATTTTTAAAGCATTTTAAAATATACCTGAACTTACAGGAAATCTTTATGACTAGCAGAGAAAAAGAAGTTACAACTTCTAGCATAACACATGATAATTCACAATAGATAGCAAGAAGAGGAAGAAGTAATCCTTTCCCTGAAGGAATCTATATCAATAAAACTCAAAAAAAATGTACTTTTTTCACAACTGTGGAATGCTAATTGCCTACTAACAAGAAATTATGTTGAATTAGGATTAGTAAGTCCCATAATTAATTATCCATCTAGTATCTATATGCATGCAAGACTAGTGAAGAACAGAAAAATTCTAGTAGAGTGAAGGTTGAGATTGCCTGAATTAATAGAAAATAATCAGAACATTTCCACAACACTGGTCTACTTGATATGTGTTTTACGTGTATGTAGTTTTGTGGGGGGGTTAATTTTAAAGGATGTATAAGATATGGACACACTTTTACCATGTTTTAGTGTTATAAACTGATGACCTTTATTTCATTATTCATTCTAGTAATTATATCCAGTACTATTAATACTACACACTATTTTGGATGGTTCTTACCCACCTGACAAAAAGAAAAGTAAATAATTTTGTTACCTAACAAAAGGGTTATAATGATATTATCTAGCATGGAAAATAACAGTTAACAATTACTTAAGACTGCAATGTAACAAAACATGAAATGACTAACCATGTCAAAAATGACAATGTTTCAAAAGAACAAGTTTGTACTGTTTAGGCCCTCTTGGGTTTTCTCTGGTTCTTCTG
This sequence comes from Pachyuromys duprasi, assembly GCA_028658305.1. Taxonomy (NCBI): domain Eukaryota; kingdom Metazoa; phylum Chordata; class Mammalia; order Rodentia; family Muridae; genus Pachyuromys; species Pachyuromys duprasi. The sequence continues at coordinate 36,056,875 of CM053760.1, read as the reverse complement.
GTTTGTTTGTTTGTTGTTGTTTGTTTGTTTTCTACACAGTTTTGTAAAATTTACATCTTCACCACAGTGTGACAAGACTCAAGTTGACTGGGCTGTCACCCTTGTCCATGTCCCTCCTGTGAATGCTGATTCACAGGTTCTTACACTAAGGAAACGCCTAGCAAGGATCTCAGATCACTTTCCTCTCTAGTCACTTTCTAAAAAGAACTCCATCAATAATGTGAAACAAATGAGCTCTATGATAGCAATATAAAAACAAAATCCAGGCTTATCACGTCTAAATCTAAATAGGATGCCATAAATTTTGTATTCAACTCATGAGTCTCTCAATACAATTAGGTAGAAATCACTCAAAGAAGCATTTGTTTCCTCCTTCCTCATAATATTAAGGTTTTCACAGTAGCCTGTTGGGGGTTGGTCTGGTGCTATATATTCTAATGCTAAATACTGACCTCCAAAATCTGATGGCTATCTAGATAAGCACATTTTCATATATACCAAATGATGTTGTGTAAACCTCACTACCAATTTAAAGTTGGTTAGTTAATAAAATTAGCTAAGAGCCTGTAACTGGGATAAGAAAAGTAGATAGAGCTTAGGTCCCCAGGCTTGGGGGCAGCGGGGTCCACAAAGAGCAGAAGATGTAGCAAAAGGCGAAGCCAAAGAGTCACCATGGCCCATGAGCACATGGCCATGAGGGTTGGCCTGGTAGAACAGACGCAGCCCAGGCAGGAATAATTATGGCAAGTAATTAGGATGTATAACTGGGAAATAGCAAAATACCTTAGAGGGTTGATATCTGCCCAGTTATTGTGCTTTAAAGCTTTTATAAATCTAAGAGGTCTCTGTCTCGATTATTTGGGAACTAGCTGGAGTAGAGAAGACCTCTGGAGTCATATATCCTTTCCACAACAGTTGCCTTTATATGTTTCACCTCTGTAACCTCTACCAATGCCAAGCCATGCCAGTAGAATACCTAGAAAGTAGAAGGACCACTGCTTTTCTCTCTACCTCAAGGTAATGTTGAGGCCTTTCTTCTTTGCACAGTAGGAGAGGAAGACTATTTATACCAAATAATAAGAATCCACATTACATATGTAATTCTGCATTTTAGTTTTCTTCATATTTCTACATACAGCTTGCCTAGCTGGAAAGCAAAAAGAAAGCAAATGACTTCATTTCTAATACCAAAAAGCTTCTAATATCTATGAGAAAACAAGAGGGTGTGGTTCATTCAAGTTCACAGAGCTAGAAAGTAGCAGAAAAAACACAAAACCAGAATTGTCCTGCCTCATTCTTTGCCAATCTGGTATGAATATATGATAAATAGGATGAGAGAAGTAACCACTGGCTCCTGAAGACTGGCCACTGCACTGGAATCACCTGAAACTAGATTCTGGAGGCCTGAATTCGGGCACAAGAAAACATGAATGTGAACTAGATCTTTGGTTGCTGCAGTAAATGGCCAGTTTTCTGCACTACAGGTAAGAAAAAACTTGTGAAACAGTGATAATAATGACATCAGCCTACCATTGCATTATTTACTCACAGGTATTGAGCCTTCAGTGGCAGTGGTGACAACAAAGAAAATATCTGACTGAAGGCCACTGCTGGAATGTGACAAGGACAGCTAGACACACAGGCAGAAAGAGCCAACTATAATGTCTGAACACAGGGCCTAGTGGAAGATGTGTTTAGTGTGGTCCCCAGCAGCCATGTCACCATAGCTATCAAAGTACACTCCCCCAAGTCATAGGCCTCAGCAAAAGGCCTCATAGGAATATCAGAGCAAAGGGCAATTATAAGAAGACAAGGGGAAGGGTTGGTTCCAACTAACTGTCAAACTTGCAATCACCAACCACTGTTTTAGCTTACATTGCCAAAACTTCCAGAATTATTTCAGAAGCTATTATAAATCACAACTTTTAATACTGGAGTTTAAAACTTCTTGTTTTAAAAAATAAAATATGGGAATGTGTCAAATACTATCTCTAAAAGATAACCACTATAAGAGAAGACAGATTCTTTTATGCATCTGCAAACACTTTTTTTTTAATCAGAAGAGGAGTAAAATATACTCAAGAGTTCTCCTATAAGAAGCTTCTCAAGAACAGGTATCTGATTATTAAGAAAGTTACATAGTTGACAGAGCAAGGTTTGGTTGTGTGTAGAGGTGACTGAGTACATACACACCCACAGCTCCTCCCAGCCCATGCCAAGGAAAGATCATCTGAAACAGAACCTGACCTCAAGCAGAAATTGATGACACAGCCCCCAACCTCCTACTAATAAAGTATATTAACAGCCGCACCCTCCAAAAGAAACACTGTCATTCTGACCTGGAAAAAGTGGAATTTAAAACCCAAGACATACTGCACTCTAACCAAAAGGCAGCCAGACAAAAGACTGTCTCTGATCTTTTAAAAATAGCAGTTTCACAGCCTAGACAATTAAAGGCTTAAACATTCCACAGAGCTTTATCTACAGCCCCACCTATTACAGCACAACAGGGTAGGGAGACAGAGGGGAGATGGAGGCAGACATTGAACACAGAAAATAAGGCACCCCTTTCAGAAAGTAAGGAGCCCATTCTTAGGAGGGACTGCCTGGCTGCCTTAGTTTGCTCTAAGACCATGATTTTCTCTAACATTAAACACACCCCCTTCCTTTCACTGTAATTGCTTCTGGCCTATCAAGAGATAAACTCTTCAGAGTTACCGGTATCATTACTTCCTGCTAAATCCAAAGTAAGATCTGGTATCAGAGAACAGAAAAGAAAAGAAGACAGGTCCTTCAATACAGCTGAGGAAGATGAGGCACAGTGGCACACAACTGTATTCCAAGAGAGTAACAGACAGAGGCAGGAGGATCAGGAGTTCAAAACCAGCCACAGCGTCATAAAGATTGAGAACAACTTGTGATACATTACTGGTCTCAAATAAGCAAACAAACCAATAAACTGGGGTTAAAGAGCTGGCTTGGCAGTTAACACTGCATACAGTTCTTACAGAGGACCAAGTCCAGTTCCCAGCACCTACCTCAGATGGCTCACAACCTCCTGGAGCTTCAGATCCAGGAGCACAACACCCTCTTCTGACCTCTGTGGGCACTTGCACTCACATGAACATACCCCACACCCAGACTCACACACAGATGCATAATTTAAATTTTTGTTTACTCTATGGAGGAAGCATACCCAAACAACACTCTCTAGTGTGTCTGAAGATAACACAAAGGCAGAACCCATGCTGAACTCAGAATTTAAGGCTGAAGAGCCAGATAAGGTGGCGTAGACCTATTATTCCAGTACTCTGGAAGTAGAAGCAGGTAGATCAGAAGTTAAAGGTCATCCTCAGCTACAGAGTTAGTTTGATACTAGCTTGGTGACAAATGACTTTGTCTCAAAACAAACAAACAAAAGAATTTAGGACATGAGCAATCTGTAGCTGATAAAAGCTCCTGAGGTAGAATGTTGGTGAAGAACCTTGCTGCCTTCTGACTAGGCAAGACTTACTGGCTCAGAACAATGTAAAAGGCATGAGTCCTGGAAGAATTTTAGTTTTAGTTTACATACTAGACTCTCTTTTCTTTCTCATGGATACACAGCATATACAGACAACACACAACACATACTCATATAAGACCTAACATCCACGGCTCACATGCAACATATAACTCATACAACATAAAGCACATCAACCTACATGCTATACAACACATGATAAAAATAGATAACTCACATAATACATTCCACGGGACACAGTCATAGCACAACAAAACTCATATATATATATATATATATATATATATATATATATATATAATGCTTGCATATAGAATATACAACATAACTCTCAACGTAGGAAATACAATCTAACACATGCACACTTAAACATGGAGCCATCTTGGTTTCCATTAATGATGTACTCCATGCAGAGTTCATATCACTTACAAGGAAGTAGGATCTGCATTGGGGCAGCAGATGGACTGACTAGGTATAAAGAGACTGAGTGCTAGTAGGTGTTTCTACTGAGCCTCTCAAAGTTCAACATTCAAAGAGCTGGATTTTCTACTTAAAATTAATGTTGAAATTTGTACAGCTTTCACACAGCAACCCTGTGTTGGTGCGCACTGTACTGGGGAGGTTGGGTGCTGAAGACAAGTGGAGAGGGTAGGGACAGGTAGCGGCTGAGGAGAAAACAGGCAGGATAAACATGCGTTTAAAAACAAAATAATGGCTGGGTAGTGGTGGTGCATACCTTTAATCCCAGCACTCAAGATTAGCAGCAGGTGGATCTCTGAGTTTGAGACCAACCTGGTCTGCAGAGTGAGTTCCAGGACAGCCAGGGCTGCACAGAAACTGTCTCAAAAAAAAAGCCGGGGATGGGGGAAAGGTTCCAAATAAATTCCATGTATTTAAAAAAAGAAAAAGAAAAGAATAGAAGGCCCAGTTCCATCTTTTGGTAGATTTAGTAGTACCTTGCAACCTTAAACCTTGAACCTCCTCCATTACTTGCTAGGGGAGAAATAGGGGGGATGCTGAAAAAGCATTGCAAACCTTACAAGATACAGCCTGCAGACACCAGTATCTCTGGTCAACTTCAACATAAATTGCCCTTAGCCACTCTACAGACCCCCAAGTTCCCCATGCCTGTACCCAATCCCTGCTAGATACTAATACCAGGCCCTCCAAGCACTTAGCATCTGCTCCTCAAATACTGCTAGCTCCCCAGTGCTTTCTCTCTCAGCTGCCCTACCCTGGTGCCCAGCGCTTGACCTCCTTAGTACACCTAACTTCTCAGCACCTGGATTTCAGTCTCCCTAGTGCCTGGTGTTCTAGAACCCTGCCCCCTAACAGCCCTTAGCACCCTAGCACTTGGCCCCTTGGCTTGTTCCTCTAAACCCATAGCACTCCTTGCCAAGATAATCCATTTGGCACACTCATTTGCAATATGGCCTACTCAAGTGTTTCTATATCAGTATTGAACCTCACACATGCTACTTCTCCACTCCCCCTAGATTATAAACTAGGCTGTCACCTACCACTCTGATAGTGTCTAATATTCAGTTGCACTTTAAAAACTGCTACAGAAATTGATGCTTAAAGAAAAGATATATTTCAAGAGCTCTCAATGGCATAGGCAATCTCTGAAGTGGATTTGATCACAAATTAGATGTAAACACATGTGCATGTACACAAACACACACAACTGCCATCCAAGTGCACATCAACATGCAAGAACATGTTCAGCTATTTAAAATTCACAGTATGACAAAAGCCATTTGCTTTTTTTTTTTTTCAAAAATATCATCCAACATGCAAACTGATACCATATCTTAATTTTAGCTGCTCTTTGGAATCAATTGCCTTTATTATGGGCTCCTCAGCTTACAATAATTAGAATCACCTTCACATTCCACACTCACTTTGGTGTGCAGTACCCCCAAAGACCAAGCTCCTCAGTCAGTTGTAGGAACTAACCAACCATCATGCAGATGCCAGGGGGCAGTACTCAAAAGGCAGCACATGAATTCTTCCCTATAGAGCTGTTTTCACTGTTCTACAGACAACCAGTGTTGAGACAAGCTCAATGAGCTTCAGCATAAAGACTTAAGAAACTGGTTGGTCAGAGAATAACCAGCCAAACTCCATGAAAAATTATTAATTTTCCAGAAATATTGCACAAACTAGATGATAGTTAGGTTTATTTAGCAGTAACTTGCTTAAAAGAAAATGTCTAAAAAAAAATGTCTGCTGCACATGTTATCAAAGATTTAGAACATTCCACATATATACACATACATATATATATGTATACATATATATGTGTGTATATACAGATGCATATGTATATGTATACATATATACACATATACATATTTATATGCATATGTGTATATATGTATATATATGTATATATGTATACATGTATGTATGTATATAGGTATATATGTATACATATATGTGTATATATACAGATGCATGTGTATATATGTACATATATACATATATATGTATACATATACGTATATATGTATATATATACTCATATGCATGTGTATATATGTATACATGTGTGTATATAGACATGTATACATATACTCACTATATCTGACAGCCTTGAATCAAAAAGATAACAAAACAGAAATAAAATAAAGAAGGGTGAACACAAGAATGAAGCCAGAATTTAAAGCAAAGTCACAACTGAAACTAATTCATATCCCTAGCATACATATACAAAGCACAGTCACAACTAAAATTAAGAGGCTGAGGAGATAACTCAGACAGTTTACTGTTTCAAAGGACCTGAACTCATATCTCTAGCATCACGTACAAAGTCAGGCCTGGCAGTGCATGCCTGTAACAGAGTCAGAGGTTCCCTGGAGTTTGCTGGCCAACCAACCCAGACAAATCAGTTGAAAGACCCTGTCTCAAAACTAAAGGTGGAGAGCAATCAAGAAAGATACCCATTATCAACTTCTGGCCTCAACATACACATGTGTACATACATATGTATGCACATATGCAAATATGTACACATGCATGATAACAACAATATAAATTAAATATATAAGGACAGCTATCTTCCCAGAGAAACCAGGAGTTAGCAGTCACAACATTAACACTTTCATCTGAGCCTATAGTAGATATTCTAGAACCCCTCTATAGTATGAAGACAAGATAAAAAATAAAATCAATTCAAAATGTAGTATAATGATTCAGTCATCCATAGTCAACTTAATATAATCTACTAAAAGCCAAATTGCATCTTTAAGACTGGGTTATTCTCCCCCATACAAGCCGGGGAGTGACAGACTGGCTAGATCCCAGGGGAGGACATTGCAGCCAGCCCTGAGGAGACAGGATAAGCTGGGGTTGGATAGAAGGGGAGGAGGTCCTCCCCTGTTGGTGGACTTGGAGGGGGCGGGAGGAGGGAGATGAGGGAGGGAGTGGGAGGGTAGGAGGGAATGAGGGAGGAGGCTACTCCTGGGATTCAAAGTACCTAACCTGTGATTGAGATAAAAATAAATAAATTTTAAAAAACTGGGTTATTACGCAGATAAGAGAAGCTTAAGATTTAAAATAATTAAATGAGCTAATATCTTGGCTCATTGTTTTTGCTGGTTTGTCTTTTGTTTTTTTTAATTCTGATAACCATGGCACCATCTAAAACAAGACTGAATAGTTCCACAGCTTAGAGAACAAGCAGATTCATAAATATGCAAAAATTACATGAAGACACAATTAATATTCCATGTTTTATGTTTAAACTTATATGTTTTCCAATATGTAGGAAGCATTTATATTACTTTCTACAAGAAAAGTTTGATGTGTAGATTAAAAAATCTTGATTTGTAATTTATTTACTAATACAGCTGGGACAATCTTAAAGTGTCCCTGACAGTAGCATATTCATGCTTATTAATGTTGAGATGCATTTTCTGACTAAAAAATGGGGAAATGCCTTTATTTAACATCTACACTCACAGCTTGTACTATAGGAAAAATGCCTATGAATAGAAACACACATATAATTACTATCTCAGTGATAGATACAAAATTAATGCAAATAGAATAATCAGGAACTATGGCAGAGTGTAAATGAGTCAGTAGACATGAGTAGAAAACTTTCTAAGACAATATACCAAGATGACCATGCCACATAAAATCTTAGGTACTTTAGACATGATCCTTTCTGTTAACATTTATGTGGACTAAAAATTTTCAGTTTTGTACTTGGGAGATGGCTCAGTAGCTGACTTTAATCTCTGGAGTCCAAGTAAAAAGCCAGATGGGGTAGCCCAAACCTATAATCCTAGCACTCATACAGTGAAATGAGGAGCAGAAACAAGAGATCATCCAGCAGCTCATGGACTAGCTAGTTTGAAATATGCTAAGCAGAAACAGGATACACTCTGCCTCAACAATGTTGAAGGGGATGCAGGAAGTTGGCCCAGCAAGTAGCCTGATGACTTTAGTTTAACCCACAGGACATACATAATGGAAAAAAAAAGAACCGACTCCTTCAAGTTTTTCTCTGACCTCCGCATGCATGCCATAGTACATGCACATACACACACACATAAATTAATAAACAAAATGTAATTTTTTTAAAATAATGTGGATGGAATGAATTAACTCCCAAAGGTTGCTCTCTAACCTCTATACACATCATGGTATTCACTCATATACACACATCATACACACATATAAAATTAACTAATCAAAACAAAGTTTTAAATAATTTTCATGTAAAGAAAACAAAAATATAATATATATATGTTATAAATATATAATCTAGCAATATTCTATAATCATTTGGTTATTTTCACAATTATATGTAATCCTTAAAGAGCTTCTTCTCAAGAATATAAAAATAAAAATAGAATAACTAAAAAAGCAATAAGCCTGACAATTTTACTCAAACAAATTATAGTTATGAAAGTAAAGTACCTTTTTGAGGCTGCATTTTCCTAAAATATTCTTCATAGGATTTTATACAAGAGGTGGCTGGTAATTAAGTTAATTATTATACCAGTAGAGAAAAGGAAACCTTTTAGGTATATAAAGGTAAGTACGTAAAAACTAAAGACTACCAGATACCCTATGAAATTTATCTTTTAAAACATGTTGTTGCCTTGAGCCAGGATGCCTTACCCAGCATATATAGTTCTGTTTTCCTTTCCAGGGTGGCCACAAAATAAAAAGTAATTCTGGTTCTTCCTTTAGATGGGCTGAACCTGCTTAACAGGGAAAGGTAATGCTAAATCCAAACATGAGGTAGCAATGCTTAAGCAAAGACTGAGGCCAAACTACCCAGAGTCTAACATGAAACTAAGTCACACGATTTTGAGCTAACATTCCTTCCTAACGCTCTCAGAACATATTTTCCTGTTCATAAAATAGGGATGACATTTGGACTCTAAGTGTAAAAAGGGAAAAGCAGTATGCACAAGACAGCTAATTTGGTGTTCAGCATATAGTAATGAACCAGTGACAAAGAAAAGTCAGTGACACATGGACAGAGAAAAGAAACCACTCACCAGCATGTGTTGTCATTTGAGTTTTTGATCTTTGCCATTCTGATGGGTGTAAGGTGAAGTCTCAGGGTCGTTTTGATTTGCATTTCCCTGATGACTAAGGACATTGAGCATTTCTTTAAGTGTTTCTCTGCCATTTGATATTCCTCCAAGGAGAATGCTCTGTTTAGCTCTGTACCCCATTTTTAATAGGATTCCTTGATTTGTTGCTGTTTAACTTCTTGAGTTCTTTATTCTAGATATTAGCCCTCTATCAGATATAGGGTTGGTAAAGATCCTTTTCCAGACTTAGGCTATTGTTTTGTTCTGATGACAGTGTCCTTTGCTTTACAGAAGCTTTTCAGTTTCCTGAAGTCCCTTTATTGATTGTTGTTCTTAGAGCCCGTGCTATTGGTGTTCTGTGCAGGAAGTTGTCTCCTATGCCAATGAGTTAAAGGCTCTTCCCACTTTTTTTTCTAACAGATTTAGTGTGTATGGTTTTATGTTGAGATCTTTGACCACTTGGACTTTAGTTTTGTACAGGGTGATAAGTATGGATCTATTTGCATTTTTCTACATGTAGATATCCAGTTAGACCAGCACCATTTGTTGAAGATGCCATCTTTTTTCCATTGTATGGTTTTGGCATCTTTGTCAAAAATCAGGTGTTCATAGGTGTGTAGGTTTATTTATGGGTCTTCGATTCGATTCCACTGATCCACCAGTCTGTTTCTATGCTAGTACCATGCAGTTTTTATTACTGTTGCTCTATAGTACAACTTAAGATCAGGAATGGAGATACCCCCAGATCTTTTATTGTAGAGTATTGTTTTAGCTATTCTGGGTTTCTTATTATTCTATATGAAGTTGAGAATTTTTCTTTCAAAGCCTATAGGAAGGTGTGGAGAAGGGGGAACCCTCCTCCATTGCTGGTGGGAATGCAAACTTGTACAACCACTTGGAAAATCAATCTGGCACTTTCTCAGACAATTAGGAATAGTGCAACCTCAAGATCCAACTATACTACTCCTAGGCATATATCCAAAATATGTTCAAGTATTCAACAAGGACATTTGCTCAACCGTGTTCATAGCAGCTTTATTTGTAATAGCCAGAATCAGGAAACAACCCAGATGTCCCTCAACTGAGGAATGGATACAGAAATTGTGGTAATTCACACAATGGAATACTACTCAGCAATTAAAAACAAGAAAATCATGAAATCTGCAGGCAAATGGTGGGAACTAGAAAAGATCATCCTGAGTGAGGTATCCCAGAAGCAGAAAGACACACATGGTATATACTCACTTATAACATGGAAATTAGACATATAATATAGGATAATCATACTAAATCTGTATATCTAATGAAGGAGGACCCTGGGTAAGATTCAGAAAGGCAAACAGAATAGACATAGGAAGAAGGAGAAAACGGGGAACAAGACAGAAGGCCTCTGAAAGACTCTACCCAGTAGTGTATCGAAGCAGAGGCTGAGATTCATAGCCAAACTTTGGACAGAGTGCAGGGAATCTTATGAAAGAAGGAGATAGAAAGACCTGGAGGGGATTGGAGCTCCACAAGAAAAGCAACAGAACCAAAAAATCTGGGCCTAGGGTCTTTTCTGAGACTTATACTCCAACCAATGACCAAATATAGAGATAACCTAGAACCCCTGCACATATGTAGCCCATGGCAGCTCAGTCTCTAAGTGGATTCCTTAGTAAGGGGAACATGGGCTGTCTCTGACATGAACTCAGTGGCTGGTTCTTTGATCACCTCCCTCTGAGGGGTGAAGGGAAGGCAGCCTTACCAGGCCACAGAGGAAGACAATACAGACAGTCCTGATGAGACCTGATAGGCTAGGGTCAGATGGAAGGGAAGGAGGACCTCCCCTATCAATGGACTGGGGAAGGGGCAGGGTGGAGAAGAGGAAGGGAGGGCTGGATTGGGAGGGGCTGAAAGAGGGGGCTACAGCTGGGATACAAAGTGAATAAATTGTAATAAATTTTAAAAAAAAGAAAACACTCACACTAGGAAGTGGTAACATTTAGAATTCTCAGCTACCAGGCAAAGTTACAAGAAGCACCTGTAGTCCCAGCTACTTAGGAGACTGATGCAAAAAGATCTCTTTCTCCCAGGAATTACTAAAAACCAAAATCCCAGGTACACCTCTACTTGTAATGTAGTTCAGAGTAGTAAGTACACAAATTAGCTGTGCTCTCCTGTCTATTAACTATGGTCTAACCCCTACAAGAACTCAAGATCACTATTAAACTGAATAGGCACTTAACATGAAATCAAAGCACTCAACATGAAATAGCCAAACACTGACTGCATCATAAGTGATTGGTGGCTACTTTAAAATGATCACAACAATCTGATTTTGACTGGGATAAAAGAAGTTTCAGTAGAGGTCATTCTCTTCCTGTAAGAATGCTAAACAGGTATTCCTGGAACCTCGTTTAGAATATTTTTCCCAACAACACCACAGCCAAGAATGGGCAGCTTCCCCCCACCTTGGCTTTTCGAGACAGGGTTTCTCTGTGTAGCCCTGGCTGTCCTGGACTCACTTTGTAGATTAGGCTGACCTCAAACTCACAGAGAGCCACCTGCTTCTGCCTCCTCGAGTGCTGGGATTACAGGTGTGTGCCACCATGCCCATCAACGAGCAGCATTTTCTTAACAACAACAACAACAACAAAAAAAAAAATATATATATATATATATATATATATATACACACACACACATATATTAGATTTTCATGTATCTGTCTTCGATGAAAGACATGCAAAGTTTTCAAGCATAAAGGAAATTTAAGGAAATACACACTTTTTATCCACCCCTAAGATCACAAGTGCTGTAAACAGCTTTACATATTGAGACAGGGTCTTATATTTCTCAGGCTGGTCTTGAACTTCTGATCCTCCTGCTTCTACTTCCCAAGTGCTGGGATTGCAGGCACCCACAACTATCTGGTTTGTGTGGTGCTCGGAATCTAACTTGTAGCTTCATATATGCTAGGCAAGAACTCTACCAACTGAACTACATCCCTAGCTATAGATTAGATTTTAAATAAGGAAATTTGAAAATATTCAAACTATTACTGGATGAATCCAGAACTCACTAGACTCTTTCTCCTCCTAATAATAGGAGGTTTTAAAAAAAAAATCTAAAATATAAGCCATTTGGTTGTATGAAATCAAAACAAAATACCATTGTTTACAATGAACCAAATAAAAGCAGATTTTACTTCCTTTTCACATTAATTGCAGGCAACTATGTGAGAAAAAAATATAATCTGGATTATGATAGCAACAGCAAAATAATCCAAATCTCTATTTTAGATTGGGCTCATATCAATGTTGCAATCCATGTGTTGGTGCCTAGACATTTGCAAATAAGAATTGTTTCTAGAATTTCTCTATATGACACAACACTGAAATTGTATAGGAATAAAAAGTAACTAGTAACAAAGTTTCAATCCTGCAGGCCTGATAACCACTAAATGTATTTCAAAGGCTTGACTTCAATGAAATTGCCCCCTTACTTATATAAATCCTTAAAGATTTCTATGTATTACTAAATCTCAACAGCTTTGAAACAACCATTATATTCTCTAAGGAAAATAAGACCAGAACATGTTTTCAGAGCCTGATGACATTCACTTAAGAATCCAGAATAAAGTACCCTGAAATGGCAATTCCAACTCATTACTTCGTTTCTTTTTAAATAGGTAGTTATACATAATTGAAACCATGATTTCTGCAACACGATTAAATTCAGAGGGAGAGGGTAAACTTCAATGTCTATCTCTGGGTTTTTATTTTAAAAGCAAAAGATTTTTTAAAGCTTTTTCAAAAAAGAAAAAGCTCATCAGAGAGAGTGGGTAAGAAAAAAATATGCACAAAAATCTAAACAATGCTCAAAGCCTGCATAGTATAGATCTCCATGACCTAGCACAGGTGTCCAGTACATAAAGACTGGAACTCAGAACCACACCATCACAATAAGACTCTACCTGTACCATGGCAGATCAACAACTGGAAGAGAATGCAGCTCTGGATTGCAATCTTGTGAGCTGCCTAACCTCAAACAACTAATTGAAGGCTCCGTATGGTACCTGCCCATATAGTCTCCAGCTGACCAGAATGTTCATGCATCTCCAGTAGCCAGGACAGAGCTGACCAGGGGGATGCCTGCTTTGCCTCTGTCTCCTCCACGCTGATAGGTGAACACCACCAGCCTGGGAGGAGGAAATTACAAAGGCAAAGCAATATTGTACTCTCATTAGTAGGGGATGAAGGGAAAAAGAATTGTACTCCATTAGTAGGGAGAGGAAAGGAAGGTATAACACATTCAGAAGGCTTTGGGATTATCTCCGGTGCAGATTAAAAAGCAGGCCTCAGATGTACATTAGAAACTAAGATGAACTGCCTTCCCAGACTCTATCAGGAGATCCTTCCCAAACTTTCACCCCTGAGTTTGCTTAAATGAGTACTAAATAAAAGAGGCCACTGAAAGAAATATTTTCTTTAAATATAAACAAACAAACCAAGCTGCACTGAGGTAACATGATAACTACTCCAGTATAAAGTAAGCACCCAGGAAAGATCTATCAAGAAAGATTTCCTGAAAACCAGGCATGGTCAGCAGTTTCAGTCCAGCCTAGGCAACAGATAACTCTGTTTAAAATAAAAAATAAATAAAAAGTTAAAAACACCTAACCCCCTGTTCATAGGAAGTTCACTGGCTGCTCAGTTTCCAAGTGGGCTCCCTAGTAAGGGACACAGGGGCTGTCTCTGACATGAACTCAGGGGCTGGCTCTTTGATCACCTCCCATTGGGGGTGGAGCCTTACCAGGCCACACGGGAAGATGATGCAGCCAGCCTTGATGAGACCTGATAAGCTAGGGTCAGACAGAAGTGGAGGACAGTCCTCCCCTATCAGGGGTCTAGGGAAAGGGCATAGTGGGAGAAAAGGGATTGTGGGTAGGACTGGGAGGAGACAAGGGAGGGGGCTGCAGTGGGGATACAAAGTGAATAAATTGTAGTAAATAAATATATAAATAAAATAAAGTATTTTTTTTTAAAAACACCATCTCAACAGGCACTATTACCTCAAACCACCTGTATAAACTGCTATTTTAAAAAACAAGCTACGGCTAGAGAGTTGGCTCAATGGTTAAGAGTATTTATTGTTCTTGTAGAATATGGGGTTCCGCTCCCAGGTTTCCATATCAGGGAGTTCATAACTGCCTATAATACCAGTTCCAAGAGATCTGATAACTCTAGCCTCCACCTGCACATGCATGTGCTTCAAATACCTAAGTAGTAGGTATTCAAGTCTGCACGTACACACACACATTCTCTCTCATACACAGACACACACACACACATATTAAGCTCTAAGTGGCTGGGATGTGGCCCATTTAGTTGGTAGAGTGCTTGCCTAGCAAACCTAAAGCCCTAGGTTCAAACCCTAGCACTTCATGAATCAAAACTGGTATAGTGACACTTGCCAGTAATCCCAACACTCTGGAAAGTGAAGACAGGAAAATCAGAAGTTCGTAGCCATCTTCATCTACATAGTAAGTTCAATTTCAACCTCATGAGACCATCTCAAGAAAAAGAAAAAAAAAGTTGTTGGTTTTTTTGTTTTCTTTTCTTTCTTTCTTTCTTCCTTTCTTTTTTTTCAGGAATAAGAGATTCAAGGAACTCTACCCCCAGCTAATGACTCTGGAAGAAAGAAGTTCAAATGGATCTTACCCAGTAAGAGTAAGATCCTGCCTCATCTGATTTGATTCTCATTGCCTTTTTTTTTTTTTTTTTTTTACATTATGGGAAGGAGCTAGTTATGTAGCCCAGATTGACCACAAACTCTTCATCCTCTTGCCTCTGACTCCTGAGTCCTTGAATGAGGGGTGTGACCTACCATGCCTGGCTTTTCATTTCAATCCTGAAGGCAGAGGAGACTGAGACAGAGAAACTGACTAGCAGAGCCTGACACTCAACAGACCCAAGGAAAAGGGCTTCCCAACGCAAGATTCAGAAGTTCAACCCTAAAAATTCTAAACATCATAGCACAAACTCCTCCACATAAAAAACAAAACAGCCAAAATAAATTCAAGACACACAGAAGATCACCAAAAGTTATAATGATCTATAGATCTTGGTGCATTAAATACCCACAATCCAATCTTTTCATACAAGTGAACTTAGTCTTCTGTAGCATTTGGCCAACTAAAGGATTATCCTTGTTCCTCTTCTCTGAGAATATCAGCTTTACAACCACTCTTAGATGACTTGACATCTTGACATTATCATGGTTATAATCATTATCATAACTGTTATTGTATTGCTCTGAGATGTTACCCAAGGTGGTCTCAAATTCTCAGCCTCCTGAGTAGCTGGGACTACAGGCATACCGCATCATGCCCAGCTCCTTGACACTTTTTATGCAAGATTTTTTAATAAGCTACATTTTGTTAGACTATCTGTAATTTCAATACTGAGTCTCCAATAAGATTTAGTAACCCCACTTACTTTTCCAATTTCATTTCAAGTTAATGTAGCCCAGAAAATCTATTCTTTCTTGATTCTTCCTTAGAAGGATTGTGGAAGGCCTTCTATTTTCATCTATATAGAGAAACAGATTTTAGTTTAGCAAGAAAGGAAACTGAGTAAAAGACATGTACAAAATAAATGATCCTGGGTTTTCTTAGAGGGGCAGTCAACAAATGGGGTTCCATCATAAGGCAAGGAAAAGCCAGGAACAGATCCACTATGATCTGAGAGTGAAGACAGGCTGCATGGGATGACTGGTTTAAATAGAGCAACTGAGGAAAGCCTGGGGCGAGTGTGTCTCCCATGTATCCAAAGTTTTGTTTTATAAACTGCTCACCCATGGGATGGCTACTCTTGACACAGAAATAAGTACCCAGACGAGAAGTCAACACATGAACACACCATGCATCTTCCTCATCAGAAGGTTCAACCTGAGGCTGGTATGACTAAAGCAGCTCTGACTCTTCCACTGAACCACCCCATCAACACATGAGTGGTTAGCAGGAGCTGAGAACACTGTCCTAGAGAACAAAGGCTCATGTTTCCTTCCTATTCTATCCCACAAATGCTGAGGACCCCAAAAAGAACAGAACCTACTGATGACTTTCAGCTCTGATTCTGCAACACTAGTCAACTCAAAGGGAATCACAAGGCTCCTAAAAGCAACTGTGTGCTCATTATGATCAGACATTTTTTTCAGGAAAGAGGCTAGGTTGCTACCATCCTCCCTGACATAACAATAACAATTCCTTCCATTTGGATTAGCTTTAAAACCAAATACCTACATTTACATTACAGAAAAGGGGAAAGGGACAAAAAGCTAAAAGACTTAACAGAATACCAAATAGAGAGAATCAGCTAAACTGAAATATCAGCCCAATGACTAAAAATCAAACAAAGTAGCATATGGTTGAAACCTGAACAATTGTACATCTCTTATGACTCCAATGAGGAAAATTATAAGTTTGCACAAAAAAAATTTTATGTTATAATCTTAGCGTTCTATTACATCTCAAATAAGTAAGAGCACAAATATATAATGAACTAACCAAAGAATTCAGTCTTTCAAAAAACAAAGATCCATAGAGCACATCTCCATGGTGCTGATAGAATTGGCTTAGGTCTGGCCCATCATCTCCAGTCTTTTTAGAAGAAAAAAAATTTCACAGAAACCATTTTCCAAGCTAATAATCAAGAAATGACTTAAAGTCATCAACCCTGAAGAAAAAAATATCCATTCTGTACACATCAGTCATAGCATCCCTCCATACTTAGCAAGGTATCTTCCCTTGTCCTTCTCTTCCTTCTTTTGATCTTATATCTATTATCCAAAGCACTTCCATAAAGAACGTCATAGTTCACACTACACAGACAGCTCATGTTAACACTGAAGGCATGCTACAATGAAACAAAATTGCAGCCCCAATATATATATATGCACACACAAAAAGAACTAGTACTTTCAACTAGTACTTTACAACTAAGTATTACAACATTTCCCTATTTTCTTTCCCAACTGCACGCTGAAAAAAAGCAAAAGGATATACAGGAAATGTATGCTAAAATGACTTTAAATAATCATTCCTCTGGCATGTTGACTTCTAGATATGCCACCCTCTCCTCACACCCCCTACCAGCTGGGATTCCCAATTAGAGTCTCCTCTTTAAGAGAGCTATTTATCATCATCAGGAACAAATGGATGCAATTACTTCTTTTGAGATGTGACCAAGATTTTGACCCTCAGCAAAAAAAAGAACATAGAGCACTGACAACAGGGGTAACCTTTGTATGACACACACACACACACAAATCACAGAAGGAGGAAAATTAAAGTCAGATATATTTAAAGAAAAAGAAAGAAATATTCTCCTTCCATGAATAAGTATCAGTGTGCACAAGTAAGTCAATAACTGCAAACATACAACCAGGAGTTTGCTTTTTAAGGTGCTTTTCTTTTTCTTTTAATGTGAAAGAACTAAAAATGATCTTATAACTAGGATTTGAATAGATGAGTCAGTTGATATATGTGACATCAAAACTAAGATTATTCAATGCATTCCTTACAATTCAAAAGAATGTTACAACTTATCCCAGAAATCACTGCTTTATTTTTTTAATCTCTGTATTAAATAAAGAGACAACCCATTTGGAAGAGGCTGGGAGGAAGGCAAAAAGTGACTTATACCAACCAGCAGCATCTAGCCGCCAAACCGTAAGAGGAATATAAAGCTAGTGGGTCCTATTTGAAATAAAACAGGCACACTATTAAGCTTTCACTCACAAAGTCAGATCTAAGGAGTGTGACACTGGCACTGAAAATATCTTACTAGTTAGTACCTGAAACAATCTTACAAATGTACAGTGTGTGTGTGTGTGTGTGTGTGTGTGTGTGTGTGTATAGCTAAATTTGACATATAGAATTATTCATTAAAGAAAGAATATTCAATATGAACTGGAACTGTATTCTTCTTCACCTAGCCTTGCCAAGTTTAGAGAGAGAGAGCATGAGAGTCAGAGAAGAGAAAGTATTGGCTTTCTCCAACCAAGGACCATGTATGGATTTGTCCTAGAACCCCCGCTCAGAAGTGACCCATAGTAGCTCAGTATCCAACTGAAGACCCTAGTAAGGGGAACAGGGACTGTTTCAGACATGAACTCAATGGCTGGCTCTTTGACTCTCCCCCATACACGCCAGGGAGTAACAGCCTGGCTAGACCCCAGGGGAGGACATTGTAGCCAGCCCTGAGGAGACAAGATAAACTGGGGTTGGATGGAAGAGGAGGAGATCCTCCCCTGTAGGTGGACTTGAAGTGGGCGGGGAGGAGATGAGGGAGGGATGGGGAGAGTGGGAGGGAAAGAGGGAGGGGGCTACGCTGGGGATGCAAAGTACCTAACCTCTGATTGATATAAAAATAAAAATAAAATAAAATAAAATAAAAAAAGAAAGTATTGGCTTGCCTTCATGTCAACCACAAAGAAATATTAATTTGAGAAACCGTCTCCTTTGCTCCAAGGCAAACAGCAAGGAATAAAGTAATCCTGTTATGAAGTGCAAAAAAGAAAGGAAGGAAGGAAAGGAAAGAAAAAGATAGAAAGATGGAACATTCAAATCCAACTATTTCCCTGTGAAGAATTATTAAAACTCAAGTCCATGCATTTAAAACCCTACACTAGGGCTGGAGAGATGGCTCAATGGTTAAGAGCACTGACTATTCTTCCAAACATCCTAAGTTCAATTCCCAGCAACCACATGGTGGCTCATAACCATCTATAATGATATCTAGTGCCCTCTTCTGGAATGCACGCATAGATGCAGGCATAATACAGTATAAATAATAAATAAGTCTTTTTTTAAAAATAAATAAATAAAGCCCTACACTGACATCAGCGCTACCAACATGTTTGTTTTTTATTCATTTTAAGTGTACAAAACTATAGGTTTTATATAACATTTTCATATAAAGTTTGCTTTCATTCACCACCATTCTACCTTGTCTTTTCAATCCCCCTCATTGATCTCATCTCTCTCCCTACAAACAGTCCTTTTTCTGCTTTTATGTCACAGATTTATGTGTATATTCGTGGACAGACAGACAGAGATGGCTCTGGAAGAAAACATACTTCTTATGAAAACATACAAACTTGTTTTCGAGCAGAAACTGTTTTGTTTCTTTCCAACGAAAAGAAGGACACAAAGTTTGGATGGCATTAGAGATACCAAAGTCTCCCTTCCAGACTCCCAAAGGTGGTCATAACACAGAAGCTGTGCAGAAATGTATCTTCCTCATTCTGTATGTAGCAACAGAACACTTAAGCAAGGCTCAGGGACTGGGTAGAAGGGCAGGGGGCAGAATGAAATACCTGTTGTGTTGTTTCAATCGAACAATACCACTCCCAACCCTTTGGCTAGCCACTGCTTTAAGAGTCCATTCTTTTTTACAGCAGTAGGCAAATTACATGGGCCTGCTTTAGTGCATTAAAAACAAAACAGTATTGATTCCTTGACCAATACAGAAAGACCTAACATTCAAGTAGTCTTTTCACCATTTTCCTGAAGCACTTTCAAGTACTGGGGAAAAATGCTAAATAGGACTCATTTTGAGCATAAGTAATAGCTGAAGTAATCCGGTGTGTTAATAAAGCAGAGTATAAACTAAGCAACTCCTGTTAGAGAAAGTTACAAAGGTAATAGATGCTAACAATTTAAAAGCAATGATGTTTAAGCACAGCATGTATGTTTTTTTTTTTTTAAGATTGCCCCTTCTACAAGAGCTAGATACCTTTTGCAGGTTACATCACAAGGCAGTCTTACTGAATTTTGTTAAAGTAAGAAGTCAACCCTACCCCTATCAGTGGACTGGAGAAGAGACATGGGAGGAGATGAGGGAGAGAGGAAGAAAGGAAGGGATTGGGAGGGAAAGGGGATGAGGGCTACAGCTGGGATACAAAGTGAATAGATTGTAATAAATAAAAATTATATTATTAATAAAAAAAAAGAAGTCAACCCTAACCAGGCATAGTAGTACACAGCTAAATTTTCGCTACTCGAGACACTGAGGCAGAATGGCTAAAACCACACAAGACCAACAAGGCACAGCAACACAACTGTAAGGTCATCCTTACTTGCCTAGGGAATTCACATCTAGCCTGGAGCCCGTGTCAAAACAAGATAAAATGAAAAAGTAGGAAAAACCTTCTTCCGTGGCTCTGACAAGGCCAATGAAGGCACAGCCCAGGAAACAAGTCATCAGGTAACAAAGAAACCTACCGACACATCAATAACTAAGTTGATTATTTTTTATACTTGATCATAGCCAAAAGGCTGACAAGCAATGATTTTTTTCATTAATAAAACATGAGTCTGTTCTTATAACATGTTTTCTGTTTCCTCCTCTAATTTGTTAGGTGTTCCTATCTAAACTTTTTTCCTTAAGTCAAATAATATTTAATCACATATTAATGAAATTATGTCTAGGTTCTTTAAAGCCAAAAAGAGAAAAAAATGTGTAAAAGGCAAGAATAGAGGGGTTTTTGGTTTTTGTTGCTGTTGTCTTTCTTTCTTTCTTTTAAGGAAGAAAAATAATCTAAGGGAATAAAACAAGGCACCACCACAGTTCTACCACAGCCCCACCTGGCATGGTACAGGGCCAGCTCTGGCTTGCCTTCTTCCCCAGCTCATTTTCAAACCCAAGAGTCTGAAAAGATCCAAGATCCTTGGCCCCACACCAATGAATATCTCCACACATGTAGGCCCAAGGCTGTCTGAATCAATTTAAGAAGCTGCACCTTAAACCTCCTGCAAAAATCTCTTGGGTTTTGCTAACAAGATTCTATATCAGTAAGCAAAGCCTAGCTTCTCTCAGTGAAGGAAGCACTGAGCAGTGACAGAGGCTAGAAAAGGGGGAAGACACAATAAAAAAGGAATGTTAATATATATATATATATATATATATGTACATATATATGTATGTATGTATTTACAGCCAAGATACCAATGTATAACTCTTTATCAGCTAAACAATAACCCAACCAAATAAAAACAGCAGTAATATATATAACAGCACCCAGTAGATGGTACAGACTCAAACTGAACCAGTATGTAGAAATCTAGGTGATTTACAACCCACTTAGCTGATATAAAAACTTTAATAGTCTGGTCTCTCTCTTTTTTTTTTTTTTCAATGTATGATATGTGATTAAAATGGAATTTTCTTTCATCCTCCTCTGTAGAAAATGGGCCCTGGAAATTCCACATATTTTCCCTACAATACTTTCTGATATTCTGATATTTGAATAAATAAAATGATAACCAACTCTTCTGTTCAACCGGCTCTGACTGGCCTGGAACCTGTTACACAGGCCAGGCTGGCCTAGAATTCACAGAGATCTGCCTGCCTCTGTCTCCTGAGCACTGGGATTAAAAGTGTATATAGGCAAGGAACTTAATTTTCTCCATACTGACTTTGGTGGAAAATATACTGGGAAAGTAGTACACTGAAGTAATTCAACATTAAAAGTCATCCTAAAACCAAGTGTGGTGGTGGTACACACCTTTAATCCCAGCACTCAGGGAGGCAGAGGCTGGTGGATCTCTGTGAGTTTGAGGCCAGCCTGGTCTACAAAGTGAATCCAGGACAGCCAAGGCTACACAGAGAAACCCCTTTGGGGGTGCAGGGTCATCCTAAGTTTTCGCTTTGAAAACTTTGAGAGTGGATATGTTGGGGAATTTTTTTCCCCAGTTAGGGAAGGTAAAGAGACACATTGTTTTGATCCTTCAACTCCTAGGTTTCTATACTAGAATATGAATACTAGAAAACAAGTAGATTGATCTCTTCCAGAAAGACAATCCTTTTGTTTATAAGACATGAAATTTCAAATGACCTTTTATAAATCACAACTCCAAAAACTCAGCAAAGCCATACTTTGTAATCAAAGGTGGTACAGCTAATAGATGGGGGAAGGGGGGCTTGAGCAGGTTCCAGGGACTGGCAGAGGCTGAACAAAGTGACACAAGGCTTTGATTTTTTTTTTTTAATTCTAAAAGTCTAGGTCAGATCTCAAACATAGCTTATATATAAAAAGAAAATAATAAAGGACTTTCTGATTGCAAATATACATACACACCCCTCTGAGCCCACCCATTCACCAAAAAACTCATTAAGTCTTTTAAGTTCTATATAGGCATAAGGTGCTTAACGGGAGTTAAGCTAAGCACACCTCATCTAAAGTGGTTGTCCGTATGTCTCTGGGCAGCAAGAAGTTAACATTCACTCTTCAAGAGTAAAAGATGATGACAGGTGACTGCTGTCACCTAAAAACAAAATAGACAGCCACTCTCTGCAAGGGGAGGGCAAGATCTATGTTTCCAGGCATTAGTTGAGTCTTTAAGAGTAAATGTGAATTGACTTCCCGGTAGGAAGGGAGAGGCAGATCCTGCAAAAGCACTCAATGCTAGTGAGTTCAGATGGCTTCTCACTTTTCAAGTAAGGATAAGAACAGACACATCACATTTATGTAATGCAAACATAGTAGAAGTGCTTGCTTTGAGTCAGAGCATGAATGGGAAGGAGTTCTGTAAATACAACATGATACAGAAAATAAAACAGAGACGGTAAACTGAGGAAGAGAGTCTAACTAAAAGGTTGAAAGAATGCAAATATGTTTCCTCATAGCTACTTAAAAGGAAAAAACTGTCCACAGTACACATCTCATCTGCCAGTTTAAAGACTGTTACCTGTTGAATTCAACCCTGTACTTTCTGCCTATGGGTCCTCTTAGGAAAGAGAGACATTCTTTCATCATCATCTCTAGCTGGTCAAAACAGAGGCAAGGAAGCACAGTCTGAGACACCTTATCTTATTCCTTCCATTGGCGTTTCCCACGACCGTCCCCCAAAACACCTTATGGAACCATAAATCTGGAATATAAGAAAATGTCCCATCTATGAGAATCTGATAATACAAGCAACACCACAGCCACCACGTTTATGCCCTTCTCCCTGAAAGTGTTAAAAGGGAAAACACAAAGTCAACGCCAGCTCCTCCCCGCTGATGAAAATTGGCACTAAAGAATTTACGTTCTGGCAGCCGGCCCTCACAAACCGTTACAAAAAAAAAAAAAAAAAAAAAGGTTCACCATGCTAAACTGCTCCAAATACTAACTCAAAAGGAGACAGCTTATCTCCACACCATTACATTGTAGTCTTCTCAAATGAGTGGGATGGCCGCTAATTTTTTTTATTAAACACATTTTGTGAACTTAGTGGGAAAGAAAAAAAGAGCCTACAAAACCCGAGCTAAAACTTCTGACAGTTGAGCACATGATGTCCACCACGAAGAGCAAAAACGGAACGCTACATAACCCTCCGTGAAATCACCGTAGCAGAGCAGCCGCACATTCTCAGTATCTCTATCCCACACGGTGGAATGAGGCATCCAACCTGGCCTGAGGGGGGAGGTTTTACAGCTCCAACTCAACCAGAACATCACAAAACACGCCCGAACAATAGTACTACTATCTTCCTCCCGCTGACAGGACCGTGTGCCTGCAACCTCGGAGAGATCCAATCCCGAAGTCCGCTGACAAGTTTCGCATTCAAATCAGGCCCTTCGGAGGCCGCCGCCAAGCATGAAACGTGGTGGCGGTGCAAGGCTGCTGCTGCCCAGCAGCCGATGCTGGTGGTGGTGCTGCTGCTGCTGGTGCAGCTGCTGCTGTTGCTGCTGGTGCAGCTGCATCAAGGACGCCGAGCCTCTCCGTTAGGGCAGAGCGCACGTCCCCACCAAGGCCATTCCCCGGCGGCCCTAAAGGTCGCTCCATATTGCTTCCTAGCCCAGAGCCCCCCGGCCCAGCCGCAGCGCTCAGGAGGGCATCGCGGCTGCACCGCGCCAGCTGAGCCTGGAGGGCTGGGGCCGCGGCAACGCACACGCGCGCGCGCGAACACGAACACACACACACATATATACGTATACCACAAGCCAGCACGCGCACACACACATGCACCCGCCCCGGGGCCACCTCTCGGGGCCCGGGCGAGGGTCGGGGCCGGGGCCGCCCCCAGGCCCCGCGCGCCCGCCCTCCCCGGGGTGACAGCGCGGCCCGGCCCGCGGGGCCCCGGGCGCGCGCCACAGAAGCGGTGTCCCGGCCAGGCCCGGGCGCGGGGCGGAGGGGGGCTGCTCTTACCTTCCGACAGCTCCAGCTCCAGCTCCGCCAGCCGGGCCCTCACCTCCAGCGGCAGGGCCATGCCTTCCAGGCTGCGGTCCGCCATGCTCGCCGCAGACGCCCCCGCCCTGCCGGCCTCCTCTTTGTTCGCCGGCGGAGGGCTCCTCAGCGGCCGCCGCTCGAACCCGGAGGAACCGCACCGAGGCGGGCGGGCGCGGGCGCGGGAGGCCGGGCGGCGGCGGGCGGGCGCGCGGGGATCCTTCTCCTCAGCCTGCTCAGCGCCTCGTCAGCCTCGCCAGTCTCCTCAGCGCCTCCCCAGTCTCCTCGGCGCCTCGTCAGCCTCTTTCGGCGTCTCCTCAGCGCCTCCTCGGTGCCTCGTCAGTCTCCTCAGCGCCTCCTCAGCCTCCTCCGCGCGGTCCCGACCCGGGCGGCAGCCTCGCGCCCGGCTCTCGGCGCGCCTCCCCCAGCCGCGGGCTCCGGCCCCGCTCGGCCGGCTCCGGATCACGGGCCCGCCCGCGGTCACGGCCACAGGGCTCTCGAGCTGCTCCGCGGCCGCCCTGCCCCGGCGGGAGCGAGCGCCGCTGCGCGCGCACCGGGCAGCAAGCAGGCGCGCGCGGAGGGCGGGAGCGCGCGGACGTGCCACGGCGGCGCGCGCTCGGGGGGCGGGGCCTCCAGCGGTTACTACGAGCGCGCGCTCGTGAGACAGTCTCGGGTTTGGCCTAGGGGGTCTTCCCACCCTCAAGACTTAGGCTGCGCAGTCCTCCAGGGGGGAAAAAAGAAAAAGAAAAAGAAAGCTCTCGGAGGCACATTTAGCCTACTTGTTAAAACTTCAAATGTTCTGGATGCTTGAGGACTGATTTTTTTTTTAATGAATACTTTCTAAGAGGGAAAAAATGATTAAAAATAAATAAATAAAAGACAGCACGAGCCATAGATTAAGTACTAGGTTTGAAGTTTAAAAACACGGATCTAGAACAGGCTAGTATATGACCTTGAATTACTTACTGTTTTTGTCTAGGCTTCACTTTCTCTGTTTGTTGAAAGAAGACTGAGGAAGGTTGGATCTGCCACACACTATCCAGCTCTTCCTGAGACTGAGGAGTGCCTGTCATCCATGAAGAATCTTGACCAAGTGTCTTCTCCCCCACACCCTACAATATCATCTCCTTTTTTTCTTCTACTCTTGTGTGTTCTTTTCCCTTCATCGCCTCTAGTGGTATCACTGTGTCTTCTGCATGGCTGATAACCCAATCTGTATCTCTAGATTATTTGGGGGGCACCCTGAGCTATCTGCTGAATAAGCTCGCCTAGCTACCTGTTAAGCCCCAAACATCACATAGTCAGCAACAACAAAAACCCCGCATCTCCTAACATTGAACATCTACCTGCTTTTTAAACTATTTCAGACAATATATGAAATGTATTCCAACTCCTCCCCTTAGCTCCTCCCAGATCCATCCCACCCTGGATCCCAATTTCATGTCCTTTTTTATTGTTATGTAATAGCCTATGGACTTTAATTTGTTCTGTCCAGATATTTGTGGGTGTGAGGCCACCACACTGTAGCATGGTCACATCCTTATTTAAAAAAAAAAAATATTCTTCTTCCCCTAAATGCCATCAACTGTCCACAGGGATAAGGAGCACATTAGCCCTTTCTCATGCCATGCTACAAAGTTGACTGGCTTGCTTATCTATGGGCAACCATAGCTGCTGTGAGTTCCTGAGTCCAGAGGTCTTGTCATGTCCAGAAGACAGTTTTGCCCCAGTCCTCCTCAACCTCTGGCTCTTACAATCTTTCTACCCCATCATCTGTGATGGTCCCTGAGCTTTGGGAGTGGGGTTATGATATAGTCATCCTATTTGTGGCTGAGCATTCCACTGACTTAATTCTCTGCACTTTGATCAGTAGTGAATTTCTATGTCAACCACTGCACAAAGAAATTCTCTGATAAGGTCTGAAGGCTACACTAGTCTGTGGGTGGAGACATAACAAATTTAGAGGGCAGTTTGATGCCTCATCCATTTAGCAGAATAGTAATAGTAGGTTAGGTTCACTACTGGATCTGGAGCCTGTGATGTCCCCAGCTAAATTTGCAGTACCAGGCATAGATTTCCTCCTGTGAGGCAGGTCTGAAATCCATTCAGAAAGCAATTACTAAAGCATATGACCTTGACCTTCACGTATAGCACTAATCTCATGCGGGTTCTTACTGCAGGGTTCATAGATGGGTAAGACTGTTGATGACATTTTCCCCCATCTACAGCCTGCATAGCGCTTTCCAATACTTTGCAAGCTAGCCAGAAGAAAGGAAGCTTTCTGATCAGCACTGACTGGATTGCTCCATTTTCTGTGACCAACGTGTGTGGTGTCTTCAAGACTAGGGACATCATCTGCCTGCTTCTAAAGCTACTAGCATTTTCCTAGTTTCTATGCTAAAGTCACCCTGACTTCCCTTCACACATCTTTTGCTTCTCAATCCCCTCAAACATATCCCACAAAAAAAATGCTGATCACCTGCTTCCTTTCAATGCCTGCAAACACTCTCTCTAGTCCCTATACTTCCTCCTGCCTGGAATATTCCAAAGACCGCTGAGATGGTGGCCTCTATAATGGGGCCCCACAATTGCATTCACTCCTCTTTCAGTACATAGTTTAGTGAATGCAAGCATGTTTCTAAGATTTAGACTAGTAGACTTCACCAACTACTCCAACCTTCAGCCTAGTCTTAGCCCTCACCCCCACCCCCACAAGCTCAGAAATGACAGCTAATCTTCAGTGTCCTTCCTCACTGTACATCTCTCTGTTTTGAGGCAGGACCTCATGTAGTCAAGGCTTTACTCTAACTTACTGTGTAAACAAAGATGGTGTGCATCATGAAGCCCAGTTTATGCAATGCTGGGGATGAATCCCAGGGCTAACCCAATGTTCTAAAAACTGAGCTAACCCCAGGCCCCTCACTGCACATCTTTTTTTACTTAATTTGTCTCATCTTGTTTATTTATTTTATTTTTATGTTTGGAAGTCAAAAGAGGGTATTAGATCTTCTGGAACTAGAGTCACAGATAGTTGTGAACTGCCATGTGGGTAATTGGAATGGATTCAGATCTTCTAGAAGAGCAGTAAGCACTCTTAACTGCTGAGCATGTCATGTTGATTATGGAGTTCTTACCTCTCTTGTCTGCTCAGAATTTCCTGTAATATCAACCCTCTTCTCCTTTACTATGTTCCCATCATTCTGACTTCATCCAATTTGACCTTCATTTATCTTCATCATTGGCCTATTCGTAAAGTCTTTGAGACAGGGAAGAAACCTATTCACCTTTGTGAATCCCATTCATTTGACAAGTGTCTTCTTACAAAGACCATTTTCTCAGGAGAGAAATAGGCCACTAGCAATGATGAACTTGAAAGTTGTGAGTCCCACATTGCTGGTTCTTTGTGTTCTACACTGTGTTCTAGACTGTGATGTATGTCCGTTGGTTTTGTCTTTACTCAAGAACATGTTAAAATTCAGTAGACACTGCTGGCACAATGTCTGGCTCCACCACCATCTCCACTGTTTTCATTATGATCAATCCACCTACAAATTAAGAAAGTCACTTTCCATGTTGTAGATGAAAAACCTTAGGAAAATAAAATATAAGAAAACCAGGACTTAAATCCTAGTCTCCATTTTTTTTGTCTCGTAATGCTTTGTCTGGGCTTTTTGTTTTGTTTTGTTTTTACCTTACTTGTCTTTTGCACATATATTATGGCTTCTAATTTTGTGTTGTTATAGGTTTTCTGCATGTGTCTCTGCCTGTGCATATTTCTTGTGCTTTTCTTTTGGTTCCTACCCCCCATTTGTTTGTTTGTTTGTTTTCTAAAGAGATAGAGAAAGGAATTGAATGGGTGAGGAAGATATTGGAGGAAATGAGGGATGGGAAACCATGTTAGACTATATTATATGAAAAAGTCCATTTTCAATTAAAATAAAGAAATGAACAGAACAATAACATCCTAAAGTTGTAAGATAAAGTTCAGCAGCTGCAGTTGTCTGCACAAGAAGAGTACATGAAAAAGCCAGTCAGTACCATAGCATGGAGTAGGAGGGCTTTATGAGTCTCATCCTTAACTGAGGAGCTATAGACCCCTGATGGCTTCTGGGGAAAAGATGATCGATCTTCTTTAAAACTGTGGTTCCTAGTAGGCCAACCATATTCCATTGGATAACCACATACCAATGACCATATGGACAGATAAACTTCATCTTTACTGGTAACTCAATTTTTAAAAAGAAAGAAAAAATTGGGGAGTAGGAAGGTAGGAATGGATCTGAGAGGAGTTGGGAGCAAATAGGATAACAAAAATCTTGTATAAAATTATCAAAGAATTAATAAAAATATTTATTAATTTTTTTAATTCTAGTCTCTTAAGAGGGAGTCCTGGGTCGATTTTATATTCCAAAAAGTAAGTGGTACCAAGTAAATTTAAGGCAGAATAATGTCAAAATAAAAGCATACATTCCGCTTTTAGGAACTGTGCCCGTTAGGCTGGAGCAATAGCCCAGTAAGTAAACATGTTTGCTATCAAGCCTAACAGTCCAAATCAGATTCCTCGGATCCACATGGTGGAAGGAGAGAACTAACTTCCAGTAAGACACACATACACCCCTTTCAGAAACGTATAGGTA
This sequence comes from Pachyuromys duprasi, assembly GCA_028658305.1. Taxonomy (NCBI): domain Eukaryota; kingdom Metazoa; phylum Chordata; class Mammalia; order Rodentia; family Muridae; genus Pachyuromys; species Pachyuromys duprasi. The sequence continues at coordinate 36,027,953 of CM053760.1, read as the reverse complement.
ACAAATTATTTGTGAATGTTATTATAACTAATGTTGATCTGATGGAAAACTTGTATTTCCCATTAAATATGTAGGTTGGATAGTTACATTTGGAGCTGATGGGTCTTTATTTCAGCAGGCCTTTGACTAACTACAAAATACACTGGAGAGGGTGTGACTCTTGGCTCTTAACAGTGTTTTCAATAACATAATACCCAACTTTATCAGGAAATTCTACCAGTTCCTCAAAACTGTGATGTCTAAAACCAATGTCATCTTATCCACTGGTCCTCACCCCGGCTCATTATTTCTGATAATAACATTCCTTTCTCCCACTTTCTCCTATGTATCCCTTCTCATCCCACAGACCAAGTTTCAGTAACCTCTATCTATGACATTTCTCTCACGCATCTCTCTCCTCCCCTTCTGACCTTTTGATACAGCTCAAACCAGGCCTGATTTGAGAGGCAGAGAGGCAGGATAAGAAGGGGAGAAGAGAGAAGGTAGGAGAGACACATCTTATGTTTTCAAAATTAAGTGAAAGAGTTCTTTAGTTTGTAAGCGGAGAATTGCTGCAGATTGCAGAGCAAGGACTGGAGCTCATTCAATGTGGCATTTAGAAAAAGATCTGCTGTTTTCTTCTACATACCTATGTTCAGCTGCAAAATTTTCCATGGTCATGAGGAGTCCCACCTACTTGCGTCTCTATTCCACTAACATCTTTCTTTATTCTTCTCCCACCAGGTCTCCAGCCTGTCTCATAGCCACATGTTAAATTTTATATGGTGACTCTTGGCACAGTAATATGCATCTACATCTCCAGCTACTGATAGTCTGAGGCAGGAACACCCTCTGAGGCCAGCCCAGCATGTGGGCTCACACCTCAGCACTTAGGAGGCAGAGGAAGACAGATCTTTGAGTTTGAGGCTAGCTTGCTCTATATGGTGAATTCCAGGACAGCCAGAGCTACATAGTAAGACCCTGCCTCAAAACAAACAAACAAAAGTTTGAGGCCAATATAACAACACCCTGTTTCCTAACATTTCTCCCACAAACAAATGCCACTCCCTCCACTAAGCCAACCCTAATCTTACCTCTGGAATTACACACTTCTCTATCTATTTGTTCTCTCTGGGATTTGTAATTAATAGGTGTGCCTTATCTGACAGCTAACTTACCTACAACGCTAGCATTGGGTTGAATGGCATAACAAGAAACATATTGTTTTTTTCAAAGAGTCCTGCTCTGGGACAAGGAGAAAAAGCCTGTCTGTGTCATCAGGCTCAGTTCTACTACTGCTCAACCTCGCAGAATATATACATGACTTAGGACACATGCTAGACACACACTTGTTTACATGTACAGAAAACTTGTTCAAATGTCCATCAAGGCCTGTATCAAGTAGCCAAGCTGGTATTGGTGAAGAAGAATGGAATAGACTCACAGGTTTATTGGCTCAAAACTCTGCCAAAATCCCAAACACTTACACCTAGGACCAGAGTCACATGTCTGAACTCTGCTACGTTATCTTCTGTAAACCAATACAGAGCCCTAGTGAGTGTTATTTAGGAAATGGCTCCCAGTCATCAGTACTTTCTTAAATTTATTTTTGAGACAAAGTATTTATAGTTCAACCTAGCCTCAAATTTACTGTGTATATGAGAATGACTTGAACTTCTGATTCTTATTCCAAGGACTGGGATTATAGCCATGTTCCTTCCACCATACTCTTTTATGCAGTTCTAGAGACTAAACCTAAGGCTTGATGAATGCTAAGTAAGCATTCCACCAACTGAGCTATTCTCTCAGCATTATTAGCATGCGTTACAGTGTGGAGATCAGAGGACAACCTATGGGGGTTGTTTGATGGATCCTAGGGATGAACTCAGGTCATTAGGCTTGGTAACAAGTGTCATTACTCACTAAGTCATCCCATTGGTCTGCATCATCATTTATTAATACAATAGAATGATTTATATTATCCAAGAAACCAGCCTCTATAAAATGAAGGCCAGAAGATATAGGACTCGGTTCAGAGCATTTAAATAGTCAAGAAGAAGAAAGTAGGAAGAATGATGGCCTGCCCATCAAGAATGCAGGCTCAGGAACAAGGGGTAAAGAAGTTTGCTGATGAGATAGTAATATGTACCGTTGCAAGCTATCTCTCCTACTCTACAGTTTTGCCCAGGTACATCCTCGACACAGCGTTTGCATTTCCATGAAGAGGCAGCTCCACATATCTAATTAAACAATGAATTAATCATTATACCAACTAGTAGTAAAATACTTCTTTCCACATCTTATCCACTAATAGGTCACCATATGTCTTCCAGGACTATGCCTCCATCTCTCTCTCTCTCTCTCTCTCTCTCTCTCTCTCTCTCTCTCTCTCTCTCTCTCTCTCTCCCTCTCTCTCTCCCTCTCAAAGTGTCACTGACCTCCAAATCTGTTCCCTTGAGGTAACTACCTAACCTCTAACTGGACTTCTGATTCAGCAAATCTGAGGTATAAGGGAGAAGTAAAGGAATGTGTTAAATCAGAGCATGTTAGAGGTGTCATTGCTGGGCAGAGAGATCACCAACAGAAAAGAAAATGAAGGATCAGAGGAACTGCTCCCCTTGCAGAAGGTTGTCTCAGAACTGCACACTGGCTTCTTTAAGTCTTATTGCTGCTGCTGTGATAAAATATCATGACCAAGGCAACTTATGCAGTTTAATTGGTTTAAGGTTCTAGAGGGATATTCATGGTTCTAGAGAGAAATGGCAGAAAGTAGGAGGCAAGCTAGCAGGAGCTAGTAGCTGAGAGATCATGCCTTCAACCATAAATACAAAGTAGAGAGAGTTGAGTGGAATTGGGAAAAGGCTCTCAAATCTCACTCCTAAAGACATACTTCCTCCAGCAAAGCTGTACCTCTTCCACCAACTACAGACCAGGTGTTCAAATACCTGAGCCTCTGAGGAACATTTTCCTTTCAAACCACACTGTGAGAGAGGATTTCAATCCTTATCAGGGTGACAGAGTTTATTTATTTTTATGATTTGCTCTCCATGTCCCAATTTTTCACATTTTTTTCTTCACCCTCTCCCCCAGGGAAGAGGGTGGTTATAAGAGGGTGGTTGGGAAGAGTTGGTTATAAGCTATTGTGTTTGGAGCTCTCCCGGTATATGGGTGATAAATCTTGTGGAGGAGGGTGGCATATGGCCCTGTGGTTGCAGGATCTTTCCAAACTGCAGTTTCCACTTGGCACTATGCCTGGAAATGCATGGTTTGCTTAGGGGTCAGCCATGTCTTAGCATATTATCAAAACTAGGTTCGTGCAGGCTTAAAGATAAGACAGATGTGGCACAAACTTTAAGTTTAATTAATTGGCATTTAGAAAACAGCTGGAGATGCTTAAATGAAACTGTACACTTTAAGATCATTAACATTGTTGGAACACATTTCCACGTTACAGCTAGATAGATAGATGACAGATAGATAATAGTTATAAACATTTTAGCATATACTGAAATACATGAATGTAGCCAAGTTCAGAGAATTCTATGTGAATTTCCACTTCTGCTTTTATTACTGTTTTCTTCCAGAAACAGCAAACCATCTGTGATGGTTAATTTTCTTTGTCAACTTCACTGGATTTAGAATCACCTAGGAGACACATGAGTCTGGGGGAGTAGTTTTTTAGATAGCTGAGGAGGGAAGACCCACTGTAATATGGAGAGCATCATCCTAGGGTAGGGTCCAAGACTGCACTAAAAAGGGTAAGGAGAAAGCTAGCTGAGAACCTGTGCTCATCTCTCTCTGATTCCTGGTTGAAGCTGCAATGTGACCATCTGCCTCATACTCCTGTCTGCGGTCATGCTTTCTCCACCATGATGGAACAGACCCTCAAACTGGGAGACAAAATAAGCTCTTCCTTAAGTTGCTTCTTTCAGGTATTTTTGTCATAACAATCAGACAGTAATTAATGTATCATTTAACTCCTTTACCTAAGAGCAATTATAGTAGCAAAGGAAAAGAAATCACAAATAATTTCATAGAGCCCCAAACTACATTGATTTGCTTTTCCACACCATTGATGCAAATACTGAGAATTCAACTGCCAGTCAAAGATGTTTTCAAGGAAAAACAAGTTGTGAAATGTGTCCTGGGCAAATCGCCTAAATGTTTCATTGTATATGTTTTCACACATCAAAGTACAATTATCAATGAGGTAATTATTTCTGATATTTTAGATAATTTGGTAAATTCTAAATCACTTCTGCTAATGGTGCTGTGGCTAACGCACAGTAACAAATTATGTGAATGCTATTCATGCTGGTCTTAGATTGTATGAATTTTCTGCAGCATATTTCCTTTGCCAATTACAATTGATTAATGCCTGGTATAATTAAACTGTTGTTGAAATTGTCCTTCCCAGAATTCATATCTTCAAATGGCTTAGAAAAATGGCACACAGACTTCTGAAAGTAGACGGCAAAGAAGTTGGAAACTAAAATTTTGCCACTGACGATCCACTGTGAGTGACTGGACATGGTGGCACACTCCTCTAATTGGCTACAGAAGGTAGATCAATGTGAATCTCAAATTCAGCCCAGTTTACACGGTGGATTCAAGACCTGCCAGGGCTGTGCATTGAAACTCTTCTTCAGAAAAGAAAAGGCTGGGAACAAGAAAAATAAAATAAGGGAGTTAGGAAGAAAAAGAAGAAGGAAAGCCACAGTAGATCTAGAAGAATGGCTCATTGAATAAAGCCTCTCAAGTGTAAGTGTGAAGACATAAGCTTGGATTTTTAGCACCCACATGCATCTGCAGTCCCAGTACTGCTACATTGACATGGGAGGGGCTGTGAGAACAGAAGAATCTCTAGAAAGCTTTGGGGCTAACTATCCTGGCAAACAATAAGAGACCCTATCTAAAACAAGATAGAAGGCGAGGACTGACAGCTGAAATTGTGGTTGTCTTCTGATGTCCACACACATCATGGCATGCACATGCCTACCTTCACACACATGAACATGTACACACACACATACAATACACACACACACAAATCTACAACACAGTGGGCTAGAGACGTAGCTCAGTAGTTCAGCCTTTGTCTAATATACATGAGCAATCCCCAGCACCACTATGAAAAAAGTCCACATAGTAGAAAGGAGTCATAAAAATAATATTTTTAAATTGACCTCATCCCTTCAAAATGCAAAACAAACAAACATACACATGCAATCAAGAACACTCCTCAATGGTTTCTACTCTCCCGAATATAACTGCACCACAAAGATCACAGCTGCAAAAATATAAAAGAATCGTGTCACTGTGAGGCTAAGAACAGTATTTCCCAGTCCTTCTGTACTTATTTCATTCCTACACTCTGTAAAACAACCAGAAATTGTGTGACCTTCATTGTTTACATAAGGATATGCTCATTTAAGAACATCCCAGGGAACCAGGGGTTCCCAACTATGACCCAGCCAAACAAGAAAATGAAACTATCCTTTGACAATGGGAATGGGAAGGAAGCCATGAGATGATGGGAATCAAGAGATAGTCAAACTCAGTCTGGATGGAAGTTTTGTTTAACAGGTATCAGTCCATGCCAGATTCCAAGTATGTCAATAGAACAGGGTGATGTCTCAGATTGAATCACCAAGAAGCAAGTCAAGGTTTGGGGGATATGTGTCTTATTGAACACCTGCTCTCCCAGGAAGAAGTATTTACATCCAGACAGAGAAGAAGAAAGAACCCATCACCGTGGCGCCATCCAAACACCAAGCATTTGGCCCTAGAGGCGTGAGTACAAAGAGCCATCATGGCAGGATGGTCGTTGTGGGAAAGAAAGTCATATCTGTGATAGGGGAAGGGTGCTTCTAGAGGGTCTCAGAAAAAAAAAAAAGAAGACATACCTGTGTTAAAGATTCTACAAGGCAGGCTGGAGAGAGATGGCTCAGCAGTTAAGAGCACTGGCTGCTCCTCAAGAGGACCTGTGTTCAATTCCCAGCACCCACATGGCAGCTCACATCAGTCTATAACTCCACTTCCAGAGGATCTGACACCCTCGCACAGACATACGGGCCGTCAAAATACCAATACACATGAAATAAAAATAACTGAAAAAATTAAACAAACAAAATATTCTACAAGGCTGGTTAACTCATTAGAAAAGAATGTCGTGACTTGTGAGAGTTAAAATGGTACAAACAAAAGCCAAATTATCTTGATCTTTAGTCGCCTTAATAATCATCCTTTGCTTGCTTTGTTCGGACCTAATATCCTTTCCCCATCAGGTAAAACCCATGGAATATATTAATTTAGTAGAGCACAGGTTTCCATTAACCCTAAAGCCAAGAACATCATCAGATAATATCTAAAACCTATGGCAGAATTTTTCCTTCTACTGTAATTTATCTGATGCCCCTGTGTCTATGTTGGGAAAACACCCTGATTTGTGAGTTTTGGATCAGTTTTCTATGATTGTAAAGGTTCACATTCACCATTAAGTGGATCTGTGCAAACAGTATCAAAAAATTAACCTGTGTAATCTCAGAAATGAAAGCTGAACTTGAGTGACTGAGTATTGGGGGAGGGGGGCATTCTGTATGTATTCTTTTTATATTCAAACAAGAAAAAGAATTGTATAAAGGATTTCACTTACTTTGCACACCCTCACATTGAGTATAGATAATGTTCAGACTTGTGCAAAGTTTTACAAAGCCATTGGTGCCATCCAGATCAGTTTCTAATGTGTTTGTGTGGGGCCTGAAGCCCAAACAAGAGGCCCAGGATGCATAATATTTTTTATCAACTTGACCAAATATAGAATTACCACAAAACACACCTCTAAGTATGTTGGTCAGTCTTACCAGAAAGATATAGCTGGACAGGGAAGACCTGTATCCTGAGTGTGGGTGGAGCCATTCCATGAGCTGAGATCCTGGACTGAATAAACAGAAGAAAGAAAACTGAACAGCAAATGAACCTCTTTCTGCTTCCCAGTGGCAAATGCAGTTAAGCAGCCACACACATGTCTGTCTCCACACCTTCCCCACTGTGAGCACTTTCTCCTTAAAGATGCTTTTCTGTGCATTATTCTGTAAAACACAATCTCTCCCTCTCCTCCCCTTCTCTCTCTTTCTCCCTCTCTCTCCTCTTTCCCTCCCCCTCCCCTGTGTGCACAAACACACATGTGGTACAGTGCATGTTTGAAGAGCAGAGCGGAGTATACTGTTGGGTGTCTCTTCACCTTGTTGAAGTGGAGTCTCCTGTCTCTGCTCTACACTCCAGGCCCACAAGATGCAGGACAATTCTCCTGTATCCACCCCTCATCTCATTGAAGGGATGCTGATAATACAAACACGTGCTACCATGTCCAGATTTTTTTTTTAATTACATGGGTTTTGGGGATCAAACTCAGGTGAAAAGGCTTGCATTACAAGTGTTTTTTACTTGCTGCACCATCTCCCTGCCTTACAAGTTGTTTTTGCTAGATATTTTGTAAAGCAAGAGAAAAATAACTTACACGAGACCCAAATGAAAACCAAGGCTCATGAATTGGCGGAGACAAGGTTGTATGCTTTACATACACCTAATGAGTCCTTGGTTATAAAGCATTATGAACTGGACGAAAGATCTAATGAAGTTCTTTACCCAGTTGTTCCTCATCTACCTCTGCCTTTTAATACACTGTGTGGACTCTCACTGGCCCACTGCACAATCTATTTTTGTCATCTAAGTCTATTTTGTCATCAGTGGTGCCCAGTTGTGCTTTATTTCTTGCATTTAGACCTTGAGCACTCATCTAGGCAGACTTTAGGCAGAGGGAGCAATGCTAGAGTCGTATATCTTAGAATCAGAGTCTTGTGGATTTGCATGGGTATGTTATTCCTTAGCTTGCCTGCCTTTGTCATGGAGACAAGGTAGGATACCACAGAGCTCTTGGATTTTTTTTTTTTTTTTGTCTCTCATTCCTGGTATGTCCATTCTCAATGTAAGATAAGAGGAAGTCCCAACTTTTGACCTATTACTCAATGCCAGAGTTAAGGACACAGTCTCCTTGAGAATTTGACCTAAGATAGAGGTCGAAACATAGTCATGCATACAATTCTCAGTATCTCAATTAAAATCCTGTGCTGGTTGACCTCCAAATACCCACGCCGAATGGAGTAAGGTACTGAGAAAAATGGCTGGCTCCCCACTAGTTGGTCCCATTCTGAGACACTCAGGGAAATTACTAGTTAGAACAATTCTCATGGCATCCATTAGCATGTGTGTGTGTGTGTGTGTGTGTGTGTGCATGTGTCTGTGGTATGTGTGAGGATGTATATACAGATATCTGGGCATGCATATGGAGACCAAACGTCAATGTCAAGTGTCTTCTTCAATCTCTACATTCCTTTTTGAGACAGGACCTCTCACTGATTTTGGAACTCACTGATTAGGCTAGACTGGTTGACCATCAAGCTCCAGGAAGTCTCTTGTTTCCACTTTCAGGACATGGCTTACAAGTACATGGCACTGCAACCAGCTTTTTACGTAGATACATGGCCCTCCTTCTTATTCAAGATGAGCTTTACCAATGAAGCCATCTCCCCATCCCCTAGCATCCTCTCTTCCAGAGGGAGTGGCCTCTTCAAGGGCTTTGCTAGCTTTTGTGGTCTCGATAAACCCCAGGAAGCACAGGATATGCACACAAACCACTGAAGAATAAAGCAGAATTAATAAGTTCCCTATGAACAATGTGTCTCTGAGGAAGTTCAAGAATGAGGAAGTTAATACAGAAAATGTGTTAACTCTGGAGTTATTGCTTTGATTTCTAAACCACATTTTTAACTGAATGGAATCTACTCTAACCCTTTCATAGTAAAGTATTGCTATCTCTCTCTTCTGATCATCCACATACCATAAAACTCTAGACAAAACTCTCTTAAGAGCAAAAAAGAGACAGAGATAAGGACTGAAAGATGGAAGGAATAAGAGGAATGGAGAGACTGAAGAAATAGCTCAGAGGTTAATAGTACTTACTGCATAATTATGAGGACCAGAGTTTGGATTCCAGCATCCATAAAATGCGCCGCCTGTAACCCCAGCTCCAAAAGAGGTGAAAACTGGAGGATCACTGGGGCTTGCAGGCTTCCAACATATCTTAAAAAACTTCAGCTGCAGGTTCAAAAAGAGACCTTGCCTCAAAGGAAAAGGTGAAGAGTGATAGATGAGGACACTTGATGACCTATTCTGGCCTCTATGCACATGCACAGAAGTATGTACTATTCACACATGCAAGCATACATTTATAGACACATACATGGAAATAAATAAATAAATAGATCTTTAAAATAGATAACAGACAAAGAAGGTAAGAGAAAACAATGGGGGCAAAGATGGAGAGAAAGACACATGCACCATTTACCTTTTCAAAGAGATATATCTTTAAGAAAAAAAAAGAATCAAGTCAAAAACAACAAAAGAGATTGATGGAACAAAACGCAAATAAGGTAGAAATAGAGTCAAGTAAAATGAATGATTTTAAGATGCAATACATTAGACAAAACCTTTTAAAATAAGGAAGCAAAAGTGCTGCAATGGCAATTAGATGTGGTGGTAAATTCCGGGCGCTACCACAACAGAGGGCCACACATGGGTGGTTTTAAATAACACAGTGCATTGTCTCACTGCAGGAGTCAAAAATCTGAAGCCAGGATGTCAGCAGGACAGTATTCTCTGACAGTGCTAGGGGATAATTCTTGCTTTTCCTCAGTGTTTGGCAATTTTGTGGATTTGTTGGATTTTGTTTCTGTTTGTCCACGTGTGTGTGTGTGTGTGTGTGTGTGTGTGTTTGTGTGTGTGTGAGTCAGAGCCCATGCCTGGCTTTTTTACATAGGTCTGGGATCAAACTCATATTGTCATGCTTCCATGGTAAGATGTTTACTGAGGAGAGCATCTCTCTAGCCCAACCCTCAGTATTTTTAGCCTGTGGAAGTGTCCCTCCAAACTCTGACTCCAGGATAATCTTTATACTGTCTTTCCTCCATCAGCACTTGTATCCAACTTATGCAGGACTGAGAATCTAAACTGGGGCTTTCTATATTGTAAGGAGGTAATATAGTGACTCAACTACACCCCAGCTCACAATACAGATTTTGTCTGGTTTGATTGTTTGTAATAGGGTCTCTATGTAACCCCAGCTAGCCTGGAATTCACCATGCAGACCAGGATGGGCTCAAATTCAGAGACATCTTTCTGCCTCTGCTTTCAGGTTCTGGGTTTAAAGACATGTTCCGTCATGCCTGGCCTACAATGCAACTCTTATTAGTAAATGGTTCATAGATAGCCAGGTAAATAGACTTCTTGGTTCTGGTCCCTGAATAGTTCACTGGTCTGGGAAGGCCTTCTCTTGTAAGCTCTCTATCTTGTCAACAGACCAAAAGAATATGTGTACCGTGCACGCAGACACCCCAAAGAGGAAGAAGAGCTGGCATTATCTGTCCATGCCTGATTAGTTTCTTCTTCATTCCCACCCATTAGGTAAAGTGCTTCTCTTTTTCTGGTGCAGAGTATGTTTGTATGTGTCCATGAATTTATAAATTTTAAAAGGGCTTAAAGTATTGCATGCACACATCTTCCTCTACGTGGGAGAAAGCAAGAGGCATGGGGAGATGTCTTCTCAGAAAAAAAAGAAATTATTAAAACTGGAATTGATAGAGTAACTCAAGTGATTACCTTAGCAGTGGCTATGAATGGGCTGTTGTAAAATGTGGGGAGAAATTACATTTAGTGACCAAATAAAGAAAAACAGTAATCTAATAGGCAGAATACGACAGTTATCTACAATCATTGTGTATTACATTGCCAAGGCCCAGATATTATAATACAATAACAATGTAGCGTTCTATCATTTGCTTGGATTTGAGGCCCATCATGCTGCTGTTTGTTGTCTGTTGTTTGTTTATTCCTCCTTCCTTCCTTCCTTTCTTTTTCTTTTCTGTCTCTCTTTTCCTGGCTTCATTGTATCAATCAAAAAAATATTTTGCATTCCATGTTAATTCACCTATGTTTCCTTATACCTCTGTTTTAGTGTCTTGTTTTCTTGGTTCATTTCTGATGCTGTAACACTTGGGTAAGTTATAGAGAAAAGAGGTTCATGGCAGGCATCATGACAAACACCTGCAGTCCCAGTGCTCAGGAGGTTAGGGTGGGAGGACATAGCCTGAGGACACCATATTCTACATAATGAGTTCAACACAGTGAAAAACCATCTCAAACAACAACAAAACCTAGAGGAGGGGGAAGGGGAGTGGACGAGGGGATAGGGAGGTAGGGCAAGGGAAAAATCATCTTAAACCAAGCATGATGGTGTGCGCCTGTAATCCCAGCACTTAGAAAGTAGAGCAGGAGTTTGTGCTCATCCTTTGTTACATAATGAGTTCAGTGATAGCCTCTCAAAAAAGTAAATAAGTAAAAGGAAGGGAAGGAGGGAAGGAGGGAAGGAGGGAAGGAAGGAAAGAAGGAAGGAAGGAAGGAAGGAAGGAAGGAAGGAAGGAAGGAAGGAAGGAAGGAAGGAAGGAAGGAAAAATTGTTCCTCAGTTCTGGAGGTGACAGGCTTAGGTGCTGCACCTACTGAGGGCCTTCTTGCTGGATGTCCTTAGGGGACACAGCGTATCACACAGCAAGAGCCAGGTGGACTGCAGGAGCATCACTTCTCATCTCTCTTTCCTATTTTTTTTAATGTAATTTATTTATTTTTGTATCAATCACAGGTTAGGTACTTTGCATCCCAGGCATAGCCCCCTCTATAAAGCCACCAGGACACAATCACAGCAGCCCTGTCCTGAGCACTTCTTTAGTCCCAATCACCCCTAAAGGCCTCACCTGCAAACACCAGAACTGTGTTGGCTCTACCGTCTTCACACATCTTCAGCACGAACCTCATAAGAAACAAGCTCTCTCTGACATCTGCTGTTGTTGGTTTTTGTTTTGTTGTTGTTGTTGTTGTTGTTGTTGTTTCAGATTACATTCTGATGTCCTTTCTTCACTCCCGGAGACGTAAATTGTTTTCTAGGGTCATGAAGACCTTCCTGGTATAATTACACCAGCAATGAAATATCTTTACTGCAGCTTCAATTTTAAATGATAGTTATGTTTGATTTAATATTCTAAGTTGGTGGCTTATTCAACATTTTAAAGTCATATTGCATTTTTTCTGTCTCCCACTATTTCTGAAAAGAAATAAACCATGATTCATATCATTGCTTGTGAATGATTGCCATTTTGTGTGTGTGTGTGTGTGTGTGTGTGTGTGTTGTTTGTACAAGCCTCAGATTTCTTGCTTAGTCATTCTCCACCCTGGTTGTTGTTGTTGTTGTTTGGTTTTTATGTTTTGAGATAGATTTTCACTATGTAGCACCAGACTGGCCTCAAACTCCTCTTCTACCTCCCAAGTGCTCAGATTAAAGATGTAAACCTACACCGCCAGGGCCAGCTTTGCACATTGTTTTATGTTTGTTTGGTTGTTTTGTTTTGTGTTTTGTTGTTGTGGGGGTTTTTTTGAGACCTTAGCTCTCATTTTCACTTGGGACTTGCTGATCCAGCTATACTGGCTAGCCACCAGCCCCCAGGGATTTACCTGTATCCGCATTCTCAGCGTATGTCATCATTTCTGTCTCCTGCCCATCCCTACCCCTGCAAGATTTCGGAAACCAAACTTAGGCTTTCACATTTTCCCAGCAAACAATTTCACTACCTGAGCCACTGCCACATTCTTTATTTATCATTTCCTTCTGAGTGTTTTCAAGACTTTCTCTTCAGCCAAGCACAGCAGCTCACGCACGTACTCCTTGGGAGACTGAGGCAGGAGGATCTCTGAATTTCCATCATCCTGAGCTACAAGAGATCACTTCTCAAAACACAAAAATAAACTCACTTCATCTTTAATTTAACAGTTTGACCATAATGGACCCAGGGGGTTGCTTTCCTTGTTTTTATTCTGGCTCAGCTCGCAGAAACTCTTTAACCTAGATATAGGTTCACAGTGTGAAAGGCCCTTCTTAGATGATTCTAATTTCCTATTTCTTGTTGAATTAATTCTGGTAGACTTCACTAAACATTGTCCATTTCTTCTATATTCTCAACTTCACTGGCATAAGGTTGCTAAGATCTTTTTTTTCTCATATGTGTGTGCATGGCTATAGTGACAGATTTTTTTTTAATCTCAGGAATAGTATTTGTGCTGTCTCTCTATTTTTGGTTAATTTCACAACTGTCACTCTTCCACAATTCCAGCTTTTGTCACTATGACCTGTGTCATTGTGAAAAAAACATGTGTTTGTCCCAAAGCTTTTTTTTTTTTTTTTTGGATGCTTCTCTTTGACTTTTATATTTGTTTCTGAAATGCTGCTTCTGTCTTTATTCTTCACTTTGTTTTTCCTTTTTGGTATAATTTGGCATCGACTTTTAAAATCTTATTTGGTGGATATTAAGTGTATTCACTGAAATATATTTTTACATTTTTACATTTATGTAGTGTGTGTGTGCTCACACATTCATGCCATGGCATTCATGTATGAAGGTCAAAGGGCAACTTGGAGGGGTCAGTTCTCTGTTTCCACCATTTTGGCCTGGGGACCAAACTCAGGTTGTTAGGTTTCCTGCAAGCACCCTTACCCACTGAGCCATCTTGCCACTGAACTTTAGTAATATTGACGTTTATTATTTTCTTTTTTCTTATGTAGGATGGAAAGCTGTGCATGCTCCTCTTATTACGTTTTTTACTTCATACCTACATTTGTCGTTTGTAGCACTGTCATTATTGTTTCTTGCATGACTTGGATAGAATAATACCCTTCATTTCTAAATGGGAAAGGAATTTCAACTTATATTTTTGTTATTGGTACTTCCCTTGATTACATGGATTCCAGAAGATTTGGATATTGTTTGTGGGTATTGTGGCCCCCACATGGGGCCCAGTGGACAGTGAGGGAAGCTTCCATACTGCTCAACAGAAAGAGTGCCCATGTCTGCTGCCAAACCACGTGACACAGAAGAAGGACTCCAGAAAATTGGCAGAGACCCAGATTGGGTCCAGAATAGGATGGTGGTTGATTTACCTTTCTGCACAGAAGTCCCCTTGGATGCTAGCAGGCCTGGCACCTTCCCATAGTGACAGTGGGATGGTTGGCTGCCCCAGAGCTCTGTGCATTCCCCACAGGCCCAAAGGCTGTCTAAAAAAGTGCTTGCTGCTGTGTGATAAAAGTAGACTGCACTTGATGCTAGTCTTCAGTCTTTCCCAGGTTGGTGACTCCATCTCCCTCAACCGCTCCTGGATTCCAATTCCCACAACTGTTTAACTCTTTTTTGTGTTTTGTTTTGTTTTGCTTTTGGAGCTAAGGTTTTGTTATGAAACCCAGGCTGGTTGTTGGCTCACTATTGTAGGCCCAGCTGCCCAGATGTGAAGTGCCACAGCTGGCTCTTTCAAAACATTTTCATTCTTGCTTTATGGTCATATTTGACATACTCAGTGCATGGTGGGAAGTATGTTGTTTTCTTGACTTGGACATATTTAATAGATATTTCTGAATCTGCTAGTTAATTTATATTGATCATTTTTTATTTTAAGTGACTGATTTTTCTTACTTGATAACTCCTATTTTGATAGGAGCATATTAGGGTTTTCCTCTTTAATTGAAGGTCTATGCATTGCTCCTCAGAATGGGGAAGATACTTCAGAGATTTCAGTTGAGGATCCAGCTGTGCATAAGTGTCAATCATTTGTAAGCAATCTACCCATTTTCATTAGCTGACTTTAAGATTTTGTTGGTCTTATAATGTATCCACTGAGCTTTAAATTTTGGTTATTTTTCATTTCTAGAATCTATATTAGTTTTTATAATGTCATGTTTCCTAACAAGCATTTCACTTTTCTTTCATTCCTTTAAACATGATATGTTTGTTTCCAAATGCAAGTCTAGTAATTCCACTTTTAAGAACCTATACAGTTATGTCTCAACTAAAAACTTTGAAATTACATGTATGTGTGGGTTCATGCTCCACAAGTGTATGGAGGTCAGAGGAGTCCCACCTCACCTTCCTCCATGTGGGTCCTGAGGCTAGAACCTGGTTATCAGATTTAATGACAAGTCTTTGCCCACTAAGCTAGCTCTCTGAAGCTTTCAATTTTTGTGTCTCCTGATTCTCATTCATTTTGTCTCTTTGCCTCTGGAGCAGCCCCAGCACATTGAATATCTTGTAACCAATGTCTTTGGAAATTCCTTCTGGGCTCTCTGCTTGTCCCTGTTCTAGAGACAGCTGCATGTTTTTGTGCAATGCCAGTCTTGTCTCTTAGACACAATGGTGAAGGTTAGGGTAAACATATTTGATCGTATTAGATGCCTGGTTACCAAGGCTACCTGATCATCTGGCAAAGTGGAGATTGTTGCTATCAATGGCCGCTTCAATGACCTCAACTATATGGTCTACATGTTCTAGTATGACTCTACCCATGGCAAGTTCAATGGTACATTCAAGGCTGAGAACACGAAGCTTGTCACCAACAGGAAAATCACCATCTTCCAGGAGCAAGATCCTATTAACATCAAATATGGGTGAAGCTGGTGCCAAGAATGTTGTGGAGTCTACTGATATCTTCACCACCATGGAGAAGGCTAAGGGCCACTTGAGGTATGGAGCCAAAAGAGTTATCATCTCTGCTCCTTCTGCCGATGCCCCCATGTTTGTAATGGGTGTGAACCACAAGAAGAATGACAACTCATTCAAGATGTCAGCAATGCTTCCTGTACCACCAACTGCTTAGCTCCCCTGGCCAAGGTCATCCAGTAAAACTTTGGCATCATGGAAGGACTCATGACCACAGTCCATACCATCACTGCTACCCAGAAGACTGTGGGTGACTCCTCTGGAAAGCTGTGGTGTGATGGTCGTGGGCCTGGCCAGAACATCATCCCTGCATCCACTGGTGCTGCCAAGGGTGTGGGAAAGGTCATCCTAGAGCTAAACAGGAAGCTCACTGGCATGGCCTTCCATGTTCCTACTCCCAATGTGTCTGTCATAGATCTGACTGACTGGAGTAACCAGCCAAGTAAGATGACATCAAGAAGGTAGTGATCCAGGCATTCAAAGGCCCACAAAAGGGCATCCTGGGCTACACTGAGGACCAGGTTGTCTCCTGAAACTTCAACAGTGACTCCAATTCTTCCACCTTTAAAGCTGGGGCTCGTATTGCCCTCCATGACAATTTTGTAAATCTTACTTCTTGGTATGACAATGAATGACAGCTACAGCAACAAGGTGGTGGACCTAATGGCCTATATGACTTCCAAGAAGTAAGAAGCCCTGGACCACCCACCCCCAAGGACACGAGAGCAAGAGAGAGGCCCTTGGTGCTGAGAAGTCCCTGTCCCAACTCAGCATCTCCCTCAGTTTCCACCCCATACCCACAGAAAAATGGGAGTGGCACTCTCTTGAATACCATCAATAAAGTTCACTGCACCCACAAAAGCAAGCAAGCAAGCAAGCAAGCAAGCAAGAAAGTTACTTCTGTTAGTATAGATATACTGTTAAGAAAGCACACATGTTTCTTCTAGGGATATTGGAAGTACCAACAATCACAACCACATTTTAGCCCAAGTCTCTTGCTGGCTTGTCCTTAGTGAATGCATTGTAAATATTATGGACCTGGGTGCAAGACTATCTAAAAGCTAATAAGGCCCCAAACAAATTCCATAGTTTTTTTCATGTCTTTATGTTTATTTCCAAGAACTATTTTATCACAATCTCTCTTGGTTGGAGTGGAGAATGAGTTTAGATATGGCGTACTTTATTTTGAGTGTGATTGTCACTGGGGCATCCCAATTTAACATAAAAGACTATCTCCTTTAAGATCTTGGATATTGGATATGATTTCTGTCTTTCTTGTCTTAGCAGAATATATAGCCACAACTCAAATGCAGATGTAGCAAATGCTGTCAAGATATTATACTCATAGATGATCATGTGTACTTATATATACTTATATATTTATAAAATGTACATGTATGCTTGTAAACCTTATGAATGGCTTTCATAAAATAACTTGCAGTTTCTACTGTCATTTCTGTTTGAGACGTGATCTCAAATATCCCCAGCTGACCTCAAACTTGAAACATAGCTGAAGAGGACCATAAATTTCTGACTCTTCTACTTCCACCTCTGGAGCATTGAGATTATAGACTTGTACTATTTGGTCTTGGAGATCAAATCCTCAGCCTCAAGAATGTTAGGCAAACACTCTGTTAATTGACTACACCCTCCCCCAGCTCTCCAGATTCTTGGTATAAAAAAGTTTAATGTGTCAAACTGTATTATGTAACGTTCCCCATTGTTTTTAGCTGAGAAGATTCTCTAAAGAATCCAATCTTCTGTCTTTGGAAACTAGAAGCTACTACTTAACATCAAACTATTTTTACATGCTACTTTTATTAAAATGAAACTTGAATAAAAGAAAAAGTAAGCAGACACCAAAACTGGGAAGACAGTGAAGTCATGTGGAAGGATGGAGAATGAGGACAGTAACTCTGTTATGAGAGGATTTCACACAACAGACAAGTCTCAGATGGTGAGAAGAAATGTTTCAACAGAGAAAAACCAGTGGCCTCTTCAGGTAAAAGTGGCAAACTTAGAGAGGCAAGGAAGGATGACGCATTGAAGGGGGGGGGGTATGCTGTGAGTCCACAGTTGTGTGGATGTTTGCAATAGTTTCAGGGTGCCCAACATTTACTTCATTTCGCTCCTTCATTCCCTTCACCACTGATCTGACTCTTGACTTTATTTTTCAATTTCAGTCCATTCCCTGCCCACCAGATCTGATGGTAGGACTTGGTTTCCCACAGTGACTGAATATTCTCAATGAGTTTCACTATTTGTGGCCTGATCTCCTTGGCTGGCTTTAAAGCTAACACAGAATCCTTGGTACCAATCAGTTTGGACCCCTGTAGTCCTCCTGACAATTGATGGTTCTAACCACCAAGATATAGGAGAAGACAACGTTGAATTTAAAGCATTTCAAGGGGCTGGGGGTGTGCAGCCTCAATACAGTGCTTACCTAGCAAGCATGAAGCCCAAGGTTTGATCCTTAGTACCCTATAAACTATATGTAGTGGTCGATGCCTATAATCTCAGCAGGAGGATTTGAAGCTCAAAGTCATCATCAGCTACATAATGAGTCCCAAGCCATCATGAGATACATGACACTTTCAAAAGAAAACAATTGAGACTGAAATTCCAAAAACCTCAGTGAGTTACTAGCTATAAAAAAAAATCAGAACTCAGAAGGACACTTAGAATTAAAGACAAGAGGACTTGGTATATGGAAGGTATGAGCTAAGAGTACCTACTGCTCTTGCAGAGTAGCTCTAAGCACTAGCATTAGGTGGCTCATAATTACCTGTAAATTAGCATCAGGGGATCTGACACCCTCTTTTGGCCTCCACTGACACCTGAACTTACATGCGCGTCCCCTCCCAGCATGCATGTCCCCCCAACCCACATTCACATATATGCAGAATTTAAGTTTTATATAAAAATAAACTAGGTGACCCAACCAAAAACCCACCCTATCAGAGAGTGCCAACCCCTGACAATATGAACAATACTCTGCTAAGCTTACAGATAGAGCTGTCTTCTAAGAGGCTCTACCCAGCAGTACCTCAAACAGATGCCAAGACTCAGAGCCAAACATTGGGAGTCTTGTGGAAAAGTGGGAGAAAATAGAAAAGGACCTGGAAAAAAAGACAGGAGCTCCACAAGAAGACCAACCAGGCCAACTAATCAGGGCCCAGAGGGGTTTGCTGAAACTGAAGAATCAACCAAGGACCATGCATGAACTGGACCCTATGTCCCCTACAAAAATGTAGAGATAGGCAGCTGAGTCTTCATGTGGGTCCTCTAGTAAGGAAAGTGGGGACTGCATAGGACATAGACTCACTTGCCAGCTTTTTGATCACTTCCCCTTTGTGGGGTTGCCCTGTCAGGCCACAGGGGAAGAGGACAAGCTCAATCCTGATGCAACTTGGTGAGCAGGGGTATATGGGAAGGGAGATCCCCTCTTCTGAGGAAAAGGAGAGGGGGAGGGGGGAGGAAGGAAAGGTCTACAACAAGGATATAAAGTGTGTGTGTACATGTATATAATATTAATAATAATAAAACTAGGCAACTAAAACCACAGGGAAGGATGAAGTTGCATCATATAGAATGAGAGGATAAATGGTCCAAGAATGAGCCCTAGAAACTACCAATATTTCATGGTGGCCCAAGAAGGGGAATTAAAAGGCGTCAGTCAATAATGCAGAAGTTCTGAGGCATCCCTTCCATTTGTTCTGCAATATGGATCCTATTTGTTAAAACAGTTTCTAAAACACCTAACTTATCACCAGAAGACCTGAAGCTCTGCAAAATTCCAGCTCAACAGCAAGTAAGATGCATTATTCCCCTTGAATAAGTGCTCTTGGAAAGAGAAAAGTATTGTTTTATAGGCCTCCTAGGTCCTGGTTGATTCTTTTTTTATTGCTGTATTTTTATATAGTTCATAGAATTGGGATAATTGAGGTTTTAGATAGCATGGTCCCTGAATTACTTTCTACTAAACCTCTTAAGCTGCTGCAATGCCCTCTTCATAGAGAAGGTAGAAAAGTGAACAGTGTTATGCAACCAGAAGCCCTTAAACTGGAAGGACCTTCAGATTTTCTGAACCAACCAATGAATGGATTTTTTTAAAAAGAAAGGAAGTAAGCACTCTGAAGGTAACGTGACTTGCTCAATAGTAGACCTGCAGTGTTAAACTGCAGGGCTTGGAGTGGGGGTTGCCCTCTGCCTTTCACAATCTAATATGGACACAGAAAAACAGCTTTCACCACAAGGGGAATAAAGGATAGTTTATTTTGGAGGTAGATATGAGTGACTGAAGCCTGGAAACACAGATTTGGTTTGTTTCAAATGCCATTTTCCATTGAGGTAACAGTTTCATGAAGTTTGTGTAGTTACAAAACAAAAGAAAGCTATAAATCAAGGCAGTTTTCCAATACCTTGGTAGGAATTATGGGTGGACAAGTTACAGAAAAGCTGGAAAACAGATCTTTGTGGGATCCTATCAACTTGACTGAATCTAAAACACACAGCAGTCAAGCGTCTAGGCACACCTATGGCGCGTTATCTAGATGAGGTCAGCAGTCTGGATCTCTCACTGGCATGCTATCTGGGGAGGTAGTACTGGCTGGTCAGTGAGCTCCAGGATTTGCCAGTCTCACCCTCCCCTGTGCTGGAATGCCTGGTTTTTGTACGTGAGTTCTGCTGATCAAATTCAAGCCCTCATTCTCACAAGGGAAACATCTCACTAATCAAACTACCTTCTTAGCTATTGTTTTCTTGTTGATCTTAACACAAGAATATAGTTATCTCTCATAATATTTGTAATGCTGACAATCACAAACATACATAGAATAATTTTATGTGCAATTCAACCAGTGGTGCTGAATCTAACCCCTATGACCACCATATCAAACAAACAAACAAACAAACAAACAGAGACCCGATATATAAGAAAGAGAAAGGAGGAAAGGAGGAAAGAAGGGCAAACTCAGTTTCCCCTATATTGCATTCAAGAACAGGTTCTGACCAGAAGTATGGGAACATTTTACACACATACACATAAACACCAAGCCAATGATCCTGAACCTCCTCAACCTGTCCACTCTGGTGAGCATTGTGAGCCTTAGTTGTTTCACCAGCATCACTTCACCAGCACCTTGGGTTTGGCTAATTTGCTACAGGGAAATATGCTTGCTGGTTTGTTGCAAGGGACACAGATGAGAACGGCAAGATGCCTCAGAGAGTAAAGATGCCTGACTCCAAGCCTGATGGCTGAGCTTGATTCCCAAGATCTACAACTCCTCAACGCTGTCATTTGACCTACACAAGCATGTCATGACTCCGGAAAAGAAAGAAACAAACAAAAAACCTAAACAAAGCACTGAGATAAAAAGAAGCACAGGGTGGGGCACTTGGGAGGTTTGAGGACCTTTCTTCCCTCTGTGTGCACCTTGTTTTCAAGTAGCTCTCAGAACCTAGGCTTGTCGAGCTTTTCTAGAAGCTTCATTAACTATGCATGATTGATTAAGTCATTAGCTATTGGTGACCTAAGATCTCTCCGTTCTTCTCTCCCTAAAGGCTGCCAAATAGGGCTCAAAGTCCAGCCCTCTAATCCTGCCTTGGGCTTTCCAGGAACCAGCCCCCATCCTGAAACTACATAGGGGCTAATGGAGTCATCAGTCATAAGCCAGCTAATTAGCACACAAGAAGACATCACTTTGGAAATGACACATACCTGGAAATGGGGAAAAGACTAAGTACATATCTCATTATGTCACTACTATAAATCCTCATTTATCCCTTTCCAATACCAAACTCCCCATCCAAAGGAGCATCTGAAATTTCTCATGAGCGTTACTCCCCCCCCCATTTTTCTTTTTTCTTTTCTTTTCTTTTCCTCTCTCTCTCTCTCTCTCTGTCTCTCTCTCTCTGTCTCTCTCTCTCTCTCTCTCTCTCTCTCTCTCTCTCTCTCTCTCTCTTTCTCTCTCCTGAGACAGGGTCTCACTGTAGTCCAGGCTGGCCTCAGATTTGATATAATCATCCTTCCTCTACTTTCTAAGCGCTGGAATCACATGAGTGTGCTACCTTGACTATCATCATTGCTTTCTACTTTTCTATCTCCATTTTTTCATGTGTGCATTTGTGTGTGGTATGTGTGGTATATATGTGGTGTGAATGTGGTATACATGTGATATTTATGTTGTATGTTTGTGTGTATGTATCTACATGGTCCAGTCTATCGCAGCAATAACCCCACTCTCAGTACCAATTTCTGTTCTGGTTTTAGTCTCTGTTGCTATGATAAAACAATCTGATTAAAAGCAACTTGTGGAGGAAAAGGTTTACTTCAGCTTACAATTTCAGGTCAAATCCATCACTGAGGGAAATTAGGGCAGGAGCTCAAGCAAGAATGGAGGCAGAAATCAGACTGCTTATTGCTCATTCTCTGGCATGCTCAGTTAGCTTTCTTATACAGACCAAAACAACCTGCCTAGGGATGGTACTTTCCTTGGTGGCCTGGGCCCTTCTACATCAACTAATAGTCAAGACAATTCCTCCCATTCTGCCAACAGGCCAAACTGATCCAGAAAATCCTTCAAGTGAGGTTTCTTTTTTCCGGGTGATACTTAGCTGTGTCAAGTTGACAATAAAATTGCACCCACACAATCCATTTCTGGTTAATTTGATGCTCAAACATGTGGCGGTCTCAGGATGATTCTGGGACTCGTTCTTGACTGCTCTTCCACCTTACTCATAAGGCAGGGTCTCCCAATAAAACCCAGAGCTTAAAGATATGGCTTGTCAGGCTATCCAGGTTGCTCTAGAGAGCCATGTCCACCTTTCAAGGCTGGCATTCAGGGAGGCCACCACACCCACTGAGAATTTACCAGAGTTTGGAGATTCTTAACTGTCAAACTTGTATAGAAAGAGCTTGACCACAGAGCCATCTCTCCAGTTCCTGTTTCTTTTCTTTGTTGTTTGACAATATGTGTGTCCTAATTTAAAACATACAGTGAAGTCTTTTTTTCCTGCTTTTGAACTTTATATGAATTAAAACAAGCTGTATGTATTTTTTGGGGATTCATAATCTCCTACCACCATCACATGTGTGTATTAGACTTGCCGATTCTACTGTCTATATCTTTCACACATTTAGCTTCATGGCTGAGCAGAATTGATATAATAAATTTTCTTCAGTTTATTTGTCCTTCTGTTATTCATGGGCATTAGAATGGTGTCCAGTTTGGATCTGTTGTGACAAAACTCTTTTGAACATGATAATGCTATCTTCTGATACACTCTTAGGAGGAGAACTTCTGAGAAGGAGAGTGTGAATGTCTCCCCCTTACTAGGAATGATAACTGCTCCAAAATGACCACACTCATTTGCAAGACCGTAGTGATTAATATTGACTATCAATTTGACAAGTTCCAGAATATGGGCCTGTAATATGGGGCTTAGCAGTTAAAAGTGCTTATTGCCAAACCTGAGGTCCTGAGTTCAGTCCACATGTTAGAAGGAGACTCCTGCAAGCTGTCCTCTGACCTCCATGTCCACACCCTAGTTCATGCATGTGTGTACATAAACACATAGAGCATGTTTTCAAACAAAAGGAAAATCAGTTTGGTTCTAGATGTTGGGATTTCTATTCCATTCTTTGTTCTGTCTGTTTCTGTGTATGTTGTTAAAAAAGAGTCTTCCTTTGCTCTCTTATTCTCATTCTTGTGTTATTTCTTATACTTTGTTCTCATTTCAAACCCCTTGTTTAATCTTTTAAAATGTATCTCCAGGCTGGGTAATATAGTCAGGTTGGGAGAGTGCTTGCCTAGCATGCAAAAAGCACAGGGTTTGATCCCCAATACCTCATAAGACTGGACATGGTGGTACACACCTGTGAAGCCAAACCCAGAAGATGGAGCAGGAGGATCAATAGTTCAAGGTCATTCATCCTCAACTACCTAATAAGTTCAAGCTAGCCTGGAAAAAGAAAAAAGAAAAAAAGAAAAAGATCTGGGCTTGGAAGAGAGCTCCGTTGGTGAAGCGCCTTCTGCACAGTGTGAGAATCTCAGTTAGGATAGCCAGAACCCAGGTAGAAAAGTCTAAGTGTGGAGCTGCAGAGATGCTCAGTGGTTCAGAGCTCTTGCTGCTCTTGTAGAGGTCCTGGTTCAATCCCCTGCACCCACATGGTGTCTCATGATCATCTGCAGCTCCAATTCCAGGAGATCCAATGCCCATGAGCACCAGTCATGCATGTGGAGCATTTGTACACATGCAGGCAAAACATTAATGCACACTAAAATAAATAAACAACTACAAATTAATCTTGAGATGGCAGTGTGGGCTGATAACTTTAGCTTTACTGGAGGAAGTGGGGAGGGGGAAGGGAGAAAAGAGAAGGCTGATTTCTAAAGATCATTGGCCAGCCAGCTTAGAAGAATTGATGAGCTTCAGGTTCAATGAGAGACCTTGTCTAAAAATATATATAATAAAATAGACATGGAAAATAATTAAAAGATACCTGATATCTCACATTCATGTACACACACACACAAGTCCACTATTGTTTCACTGACCTCATGTTCATTTTCAAACAACCATAAATCATATCATATGCATCTGACTTAGTCATGGTTTTCTTTTTTATTCAATTGGTTCTACTGTCAATCACCAGCACACTGTAATTACAAAAGTGTATAATGTGAACTAATTCTGTGAGTGTTTTTCAGTTTGAGCCAAAGATCCAGGCACATTAAGCACACACATCCACAGCACACCAAACCTTTGAACCTTTGAATGTTTTCTAAATCATTCTAGGATGCTGTGGCTCCTCAGAGCACTCTACAATTCCATGTGTTCCAGAAACCATATATTCAGTTCCACTAAACGAACATGAAAGGCGTGGCTGAAGCTTCTTGACCATGTTCATTTTTGGGGGGGAGGTGATCATACTGAACAGTGGCACTGAGACTACTTGAATTGCTGCTTTGACTTGGAAAGTGTCCATAAATGGGAATTCTACAAACTCAAGAACATTCTTTAGATGTCCGTCTATCTAAGCTTTCCAGATGTCTCACGCTGAATTTTTATAATTTTCCACTTACAAGTCTTTTACTAGGTTTATTTCAGCTATATGACTTTTATTATGCTACTATAATGGCCTATCTTTGAAAACGTTTACTCTTTGTTCCTTGAGTACAGGCCATGACATTTTTAGTACATTTCTGCTTGTATCCATTAAAATTTTCATGTATTATTTCCAGTAATTTATGAGTAAGTTGCTCTGTCTTTCCATGTGCACAATAATCTGAAAATAATAGTGTTATTTGTTCCTTTAAAATGCTTATAATTTTATTTTTTATTGTTTCACTAGCTGGAACCTCTAGTGCAAAACTGAGCTGAAATGGTGGTATTAGCTTACATTGTTGTTTTCAATCTCTGAGTCAGACTCTGGCGTTCTCCCCAGAGAAAATGATGCTGGCTACTGGTGTTTGACAGACATCTTTTATTAGACCAAGGAAGCTCCTGTCTGTTTTGAGTTTGTTAAGAGGTGTTATTTGTGTTTTATTAAAAACTAAGAACACATGCTGTGAAGGTTGGCTCTAACTGTCGTTTTGACTGGATTAATCAACAAAACACCTAGGACATTAATGAGGCACACCTTTAGATATGATCATGAGGGTGTTTGCAGAGAGTTTAATTGAGGAGAGAGCCCCACCCTGCATGTAGGTGGCACTATTCCATGGGATATAGCCCCAGACTGAATAAAAAGAAGGGGCTCAGCTGGTCAAGTGCTTGTCATACAAACTTTAGGGCCTAAGTTTGATCCCCAGCACACTCACACAAAGCTGGGTATGGTACAAGTGTCTGTAATCCCAGAGTTGGAGATGGGGCTAGAGGCAGGAAGATCCTTGGTTGATGGTCAGCCAGCCTAACCCAAACAGGTGAGCCACGGGTCCCAATTATAAACCCTCTATCAGAAGGTAAATCGGGGCTGGGGAGATGCCTTAGAGCAGTGGTTCTCAACCTTCCTAATGCTGTGACCCTGTAATACAGTTCTCCATGTTGTGATGATACTATAAATATCTATGTTTTTAGATGGTTTTGGGCGACCCTGTGGAAGGGTTGCTTGATCCCCCAGGTTGAGGACCACTGCCTTAGAGCGACAGAGCTTGATGTGCAAGCATGACAGTCTGCATTTGAATTTCCCACATTAGAAAAGTGAGGTGTGATCTTTTCCAGTTCCCACGGTTTACCTGCAAATTTCATAATTTCCTTGTTTTTTTTAATTGCTGGATAATATTCCATTGTATAGATGTACCACAATGGATGTATCCATTCTTCAGTTGAGGGACATCTGGGTTGTTTCCAGATTCTGGCTATTACAAATAAAGCTACTATGAGCATAGTTGAGCAAATGTCCTTGTTGTGTACTTGAGCATCTTTTGGATATATGCCTAGGAGTGGTATAGCTGGATCTTGAGGAATCACTATTCCTAATTGTCTGAGAAAGCACCAGATTGATTTCCAGAGTGGTTGTACAAATTTGCATTCCCACCAGCAATGGAGGAGGGTTCCTCTTTCTCCACATCCTCTCCAGCATGTGTTGTCACTTGAGTTTTTGATCTTAGCCATTCTGATGGGTGTAAGGTGAAATCTCAGGGTCATTTTGATTTGCATCTCTCTGATGGCTAAGGATGTTGAGCATTTCTTTAAGTGTTTCTCTGCCATTCAATATTTCTCTATCGAAAATTCTCTGTTTAGCTCTGTTCCCCATTTTTTAATTGGATTACTTGATTTGTTGCTTTTCAGCTTCTAACTCTGGGTTCAATAAAACCCTGTTTCAAGGGATTAGGGTGGAGAGTGATGGAGTAGGATATTCAAATGTTCTCCCCTGGCAGAGGCACACACACTTACTGCCCCAATATATATGTGCCTATACCCCTTCACACATATGTACATACACACCAATAAATAAATAAATACTGAGGTTGGACTGCTCTTGAGGAACAACACCCAATATTGACCCCTGGCCAACATGCACGCACAGTTGTGCACACTGCCCCCCCCCAACATACACATATTCACAATTTTTAAAGGGATGAAAGAAAGAAAAAAAAAGGAGAGCATCAACATTCTTTTTTTCTTCACTTTCTGTTGGCACTATGCGTCAAGCTGTTACTATGGCCATGACCTCTCTGCCACAATGACCTGTATTTTTCTGAACTGAGAAGGAAAATAATCGCTTCTTCTCCTAAGTTGCTTTTTCTAAGGTATTATGTCTCGGCAACAACAAAAGTGAGTAATGCACACGCTGAACTCTATCAAATGCCTTTTACAAGCCAGCTAGAGTGATCATGTTGTTTTCCTTTCATTTGCTGTGTTTATGTGATGAACGATGTTCATTGAAGCTCTCACGCTAAATTTGAACACTTGGTAAGGACATATCTTTCCTTCTATTGCCAACTTCAACTTTCTGAGTTTGTTTAATATCTTTGCACCTATGTTTAGAAGACAGATTAGTCTGCAATTCTTTTCTGCAGTGTCCTTATCTGGTTTCCTAGGCTGCACTTGGCTTGTAAGCAGGTTAGGGTGGGTTTCTTCTTTTATTGCTTTCTGGCAGTGTTTATAAGATCTGGGTTAGCTGCTCTTGAAGGATGTCTGAGAGATGAGGTGATCACAGCCTTCAGGAGGCTCCTGAACAGCCTTTCCTCCCTCTCTGCTCCACTAACCCTCAGGAAGCTCTCTGGAGACTTTCTAAGGGCTGAACCAGATTGTGTGGGGCAGTGGAGGGGGAGTATTGGTTTGGGTAAATGTCTCATAAGATCTCTCACCCTGGGCCAGCCATGCTCTTTCTGCTCCCATCTCAGGTCTTCTTGCCCATATTTTCAGGTTGTACAGCAATGATCTCAGCTCAGAGGTGTGACTCTGAGAGCACCCGCCAACCTTTCAGTTGCCCTTGAGTTTGACCTTGAACTTCCTCACTGCCTTTTCAGATCCTTAATGCTTTCATGGTATTTTTTTTTTCTTTCCCCAAATGCATTCTTTTTTGTTGTTGTTGTTTCATTTCAGTTGGAAGGTTTGGCTTTCCAGATATGAGAAGCATAAAGAAGCATCTTCTTTTGTCTTGTCAAATCCACTCTTTGAAATAAACATTTGTCTACTTGAGCCATACCATCCCCTTTACAGAGAAACCTTACTGGGAGGCACAACCTCAAAATCAGCCCACACACTCCAATCGAGCAGCCATAACTATAAAACAAAAACAAGCTAACACTTTAACATTTTTTTTCAGTTGGAAAATGTCTTAGTGTTCTTGTTTAAATGAATAAAAATAGAACGCAAAAATTTTTCTCTACCTGACCCCAGGGGAAAAAAACACCTCACAATAGATAATGTCAAGGTGTATATTTAAGAAAAACAGACAGTACTCGGGAGCATTGTAGACCAGACAAGACGCGCCAGCCAAATCTACAAGTATACAAATGCTTCTGAGGAAGAAGAAATGGCAGCACTGTGAGCCACCCAATGAGGATGCTGGAGACAGCACTCAGGTCCTCTAAAAGACAGGGAAGTGCTTTGTAACAACTGAGCCATCTCTCCAGCCCCTTGGTTCAATTTTTCTGTGACATCCCATGCATATTCATCAACCCTGGTATTATCGTTTTTCCCTGTTGTAAAAGAACATAGGCTTTCTTCCTTCTGAACAGAAAGCCTTTATTATTTTTTTATTTAAAAACTTGCAGTAGTATTGTTGTACCCACCTGCATGATGTGGGGTGTATAGGAGTGGAATATCACAGCAGGAAAAACAATTTTGCAGAATTAGTTCTCTCCTTCCACCTTTCCCTGGGTGTTGGGGATTGAACTCAGGTTATCAGGACTGCACAGAAAGTGCCTTTACTTGCTGAGCCATTTCATTTGCTCATTGTCTTTAATAAACATAGAGTCAGAGCCAGGCAGTGGTGGCACACAGCTCTAATCCCAGTGCTTGGGCAGCAGAGGAAGGTGGATCTTTGTGAGTTCAAGGCCAGCCTGACCTACAGAAAGAATTTCTAGGACAGCCAGAGCTACACAGGGAAACCTTGTCTCAAAAATAAAAACAAACCAAACAAACAAAATGGTGCCAGAAACAGAAACTAGTCAGGGTGGCTCATACTTATAATCTTAGGACATGGGAGACCATAGGAGGAAGATTCCTTGAGTTCACAGTCAAGCTGGACGACAGAATGAGAGTCTCCCCATCTTAAAACAACATCAGGGCCAGCTAGATGGATCAGTGGGTTAAGACGCTCGCCACCCAGTCTGATGACTTGAGTTTGATCCCTAGGACCCACATGGTGACTCCTGAAATTTGTCCTCTGACCTCCACACATGTGCTGTGGCACATATGTGATGCCCACCCCTAACAAAATAAGTAAATAAATGTAATTTTAAAAGTTTAATAGCATCATAAACAGGATTCCATTGGGACTTTATGCATCTAAGTGCCGCTCATGTTGGTTGCACTGGTGGAAGGTAGAGAACTCGTGTTCTCTGCACATATTACCTGGTCACATGGAAATTATGCTGTGGGAGATTGCTTCACCCAGGTGATATTTACAGAAAGCATTATGCTGCTGCTTGAAATCCATGTATAAACAAGTTTAAGGAAGGAATTGTCCAGGAAAAAGAGAAGCTATACACAAAGGATTTCAATATTATGTAAAAGAGTCTTACAGGAGGTAAATTGTTCTTCTACCTCCAGCACACAGGTTCCTTTTAGATTTGAGAATGTGATATGGAGAACAGACACATATTGACCTATGGGCTCAGGGCAGGACCCATCTCTGGCAGTCTGTCTTCCTTACTATTCTAGTTTCCTTTCTTCCTTCGTTCCTCCCTTTCTTTCTTTCTGTAATAATAGGTTTTAAAAGTAAGTTCACTTTTAAAGTATACAATGCAGCAGGACTCTCTTAGTATGTTATTTTCATTCATTCATTAATTAATTGATTTACTTTACATCCTGTTGCTGTGATAAAACATTCTGACCGAAGAAGGGCCCTGGTCACAGTTCATCACTGAGGAAAGCCAAGCAGAAACTTGGAGGCAGGCCTGCTTGCCATTCCACAAATACCCAGGACCAGAGTACCACCCACAGTGGGCTGTGTCTGCCTATATCAGCTAAAATAAGACAATTCTCCATAGACCTGCTTCAAAGGAGGCAATTCCTCAATTGAGACTCTTCTCTCAGATGATTCTAAGCTAAGTGGAGCTGACAGTTAACTAGGACACACACCTTCCTCAACAAGGGCCCAGCACAGGGAGAATGGTTGAGTAGAATCGTCAGAGGTATAACATCTCACAAGAGTGTTGAAGATTCCTCAGTCTTCAAACTGTAGAAGGTATGGCCACAGTGTGTAAGTGCTTAGAGAAGACACAAAAAGCCTTAAGTCATAAAATTTGATACTCTTTCCTCTCTCTTCTCTTTTCTCTCTGTCTCTCTGTCTCTGTCTCTCTTCTTCTCTGTCTCTGTCTCTCTTTGGCTTTAGTTTTTGAGACAAAATCTCATATAGCCAACCTGGCCTTGAATCACTATTTTGCCAGGTATTGTTTTAAAATTCTAATCCTCTGACTCTGCCTCCCTAGCTCTGGAATTACAGCCGTGAATCTACTATGTGGCTTGCTTTTAACATAAAAGCTGAATGAAACCCAAGAAGGAACTGGGGGGCATAGCTCAGTTGTTACAGTGCTTGCCTAGCATACATGAAGCTCTGGGCTTGATCCCTAGTGCTACATAAACTAGGAATGGTGGTATACACCTGTAATCCCACCACTGAGAAAGTGAAGGAGCAGTAGTTCAAAGCTATCTACACAACATGTTTGAAACCAGCCTGGAATTGTCTAAAAAATAAAACCTCAAATAGCAAAAAGAGCATAAATGTTGTGGCCAAGTCCACATGTGCATGTAAAAGAGGAGGCAAGGAAAACAAGCCCAAATACTTGATTGATGTGGCCCGACACACCAATTCGAATGAGAAAAGGAGACTCAAAAGGCCATGCATGGAACCAGCGTAGGTTCTGTAGTGGCTGGAATGAGAATATCCCCCATAGACTCCAGAGCATGAGTATTTGATCCTCTGTTGGGGAGGTTTGAAGTGGCAGCCTTGTCGGAGGAAGTATGTCACTGGGAGAGGGCTTTGAGTGCTTAACACTTTGCCCTACTTTAAGTCCACCTTATCTGCTTTGTGGTTCAAGATGTGAGCTCTCAGCTTCCTGCTCCTTCTGCCATGCCTAATGCCTGGTGTCCTGCCTCGTAGACTCTTACCCTGATGAAATCATAAGGCAAAATAAACTCTCTGTTCCCTAAGTTGTTTTTGGTCATGGTGTTCTATCACAGCAACAGAAAAGTAACTAATACAAGTTCCATAACTGGATAAGTAAGTTTTACACACATACACACACGCATACTCACACATGTATGAGCTTTATTGATCCACAGGGGGGAAAATCATTTTTGGGGGGAAAAAAATTACTGGAGCTGGAGCTCATTGCTGTAAGTTAAAATGAGCCAGGCTCACAGTGACCAACGTTATGTTTTCCCTCCCAAGCAGGATCTATTCATGTATTCACATGGTATGAGTACAGAAGGACCACTACAAAGCAGAATAGTCAGAAGGAAGAGGGGGAACAAGAAAGAGTAATGGGGTGAGCACAAGCAAAGCACATGATTCGCATATGGGGAGGCGTCACCATGAACTCATTACTTGGCATGTTGAGACTATTCAGGTTGAAATTTTCCTCTATATTTAATGCTACCTGAAATGCTCACCACTACCACAAGTTTAACACTTCTTCTCATTTCTCATTTTTATTCTTAAAAAATATTTTTTAAATGTATGTCGTACGTGTAATCGTATGATGGGTAACGTGTAAGTGTAGTACTCAGAGAGGCCAGAAGGTGTCAGAGCCCTGGAGCTGGAGTTACAGGCAGTTGTGAGCTGCCAGATGTGGGTGCTTGGAACTGACCACAGTCCTTCACTAGAGCAGCAAGTGCTCTACACACTGAGACATTGCTTCAGCCCCTCATTTTTTTAAAAATGTAATTTATTTATTTTTATGTCAATCACAGGTTAGGTACTTTGCATCCCAGGCGTAGCCCCCTCCCTCATTCCCTCCCACTCTCCCCATCCCTCTCTCATCTCCTCCCCGCCCCCTCCAAGTCCACTGACGGGGGGGTATGGGGGGGGAGATCTCCTCCCCTTCCATCCGACCCCAGTTCATCTTGTCTCCTCAGGGCTGGCTACAATGTCCTCCCCTGGGATCTAGCTAGGCTGTTACTCTCTGGCGTGTATGGGGGAGGGTCAAAGAGCCAGCCATAGAGTTCATGACAGAAACAGTCCCTGTTCCCCTTACTAGGGTCTTCAGTTGGACACCGAGCTACCATGGGCCACATCTGAGCGGGGGTTCTAGGCCATATCCATACATGGTCCTTGGTTGGACAAACTGTCTTGTATAAGACCCCTGTGCCCTGCTCAGTTTGGTCTTTGTGGAGCTCATGTTCTTCCCAAGTCTTACTAACTTCCCCTATTTTTATTATTATTTCCCGCCCTCTGCCGAAGGCTTGGTTGTGAGTCTTAATATCTGCTTTGATATATTTCAGCCCCTCATTTTAAAAACACTGCTGCTATCATTAATCCTGGAGCTTGCTCAGTGCCAACTCTTCCTGGGTCTCGGAACCAAACTTATGCAACTCTATGGGTCTATGTTCAGAGTCCACCTCAATCACCTCACATGTGGGGACATAAATAAGCTGCTCATAGGCAGGAATGTGGCTTGGTAGGTAGAGTTCTTGCCTAGCATGTACACACCCCACAAAAAAACTTAAGATGTGGCAGAAAGATCAAGAGTTCAAGGTCATCTTTGGCTATATAGTTTGAGCACAATTTTAGGTATATGAGACCCTGTTTCAGTCTTTGGAATCCTTAGGTCCCCTAATAGTCAAGATTATTGCAGAAAATCAAACCTTAGTAGTGATCTGCAGAACAATAGACAGTGATCATCAATCTCATCCTTACTTGCAGGGTTTCCAAATTCCTGCTCTATCTTTTCCCCACACTTAGATCATGACCCCTGCTGGCCCCTTCTGAAGTCACACTTGCCACACTCTGGGCTTTTCATTTCCTAGACTTCAGTGTGAATTTTTACCTCACTTTTCCTCCTGCTGCTGCAGAAAAAAAAAAAAAAGTTGACTGTGTCTAGTCTTCCAGTCAAAATGGTATATTTTGACTTACAATGTGTCCAAAATGTGATGTCACACATGGGAACTTGATGCTTGGCCAGTGCTGTTGTAAGCGTGCAAAATGAATCAGAAGGCCTCCTGAGAAATTAATGCAGTAGCCAGCACTGCTTTTCCACATTGTGCCAGCACAGTAGGCTCTAGGAGACTGTAAGAGACAAACCCAGGCCCAGCTTCTGAGGACACCCCAGATAGCTATGCCTCACAGCAGCAGCAGAATAGAAGCTGCCCTGTCTCCTGGGGTGAGTACACCCACGGGCCTCCTACTCGGCCTGCTGAAGTCACTGACTCCAAGATGAGTCTCTCTCCTGACTCGTGATGATGACTGTTCTCTGACTCAGAGAACGTTCACCCATATTCATTCACATGTTCATCTGCTCAGGCATTCATTGAATATTTATTGTCTAAATTATGTAGGGTGTAGACACAGAGGCAAAATAAAGAAGAGTTTGGCTGTCGCAGTTGCCTTGGCTTGTGTGACAAGGTCCTGAAGTGGAAAGTCCCTCTGAGAGGCTGCTGTAGCATTGGTAAGCTAGACCAGGCTGAAGAGAACCACAGTAGCCCCTGGAGGAGGCAAACACTCAGTCCAAGTGCTATTGGGTCCTAATGCAGAATAGCACATGCCACGCAGGCCAGGTGGTCCTGAAGCCTAGCACACATGCTTCATGTTATGGTTCTAAGATGAAATGTCTTCCACAAATTCATGATTCTGGCATGTGGCCTCCAGATGATAGCTCTGTTTTGGGAGACAGGGTACCTTTAAATGGTAGATTATAGCTGGTAGAAGGAAAACAGCAGAAGTCAGACTTTGAAGGTCATAGCTGCATTCTGCTTCCTGATCTGCCACAATGTGAACAGCCTCCACCATGCTCATGCAGCAATGACTTGAGCTGTTCCACCTTCCTCACCATGATGGACTGAAAAAATGAGCCAAAATAACTTTTCATCCCTTATGTTATTCCTATTAGGCAATCTTTCCCAGCAATACAAAGATGACTAATGTGCCTCAGCAGTCCAAAAAAACAGGCTTACTTTCTACATTGTTTTCTGTATGTGTGTGCTTGTTCATGTGTGGCTATGTATGTACCTGTACAGAGGACAGCCTGAAGCTTATTCCTCAGGTACCAAACGCCATTTTAAAACAACATTTATTTATTGACTTACTTATACACAGAGAAGTGGGAAGGGGGGGCAAATGCATGTCATAGCAGCGCATGTGTGGAGGTCAGAGGACAATATGTAGCAGTTGGTTCTCTCTCTAAACAAGAGTCATGGGAAGAAAACACAGGTGATCCTCAGGTTGGTGGTAAGAGCCTTTACTCATCTTTCATTTGTCCTTTCTTTCTTTCTTTCTTTCTTTCTTTCTTTCTTTCTTTCTTTCTTTCTTTTTCTCTTTTTCATAATAGGGTCTCTCACTGGCCTGGTACTCACCAAGCAGGCTAGACTGCTAGCTATTGAGCCCCAGGGATCTGCCTATCTCTGCCCTTCCAGTGCTGACTGGGAATGCAAATGTACAACATCACACCAGTTGTTGTTGTTGTTTTAATGTGGATTCTGGGGGAGACCAAACTCAGGTCCTCATGCTTGAAAAGCATGCCCTTTGTCAGTTGAATGACAGCCCCAGGCCACTACTTCCTAGTCTTAAGATACTGCTCTTGACTTTCCCATATGCTTGGTTGGCCTACATCTACAGAAATGATAGAAAGCTAGTTTTATAATTGTGTCTGTGCTTTAGAAGACATGAGGGACTCTGATACTTTGGCAAGTCCATAAAAGCAGCCGGGATGAGAGACAGGGCTGTCACTAGGACCCACAAAGGCATGCCAGGAAGCACACAGGGCTAAGGGCCAAAGCAGGAAGCACCTACTCTCATCCAGGACCAAGAACAGATCCTGCAGCCCCATCTCCATTCCAGGAAGATGGGAAACAATCAACTACAAAGTCCATTTACAACAGTCACCAAAGACTAGAATCATAAGAAGATAAAAGCTTCCATACAGAACAGTGGAGTTAAAGTAAGAATTGTAGCTGATAGCTTTTTAAAAAACATGTCATGAATAGTCAGGCACAGAGAGATAAATATCAAATGTTGCCACCTGTAATGGAAAGTTGATCTGAATGATGCAAAACTCAGGAAGGGGAGGGGGAATGGAGGGGGGGGTGTTTTGCAGATAACAGATGAGAAGCTAGACTTAGGAGAGAAATCACAGTTGAGTAACAGTTGTAAATGTTGGTCCCCACTAACTAATTATTTTTAAATAGCTAATGGGATTTTGAACATTCTCAAAACAAATAAATGATAAACATTTAGATAGCAGCATGATCTAATTAATCATTATACAAGTATTGATGACCACATTGGACTTGAGGACCCCTTTGAAAATAACAACAGCAACAAAAGAATCAATTTCTCTTCTTTCTAAAGCTAAGACAAGTACAGCTCTCGTTTATATATTTGCTTTCTTTTGTCCTCTTTTGTCTTTAAAAAATGTATTACCCTTTGATAATTTCAAACTTGTACATAATATGCTTTGGTATTTGAGAGTATGTGTCCATGTATGTGTGTACAGTGTGCATGCATGTCTGTGTGTCCTCCTCAGTGGCTTTCCACCTTGTATGTTGCTCCCAGAGTTTGCCAACTGAGCGAGCCTAGCTGGCCAGTTTGTTCTGGGAATCCCCTCTCTGTGCACTGAGTGGTGGGGTAACAGGCAGGCTGCCACACACATTCACATACCCAGATATTGCTTGGGTTCTGGAGATCCAAACTCTGGTCCTATTATTTATGTGCCAAGCACATTGCCTACTGGGTCATCTTTATAGCCCCTGTTTTAGTTTTTGAGACATGGTTTCAAGTCTGGGCTTGCCTTAAACTTTTGGCATAGACAGGATAGCTGTGGCCTCCCCATCCTCCTACCTCTGATTCCCAGGTGCCAGGATTGTAGGCATGTGCCACCAAACCTGGTTTCTTTGGTGAAATATTATTTATTGTTGAAGATACGAGTGGTGGCTTCAGCATTTTCCTCTTTTTCATTCAAAAGCACCAAGCAAGCAATGCACTTGATACAGATTTGTCCTATATCTGCACGGCTGTGCTGTTAAGGCGAAAAGTATTTCTTGTGAACGCTTTACAAGTCTGATAAGAAGTAGTTATGTGATTTAGCTGAGGGAACTTAAGATGATCATCATGCCTTGCTCTTTTGAAACAACTTTTCATTGGAAAAAATGAAGATTATTTTTAAAAGAGATAACTGTATTTTTTTCATCTGATATATGGATGTGATATATCTGCTATCTCTTTTTTGTCCTCCATCTTCCTTATCCTTCTTTGGAGTATTAATTTGGATTAAAAGCTATTTGCTAACTGACTTATTCCTGAGTTGGACAGATTTCAGGATAACATTTTTTAAATAAAGACCATATGCCAGAAAAAAGTCTATTAAAACCCAGCATTTTTCATGTAAAAATTGTGAACATTTAGTGAACACAAATTGAAATGCAATGTAATTACATATAAGGTTAATAGACCCAAAATGAGACATTGAGGAAAACCAGATTTTGAAGATCTTTCTCCAGTTTAAGACCGAGGCTCTAAAGATGTTAGAAGCTATTTAACACAGCTTTTCATTTTCCTTACAAAAGTGGGAATTACTAACTTCTCTTTCTTTAAAAAAAAATGTGTCTATTTTATGTGTTTGGGTTTTTTGTCTGAATGTGTGTCTGTGCACCCACACACATTCCTTGTTTCCATGGAGGCCAGAAGAGGATGTCAGATCCCCTCAAACTGAATTTATAGGGGTTATGATCATGCGTGTGCTGGGAACTGAACCCAGGTCCTCTGGAAGAGCAACAAGTATTCTTCCATCTCTCCAGCCTTATCTACTGACTTTTCCTAAAAAAAAAAAAGATTCCTAAAAGAAAGTGCTATTATGTGGAAATGCAAACAAGGTAAATTCCACCCAAGAGTGAGATGGAGACTAAACATATGACTCAGTGGTAGACCACCTGTGTAGCAAGTACAAGGTCCCCAGCACTGCCCCCCCCAAAGAAATTCATTATCACATCTTCATTAACACACAGATCTGATCTGCCTAATCTAGGCTATAGACATACAAGTCTATACATTTTAGTTGTGTGTATTTGTTTTATCCTATACATTTTAGTCGTATGAATTTGTTTAATAAACCAAGCTTACACAGGAAGTCTTTTTAAGCCTCTGATATATTTTGAGCTGGTAAATACACTTCTGTATGCTGCTGGAACTGAGACATAAGTGCTTCTAAATAAGGGGCAGAATTTGAGGGGGTTTGCTTTGCTTTGCTTTTGTTTTTAAACTGTCCTTGAATTCAATACAGAAGTCAAAGCTAGCCTAGAAGTCCTGATCTACCTCCCTACACCTAAGTACTGGGATTGTAGGCTTGGGTGCCACTACTATGCCAAAACAAAACCCCAATCCAGGCAAACAAATAACCTTGAAATAGAAAAGAAACCTTTTGTTGGATTTCAGGAGATAGCTCAGTTGACTGGTAACTGTTTGCTGTGTGAGCATGAGAGCCATGTGAGGCATTGTCCACATGCAGCTTCAGCTAGAGAGGCAGTGACGGGAGGATCTCTGGGGGTGACTGGTCAGCTGGCCTAGTCCACTTGGTGAGTTCCAGGCCAATAGAAAAACTTGTCCTGAAATACAAAGTGGCACCAGAGGTGATGGTGCACTTAGTACCCACACTCAAGGAGGCAGAGGCAGGCAGATTGCTGTGAGTTTGAGGCCAGCATAGTTTACAAAGCCAGTTCAGGACAGCCAGGGCTAGAGAAACAAAACAAAAGAAAAGGGGGAAAAAAGGACAGACAGAAAGACAAAGTGCCTCTCTATGCATGTGGATTCTCCTATACAGTCACACAACAACAACAACAACAACACACACACACACAATTCTTTGGTTGACAGTTTTCTTTTCATTATTTTTGGTCACAGGTTTCTTACTCTGTCAATCCAATTAAAAAAAAAAAGTATCTAGCAGCCTTCTGTTTCCAGCGGATGTAGTAAACAGACCTGTCTTTCCCCTGCTAAGACTGGAATTACAGGCAATCCACTACCACACCCCGAGCTCAGGTCCTCATGC
Organism: Pachyuromys duprasi; assembly: GCA_028658305.1. Taxonomy (NCBI): domain Eukaryota; kingdom Metazoa; phylum Chordata; class Mammalia; order Rodentia; family Muridae; genus Pachyuromys; species Pachyuromys duprasi. The sequence continues at coordinate 35,989,953 of CM053760.1, read as the reverse complement.
TTCAAAGCAAGCTCTTTTTCAACTGAGCTATCTCCCTAAACCCTAGAATCCACTGCTTAAAGTTTAGAGGCTGGAGGCTACTGGGGCATATTTATTGCAAGAAATAAGCCAGATGCCATTGTTAAGTGGCAGTCAAAAGGCCTGGTTGATGGCTTTACCATCTTGCCTACTATACACTGGTTAGTTTTTATTGTCAGTTTGATACAACATGCAGGTATTTGGGGAGAGTAAACCTCCACTGAGGAACTGATTAATCAGCTTGGCCTGTGGGCATGTCTCTGTGGCATTTTCTTGATTGCTGACTGATGTGGGAAGGCCCAGTTCAGTATGCACAGCGCCATCCCTAGGGAGATGGTCCTGAATGGAGCATAAGACAGCTCTCTGAGCAGGAGTCACTGGCAGAGCCAGAAAGTGAGCCTGTGGGCAACAGTCCTCCATGGGTCCTGCTTTGAGTTCCTGCCATGGTGTCCCTCGATAGTAGATTACAATCAGGGAGTGTAAGCCAAATAACCCCCTTTTATCAAAGTTGTTTTCTTGTTTCATCACAGAAACAGCATTATAACTAGAATACCTACATACACAGTGGAACCCATGGTCATGCACACCACATCCCTCCAACACGGATGCACACAGGCACTATTCCAACTCCAAGCCTCCTCGTTGTGACCATTTTACTACTTGCCTTTTGAGTTCGTTACTTTTCTCATCTCTGTGTTCAAATACCCAAAAAGAAGCAACTTAAGAAAGAAAGGGTTTACTTGGCTTATAGTTCAAGGGAACACAGTCTATCATGATGGTGGAATCATGGTGGCCTGAGCACAAGGCGGCTGGTTGCACCGCATCTATAGTCAGGGCACAGAGGGTGATGAATGCCGCTGCATGGTTGGCTTTTCCCTTTGTATGCCCTCTGGGTAGCAAGCCTGTACAATGGTGCCATCAAGGTAGCAAGCCCATGGAACAGTGCCATCTGGGTACCGAGCCTGTGGAACGGTGCTGTTCCCGTTCAGGATGAGCCTCCTCATATCAGTTAACTCAGTCTAGAAATCCCCTTGCAAACAGGCCCAGGCATTCGTCTCCTAGGTGATTTTAGATTTTGTTTACATCACCATCACAGCCTTCAAGGATGCCCTTCCTGTCTGTTTTCATCTGGCACTGGTGGAAGCTCTTGGGATCCAGACTGCATGCTATGCCATGAAGAATCCTCACTTAAAGGTGGCTCAGCTTAGAGAACTCTCTATGTACCTATCAGAACAGGTACAAGCCAGAGTCTATTTTTAAGTGTGCTTGGAATAAAATTAACTTTGTAATTTCACTGACAGTCTGCATTTCATGACTACTTGGGAAGCACTCTCAAATTTTACATTTTGGGCTTTATTTTATTTTTGAATCCACTTAAATATTTTTAAGCTTCCAGTTAAAAATTAAGATAAAATTCATTTAGCTTAATTAAACAGCATAAATACTCCATGGCACATATAAAAACCAAGCACCTTAAAAAAAATGACTACAAGATAAAGAACAGAAAAATGCATCACTCGATATATGGTGTCACTGCTAGAAGAGATCTTATGACAGGGTGAGGAAGTCCTCTCCAGGATAGTTCCAAAACATATGTTAAGGTACGTTACCAGGTAGAGGGTGGAGAGAATGGGTTTTGATACTACTAACATGGAATAAAAAGTCTTGAACATGAGCTGGAGAGATGGCTCAGCAGTTATGAGCACTGGCTGCTCTTCCAGAGGTTCTGAGTTCAATTCCCAGCAACCACATTGGGGCTCAACCATCTAAAATGAGATCTGATTCCCTCTTCTGGTGTGCATGAATCAGAGCGTTCATATACATGAAATGCATGAATAAAGAAATTAAAAAGGAAAAGGGTTAAACATTAAGCAATTTTCTTCTACCTGAAGAACTTGTTTTGTTTGCGACAGCATCTCGTATATCCCAGACCTGCGATAAAATGACACTGCATCATAGTGCTATCAGTGGCATGCATCTTTTTCCTGTGATTTGTTTAATGATGGTGTGCCTTGTGGTTGAAACCATCTTAGATCACATGCGTGATATGTCCATCATTCTTTACTTTCTTGTGTCCTTGAATTGACATTGAAAAGAGATTTTTAAAAAAGTGAGTGTGTAGTCTGCCCAACTTTTTAAAATAAATAAAAAACAAGTATCTCTCCCTAAAGCCCACTTTTTTTTTCTATGAAGGAGGTTTATTAGGTGGATATGGAGAGAGGGAGAGCAGGCCATAATGGGGAAAGAAAGAGATAAGAGGGGGGAAGAGAGGGGGATACCCTGATAGAGAGAGGGAGAGAGATAAAGAGAATAAGAGAACAAGAGAGAGAAAGCAAAAGCGACCACATGTGGGGTTGTCCCTTTTAAGGGTCAGGTAACCAGTAACCACGCCCCCCCAGGTGTGGCCACCCAGCTGAGTGACACAAGATGACGTCATAAGTTGCTAGGTAACCCAGAAGCAGGTTCTGTTTCAGAATACTAACATTCCTCCCTTTTTCTATAACTAAAAAAATGAGGAACTTGGGCTGCTTTTCATGTAAGGCAAGTTAAAGTATATAAGTCTAGGTTCATTGGAAGCAGCTCTTGGTTGTCATGCAAGGGGTTATGAGAGAGAGAAATTATAGGAACAAAAATGGTCAGATTACATAGTCAAGAGGAGGAAGAGAAGTCTCTGTCCTGGAAAATTTAGGATAGAGGGTTGTCAATAGAGAGATGCCAGCCATGCAAGGCAGCAAGTAAGGACCAAAGAATGCTGGGAGAAGCTGGAACTGCTTGTCCTGGTCCTGAAGCACACCATTTCAGCCTTTTGTTAATAAGTGAATAATGGGCTTAGATTCTCTTCTGGCTACTTCCTGCTGACACTGGGGTCGGTGGAGGGGGGTCAAAAGGCTGAAATGTTGGCCAAGTCCAGGAAGAACAGGCTGTTTTGATGCTGTCCAGGGTCTGTGAGAACATCCATGGCTGGGAGGGAAAGTGTAGGTCCAGCTTGTTGGAAGTCTGTGAGGTCAGAGTTGAACACTTGTAGTTGCTTTGGCGCTGTTGTGGCTATAGGGAACATCTGTGTCTGGCAGGACACTAGATAGAAGCAGTTGTGTCTATCTGAAGCAGGGTGTCCCAGCGGCTCTGCTGCTGCAGCCAGTTTACCGGCGGCCACCCGAAACCTTCCTGCCCGCTGCACATAGCAGGGTGTCCCCAAGCCTGGGAAAAGGAGAGGTAGTCTAAGAAAGTCCAGAGGTCCGAGAGGACCGTTTAGGAAAGAATAGAGAAAACCTGTTAAAGCCATTTTAGTCTTATTTGAGTAAGTCAGTCCGGAAGAGGGGTCCTAGGAGAACCAGGAGTGACCCTCTCTTGGCTGGCTCGCCAATGTTAGGACTAATTTATAAATAGATGAGGCTTACAACAGGTCTTCTATGAAGGAGGTTTATTAGGTGGATATGGAGAGAGGGAGAGGAGTGAGAGCAGTCCACAATGGGGGAAGAGAGAGATAAGGTGGGGGGGAAGAGAGGAGGGCACCCCGATAGAGGGAGAGGGAGAAAGCAAGAGAGGTAAAGCCCAATTTTTTTTTAATTTATTTATTTTTATCTCAATCACAGGTTAGGTACTTTGAATCCCAGGCGTAGCCCCCTCCCTCAGTCCCTCCTACCCTCCCACTCCCTCCCTCATCTCCCTCCTCCCCGCCCCCTCCAAGTCCACCAACAGGGGAGGACCTCCTTCCCTTCCATCCAACCCCAGCTTATCCTGACTCCTCAGGGCT
>CM053760.1:35932023-35985681 GCA_028658305.1 Pachyuromys duprasi | reverse complement strand
GCGGTTTTTATTACTATTGCTCTGTAGTACAGCTTGAGGTCGGGGATGGAGATACCTCCAGATGATCTGTTGTTGTAGAGGATTGTTTTGGAGATTCTGGGTTTTTTGTTTCTCCATATGAAGTTGAGTATTTTTCTTTCAAGGTCTATGAAGAATTGTGAAGGTATTTTGATGGGGATTGCATTGAATCTGTAGATTGTAAAGCCCACTTTTTTATCCATATCTTTTAAAAAAATTTTTATAGATTGCAATTTATTTATTAATTTATTCAGGGGTAGGGAAGAACCATAGCTCACTCCTGTGGAAATCAGAGGACAACTTGTGGCAATCAGTTCTCTCCCTCTGCCATGAGAGATACAGAGATGAAAATGAAGTCATCAGACTTGCTGGCAAAAGCCCTTACCACTGAGCCATCTCTCTAGCCCTTGCTTGCATCATTTATATCAAACTTTTTCCCACTAGAAGTATGAAAACTAAGGGTTTTTCCCCCATAGTTTGAGGTGTGTGTGTTGAGGGGAGACAAAGGGGAAGAAAGAGAGAAACAGACATTGAAGATGACATAGAGAAAGGCTTGCTTGGAAGGGCTCTGGGTCACCTGACTACATATCCAGGTCCCCTGATCTGTTCTAAAATCCAAGCAGTCGCCTCCCCAGGACCATTTCTCCTAGCTAGCAATGCCCCAGGTTTGCTGAATTGCAGCATACTTTTTCAACCTATCAGGATGCTTTGAAAGCCAGGGTAAGCCTCTCTGCTCATCTTGAACTGTCTGCTCAAGTCTACAGTCTGCTTCCCTGTAATTGGTGGGTGTTAGTGGAAATCCCTAGAAATACTTCCTTCTGCATCTAAGGACAAATGAGAGGTCGTATCAGTTGTCTCCCTTCTTTTTGAGGTCCCATTACGGCTGTAACTAGTCCCACCGCTCTCCTTTGCTAATGGTTATGCCAGGTTGATTTCACTTCTTCCTGTCTCTGCTGTTGGGCAAACAGGAGGGGAATTCTACTCCAGGATGTTTGCTATATTGACCTTGAATTCACGAATCTCCAGCGGTTTCTAGCAGGGTGCCCAACTTGGCAAAATTTTAATGGTTGTTATAAAGAAGCCACGACCACTCAACAAGTGTTTTTCCATTTTGGGCTTTAGCTCCATTACCTCATGGTAACATGATAACTGGCCAAATTGTGTCTCGTGCTCTTGAGCCACTACCCTGTAATGGAAGCATATCTGGGTTTGCCTTTGTCAGGCATTATATTGGCCTTGAGAACCTCTTGAGTCTCTGGAATACTTTCACTGAGTGTTGAAGTTTCTGTAATTCCCAAGTCTGTTCAGAATGGGTTCTGGAGGAAGTAAGAGCTATGTGAATCAAACAGCAGACCTCTTGGAACCCTATCTAGAGATACCTTCTGGATTACTGAACTTGATTTAGCATATTTCAAATTAGTTAGAGATTTCAAGACCTTTTGATGACTCAGCAGATAAAGACGCTTGTTACCAAGTCTGACAATCCAAGTTTCCTGGAAGGTACTTAGTGGAAGGGGAAAGTCAACTCAATAAGTTGTCCTTTGCACAGTGCCCTGGTAGGTCATAAAAATAAGAACTAAAACTGTAAAACTGAAAATAAATATCAGTTTTGTCTAAAAGCTGGCTTCAACCAATATGTTCATTATTTATTCACATTTAAGAATCAGTAGAGTAGAGAAAGAACTAGTAGAGAAAAAAATGTATTTTCTGGAAATGCATTTTAGGCAAAATGACAATTATTGATGGACATTTCCGCCTGCCACACACATGCAAACTGACTGACATTTGTGGCAGCATAGAAGAAAAATTAACAGAATCATCCACCTCAGAATAAATCACAACTAGGCCCACACCTGTAATTCCAATACCTGGGCTACAGCAGGAAGATGGAGAGTTCTAAGTCATCTTGGGCTACATAGTAACATCCTTATCCAAAATCACAAAAACAAGATGGATTAAGCATGATGACTTGAGTTTAATCTAGTGGTCCAACATGATGGAAGGAGAGAACTGACTCCTTAAAGTTGTCATCTGAGTCCATAGATGTGCTTGTTGCAGCAGGTACAAACACACACACACATACACACACACACACACACACACACACACACACAGACGTAAAAAATGGGGCTACAGTTGATGGCTCAGTGGATGTCATACTTAGGGTTATCAATGCTGTGATGGAGCAGCACTACTCTAAAGCAACTTGATGGAGAAAGGGTTTATTTGGCTTCTGCTTTCATATCACCATTTATCTCTGAAGAAACTCAGGACAAGAATTCAAACATAGCAAGAATCTGGAAGCAAGGAGCTGATGCAGAGGCCGTGGAGGGATGCTGCTTACTGACTTCCTCCTCATGGCTTATTCAGCCTGTTTGCTTTCTTTCTTTCTTTCTTTCTTTCTTTCTTTCTTTCTTTCTTTCTTTCTTTCTTTCTTTCTTTTTTAATTTTTCAAAACAGGGTTTCTCTTTGTAGCCTTGGCCATCAGCCTGCTTTCTTATAGAACTCAGCACCTTGTGTACTTGAGCATCTTTTGGATATATGCCTAGGAGGGATATAGCTGGATATGGAGAAAGTGCTATTCCTAGTTGTCTGAGAAAGCACCAGATTGATTTCCAAGGTGGTTGTACAAGTTTGCCTTCCCACCAGCAGTGGAGGAGGGTTCCCCTTTCTCCACATCCTCTCCAGCATGTGTTGTCACTTGAGTTTTTGATCTTAGCTATTCTGATGGGTGTAAGGTGAAATCTCAGGGTCATTTTGATTTGCATTTTTCTGATGGCTAAAGACTTTGAGCATCTCTTTAAGTATTTCTCTGCCATTCTATATTCCTTTACAGAGAATTCTGTTTAGCTCCGTACCCCATATTTTTAATTGGATTACTTGACTTATTGCTTTTTAACTTCTTTAGTTCTTTATATATTCTGGATATCAGCCTTCTGTCAGATAAAGAGTTGGTGAAGATCTTTTCCTAGTCTGTAGGCTTTCGTTTTATTCTGACAACTGTGTCTTTTGCTTTACAGAAGCTTTTCAGTTTTATGAGGTCCCATTTATTGATTGTTAATCTTAGAGCCCGTGCTGTTGGTGTTCTGTTCAGGAAGTTGTCTTCTGTGCCAATGAGTTCTAGGCTCTTCCCACTTTTTCTTCTAACTGATTTAGTGTATCTGGTTTTATGTTGAGGTCTTTGATCCACTTGGACTTTAGTTTTGTGCAGGGTGATAAATATGGATCTATTTTCTGCATGTAGACATCCAGTTGAACCAGCACCATTTGTTGAAGATGCTGTCTTTTTCCCATTGAATGGTTTTGGCTTCTTTGTCAAAAATTGAATATTATGTTTGTAGCAGCTTTATTTGTAATAGCCAGAACCTGGAAACAACCCAGATGTCCATCAACAGAGGAATGGATATAGAAATTGTGGTACTTTTACACAACGGAATACTACTCAGCAATTAAAAACAAGGATATCATGAAATTTGCAGGCAAATAATGGGATCTAGAAAAGATCATCCTGAATGAGGTATCCCAGAAGCAGAAAGACACACATGGTATATATTCACTTATAAGTGGGTACTAGACCTATAAGATAGGATAAAATACTAAAATCTGTATACCTAAAGAAGATAAACAAGAAAGAGGACCCGGAGTAAGATGATCAAGCCTCACTTAGAAAGACAAATGGGATGGACATTGGTTGTAGGAGAAAACAAGTAACAGTACAGGAGCCTACCACAGAGGGCTTCTGAAACACTCTACCTAGCAGTGTATCAAAGCAGATGCTGAGACTCAGAACCAAACCTTTGGCAGGGAATCATATGAAAGAAGGGGCAGTTAGTAAGACCTGGAGAGGACAGGAGCTCCACAAATACCAAATATATCTGGGTACAGGGGTCTTTTATGAGACTGTATCCTCAACCAAGGACCATGTATGGATATAACCTAGAACCCCTGCTCAGATACAGCCCATGGTAGCTCAGCATCCAAGTGGGTATCCTAGTAAGGAGAACAGGGACTATTTCTGACATGAACTCAATGGCTGGCTCTTTGACCCTCTCCTCCTACCCCCCCCCCCGAAGGAGGAGCAGCCTTGCTAGGCCACAGAGGAGGACATTGCAGCCAGTCCTGAAGAAACCTGATAAGCTAGGATCATATGGAAGGGGAAGAGGACCTCCCCTACCAGTGGACTTGGAAAGGGGCAGGGAGGAGATGAGGGAGGTTGGGTGGAATTGGGAGGGAATGAAGGAGTGGGCTACAGTTGGGATACAAAGGTAATAAACTGTAACTAATATTAAAAAAAATAATTAATTAAAAAAATAACTCAGCATCACCAGCCCAGAGATAGCACCACCCACAATGGGCTAGGTCCTCCCCCATCAATCACTAATTTAAAAATGCCCTATGCCTACGTGCTTGAGTGGCCCCTCCATTCAGGGAGGCAGTGGCAGGTGAGTATGAGGCCAGCTTCATCTACAAAGTGAGTCCAGGACAGTCAAGACCACACAGAGAAACCCTGTCTCAAACTCACCACCTCTTTCCCATCCCCACTCCCCAAAAGAGGAAAGAAATGTCCTACAGGCTTGCTTATAGCCTGATCTTATGGAGATACAAGATTTTCCCCCTTAATTGAGGCTCCCTACTCTCTGATAACTCTAGCTTATGTCAAGTTGAAAGCTAGCCAGCACAGTGGGTAAAGTGCTTGCTGTATAAGCAGGAGAACCTGAGTTCAAATCCCTAACCTGCACATGAAAACAGCTTTGGGGAGGGTTAGGAACAAATAGGGCTCACTGGTCAGCCAGGATAGCCAAAACAGTGAGCTTCAGGCTCACTGAGAGACCCTATCTCAAAATACAAAGTAGAGACCTAAAGAGAAAGACAGTTGATGTTGACCTCTGACTTCCACACATGCAAACATGGCTGAACACACCTGCACACACATGTACAAACCCACAGATACATTCACACACACAAAAGACAAAATAAACTAAGCAAGTATTACCTTAGGCATCTAGCATTGTGGTAAATGGTGCTACAGAAGTGTATATATGATCTTTGGTATGGGAGATCTTTTCAGCATGTCAAAATAAAGAACAGCACACGGTAAAAGGATTAAACTAGGTAGTATGGCTTCTCCTTCCATCAATTTCTTTCTACATCAAGGTTGGTCAAACACAGAACTGAATATGACACATGTAATGTGCACTTTTGCTAAAAGCATTGACCTCTCACTTTTGCCCATAAGGTCACTCAAAGCAGGATGAAAGCCTGGCACATCTGCCTCCATTTGTGTCTGTCTGTCTCCTTCACTGGAGATCAGGCTCCTGTTCCACCCTGGACAGGCATAACAATCACTAAGGAATGTCTGCCTACCTGACCATCTCATCCCCTTAAGGGCTGAAGGTGCAAGGACAAGTCATTGTCCTAAACCTACAGTCACTCTAGATTCCAGAAACAGCAAGGCCTTTGGGATGGAAGACGTTCATGGTGAAGACATTATTCAGTGATGGAGAGGCTATATCCTGGAACAGTTTGTCTTGTAGAGACCAAATTGGCCCCTGCTGCTCATCAAGAGTGGGACCTCTCTTGCTTTGCCCTGGCAAGAGAGGAGATACTCTAAAGAGAGACATACATGCTCGCTCTCTCTCTCTGACTGTTGGACCTTTGAAACAATAGACCTCAAGAAACTGGAATTAATCAGAAAACTCGTGCTGGAGGAGAGGAAAGGCCGAAACACTGAAGTTGGCCAAAGGGAGAGCGTACTTCCCAGGAAGAGATTTACCACAGCTCTGATAACTTGTCAGATCACTGTCACCAAGCAGAGTACTCTAGAGCCGAGTCAAAGATAGGCGGGTCAAGGGCGGGCTGGGCCACGTCTCCATCAGGCCTGCTTAACTATATATACCTCTTTTGCATGCCTCTTTTTAATTTTTTTAATTTTTATTTTATGTGCTTTGGTGTTTTGCCTGCATGTAGGTCTGAGGGAGGGTATCAGATTGCTGGAAATGGGGTTACAAACACTTGTGAGCTGCCATGTAGGTACAGAGAATTGAACCTGGGTCCTCTGACAGAGCAACCCCCTCTCCCTTGCTTCCTCCCTCCCTTCTTCTCTCCCTTTCTATCCTTTTTCTTCCTCCCTCTTTTCTCTCTCTTCTCCCTCTTCATGTGTGTGTTCTTGTGTGTGTGTGTTCCTGTATGCATGTGTGTGTGAGTATGGGAGTGTATAGAGGTGGGAGGTTAATGTCCCATATATTCCTCCATTTTTCTTACCTTATTTTTTAAATTATGTATTATTGTGTTTATGCATGATGTGTTTGCATATGGGTACACATGTGCCAAGGTGTACATATTGAGACCAGAGGACAACTTTGTAGAGCTAGGTCTTTCTTCCCACAGTGCATGTTCTGGGGATTGAGGTCAGGTGGTAAGGTTTGTGTGACAAATGCCTTTACCCACTGAGTCATCTTGCCCTCACTTCCACCTTAGTTTTTGAGACAGGATCTCTCAATAAACCTAAGGCTCAGCTCAACTGGCTGGCCAGCAAGTGGAAGGGATCCCAATGGAGCCAGCTCCCAATCCCTTCTCTATCTCTTATGAGACAGGGTCTCACGTAGCCCAGCGCCGTCATCAAACTTACGATAGCCAAGGCTGGCCTTTAACTCCTGATCCTCCTGCCTCTACCTCCTGAGTGCCGAGAGTAAGCTCTGCACCACCGCATCCAGTTCAAGGCTTTCTTTTAATTTGTGTTTCTGTGAGTGTACGTGCCTGTATGTGTGCAGGTGGGTATCCATGTGCACACAAAGGTCAAAAGAGGATGTCAAGTGCCCTCCTCTATGGCTTCCCACCTTCACCCCTTGGGACAGGAACTTCCATGGAATCTGGAGCTCACCCTTTTCTGGCCCAGATAGGGTTGTAGCAAGTCAGCCTCAGTGGTGCTTCTGTCTGCGCCCACCCTAGCCCTGGGGTTACAGGCACATGTGACAGTGCCCAGCTTTTCATGTGGGTCTTAGGGATCTGAACTCAGGTCCTTATGCTTGAACAGCCAGGGTTCTTATTCACATAACCATCTCCACAGATCTCAGTGCTTTCTTAAGCACCCTCCACTTACCCAGCTTGTTGGCAGAGCTCTTGTTCTCCGGGCCTCTGTCTGGATCCTGACTGATGCCACCCACCAAGCCGTGAGCATCAGGAGTGCCCTGCCCAGCAGTTTACTGACACACAGAATCAGTTCCGCCAGCTCCCCAAACTGCTGCTATCAGAGGACTTGCAGGTGCCTTTTATGTTCTATATTTATAAAAGGAGAACAATCCAGAGTATTAAAGCATTTGCTCAGCTATAGGGCAGAGGGCCCGCTCCTCATCCACCTGCCTGCTCACCCTGACTTCTGACTAGGGCAGTCCCCAGGATGACATGTGGTCTAGGCACACCTGGCAATTGGGCTTAGATGAGGGTTTTTGCTGCAGGCACTGACACCAACAGAGGGCTCGATGCTAAATGCTGCTATTTCTTGGGAAGAGTTGCTGTGTAGACTCAGCAGAGGTGGTGAGAACTTCCAAGAATCTACTGTATCTAGTCAATTATAAAATGCCAGACTGCCAGTCCACCTGGGAAAAGTTTAATCACTTTTTAAAAGAAAAAAAAAAAAAAGACGTTTGTCCTGGGGCAGAGGGAATGAGTAATAAGTAAATAACTTATATTGGATTCCAAATTTCCTGGGCAGCTCCAGCACAAGGTTCATGCACAACTCAAGTCAATAACTGTCAGATAACAGCACAATCAAAGGCCGGATGTGCCCGCAGGCGGGACACAAGACTCAGGCATAGCGGTAGCTTGAGTTGATAATCTTTCTTAGAAGAAATGACTGCTTTCAAGCAATTTTGAGAGAGAGAGTTTATAGATAGTGTTTAGAGAAAGCATTGAGCCTCTTAACTGTAGCCCAGGATGAGCTTGAACTTCTGATCTTTTACCTCCCAAGTTCTAGGATTACATATGTACATATGGCCAGTTTGTGCAGTGCCCGGGATCAAACCTAGGGCTTTGTGCTTGTTGTAGAAGCACCCTACTAAGCTGGGTGTAATGAAGCATGCCTGTAATCCCAGCACTCAGGGAGGCAGAGGCAGGCTGATCTCTGTGAGTTTGAGGCCTGCCTGATCTACAAAGGGAGTCCAGGACAGCCAAGGCTACAAAGAGAAACCTTGTCTCAAAAACAAAACAAAACAAATGAAACAAAATAAAAAAATTAAAGAGCTCCTTACTAATTAAGCTATGTCTCCAGCTGAGTTCTGACCATTATTTCACTTGGCCATGACTGTGCAGGATCAGATCTGGTGTGCGGAATCAGAAGGAATAAGTATGTGTGGGGAGGACGGGCCATATAAACAGAACTTTGGATGAGCATAATGTCAGGAAAACCATCATTCAAAACTGCCAATTAGCAGAGTTATCAATTGCCAGTCATTAAATGAGACCCAAAGTCCCCTAAACAGGTGGCTTAAGTCTGAGTTTGCCTAGAGAAATAAGGCTATCAGTGGGGCCAGGAACAGGTTTGTAGAGGAATCCGTGCGTGTGTAGGGGCCCTGGACTCTGCATAGACAGATATTAAGAGCACAGAATGCCACCACTCCTCAGAAGTTCCTTCAGGCTATCGAGTCCTTCAGCAACACAGTGCAGCTCTGCCTTCCCCAGAGGAGCTGTTTCTGGGGCTTCTTCCCAGGCTCTCCCAGTCTGCAACCCACCCGGGGTACCTGGCCTTGTGCTACAAGAATAAGTGGCTGGCTCTCAGAGTGAAGACATGGTACCCTAGTGAGGAAGAGGAGGGAGACTGAAATGGAGTGGTGTTGAGGTCAGAGTGAGGAATAGGAAGGCCTAAAATGACAAACTTGGGGACATAAAGTAGTCCTGGGTGTGTCAAGGCAAGGAGAAATGAAGAAATGGAGAGACACAGATGGATAGCATGGAGCCATAAAGGGGGAGGGGAGAAAGAGCAGAGGAGGAGGAGACAAGCTGAGTGCCTGCACTCATTGCTCTTTGCTTCCGACAGCAGATACAAAGTGACCGTGTAGCTCATGCCTCTTTTGCCATGCCTTCCTTGCCATGATAGATTGTACCTTCAGGTAATGAGTCAAAATAGATCCTTCTCCCTTAAAGAAAGGAAAGAGAGAAAGATTTAACTCTCAACATAGCCCTATTGAGAGATGGAGATTTAAGAGAAGAGTAAGAACTGAGAGTATCGCCCTTGCTAATGGAACTGAGGACTCTGTGGTAGAGCTGGAAGGGACATGGCACCCACCCCTTTTGACCTGCTGGCCAGAGAGCATTTGTGCTCTCTGCAGGATACAGCTGCAAGGTGCCATTTTGGAAGCAGAGTAAAGAGCCCTCTCCAAACACAAAAAGAGTTGGTATCTTGACCTTGGGTTTCCCAGCCTCTACAGCGATGAAAAATAATCCTCTATTATATCAAGTATTTTGTTATGGAATTATGTACAGGCCAAGACAGTATGTTACTCATTTACTAATTTATTCAACTATTTTCCATGGAAATACATTCAGAATGTTTAAACCACTTTTCTATAACAAGTAATGCTTCCATGAACACCTTGGAAACTGTTTACTCATATTTCTTGTGTGTCGTAAAATTATAGTTGCTTGGTCAAGTATTAGGCATTTGGGAAATCTTTACAGTCACCAGATGTGTTGTCACATGCCTATAATCCTAGCACTTGGGAGCTAGAGGCAGGAAGAATAGGGATTTAAGGCCATACTTGGCTGCATAGAGAGTTCAAAGCCATCCTGGGCCACATGAGACCCCAGAACAAACCAACCAACCAATCTGCCAACCAAGAAGGAAGCCAGTTGCCTTCTGACTTCATGGTCTGTTTCTGCAATAACATCCAGAATCCAATAACATACACCCACATGCTGGATGACTGGCTGGCAGCTCTGCAGATCCTGCCCATGGAGCTGTTACTACCCAGTACCTGCAGATTGACAGAACCTTGGCTGGGATGATGGGTAGTTGTGCTCTGTAGCAAGGGAGGCTGAGAAGATGCAAGGGGAGAGGGCTAGCCACCCAAGCCTGTCAAAGTCCTTGTTTGGATTTTGCTGACATTCAATGGCTACAGCAAGTCACAGGGTTGAGCCCAGGGTCAGAGGCATCATAAAGTCCAAAGGCCAAGGGTACTGATTCATAGAGAGGTAAAGAATGAAGGATATTGATGCTAGAATGATCCCCATGGGCTCATATATTTGAATTTGTTGCCATTATGGAGTGACCCTACTTGAGAGGGAGTAGGAGGTATGGGCTTTGTTGAAGTAGGTGTGGCCTACTTGAAGGGACTGTCACTTGGGGTGGGATTTGAGGTTTCAAACACCCAAGCTAGTCCCAGGTTTGCTCTCTTCCTGCTGTCTGCAGATCCAGATATTGAACTCTCAGCTACTTTTCCAGCACTCATGTCGGCCTGCACACTGCCATGCTTCCTGCCTTGCAGATAATAGACTGAACCTCTGAAACGGTAGGCAAGCTCTAATTAAATGCTTTCTTTTATAAGAGTTGCAGAGAGGTCATGGTGTCTTTTCACAGCAACAGACAGTGACTCAATAGAACACTACCCGAACAGTGTGAACCAACGCACAGTCTTGCAACATCAGTTAAGAACATTTATTTTATTCAAGGCTTATCAACATTGGATAGTACCATATTTTCTAACTTTTGCTAATATGTCAGGCCAAAAAAATCATATTAGCAATTGTCTTTGTTTATTTCTCAGACCAATAGTGAAGTAGAAGTCATTCCCATGTGTTTATTGGCTCTCTCTTTTTATTATAATTTGTAATGCAGACTAATTGTACAGATTAATGAGCCTCCCTCTGACATTTCCACACTGCACATTGTGCTTCATTCTTGTCTACCCTCCTCTCTACCCTTCTGTTACACCCTTTCCCTAATCCTCACTCACCAGCCCCTTGCTCTTCCCGAGACTACTTTTGTGCTTTTAGAATTGCAGTTTCATAGACTTGCCTTGTTTTGCTATTCGCTGTGTTGCTGTTGTTATTGTTGTAAGGTTCTCGTGTAGCCCAGGCTGGTGTCAAACTTGTTATGTAGCCAAAGATGACCTTGAACTTCTGATCTTGCTGCCCTCACTTCCTGAATATGGAGATTATGGGTGTTCACCACCCTGCTTGGTTTTACATGGTACTGGATCTAGAACCCAGGGCTTCCTGTGCGTGGGTAAGCACTCAGCCCACAGAACTAAAGCCTCGGCTCCTTATTCTTCTTAAGCAGATATTTTTAAATGTTAGACCTGGCAAGATGATTCAGTGGCAAAAGGTTCTACCAAGATTGATGACTGAGTTCAGTCCCCCAGATCCACACAGTGGGAAGAAAGAACCAATTTCTCTGACCTCTGTGCAAGTATCATGGCACTTGTGCACCCACTTATGAACACGCACACACAAGAAAAAGTGAATGAATGTACTAAAGGTACATTTTTTTTCACAACGTTTCTGTGGAAGAAAAAATAATTTTCCAGGTCATTCAAGCAAAGCTTTCATTTCATGCTCTACTATCTGGCTTCATCCACAGGTAGATTTTGATATGTATTATCCTGTACATTTGTGAATTCTCTATTTTGTTTTTCATCTAAGAAAAGGTTAGAAAAAATATTTCCTTTGAATATTTACTGAAAAATTCAAAAGCAAATTTTTGCTCAACTTTGTCCTTAACAAAACCAAACTCTTACACCATAAATTGATTTCATCGCTTTTAGTCTCTATGTATTCTTCAAATGGCCTTCTTCTAAGGTTTTGTTTAGGCATCTTATTTCTGGCCATTTTCACTGAAGTCACTGATCAAGTTGAGGAAGAAAGAAAGAAAGAAAGAAAGAAAGAAAGAAAGAAAGAAAGAAAGAAAGAAAGAAAGAAAGAAAGAAAAAAGAAAAGAAAAGAAAAGAAAAGAAAAGAAAAGAAAAGAAAAGAAAAGAAAAGTCAAGAGAGTTTTGGTTAATGATGGGCTGGAAGTAGGGTCCGTGGTAGAGCGCCTGCCTGACAGGTGCCAGGCCCTGGGTGTTCTCCCATCATTACAGACTCACATGTCTATAATCATTATTTATAGGCATGTCAACTCTCCATACAGATGAAAAAGAAACCTAACGGGAAAAATTATTAAAATAAGACTTTTTGTGGCCAGCAAGACAGCTCAGCAGGCAAAGGCTCTTGCCACCAGGCCTGATTACCTAAGTTCAACCCCAAGAACTCATATGGTAGATGACGAGAGGCAAGTGCCTATGGCTGTCCTCTGGCCTCCGCATGTATGCCCAATCATATATAAAAATTTCAAAATAAATTTACTTAGTCAAAGGATGTCATAAAGGATAGGATAATATTTTTTTTAATTCACAGGTATATCCAAGTAATAGTGGCTAATTAGGAAACGAAGACCAGATGAGAGGAAGCAAAGATATTACCACTCTTTCTAAAAAATTATTTATGTGTAGTATGTGTGTGTATGCGTGTGTGTGTGCACTTGTCTGTATGATGCATGCAGGTGCAAAGAAGATGTTGGATCCCTCAGAACTGGAGTCACAGCAGCGGTGAGCCACTTGGTGTGGGTGCTGACAACTGAATCCCTGTCCTCTGCAAGAGCAGCCAGTGCTTTCAACCAATAATCCATCTCTCTAGCC
This sequence comes from Pachyuromys duprasi, assembly GCA_028658305.1. NCBI lineage: Eukaryota > Metazoa > Chordata > Mammalia > Rodentia > Muridae > Pachyuromys > Pachyuromys duprasi. The sequence continues at coordinate 35,972,995 of CM053760.1, read as the reverse complement.
CTACACGCTAACATTCTTGACAGGATCTAAAACCTAAATTGCCATTGAAATTTTAATGAAAATGATGCAGAGCACCTGTATTGAACTAACATATTCCATATAAGAGAAGGCCTCTGCCCTTTATTGTTATGTTTTAAAGTTTCATCATGCATATTTATTGTGTATGGTACTGTGTTACCTGAGGGAATTTTCATACAAGTATACATTATACATTAAGCATAAAGCTTCTTATTTCTAAAAATGACTAGTAAGATCCTACTAGGCAAGTAGCTATGCAGGAAATGACTATAAAAATTCAGATGTACTACAAAAGTTTGTTCCCTAAAGATAGAAGGGAGGGAAAGAAATGTGGAACCTTGGTGGGTGGTGGGTGGATTTCACACTCAAAGGAGGACCCTTGCATAAGCCAGGCCCCTAGCATTCTAACTTCTAGGCAGGGGCTAGGGTATGGTAAGAAAGGAGCAGAGACAGGAAAACAGAGACAGAGAGTACGAGAGAGAGAGAGAGAGAGAGAGAGACTGTAAATGAACATGAATGGCAGAAAATCATAGAAGGTTAAACCAGAAATGAAATTTCTTTGAACTACACATGTGTAAGACAGATTGGAAAAAGACCTAGTTAAAATAAAAAATATGAATGGAGGCTGGCAGCTGCCATTCAAGCAACACCCTGGACTTGTGAAATTCAGAAACTGACTCTCAGCATTAAGACAAAACACAGAACAGAACCCTGACTCTTCACAGGTAACATTTCAATATCCTGTCAGGTCCAGAGTTACTTCACATTCATACAAACAAGCAAAGCTCAGGAAAAAGGAACCCACTCTCCAGAGAAAAGATAGAGAATGATGAAATCTGAGATGAAACAGATGTTGAAACTAGTGGTTTTCAAGTGTCAATTATAGAGCCGGAGAGATGGCTCAGCAGCACTTGCTGCCCTTACAGATGACCAGGGTTTAGTTTCCAGCACCACAAGGCAGCTAACAACAGTATGTTACCCCAGGTCCAGGGGCTATGCCCTCTTCTGGCCTCTTCAGGCATGAATGAATATAGAGCATATACATACTTTCAGTCAAACACTCATGCACTTAAAATAAAAATAAATGTTAAAGAAAAACAAGTATCTATTATGACTGCTATCAATAAAGTCAAATAAATCATGCTCACAGAGAAACAAAACATGTTTACAAAATAATGAACATGAATATAAACACCTCTCTATAACTGAAAAAAAATGTGTCTGAAATAGAAGACTCACTGTATGCATTCAATATCTAAATGGAAATAATAAATATAAAAAGTAAATAAACATGAAGATTGATTAAAAATTACAGGGCATCTTAGTCACTGTTGTGTTTCTGGGAAGAGACTATAACCAAGGCAACTCTTATAAGAGAATGCATTTAGCTGAGGGCTTGCTTATAGTTTCAGAGAGTTAGTTTATGATTTTTATGGTGAGGAGCATGGTGGCATGCACTGGGACAGCAGGCAGAGAGAGACAGACTGAGCCTGGCATGGACTTTTGAAACCTCAAAGGCCGTCCCCAGCCACACCTCCTCCAACAATGACACACCTACCCTGACAAGGCCACACCTCCTAATCTTTGCCAATTGTTCACCAACTAGGGATTAAACATGCAAATATGGGGGCCATTTTCATTAAAACTACCACATGGAGCATAAAGATGGAAGAGAAAAGATGAACTCCCTAGGGACTTAATAGGCCATGTCAAACAATATAACTTATGGTGCAGACCTGTAATCCAAGGACTCAGGAAACTGAGCCATGAAGATTACAAGTCAAGTACAACCTAGGCTACAGAGTGAGATCCAGTCTTAGCAATAACAATAGTGGGACCCGAGAGATGGTGCAGCTGTTATGTGTGTTCTACTCTTTCAGTTCCCAGCACCCATTCCAGGCAGCTCACAACCATCTACAACTCCAGCAACAGAGACTCTGGTCTCTGAGGGCACCCACACTTAACATGTGTGCACCCACAAACAGACACACACATAATTTAAATATAAAAATTTTTAACGACCATAACAGCAACAACACGTGACATACAAGAGGCGTTGCAGGAGAGGAGAAAGAGTGGAATGAGACATTTGAAGGCACAGTGGCTACAGAGTTCCTGAAATCTGATGGAAAGTATTCTTTACAGAGTACATATGCTCACTGAATAGTAACGTAGGGAAATACAAAGAAGGCCCTATGAGGGACATCATAAACCATTAAACATCTGAAAGCCATATGAACAGCATGTCAGGAAGCGGCAAGAGAAATTCAACACATTATATATGATGAACAGCAATGGAGATATCAGTTTATGCTTCATTAGATACAAATGAGAACAGAAGAGTCACGTCGTTAAGGTACAGAAAGGAAATAAGCAAATCCTCACTACCACACCGCCCCCAGCAACAACAACAAACTCTTCAATACAGAATTCTCTGTATGATAAAGATCATTCTTGAGGAATCAAAATAAAATGAAGGTATTTTCATACAACAGACAAGTATGTCATCAACAAACCCACAGCGCAGGAAATTCTAAAGGAAGTTCTTTGGAATAAAAGGTGCTGATGACAGATGACTGCCCAGATCCTCAGGCATGAAAGAAGCTGTGCAGCTCACACCTGTAATCACAGTACTAGAGAGCTGAGGCAGCGGGAATATTGCAAGTTCAAAGTCAACCTGAGCTACAGTGTGAGACCCTTTCTGGAAGAAAAGCCATTCGTGGCAACATATTCTTGTATCTTAGCATTTGGGAGGTAGAAGCAGCAGGACCAGGAGCTTGAGGTTATCTGCTGCAGAAGTTTGAGTGAGAATGGCCCCCATAGGCTCATACATTTGAATGCTTGGTCCCCAGTTGGTGGAAATATTTTGGGAAGTCTTAGGAGGTGTGGCCTTGTTGGAAGAGGTGTGTCACTGGGTGCAGGCTTTAAGATTTCAAAAGCCCATGACATTCCCAGTTAGTGCACATTCTCTCCCCCGCCCCTCCTTCCTCTGCTTCCTACTTTCTGATAAGGATGTAAGCTTTAAGCTACTGCTCCATGACCATGTCTGCCTGTTTGCTGCCATGGTGCCAGTCATGATGGTCAAAGATGCTAATCTTCTGGAGTAGTAAACACCAATATACTCCTTCTTCTATAAGCTGCCTTTGTCATGAAGTCTTTTCACAACAGTGGAAAACTCAAATAGCAACACGGGAAGTTTAAGGCCAGCCTGTGCTACATCAGGCCCTGCTTACCCATGACCAACCAACCCCTAAAGTGGGGGTGGGGGAGAGAGAGAAATGAAGAATGTAAAAATCAAAAGTGTATATAAAATATACTTAACAAATATAAGATATATAACAGGAGGGATATTTTTGAAGTTTCTGCATTTATGTGGAAAAATTAAAATAGCAAGTTTTCATGGAGCTATGAGAAGCTGCAGAGATAGAATATAGGTTCTTGTCTTAATGGAATGATACACAAGACCACCATCTTGTCTCTCCCGCTTAACACTGCTAGTCATACCTCTAATATGACACATGGAACAGCTAACTGAAGTCTTTAAAAAATAGTGACAGACACATGAGGGAAGATGAGCAGAATTCTATACATTATTGCATGAGGTGTGAATTTACCAGGTCGTCCAAGGATTTCCTAACACTCAGAAAAAGCTCCAATCTTGCTTTTTCTAGACACTCGTACCTGTACCCCTAAGCACCAGCAGGACCTGTATATAGAGCTTAAGGTCATGATAAATAGGGCCTCCCTTTCCATTGGGAGGAGCTAGGAGAACAAGCCAGGTGAAGAGGGACCCCATGACTTTCAGTCTCTCTTCTCTTTGGACTGGTCCTTGATGCAGGAGCTGGGACCTGAACTACTCAGCATAGCAAGGTAGGAGAGGTACTAGCATTTTGCCTGGATGATTGAACTGAGGAGCCCAGGACGTTTGAAAACTACCATGGACTGTAGAAAAAGCAGCTAAGGAAAATGAACTCATAGAGATGCTTAGGAAAAATCTAAGCTTACCTCTGAATTATACAAGCATGAATTTGACTTTCCATATATGTGTGTGTATATGTATGTATATATAAATATATGTAGATATGTGTACATACATACATACACACACACATGCACACCTCCCATACAATTTCAAAGGACCTAGAGCCTTTTAATGTAATATCAAATTGTCCAGCTTACAATTCTGAATTACTTGGCATAAGAAGAACCAGTGAAAAATCACTAGTTTTGTGGGAAAAGGCAATCCATAGACACAGTGCTAAGGGGATGTGAAGTTACTCGATGAGACTTTAAGTCAGCTATCTTCATAATGTTCCATGAAGTGAGAATCAGCATTTGAACAATATAAGGACAATCTTTACACAGTGCACAAAAAGATCATTCCAACAGGAGACAGAATTACTGGGCTTGATGGCTGCCACACTAACTACAGGTTCACTAAGAGACCCTGTCTTGAGGGAAGACAGAAAGAGACAAAACAGGACAACACATATCTCCCTTTGGCTTCCATACATACACAAGCATATGTACCCACCCACCCACATGCCTGACCATTATACATACCATATATATATGTATGTGTGTGTGTATATTATTAACACAATATAAATAATAAATACATACATAGGTTATTAATAAGATATACATCTGGGTATGCCTAAGAGGCTTAGCTAACCAGGGAAGGACCACCCTAAATGTGAGTGGAACTATCACATTGGCTTGGTGCCAAGACTGAATAAGAAAGAGAAAGAAAGTTGGACACCAGCAATCATTTCCTTCTACTTTCTGTCTACAGGTACAATGTAACCAGCAACCGCAGGCTCTTGCTGCCAAGCCCTCTTTGGCCTATGCACTTTATCTCCAAACTTGAGCCAAAATAAACTCTTCCTTCCCTCCCCCTTCCAGCCCCTTCCTCTCTTCTCCCTCCCCTCCTCTTTTTCCTTCTTTAAGTTGCTCTTGTTGTGTATGTTATTAAAGTAATAAGAAAAATAACTAACAGAGAGGTCATAGGAAAAGAAAGTTGGTATGAAATTTATTTAAAGAAACAATAGGAAGCCAGGCGAGGTGGCGCATATCTTTAACCCCAGCACTGGGAAGGCAGAGGCAGGCTGATCTCTGTGAGTTTGAGGCCAGCCTGGTCTACAGAGTGAGTTCCAGGCAGCTAGGGCTACACAGAAAAACCCTGTTTCCAAAAACCAAAAACAAAACAAAACCAAAAAATAAATAAAAAGAAAGAAAGAAAGAAAAATAGGAAAGAAAAAATGTAAGTTTAACTTATATATAAGCACTCATATATAGGAAGGTCAGAATTCAACAATCAGATTCAATCAAATCAAATCAACAACTACCAACAGATATATTACAAGAAGGGGTCTTATAAAGCAGAAAGAAAGCTGAACACATCAAGGAGTTTCTTTTCTTTCTTTCTTCTGATTTTTCAAGACAGGATTTCACTGTGTAGCCCTAGTTGTCTGGAAACTCACTCTGTAGGTCAGGCTGGCCTCAAACTCAGAGATCCACCTGCCCCTGCCTCCTGAGGGCTGGGATTAAAGATATGCATCAACATTGCCACCTCAGAAGGGGGTGTCAATCTGCTGGGAGTGATTCTCAGCAGGAACATAAGAGTAACAGAGAGGCTCGAAAGACCCAGCAACTGACAATTCTATGTCCAGCAAAGTCAGCCTTCAGAAACAAAGCTTCTACGGGGGTTTTTGGTGAAGGGTGGTCACCTAGGGGCACCACCACATTCATCCTACAGGATGGATCAAGAATTGTACATTTTAGAAAGTAGACACAGAAAGAAACTCGAAGTGACACTTGGTGACATGCTGTGACAGCTAGAGATCTGAGGTGGGGGCCCTGAAAGCAGGCAGATGCCCTGGAGTAAAAGTAGCAAAGATCCTTAGGGTCCTAGACAGAAAATAACAGTTCTAGATCCTGGAGGCGGCTAACAGGGTGAGCATAAGTTACAGATTTCACAGGAAACAGAGAAACAGCAGCCACAAAAAGAAAGAAAAAGACAAAAGCCTGACAAACTTTATCAGAACAGACAAATAGTTCCTATCAAGAGGTTCTGGTTGACTTCTTTTAGGCTCCTTGGGGCCCACCCTGCTCTGGATTCCCTGTCTTCCCAGATTGGTTCACTACCCTACCATTTGTAAAGGTTATAATCTGGGGAGAAGGTAGGGGGCAACTCCTGAAGCAAGGAGCAGCCTTTCTTAAAGGGGCCAGTCCCTATTTCCCAAATCATTCCAGGTTCCCCTGACCTTCCTACAAAGGAGAGACTGAAACCTTCCTGTGTAGATGAGAACTAAGATAGCTCATCACTACCAAAGAGACCTGTGCTCATAAGACACACCAAAGAGAGTTCTGTAGCCTAAAAGAAGAGCAGGCTAATGGATAACACAAAACACACTGGCAGGTAGAAGAGACAACGGCAGAGGTTGGTGAGATGTCTCAGCTGTTAAAGGCGCTTAATGTTCTGGAATTCATTCATCCCAGCACCCTGGATGGGCAGGTCACAGCCATTTGTAACTCCAGCTACGGGATATCTGACACCTTTTTCTGTCTTTTGCAGATAACTACATGCATGTGTGTATGATCACACACGGATATGCACACACACATAGAAATAAAAATAAAATCCATTTTAAAAGAAGACAAAAGCAGAATCAGGTGTGGTGGTGCAAAACTCTTTTTCCAAACAACAAAATAAACTCCCAAAGAACCCCCCGCCCCAAACAAGCCTCGGGTACACACTGCCTACACACAGTGTAAAGGTGAAGGGTACCACAGCAAGTGAAAGACAACGCGACAGGGCCTGCTTTACTTACAGAACATAAAACAAACCTTTAAGTAAAACACTGTTAGAGAGAGGCAAGAAAGCTACTGGATAACAACAAGGGCACAAAATATTCACGGTATATATACTTCAGCATTCAAGGGCCAGGCGTGGTGGCACAGCCTTTAATTCCAGCACTTGTGAGGCAGAGGTAGACAGATCTTGGTGAGTTCGAGGCCAGCACGGTATCCTCATAGATATCAAGCTCTAGGCCAGCCAGGATTATATCACGAGACCCTGTCTTAAAAGAAAAATGACAGAATAAACCCCCAAAGCCTTAGAGTTTTGAAATAGATAAAGCAAATATGAGTTGATACATATGGAGAGATAAACTGTAATACAGTAAGAACTGAGTCCCATTCCCAGTATCAGACAGGTCACAGAGCCAGGAAAATCAAGAGCCATCTCATTCACCTGCACTCTTGGCCGAACCAGATGTCACAGGTGTTTATAAACCACACACCCCGATGTAGAATGTGAACTCTACATTCTTCACATACATAAAACAGCACTCACTCCTAACAGGCGGCTCCCAACCTCCTGGACTCCAGCTCCAGGGGATCCAATGCCCTATTCTGGCACTACACCTACCTGTATGTGCCTGTTCATACCCACCCACAGCTACACAAATGAAAATAAACTCTATTTTGAAAGAATATGGTTAGAAAGACAGGTTCACGAACCAGCCACAGTGCCTGTCAGCTGTGACAGAACACATGTGGGGACCACAGGCAAACCGTTGCAAGTTCAAGAATATCAAAGTATCTTTTCAGACTGTGATCCTATAGGAGTAGAAACCAATACAGGGAGAAAGCTCAGAAACAGCTGAAAATTAAATACCAGGCTCCTGAACAACCAACAGGCCAAGAGTGACATTCAAAATGACATTTCAAAATTTCTTGAGATAAATGTAAATGAAAAGCCCACACACCAACTTCTGTGGTACCAGAGAACAGTCTGAGGTGGCACATTTGAGGCAGTAAGTGCTGTGGGAACATTGCAGTGTCTCTGAAAGTCATGGAACCTTTCTTGGTTTTTGGTGTGCTTGGCTTAGAGGCTAGGGTCCTGGAAAACTTGATAGCAACCCAAAACCATGATGATCCAGGGCCTTCCAGGTTCTTATCTCCTGAAGCCAGTGAATGAAATTCGCAGGCCATAGGGGTGAGTTTTAGAGAGAAGTTTATGATAGATCCATAGGTTGGTGCTGAAGAAAGAGGGGGAGTTGGAAGAGGGGGAGGGGGAAAGGGAAGGGGAGGACTTCTTATAAAATGGGAGGGGGTCCCAGGAAACAGGGTACCAGGAAGCCACAACCCTGGGGCTTTTTACAGGACTTTGGGCAGAAACTGGCGTGGGAGATGGGGAGGGGGAGGAGCTGGCCTGTCCAGCTGCCTATCCACAAGCTTCCAGGTGCCTCCTCTCAATTTCAGTCATGTCCTCACCTACAGCCTCAAGGGACTCATTTAGGGGATAGATAAGAAGGAACCAGGAGCCGGAGCTCTCCTCTGGCCTTGCTGGCTGCGGAGCAAGGACATTCTCAGGTCTGCGCTATGGGATCCCTACCCTACCTGACCAGTTTCTATCTCCAGTTACCATCATATTTAAGAAAGGCCTCAGACAACTTGATGTTTTCCACTATAGAACTAGATAAACTATAATTTGTAAAAAGCCAAAAAAAAAGCAACCAAAAACCCAAATCAGTACAAGAAATGAAAATCAGAGAGGTAATACACTTTTTAAAAGTCTAAAAAAGACAATAGATCAACATAACAAGGGTTTTTGATACTATAAACAATATTGAGAAATTATTAGCTAAACTAACTAAAAGAGAAAAAGTAAAAGACTTGAAAATAGCTGTCAAAGGACACATTATAATGATTATTCTAGAAATTCAAAGGATCAGGAGCCTACCATAAACAATCACCAATAAATTAGAAAAACTAGAAAATTTGATAAATTATTGGATAGCCACAACTCCTAACAAAACTGAATTGCAAAGAAATAGAACAGACAAAAAATGTTGTGTCATGATAAAAACATCTTCCATGAGAGAATATCACAGGACGTAGTGGCTTCAATGCTGATCACTGTCAAACATTTAATAACTAGCACTGATTTTTCACAAACCATCCCAAGAACTGGGGAGAAAGCCCTTCTTCCAAACTCACTCTATGAGGTCAGTACAATAGACTTGCCTCCCTGATGAATACAGACACAAAGGTCCTTAGGGGGAAAATACTGGCAAGGGACAGTGAGATGAGTCAGTAGGGAAAAGGCATTTGACACCAAACCTGATGACCTGAATTTTATCCTCAGAATTCTTAAGGTGGAAGGAGAGGGCTGATTCCAACAAGTTGCTTTCTGTCTTCCACATGTATGCCATGACGCGCGCGTGTGCACACACACACACACTTAAAAAGAGATTAGCATAATCAAATTCAACTACATGTTTAGAAACTAATCAATAAAAAAGTAAATTAAAAAATTATCCACATAAGCAAATGAACAAATGTGACAAATCCCATTAACATAATAAAGTACAAAAGCCATATGATGGTTTCCACAAAAAGAGCATCTAACAATTCAAACTCCCCTTCACAATAAAAACTCACAAACACTCTCTCTCTGTTCCAGCTTCTCTCTTTCTCTGTCCTAGGGTTCCTCTTTCTCTCCTTGTCTGCCCCTTTCCTCTCTGCCCTCATGACTCATTCTCTGTCTCTTCCCCTTCTCCATGCCATCACTCCTTTCTCCTCCAAAACCTCCTTTATATCAGAAAAACAAAACAAAAAACCAAAAACCTCGCAAACCAAACCAAACCTATGGACAGCCCATCAACACAGTAAAGACAATTCAGGGCAAACCCCAGCTAATGTCATATTGACTGGGGAAATTGAGAGTTTTCCCTCTAAGTTCTGGAACTAGACAAAGATTCTCACTTTAAAATGACTTCTATTATACTGTCAGCATAATACTGACAATACTAGCCAGACTACTTAGGCGGAAGGAACTGAAAATTGCAAAGGAAGATACAAAATTGTCCCCATATGCAGATGATATGATTTCATATGTAGAAAGTCCTCAGATTTCTCTAAAGAGTCATAGGAACTAATAAAAAGATCAATATAGTATATAAAAATCAACATACAAAAACTGATAATGACAAATTACACGAGAAAGTAAACAATCCAATTTACAATAACTACAGAAAGAAAACACCTAAGAAGACATTTAACCAAGGATACAAATGAACTCTGCTAAAAATGAGAAAAGACCAATGAAAGAAATGGAAGAAGACAAACAAGTCACACATGTGTAGACTGGAAAAACAGATATTACTAAAATAATCATACAGTCCAAAGAAGCCTGTCTATATGTTGCCCAGCTTTAGGATACAGTCTTCAGGGCAGCAGAAGCATGTGACAGTTTACTCCACTGTGTCCATAGTCAGGGGAAATGACAGCTGGTGCTCAACTCAATTTCTCTTGAACCTCAGTCCATGGACTGATGCCACCCACACGCACCTCAGTTAAACCATGATTGGTGCCACATACATCCAGTCTTCTTACCTCAGTTAACTCCTTCTGAAGCATCCTTTTAGACACACACAGGTTGATGACAGAGCCAAACCATCACAGCCATCTTGACCAAAACAAATGTATTAGTCACTTTCTGATACTATGACTAAAACACCCTGACCAATGTCAGCTTAGAGAAACACTTGGTCTTCATTTGTCGTTCCAAAGAGTGCATCATGGCTGGGGAGTGATGACAGGAAGCAGAAGTATGAAGAACTGAGAGCTCACATCTTCAAAAGAAACCACAAAGTAGAGTGGGAGCTGGAAGTGGCACAAGCCTTTTAAGCTCAAAGCTCGCCCCCAGTGAGCTTCCTCCAGCAAGGCTGTGTCACCTGAACCTCCCCAAACAGGGCCACCAACTGGGAACCAAGTGTTCAAACACCCAAGACTAGGGGAGACATTCCTCATCCAAATTACCACAATGAACAAACAAGTGTGTGTATGTGGAGGGCAGAATAGCAGGAGGCATCCATGCTGCCTAACTTCAAAATACACTCCAAAACCACAGTAATGAGCCAGGCATGGTGGTGCATGTCTTTAATCCCATCACTCGGGAGGCAGAAGCAGGTAGATCTTTATGAGTTTGTGACCAGACTGGTCTACATAGCAAGTTCAAGGCCAGTCAGGGCTACCTAATGATATCCTATCTGAAACAAAACAAACAAAAACAACCTCCGCCTCAATAAAACAGAACAAAAACCCTCATAATAATGAAAACTACAAGGCAGTCACATGAAAACAAAATGTAAGACCCAGTGTAGGGGAGAGAGTCCAGGAAGAAATCCATACATTTACTGCTGGCCATCAGTCAACAAAGGACACACACTGGGTAGAGGTTACTCTTTTTATTCTTTTCATGAAATGGTGTTGGGGAAACTTGACATGCAGAACAATTCAACCCTTGCCTACTAACTTATACAAAAGCCAACTTGAGATTGACTAAAATTCAAAGGAGATACCCAAATAATGACATTGAAGCAATCACAGGGCAGAGATGTACAACATTAGTTTGAGGTTTTGGATGTCTTTTTTGTCAATAATCCCAGCTCTCAGGAGGCTGGGGCAGGAAGATTCCAAGGCCATCTGGGACTAACATAGAAAGCCCCTGTATAAAGAAGGACGTAGGGTGGTTAACAGCAATAGCAATCAAATGGGATTAGGCGATGACATCAAGCGAAAGAGCTTTTTCCCAGCAAAGAAAACAATCAGCAAAGTGAACCGTCAATAAGCATAATGGGGAAAATAGTCAACTGTTTATAAGGAACCCAAATAATATCAAGACAGCAAATAACCCACATGAAAGAGAGCTACATTCCCAAATAGTCATTTTCCCAAAGAAGATGTACAAAGGGCCATCAGGTAAAAACATATTTTAATGTTCAACATTACTATCATCAGAGAAACACAAATTAAAATAACAGTGGGTATCACCTCACTTCACTTAGAGTGGGAATGTTCAAAGACTCAAAAGTAACATACATCAGCAAGAATATAGAGAAATGATAACATTCACACACTGTTTCTGAGCTATAAATGAGTATCATCATTATGGAAAAAATAGAGGCCAGGGTGACTTAGAGTACAAAACTGCTTGCCACACAAGCCTGGCCTTTGAGTTTGATGCCTGGAGAGAACGGGCTGCATATGTGCTGTGGTGTGCCCTTTACCATCACAAATTCACACACATGATTATATATATATGTATATATACACATACCCAAACATATATATATATATATACATGTATATACACACATGTGTATTGGTTTTTTTGAGACACAGTTTCTCTGTGTAACCTTGGTTGTCCTGGACTCACTTTGTAGACCAGGTTGGTCTTGAACTCACAGAGATCCTTCTGCCTCTGCTTCCCAAATGCTGGGATTAAAGGTGTGTGCCATCACATCCTGTTACATAGTAATATTTTTAAAGAATAAAATACTAAATTAAAGTAAAAATAGGGGTTACAGTGCAATACACTTGTTGGAGTGCTCATCTACCATGTCTAAGGCCTTGGGTTTTATCCTCAGCACTACAAAAATAAACAAAAACAAGTACTACTTGTTTGTTTTACTACTTAAAAACCAAACAAACTCCATAGGACTAAAACTGTCAGCAATCCCACCACTGAGAGTGTATAGCCAAAGGGAATGAAACAGTCTGTAAACAAGATATCTGTACTTCCACGTTTAGGCAATAGCCAAAATATAGTGACCATCAAAAAAATTAATAAGGGGCTGGAAAGATGGCTAACTGGTGAAGGGCTGTCATTGCTCTTGCCGAACTAGCTTAAGTTCCCAGCACCTACACAGCAACTCACACACACACCTGTAATCCCAGTTCCAGGAATCTGACCCCTTTGTCAGCATTACAACCATCTGGTGTGCTTACATATGCAGAAGTAAAACATAAAATAAAGTAACACATAAAACAAAAATAAATAAAATCATTTTTAGAAATAAGATGAATGGTGAAGAAAATGTGGTATGTATTCACAACGGAATACTACTTGCTTATAGAAAAAAAGGTAAATTGCTGTAATCTGCAAAAACACAGACAAACATGGAGACCTTTATGTTAAGTGAAATAAGCCACATACTGAAAAAGACAAGTATTGTCTAAAATAGTTCATGTTGCCCCTTAAGATGGCTCAGTAGATAAAGGTACTTGCCACCAAGCCCAAACCCCTAAATTCAAGTCCCAGAACCCTCAGGATGGAAGTAGACTCTTCCAAAAGCTGTCCTTGGACTGTACCACTCTCTCCTACCCCAAGAAATGAATCAATCAATCAATACCTAAAATTTTAATTTAAAAGTAGATGTCACTGAAGTAGAAAGTTGAATGGCAGTCATCAGTGACTTGGACAGTTGGCAGGGGGAAGGAATGAGGAAATATTGATGAATATATATAATTGTAGTTAGATGCAGAAAAGAGATGAATGGCTGCTGGGAGCTGAGTGAGGTTCAGAGGGGAAGGAGAACGAGGCATGACACTAATGGTTTCTGTGTTTCTTTTCATGTCAACCATGCTGTTCAGTCAATTGTGCTGGCAGTGATGCAATTCTATGACCATTCGAGAACTCTGAAGACTCGCTTTACATGGGCAAACTGTGTGAGACATGAATTGTCTAGCCTTAATGCAAGCTTAGAAGAAGAAAGGAAGGAAATCCTTCCCTTGGGGCCACACAGGAATAAACCATATACAGACTTGACTTTCTGTTTAAAAAGTTGGAAAATTAGGTGTAATACATTTAATAAAGGAATACAAAATGCACATGATATTGAAATTGGTTCTAGGTGCAGACAGTAAACAGTGTGTGGGAGCCTGGGGTTCTCAGGAAGGAAAACAGTAGGCAAAGATTTCTTTTTAAACACCTGAAGGCAAATTGCAATCTTGACTCAGAAGACCTAGAAAGGAGAGGCCAGGTGCTTTCCTCCGGCTGAAAGAGGCAGATATTGGAGCCTGGGGCAGGGTGAGGAAGCTGTTTGTGAGACGTTAACAGAGAGGAGAAAGTCACTGTGAGACGGTTACCAGAAGGGAGGAAAAGTCAGGCTGGAAAAGCTCAGTTGCACTCAGAGGGGTTCTAGTGGGTCTTCAGTTAAACACCATTTGCCCACAATCAATATAAACTTCTTAGTGAACAAAGAGCCAGCACCAAGTAAAGAATAAGCGTTAGAGTGATCTGTGGAGCAATTCCCAGAGCCCCCACATGGCTAGAGACTTTTCACGCTCTACAGAGTGAAATAGATTGTCTCCGTAATGAGTGTAAAGCAGAGCCACTTTGACCAACTTAAAAATCCTGTTTACAACCACAAGGGAATAGCTGGAAGCGTGAAGGTAGAAAGAGAGAGTCCACATCTCAAAAGGATAAGAACGGAAGTCTAAGTACTCGGTACTAGGGTATAGACATATCCCTAGAAGCTCCTCACTCTGCACCAACGCTCCACTTCACTGCTAAGCCCTTCCCCCAAGTTTATAGCCTTCTCTCTTCCCACCACCTCTCCAGTCTGTCTCCTTTGCTTCTCTGTCTCTATCTCTCTGTGTCTGTCTCTGTCTCTCTCCTGGTTTATTTGAGACAGGTTTTCTCTATGTATCTCTGCCTGTCTGGGAACTCACTCTGTAGACCAGGCTGGCCTCAAACTCAGAGATCCATTTGCCTCCCAAGTGCTGGGATTAAAGGTGTGCGCTACCACCACCCAGCTTGGTTTTTCTTTTTTCTTAATCTTTCCCACCCACCCCCCTTCCTTTTTCTACCTCCCTGTTTCAGGAAGTAAAATTCTAAACCCATTTGCATTGACAATCCAGCATTTTCTATCTCTCTGGAGACCCCTCATGCATTCCATTTCCAAGCTGTCTGCTTCGCTGACCTCTGCCTCACAGAGCATCAGTTATACTATGTATATTCATTGTACAAACGTGTATAAGAACATGTTTGTTTTAACAGTAGAATCTTTCTGGGTGTGTTAGCCCTCTAATCCCAACACTTAGGGCACAATGGCAGGTGCACCTCTATCAGTGTTAGGACAGCCTTGTGTACATAGTAAGCTCCAGGCTGGCCAGGGTTACAAAGCGAGGCCCTTTCTCAAAATTAAAGATCAGTTATGGGGCTGGAGAGATGGCTCAGCATTTACAGAAGACCTGAGTTTGAATCCAGGATCCATGTCAGGTGGCTTGTAACCACCTATAACTCTAGCTCCAGGGCATCCAGGACCCTCTTCTGGCCCTCCCTCAGGCATATGCACCCATATACACACACCCACATAAAAACACACCATACATAAAGTTAGAAATAAAACAGACCTTTCTTTCTTTTTTTCTTTCTTTCTTTCTTTTTCTTTCTTTCTTTCTTTCTTTCTTTCTTTCTTTCTTTCTTTCTTTCTTTCTTTCTTTCTTTCTTTTTTTGAAGGGAGGGGTTGAGACTAGATTTCTCTGTGTGTAGCTCTGGATGTCCTGGAATTCTCTCTGTAGACCAGGCTGGCCTTGAACTCATAGAGATCCACTTGCCTCTGCCTCCTGAGTACTGGGATTAAAAGGGTATAATGTCACTGGCTAAATCAAATCTTTAAATAAATAAATACAGGTTAAAATTTTGTTTTAAAAAGACAGATACACGAGAGGCGTGCTTATGATCCTAGAACTGGGGATTTCGGGGAGGGAAGGCAAGCAGATTCCCAGGGCCTTCTGATCTAGCCTACTTGGCAAGCTCCTGGCTAGTGAGAGACACGGTCTCAAAAAACCTGTGTCAAAACAAACAAACAAACAAAAGCCTGTGTCAAAAAGTAGATTTCTCCTGAAGAACAGCAGGAGAGGATGATCTCTGGATTCCACATTCCCAGGGACAAAGACATGCACACAAAACAACCGGAAGAAAGAAAGAAAAAAAGTGATCCCTTTGAGGCAATTAGGGAAATATCTTTTTCTCAGGCTGGTTTTCAAAACAACGAGGAGGAGGAGTCGTTGCAATGTGCATAGTCTAAAGAGGTCAAGTGCAAATGCACAGTACCAGGATTTTGGAGACGTGGAGGCGGGGTGGCCCCAGGCTGCCCCAGTACCCTGAGCATTGAATTCCTACCCTGCCTGAAGGTCCAGGTTCTTCTAGCAGTTTCAGAGATAACTTGGCTATCACACTGGTAGCTGCCAGGCCTGGTAACTCAGAGCCCTGGGAACAGAACTCGAGGCATTAACAGGGATATGAGAGGAGAAGAAGGGCACACACGGGTGGGGCTGAGCGGAGCAGACCGGGACCAGCATACTGCACGCAGATGAGAAGAGGCAAGGCTGCAGGGCGGCTCCCATCCTGTTTGTATTAGAGGGTACTGGCTGGATAAAAGGACAGGTGCAGCACTAATTAAAAATCAGTGACCCTTCCCCTTGGACAGCTTGGGGCCTTACTTGGCTCTGCTCAGACCACTGTAACTCCAAGCCAGGCCCAGGTAAGAGCACTCCCTGATGTGAGGCAGAGCAAAACCCGAGGTGTTATCACACTGACTAAAAACAAACAAACAAAAAACAACGACAAAACCTCCAACTTTGTGTGGTAGAGTGTGTGTGTGTGTGTGTGTGTGATTGCAGGCATGTGCGCGCCATAGCGTGTATGTAGAATTTAAAGGACAGCCTCTGTTGTGCTCCTGGCCTCCCTCTTGATTAAGACGAAGCCTGTGGTAACCGCTGCGCACTCCAGGCTAGCTGGCCCACAAGCTCCCGGGGATTCTGTGGGCTTTGCCTCCCAGCTTGTAGGATTGCTGGGATTACAAATATTACTGTGCTCGCTTTCCAAGAGTAATAGGGATCTGGACTCAGAGCCTCAACCATCTTCCCAGCCCAGGAGCACCGCTTTGACTGTCACTATCTCTGAAAAAGATCTTGACAAAGTAGAGAGACTGAACTGATGAGACTGGATTTCTGAATTTAGGTAACTCTAGCCAGCACAAGACCGGGGAAGATTTAAGTTAAAAAAAAAAAAAAAAAAAAGAACCCGGAGGGTATATCATCACGTGAATACGCAATTTAGAATCCATGGTCTGGTTTCACTGGTAATTCCTGAAATACAGTACCTAATACTCAAGCACTCATTTAACAAATAATCATACAGCATCTGTTGTGTGCCTACGGGCTTGAGTGGCCAAGCCCTTCCCTGGTTACAAACAAATTCACAATAGCCAGAAGCCTCTTGAGAAAACAAAGCCCCGGAGGGGTTAGAGGGTGTGAGGTCAGGAGGCACCAGCTGGGGCAGGGCTACCCAGGGTCTACAGGGACAAAATGAGCATGTGCCTGGACGGAGGGAACAGTCAAACGTGGGAGGGAGAGACCTGGGCCAGCCTATGCAGAACCTTCCAGAACACACTGAAAACTTTACATTTGCTATAAAATTCCCAGACATTACTGGACCATTAGAGCGGGGACATTGAGTGGCTGTTTTTTTTTTTTAAAACTAATCCCACTGACCGCTCTAGGGACACAGGTGTGAGGCAGGAGACCGCTGGAGATAAGGGTAGCTGTGACCAAGGGGATGGGGAGAAGATGGACCCATCTGTGTGCCTGTGCTCGGGGAGGAAGGAAAGAGTGGCTGGACTTCAAAACAGCCGGGGGTGGGGGTGGGGTGGTACACACACCCATGCTCCTTTGTATTCTTCAGTGGCAAAAGCCTGTCACCCATCAATGAATTTTATATGGTTTTCTCCCTGTGGTAACTTACTAATTTTAACCCATAAGTTAAACATCTTTGAAAGTAGAGCAGGGATATCCAGGCACTGTGTGTATTTAAAATACCTAGACATTAAGGAGAGGTTTAAAGAAGGGGGAGTCAGGGAGCTGGCTCGGTGGGGAAAGTACTTGCCATACAAATAAGAAGTTTGTTTGATCCTCAGCACCCATCTTAGTTCGATTCCCTGCACCCATGTTTAAAAGGTAGGTGCAGCAGTGGTATGTGCCTCTAATCCCAGGTACTGGGAAGTGGTGACAAGGAGGTCCTTGTAGCTCACTGGCCAGTTGGTGTAGCTGACTCTGTGACCTCTAGGTTCAGTGAGAGCCTCTGTCTCAAGGAAGATGGAGAGTAAGAAGATGCTTGGTGTTAAGCTCTAGCCTACAGATGCATGCAGAATAAGGAAAGCAAGGACAGAAGAAGAGAGGGAGGGAGGGAGAGAGAAAGGGAGACACACACACAGAGAATGGGTCTGTAATGAAAGACAGGTGGTCCTGTCTATAATCCCAGCACTTGCGGCTGAGGCAAAATTTGAAAGTTTGGGGTCAGTTTATGCTACATAGAAAGGCCTTGAATGCAAAAGAAGAAGGGGAGTAGGAAAGAAGAGGAGGGATGGGTGCCCGCCCAGCTGGGACCCACGCACCTAAGCTTGTCTGTCTGTTCGTGGCTGCAGACCTGGCTAAGGCAGCATCCAAGCGAGGAGCTTTGCCAGGACTGACATCCTGCATTGCTAGCAACACCTGAATGACAGCCATGCTCGGGGTCAGTGGGTCAAGCTTCCAGAGCTCACATCCCCCAGGCGATGAGAGGTGTGTTCAGAAGGAGGCTAGGAAGCAGAAGTAAGTCCATGCAGTGGGGGGTAAGGAGGCTGAAAAAAAAGTTGTTATCTTTTAATATTATTTTTCCCTCACCTTGCTCTCATGCCCTGGGGCATTTGCCCTAATTCCAACTCTGATGGGAGTTTGGAAATAGAATTTATTAACACAGACGTTCTTTCTGAAATGTTTTCCCGAGGGCTGAAACCTAAACTCTGCCACTGCACGGGAGGGTAGAGATGCAGACCAGAGCTGAGCAGATGTGCACCTGACACTGTGCTAAGAATGAATACAATGCGCACTATAATTTCATTCCTTATTCTGGTTTCTAAGAATTTTTGAGACAGGGTCTTGAATGCATCCCAGGCTAGCCTGGAATTTGTGGCTATCTGCCTGCCCTCCCTCAGCACTCCTGGAGACATTGGCAGTCAGGCAATGAGCAAACATAACTGGCTCCAACATTTCACTTGAGACAACCTGATTTTCTACATTGCTGAGACCAACCCTTGAACAGGAGCAATTGTTCCCAGTGTACTTAATAAAGGCAAGCAGGATTCAGAGGCAGAAGCTGGCAGATCTCTGAGCTCAGGGCCAACCTGGTTTACCAAGCAACTTCAAGGCCAATTTATCTAGAAAGAAGAAAAGAAGGAAAGAAAGAAGACTGAACAAGAAAACAAAGCAAGCTATCTCAAAGTCTTTTGAACCTTTTTATTTCAGTTCACAAAAGAATCAATAGAAACTGAGTTGTGGCCATTATTCTGGGAAAACGGATCTCAGTACCTCTAAGCCAGAGATAAAGGGTAACACATCCATAGTCACTCTGTGAACCTAGCCAGTAGAAAGAGCTACAGACTCCATGCTGTCTCAGGCTGGACCAAGTACTTAGCAACTTATCTTGCACAGCATTCTAGTGTCTATCTAGGATTCACTTCATCTTACTTGAAAACATTTGTTCTCAAATAAATGGCGTGACTCCATAAAATGCTTGTGAAAATGCCATTTTCCAATTGACTGTCATTTCACAATTTTGTGGTAAAAGTATGCTCCAATGGGGCTGGAGAGGTGGCTCAGCAATTAAGAGCACTAGCTGCTCTTCCAGAGGACCCAGGTTCAATTTCCAGCACCCACATGAGGATCTAATGCCCTCTCCTGGCCTCCACCGGTGTTTCATGTAAGTGATGCACAGACATACCAGAAGGCAAAGCCCCCATACACATAAAATAATATTAAAAGTACTTCAAAAAAAGTTAATCTCTAAATGGATTCAGCTAAAAATTTGTCAGGAAAGATGATCTTAAGACATGCTGAGGACGTATAGTAAAGAAACCCTTGGAGTCCCCTCAGTTCATCCTGAGACCCCATCCATTGCTCTTTCCACAAGGCAGTGCGCGCTACCTACCACTCCCTTTTTCTTTTCTTTCCTTCTTTTGTTTTTGTTTTCGAGACAGGGTTTTTCCATGTAACCTTGGCTGTCCTCGATTCACCTTGCAGACTAGGCTGGCCTCGAAAGCAGAGATCTGCCTGCCTCTGCCTCCCTGCGTGATAGGATTACAAGTGTGCACCCCTGAGCCTAGGCTTAGCAGTGAATTCCTAAAGTGCAAATTTAGTTCTCTTCCTTAAGGATCTGTAAAGTCCGATGTAGTTGGGCTACAACAACAGAATTGGTCAATAGGTGTGCTGTCTGTCCAGCACCCAATGGAATGACTGGGGTAAAATTTGCCTAGTATACCAGTTCTCTAGTCTTCTGAAAGTTCAGCAGAATGCAAGTACCTTTCGGGGGTTGCCAATCATAAACATTTGCTTTTCATGCTTTCTAGAAATCTGTGTTTTGGGGCAAGGTATCAGAATTTAATCTGTGACAATATTCTCATGTTTATATAATTTATCCACCCAGAAAACTTGTATAATTGAGCTCCATACGTGCAAAAGACATTGAATGAAACTCTGGGCATACAATAGTCTATAAAGACAGCCAAGAACTGTCTAGCAGTCAGCTTCCAGTCTCATAGTCTTTGGTTGGCAAAGATATTGTGGAGGTTTAAATGAAAATGGTCCCCCAAAGCTCATATGTTTAAATGTTTGGTCCCCAGTCAGTGGAACTGTTTGAGAAGGATTAGAAGGATTAGGGAGGTGTACCCTTGTTGGAGTAAGTGTAGCTTTGTTGGAGCAAGTGTGTCACTTGGGGTGGGCTTTAAGGTTTCAAAGGCCCTCAACCAGACCTAGTCTGTCTCTGTCTTTGTCTCTCTCTGTCTCTATTTCTCTGTCTGTGTGTGTGTCTGTATGTAAAGCTCTCACTATGTAAAGCTTTCAGCTACGCTCCAGCACCATGCCTGCCCACTTCCTACCATAATAATAACAGATAAAGCCTCTGAAACTGTAAGTAGGCCTCAATTAAATGCCTTCCTTTACAAGAGTTGTCTTGGTCATGGTGTCTCTTCACAACAGTAGAACAGGGACTAAGAAAGATATTTTCTTATGACAGATATCTCTTGATACTTATGCTTTTATGTGATCTCTGCATGAACTTGGGCTGGCCTTGGATTGATTCAAAACTAACAGAATGTATAGAAACGATGCCTCCTGGCTTCTTGGATAGGTTATGACATCCCTGAAGATCCTGTCTTGTTCAGGGGATGTTCTGTATTGAGGAAAGTATCTATTGGGTACCATGCCAGGTCTTGGAAGTGCAGGTGTAAGCTCAGTCACCCCACAGGCTGAAGCAGGAGAACTACAAGTTTGTGACTATTTTAGACTGCAGAAGGAGATCAAGGTCAGCCTGGGTAGCTTAGTAACTCTCTGCCTCAAAACAAACAAAAATATGTATGACATAAGACAAGCCTGGGGTAGTGCACATGCCTTAAACTTCAGAAATCAAGGCAGAGGCAGGAGGGTCTTGCCTTGAGTTTGTGGTCAGTCTGGCTAGACAGATGAAGTCCAGACCAGCCAGAGCTTTAGAGTGAGTCTCAACAACAACAAAAAATGGCAACAACAACAACAAAGCCAGTAACTAAACAAGATATAGTAATTAACAATAGCAATAATATTCAAGAGAAGACTCTAAAAGTTTGATATGTCCCAGCACGTGTGAAGTCCTGGCTCCAATCCTTACTAATTAAAAATAAAGAAAATAAAAAATAAGTTTCTCTTTTCAGGCTTGTTGCATTTTACTTTGTTCATTTCAGGCACATGTGTGTGCACATATGTGTCCATGCCTATGGAGGCCATGTTGACACCGTCCTAGATTATTCTCCACTTTATTTTTTGAGTCAGGGTCTCTCAGTGAACCCAGAGCTCACTCCCAGATTTGGTAAGACAGGTTGGTCAGTGAACTACCGTGACCCTCTTGCCTTGGCAATAATCAGTACTGCCCTGGGGCTATAGACATGCTCCACCACATCCAGCTTCTCATGTGGGTGTGGGGGACCCAATTTCAGGTCATCGTGTTTATACGGTGGGGACATGCTGAGCCACCTCCCCAGCCTCTCTACATGTAATTTAAACCCAAGGAGCAGGGGTCAAACCTGGACACTGGGCCTGAGGTCTTACTATGAACCTCTGCATCCAGAAAGGCTCATCTGTGCTTTGTGGAATCAAAGCAAGACAACTCTGTTGAGCCATACGCTGATCTCCTTGGGCACAGCTCACAGCAGACCTGGCCTTGGGGGAGGCAGCTCAGAGCTCTTGGATTATTTATAAGTTGGGTTCAGCGCAGCCCAGCTAAGCAATCTAAGCTCCCTTCAAGGCCTGGCAGCCAGCCAGGGATGCACTCAGCCGGCCGCGCGTACCCAGCCATGATTGCAGCAGTGGGAGAAGCCAGGCATCCCTCTCTCCTTTTGAAGAAACAGTTTGCATGCTGCATGCTCTGTCAAGCTGTGCCCAGCGCTCATATGCCTGAGAATCTGGGACACACAGGATTGTTTCTGTGGGAAACCCTCCAAGCCAAAGGCTTCCGTCTGCTAATGGCTCTTGTGCTCGTCACTATTGCAGTCAGTAGAACCTGGTGTTTCCTAAGTTCTATGCAAAGCTTATGTGGGTTATTTTCACCTGTGTGTCCCCCACCCACCCACCCTCTCCTCTTCTTCCTCCTCTCTCTCCTTCCACTCCTCCTGACAGGGTCTCATGTAATCTAGGCTGGCCCCAAGTTTGATATGTCCTGGAGGATGACATTTTATTAGGACCCACCCTGGAGGAAACGGGTAGTAAGAAACTAGAGGAGCTGATAAGAAATGGTGTCAGCTTTAATATTTTTATTATTAGCTCTATAATTATTGTGATGATAGTATCTAATCTGCTAACATAATCAATAAGACATAGACACCTGCTAGATTTTGTAATAACCTTATATCACCTTGGGCTGGGCAGATAATTCGCCTATGCTATCTCCTATCTCTCAGCTCGCACCCCATTCCATCTGCTTTAACCCTTCCTATCTGGGCCACCTTCCATCCATAATCCCAAGATACTTGTAGTCTTCATCTGGGCCTTTCCACACCATTCTTGGAGTCCTTTCTCCCAGCCCACAAGGTTTCTTTTCCATGTGAGCCCATCGTGGCTTCCTTCCTTCTCCTTTCCTCTTGTCTGTCTCCTTCCCAAGAGCCTCTCTGTCCAAGCCCTCCTCCAACCTGATCTTTGACCTGCCCAGGTAGGCTTTTTCTTTTCCTTTTTTTTTTTTTTTAAATTATTAACCAATTGGAAATAATGTCTTAGGCAGGTTTACACAAGGATAGGTATATCTGGGTAATAACCAGATCTTAAGAGCCAATAATTAGCATCAAAATACAAGCAGCAGACCCAACAAGCCATGCTGGAGGCATGGCTCAGCAATTAAGAGCACATGTCGATTTTGCAGAGGACCCTGGTTTGCTTTCCAGCAGCCATGTGGTGGCTTCAAATCACCTGTAACTGCAGTCCCAGAGGATCTGAAGCCTTCTTCTGACCTCCAACCCACATAACCAACCACATACGTAGTGAACTTATATATGTGCAGACAAAGCAATCAAACACAAACAATAACTAATAAACTGATAGAGAGTAAAAGCTGTAGGGAGGGCTATGGCTTGCTGTGCAAGCATGAGGGCCTGAATGCCATCCTCAACTCACATACAAGCTGGACACCGAGCCGCACGCTTGTAGCTCCGGTGGTGAGGAGGCGGAGACAAGGGGACCCTTGGGGCTCCAGAGCCAGCCAGTCTGGACTACTAAGTGAATTCCAGGTTAGATGTTGTTTCAGAGAGGGATGGAAAGCTCTTCAGGAATGGCACCAGAGGACATCGTCTAGCCTTTGCCCAGGCATGTGTGCACCCTCATGAACACTGCCCACCCCCCACAACTAGAGGAATATTTTGTTCCAGGGCCAGGGCTTCCGCCTGACAGTCTGACTTAAGGTAGCAGTTAAAGCAGAACCTGTTTCAGAAAGGCCCCTTTGTCAGCGAGGAACAGGAAAAAGCAGATGAGAGCCTCTGCTGGTATTTGGCTCAGTGGCTCAAAATCCTTCACCTTGGTTCTCCTGCATCCACCCTCACCTGGGAAAAAACAAAGCGGATCCATGCCCACTTAAAGGCAGAGAGGGCATGGGGCTCTAGCCGCAGTCCAGCACTAGCCGCAGTCCAGCACTAGCCGCAGTCCAGCACTAGCCGCAGTCCAGCACTAGCCGCAGTCCAGCACTAGCCGCAGTCCAGCACTAGCCGCAGTCCAGCACTAGCCGCAGTCCAGCACTAGCCGCAGTCCAGCACTAGCCGCAGTCCAGCACTAGCCAGGCTGTTGGTGTCACAGGATCTCCCCAAGCCTCAGGCAAGGAGGAGGGATGAGTCATGCCTTCCTACTCAGAAGGAACATAACCAAATGCCTCCTTCACCACTGAGTCAGGGCTCGGAAGTGCCATTTTTAGAAGTCTCAGGAGGCTCTGAGCTGGTGAATCAGAATACCCAGTACTGAGCTAGACTTTACAGAAGCCCCAAATCCAAGAGGCAGAGCCTGGTGCATGGAACACTCACCAGTAGACATACACTGCCTACACAGAACCCCTGGGCCTGCAGACCTCCTTCAGGAGGGCTAACCCTGCTTCTAGGGAACTAGAGTGTGCCACACTCCCTAGAAACTATGCAGGGGACACGGCTCAGGCCACACTGGAGAATGCAGGGTTGGTATCCTGGCTACAGTGGGAGGTTCCTAATGTGACATTGCCTCAAGCTGTCACCAAGTCCCTGTGCGGTACATCTCAGGGTTCTTGGAAAACAACAGCAGCTTCTCACACTTGCTTGCAGCAGGGGTATGCTAGTCGAATTCCTAGGATACTAGTACAGGGTACAAGGGTATGTGACTACAAAGGGCTTGGTGGAAGAATGGTTAACCTGATCTTGTCTGTTCTCTCTCTCTCTCTCTCTGTGTGTGTGTGTGTGTGTGTGTGTGTCTGTGTGTCTGTGTGTCTGTGTGCGTGTTTTTCTCTTTTTCTTTATCATCTCTGTTGAGCGTACAACCAAACATGCCACTTGTACCCAGCCCAAGAGTCAAGTTGAGGAACATAGGTATGTCTTTAGAATATCCTCATTCCTCCTGGTGGCTACACATCTGCAGCACGTGTAGGGCACTGGAGCACGAGAGACAACTGTCCCTGCAGTGACCGCTGCCTTCAGCCCCCTTGGGCAGACAACCTCCAGTTGCCTAAACTCATGTGTTCAGCTATGAGTATGGCCTTGGGATCAAACGCTATGGTGCCAACACTGGCTTCTGTGCAACCACAATGCAGGAAGATTCTGCTCTGCAACTAGGCAAGGACCAACCAAGGCTCCGGGAGAAGCACTCACAACTAGACCAGGTGTCATAGATGGAAAAAAGGGTGGTTTAAAAAAGTAAAATGCTCTCCTCCTAAAAACAGCAGCAGCAGGAACATCAACAAAAATCAAATCCAGATGATGTCCTGTTTCTGACTATACACCGTAAAGAATTAAAAGCTGGGCCCCCAAAGATGTCTGCTTACCCTGTTCATAACAGCACATTCACAACAGCCAAGAGATGAAGGCTGGCCAAGCGTCCATGAGAGATGAAAAAACACAAAGGTTTGGGTACACACACAATGCAGTATTATTCAGCACTAAGGCAGCAAGGAGGGGCTGGGGGGAATGGCTTAGAGCCAAGCCACTGATATACACACATGAGGATCTGAGTTCAAATCCCAAGAACCAATGTTAAAAGGTGGGCGTGGTCACACATGATTCTATAATCCCAGTGCTGTGGAGGGGCAGAGACAGGAGGATTACTGGAGTATGCCAGCTGCTAGCCTAGCACCAAATTCAGTGAGAGAGCCTGTCTCAGGGGGATAAATCAGACGGTAATAGAGCTGGGCACCCTATATCCTGCTCTGGCCTCCATGCATGCAAAAACATGTACACACATACACCACATATACATGCAAATGAACAAATAAAAATGCAAGGATTTAAAATTAGGAAGGAAATGATGGCCTATACTGTAATGTGTATGTGACTTAAGGCATTATGCTGAGAATGATAGTATTCAAAGGCCAATGCTGAGGGACTCCCCTATGTAAAGCCCCCAGAAGAGTCAAAGGCATAGAATTCGAATGGTGGTTGCTGAGGGGCTAGGAAGGAGTTTGTGCTTCAGTTTGAGAGGATGAAGTGTTCTGCAGGATGACAATGATGGCTGCACAGCCAGGTGGATGACCCTATTCATGCTAAATATACTGTGAAAACAGTCAAGGTGGGGAGTGAGGAAGAGAGGAGGAGGGAGGAAGAAAGAGAGGAAGAACAAAGGAGGGAGAGGGACATGAGGGAGAAGAGGGAGGAAGGGGAGAGAGAAAGGAGGAGAGAGGAATGGAGCGAGAGAAAGAGAGACCCCTGCCCATCTCTCTATACAGCCCTATTGTTTTCTGAATCCTGGATGGGGTGGGGGACTCAGCTAGCAGTTGCCACATCCTTCTCTATGCACACACTCTTCCTTGGTGACTCCTGGGGACAGCTTGGATTGCCTGGCAATCTTGACATGTGAATAACATGATCCCATAGAGCCTGCACTCTCCGAGTGGCAGGCCCATTCCCAGGGTTACAGAGGTAGATTCAAAAGGTCAGGGGTTCAAGGTCATCCTCAGCTACACATGGAACTCAAGGCCAGCCTGGGCTATAACGCAGTGTCTCACCACAAAACAGACCACCCCCCACCACACTTTCCAGAAGATTGGGGATTCTCGAGCTGCAGGGTAGTCTTGGGTGAGGATTTCCCAGTTTGTCCAACTGGGAGACATTTGTTCTGGGTAAAAGCATAAGGGTCACTCTCTAGTGCAAACCTCACAAGGGGCCTGGGGCACAGTGAGCACAGGTCCCGCTGGCTCTGCACTTAGCCAGAGCCCACAGTGACAGACATGTCCGTGGAACAAGCTGCCTTGCATCCCTTTGTGAGGAGGCATGTGGCTCACATTATCAGGCACATCAGCCACCACTGATGTCTATGACCAGACCAAGCTCAAAAGCCCCAAGGATTTTTTCAGGCCACCCCCATTTGTGTAGGAAAAACCACAGGACAAAGCTGGCCAGGCAATGATGGAAAAAGATGCCTTTCCCTTCATCTCTCAGTCCCGGAGTGCTTTTTGGGGGGAAGGTGTGTGGCTGGTGTGGTCCAGCTCAAGGACAGGGTGGGATCCGACAATGGTACAGGACAAGTGTGTAAAATGCATGCACGTCGATGGGAGAGGAGACAAGCCAGTCTTCTCCAGTGCGAGGCAGTCACCTCTGCTCCAGGAAACATGTCTTCCGTTCCCAAGAGAAGCCATTCCTTAACGTAGCCTTCTTGCCTTGCCGTTCTTTCCATGGCTGGCTCCTGTCTTTGTCTCCTTCTGGCTTCCCACATCTCCAGAGCTTGTTTGCCAGCAGTGCCACCGATGACGAGGGAAGGGTTTCGCTTTCTGTTGCAGCACCAGGGAGTGAAATCCACCAGCATCTCTATCCTAGATGCTTCTGTTCAGCCCTGCAGGTTAATCCTGAATCGTGTCAAGCATGCAATCATTTGCTTCCTGAGCTGGGCTACTCTCCTCACAGCTTGTGTGTTTGAGGAGCTAGAGAACAAGTTAATTATGATAAGGCACAAAGCAGCCTCATTTAAAAAAAAAAGTATGTTAGTACTGATCTCTTTTCTCCTTATTCTATATTATTTACTCAGCTGATTGGCTTTAACAAGCACCTGGAGAGTAATTCAGAAGAATGTTAGAGAATTCATGGCCCAGTAAATGGGAAAACAAATCTGTTGGCACTTGAGATAGATTGAGCTCAGGTGGCCTCACTCCAGGAGACACACCTGACACCTCACACACGCAGAACTCCACGTGACGTTTCATAGCAGAGCCATGTGTGTCCAACAGCCAGTGGCAGCTCACAGAGCTGCAGGGCCGCTGTCCCTGGGCCTGGCATGTTGACGAGGGCAGAATCTAGAATCCCCTCTGGGTACATGGGTCTGTCAGGGAGCTTCTGGACTGGCTCAGCTGAGGTAGGAAGTCCCATACTGAATGTGGAACGAGCTCACCATTCCCTGGGCTGAGGTCCCTGATGGAATAAAAAGGAGAAGGTGAGCCCAGCATGGCTGTCCACCTCTCTGCTTGCTGACCGCAGCCATGAGCCACCTCTATCTTCTTCCCCATAAGCCTTCCCCAGCATCCTGGACAAGATCATCAAACTCTGAGCCACAACACATCCTCTCTTCCTAAGTCACTTTTGTCAGATTCTGAACTTGGGCATGTGAGGATATAGCATGGACTCTCCTTGTTGGTTCTCCCAATAAATATAAGATAGCAAATGCTCTCATTAGAAAGTCTTCAGAACTTTATCGCAAAGTGATGTGCCCAGTGGGGAGTCGAGTGGAGACAGAGAAGGAGAGGAAGGACCGATGCCTTCAACTTCTGAACCAACCACCATCCTGTGGTCTGCATCCCGGCTCCATGTGTGGGCCCCAGGGTCACACATGCCCTCCATTCCTCTGGAGGCTGCTGAAGGTACAGTGTGTGTTCAAGGAGGGGATTCTCAGCTGACAGAGCCTGGGGAGATCACAGGAAGGAGGAGCAAGTGTCACTCAGAGAAGCTGCGTTTGATGAGGCAGGGATAGGAATGCAGCCTTGAACCTCAAGTGTGGGCTGCCTCAAACTGGAACCCCAATTGTAGGTAAAAGCACATGGCTGGTAAGTCTCCATTTATTTACTTATTTCTGGTTCTTTGAGACGGGGTCTTACTATGTAGCTAGGGCAGCCCCAAACTTGTCATGTCCCATTCCTGAGACTTTGGAGTACAAAGCCACAAGCCACCATGTTTGTGGAGTCTCCCTCCATTCACAGAGTGGTTTGTTTTGTTTTTTTATTTTTCCTCAACTAGAACAGATTGCATGTCCCACCCTGAGATTCCTTCCACAGTCTTTCTCCCTGAGCCCTCAGGCTAAGCTGCTCTCAGCAAGGAAAGGGCTGCACGCAGGCCCCCAAGCCTGTGTCTAACAGCAACAGACCCTGGGCAGTCAGAGGGATCCAGCTCAGAGGCCAACAGTTTTAACCAGTGGCTTTAGAAGGCCAGTCACTGCATATGACCATGCATGTACGCTTAGACGCACGCACAAGCCAATGTATATATGCATTGTGTATGCACGCATGCGTGTTTATATGTATTAAATCCCATGCAGGTCCCCCTGAGGAAGTGAGCTCTGCAGCAAGTATCTCTGACATGAGCCTTGGAGCACACAAATCAGTCACGAGCTCAGGCCGCAGGGTCCACATGCGTGGCTGTTCTTACCTTGAGTGGCTGCAGCTTGAGGCATGGCTACTGCTATTCCGAGTCCTCTTTAAAGGTGCAGCCAGCCCACTGAGACGGGTGACTTCCAGTGAATGATGATTTAAGAAATCTCAGCAACCCCAGAGCAGGATCTTCTCTTATTTGACCACAGTGATGACATAACACCTAGACATTAGAACGTATCCTGGGAATCTTTGAGATGCAGTTCCTGCTGTGTTAAAGATATTGTTTTCTTGAGGTATCATTATTCCTAATTGTCTGAGAAGGTGCCAGATTGATTTCCAGAGTGGTTGTACAAGTTTTCATTCTCACCAGCAATGGAGGAGGGTTCCTCTTTCTCTGAAACCTCTCCAGCATGTGTTGTCACTTGAATCTTTGATCTTGGCCATTCTGACAGGTGTAAGGTGAAATCTCATGGTTGTTTTGATTTGCATTTCCCTGATGACTAAGAATGTTGGGTATTTCTTTAATCATTTCTCTGCCATTCTATATTCCTCTATTGAGAATGCTCTTTTTAGCTCTGTACCCCATTTTTTAATTGGATTACTTGATTTGTTGCTGTTTAACTTCTTGAGTTCTTTACATATTGTGGATATTAGCCCTCTGTCAGATATAGGGTTGGTGAAGATCCTTTCCCAGTCTGTAGGCTGTCATTTTGTTTGGATGACAGTGTCCTTTGCTTTACAGAGCTTTTCAGTTTCATTATTGATTGTTGATCTTAGAGCCTGTGCTATTGGTGTTCTGTTTAGGAAGTTGTCTCCTGTGCCAATGAGTTCTAGGCTCTTTCCCACTTTTTATTCTAACAGATTTAGTACCTCAAGATCCAACTATATCACACCTAGGCATCTATCCAAAATATGCTCAAGTACACAACAAGGACATTTGTACAACCATGTTCGTAGCAGCTTTATTCATAATAGCCAGAATCTGGAAACAACCCAGATGTCCCTCAATCGAGGAATGGATACAGAATTTGTGGTACATTTACTCAATAGAATACTACTCAGCAATTAACAAGGAAATCATGAAATTTGCAGGCAAATGGTGGGAAATAGAAAAGATCATCCTGAGTGAGGTATCCCAGAAGCAGAAAGACACACATGGCATATACTCACTTATAAGTGGATATTAGACATATAATATAGGATAAACATACTAAAATCAGTACACCTAAAGAAGCTAAGCAAGAAGGAGGACCCTGGGTAAGATGCTCAATCCTCATTCAGAAAGGCAAACGGGTAGACATCGGAAGAAGGTGAAAATAAGGAACAAGACAGGAGCCTACCACAGAGGGCCTCTGAAAGACTCTACCCAGCAGGGTATTAAAGCAGATGCTGAGATTCATAGCCAAACTGTGGGCAGAGTGCAGGGAATCTTATAAAAGAAGGGGGAGATAGACCTGGAGGGGACAGATGCTCCACAAGGAGAGCAACAGAACCAAAATATCTGGGCCCAGGGGTCTTTTATGAGAATGATACTTGAACCCAGGAACATGCATGGAGATAACCTAGAACCCCTGAACAGATGTAGCTGATGACAGCTCAGTCTCCAAGTGGATTTTCTAGTAATGGTAAGAGGGACTGTCTCTGACATGAACTCAGTGGCTGGCTCTTTGACCACGTTCCCCTGAGGGGAGGCAGCGTGGCCAGCTACAGAGGAAGATAGTATAGCCAGTTCTGATGAGACCTAATAGGCTAGGGTCAGATGGAAGGGGAGGAGATCCTCCCCTATCAGGGGATGAGTGAAGGGGCTACAGCTGAGATACAAAGTGAATAAATTGTAATAAAAATTTTTTAAATATTGTTTTCTATCAGAAACAGCCACTGACTCACAAAGCCACCAAGAAATGCCTGCCCTTTGAACTTTCAGGCAGTATTATCGACGAACTTGGCATATGAAAGTCAAAGGGTCCTGAACACATCCCTGTGGCTGGGCCTTCCCAGCTTCCGGGTCTGGCAGGGCTGGGCCTGCCTCACCGTGTCTGATAGATGTTGCTTTAGCTAGGCTTTTGAGAAGTAGTGAGCTAGCTCAGGAAGTTTGGAGGAACCTGGAATGTTGTAGTGGTGATAAGAAGTGTCTGAGGTGCTGAGGGGCTCCGAGGGTATTACCACACAGAGCTTCTGGGACTCTTAAATGTGGTGCCACCAGGACCAACCATGTCAGACCCCATGCCAGTGGGCCCAACTCCCAGTACTTGTAAAGCGTCCCCAGGTGATGGAGATACACTGAGCCACAAGCAGATCTGGATTCAGGGAAAGCGGTGGAGAGCTGCTGGCCCCTTGAGGGTGCACACAGCTCTGTGCCCAGCCCTGGATGTGCTGCTCTGTGTGTTGTGCTCACAATAGGTACAGGGATCAGAACAGATTTGATGGGATCCCACCTTGTCACCTTGGACAACGTCAGCTCATCAGAGACCTGGCAGTGAAGGCTCCGGGTGATTCCGGTCCGGGCAAAAAGCCAAAAGCTGCAGGTGCAGATTTTAAGTGCAGAGCACTCATCCTGTTTAGAAGAGGGTGATGGCTTTATCTTCAGATGTGCAGCTGCGGTCCCTGAGCCCCAACACACTGCCGTGAAATTGCTGAGGTCGGATCCCCTCCTCCCCAACTCAACGACCCAGGCCTTACTTAGTTTCAAGCAACACCCTTGGTTCCTTGTCAATGACAGACTGGCAGTCCTTGCCTAACCACCACTGCAGTGAGGTCAGTGACTGCTGAGGGTGAGAGCGGAGGCGGCCTGAGAACTGCTCGGATCTGAGCAGAGCTGGGCAGCAGGGTAGCCGGCGACAGGAGGAAAGACTTCAGGACATCAGGGCTTAGCCATCCATCAGCATATCAAGAATTATGGATTTCTGTAGCATATACTTACAAGCTGATGGTAAGGCCCTATTGCTGAAGTCTATAGGTATATTTCTCATCAAACACAAAGAAGTCGAGCTGGTGCCTAGCTAGAGCCTTCATCCCTACTGATTGGAGTTTGTGGTACTGGAAGGTGCTCTGCACACTCACGGAGAAGAAAGATAAACACCAGCCCTCAATCTACAACCCCGCAGTCCACACCGGTGACCTGCCTGTGAGATGCCGGCAGACAACGAATGCTAACCACTATCCGAGTTTAAGGCCCATTCCACGAGCTGGAACCCATGCACGGTACTGTGGTGGCCAGGAATCTGGGGCTGGATAAGCCACGAACTAGAGGAGAGCCATGTCCTATTGTCCTGCTAAAGAAACAGCAATAGAATGACTCCGAAGGACATTCTGTGTGCCCATAAGTCAGTGTCTAGCTCGGCCATCATCAGAGATGCTTCCTCTTGCAGTAGATGGAACCAAGACAGAGACTCAGAACTCATCCCTGTGCAGAGACTGTGCGAGACCTTGGAACACTTGCTCCTGAATGAGATGTCTTCATCAACCCCGCCCCCTCTGCCCCAGGGCTCAGAGGACTCCACAGAGACTGTGGCAACCTGCACAGGGCCTGCACAGGTCCCAGCCAGATAGGATCCCAGTGCTAAGGAGGGGGAAGAGGACATGAGCTCCCACCCCTAAGAAGCCATCTCCAGGTGACAACCACTTGCAAAGTAAAAAATTAAGTTTTCTTAGCATCTCACTAGGAATACATACCGCAGTTAGGGATAGGTCCCATGCCACGGCCAATACAAAACGAACTCAGTGGTAGTTTTGTAATTTTTTTTTGTCCTGTGTTGCTTTGTTTGTTTGTTTTTTTAAATCTTACTGGTCTTTTGCTTGTATATTATGGTTTCCGATTTTGTTTTATAAGTTTTGTTTGCATGTGTATGTGTGTTCTGTTTTTTTCTGTTTGTTTGATGTTTTGTTTTGTTTCTCAAGACGGGGTTTCTTTGTGTAGCCTTGGCCTGGCTGTCCTGGAACTCACTCTGTAGAGCAGGCTGACCTCTAACTCAGAGATTCACCTGCCTCTGTCTCCTGAGTGCTGGGTTTACCAGTGTGCACTGTCACCTGGGCTTATTTGGTTTTGCTGTTTGTTTTCTAAAGAGAGAAAGAAAGGTGTATAGTTGGATGACTGGGGAGGAGCTGGAAGGAGATAATGAGGGAAAGCTGTGATCAGAATATATTGCATGAAAACAATTTTTCAATTAAAGAAATTAAAGTGTGTCTTTATACACACACACACATCCATGATCTGTCGGGTTTCAAGCAGCCTCTGAAAAACCATCTCTAAGATTCCTCCACAAGCACCAAGAGGAGGAACAGGAAACATTCCAGGGAAGGTGGGGATGGAACTGGCTCTAGAACAGACTCAGATTTCTTTGCCTTTTAAACAAGAACACAAAAGAGATTGTCCCACCTTCTCCATTGCTGCAAACAAAGGGACTATCCTTGAGCGCTTTAAGGTGAGGATGGGGCGCCCCCTTGTGGTGATACACTGTATCATCAGTATCTGGACCATTAGAAATCAAGGCCTTTTTAGGGCAGCCTCCGGCAACCATTTCCAGTGTTAGAAAAAATACAAGCTGTCATGGCCTGGTCCAGTAGGAGGGGCATAACTTAGTGGGTAGCCTGCTTGCCTAGAGTGAAGCTTGCCCTGGGTTCGAACCCAGCAGCACGTACATTTTGCATTATGGCCAAATAATGCAATCCCAGCACTCAGGATCTGGAAGCAAGGGTCAGCGAGAGGCCCTGTCCGATGAGGCGGAGCTGACTCTGGAAATTCCCAAAGCATGGGGGACCAGTGTGGGAGCCTCTGATCTTGCAATAGCTGATGCACAGGCCATTTGCTTTGCTGTGTGTCTGACAGTATAGATGCCAAGCTGTGAGCAGTACGGCAGACAGTTCTGGCTGTATGGCTGCTGCCCTGTGGGGGCTCCTCACTGAGTTCCTTAAGCTCACGGACCCTGCGGGGACTCTACTCATGCACTGTGGCTGCCACTGGCCATGAGTCCACCTGCTTGTGTGTCTAAGAGGGTTGAGACCCAAAAGTCTCCCCCTGATTCTGAAGACAGGTGGAAGGGCACCAACAGGTGGAGCTTTTAACCCATCTTTCCTTGGCCTCACTGCCTCGACCTGACACCATAGGCTTGCGAGTGGGGTGTCTGGAATTTAGGAGACAGAATCACATGTTCCTTAACCATGACAATCCTTTGTATAGGAGAAAATATTTCATCTTATTCTTGTCGAGAATACCATCAAATCTATTTCAACTTGACAGGATCCAAGCAGCCCAGGAGACAAATCTTTGGGTATATCTTTGAGGAAATTTCTGGGCTGGGTTAACAGTTATTAATGTTGGCAGTAGTGCCATTCCTTGGGCTGGAATTCCACAGTGCCTGAACATGAGAGCACAGGCTGAAGACTCGAGGGTTTATTTCTACTCACAGGGCTACAGTCCACATGGTGGGGAGACGCAGCAGCAGAAGCAGGGGGCAGGGTCGCATTTCACCCACAATTAGGAATCAGAAATCAAACAAGTGAGGCTTAAACCTCCAGGCCTGCCCCCTCTCCCCGTTTGACCCACTTCCTCCAGTGAGGTTCCACCTTCCAAAGGTTCTAAAACTGCTACCCGTTGGGAACTAAGTGTTTAAAGGAGAATTTCCTATTCAAACCTCAACACCATGGAGACCTCACACGCTAGAAGTTGGTTATACGGCTGGTCAAAAGCAAGTACACAGAGATAAGTTACAGAGGTGCTACAAGTAAACAAACCAGAGTGTGTGTGGTGGGGGCGGGGCCAGGCCCTGTGAAGAGCCACTGCCAGGCAGAGTTGGGTATTTGAATGTTGGCAGTTCAGAGGCTTTGCCCTGGAGTAATTTGGTGTTTGAGGAAGTGGCAGTGTGGATGGAAAGGGTTAAGTGGTCGGAGTGAAGTCAGATGTGGGTGGGTGACAGCTGCTGTCCCTAAACCCCCCAAACCCCCTGATTCCCGTCTAGGCTGGTCAGTTACCCTGCTGCTGCAAGGGGGATGGCCCAGCAGAGCTCAGACTGCAACAGGGATACTTGAGCTTCTGAGAGAGCAGGGAACTGGAGACCATATAAAGGCAATTAGAAGACACAGATGTGCAGAACATGGGTGAAGGGAAACGTGAATGGTCTCTGGAGGTCTAGTGACCAGAGCTTGGCAAAGGCTGAGGGGAAATAGGCTCAGGGTGCCTCAGGTTTCTCAGTTAAGGATACCAGTGGGAATACTGCTTGGGGGGAAGGGAGAGCATTGCTGGCAGCAGAGGGAATGGAGGGGGGCCCTATTTTGGATTTAGCCTATACCTGACATAATACATCCAAATAGGCATGTCAAGTAAGCAGCTCAACACCAGTCTGACAGCTGGAGAGTTAACAAGACTGTGGACACTGGAGAACTTTTAGCATTTGTTCTGGACATACTAGTTGCTGCCTTAGGGTTTCTACTGCTACAACGAAGTGCCATGACCAAAAAGTAAGTTGGGAGCAGGATGTGATGGTGCAAGCCTTTAATCCCAGCACTCAGGGAGGCAGAGGCAGAGGCAGAGGCAGGAGGATCTCTGTGAGTTTGATGCCAGTCTGGTCTACAAATCGAATCCAGGACAGCCAAGGCTACACAGAGAAACCCTGTCTCAAAAACCAGACAAACAAAAACAGCAATTTGGAAAGGAAAGGGTTTATTTGGCTTAAACTTCCATATTGCTGTTCACTACTGAGGGAAGTCAGGACAGGAACTCAAACAAGGTAGGAACCTGATACAGAGGTCGTAGACAGATGCTGCTTACTGGCTCTCTTCACAAGGCTTGCTCAGCCTGCTTGCTTATAGGACCCAAGACCACCAGCCCAGGTTGGAGGCACCACCTCCAACCAATGACGAATCAAAAGGAAAAAAAAGAAAGCCTTAATTGAAGTTCCCTCCTTCCAGGTGACTCTAAGTGGGTCAAGAGTCCATTTTCCTTGACAGCAGAGATCAGCACCAACTATCACCAATGAAATGTGCACTTTGGGGGCAACTCTTCCTTAGTTCCAAAACCATGCAAAAAGCTGCTCTCCCTCCAGATGTTGGAATTCCAGCCACCAAACTTAAGCCACTGCTGCATCTTTGGTGCCTACAGAAAAAGCTGACCTCGTGATGGGAGGGCAAGGACACAGAGAGGGTCCTTGAAGTTCTCATTGGCCTCTACTGCAGTCAGAAGACAGTGTATTGCTGCCCACCCAGGTGCAGGCTGGGGTCTTCTAGGTTGGGTCATTCATGATCATGGAATTATAAGCCATGCAATTAAGTATAATCACGGGGATGAGCCTGGGAAGACTACCCAGAAAGACAGTGCAGGGTCCTGTAAGGTTTACACTTGGGAGATGGGGAGAGGCAAGCAGCGAACCCTGGAGGAAGGTGTAGGCTAAGGAGGAAATCTGTGGACCCAAGGCACGGAGATGCTTCCATCCTTCGTCCTTGGGTTTGACCCTCAATCCTTATGTTTACCTACTCCATGGGAAAACTTGAGAGGGTAGGACTCACCCACTCATCTCTCCTAGTAAGTCTGCTTGGCCTGCTATACTTGCCAGTGGATCATAATCCAATCTCCATAAAGCAGGCACTCGGTGAGAAGTTTCGCTAAGGAAAGGCCTGAGTGCCTCACCCGAGACAGACAAGACAGTGTCAGGGGCCCTGTTATCATGTAGACATGAAGACTCTTAAAGGGAGCAACAGCTTCTGCACTAACTTGGCTCAGGGTTTTGTAAATGTCAGACTTCTTGTCTGTGGATCAAATTGTTAGATACTATGCCCTGTCTTCAAGATGGCTGTTCCCAGTCTCCACCATTCTCTTATCTTAAACCTAAACCCCACCAGATGAACATCATTTCCAAAGTGTTATGACAGGAGACAGATCTTCATAAAGCTCCAGCCTTCACTGACATGCAGTCATAGGCTCCCTCTAAAGGAACCAGAGTAGCCAGGGGACACCAGTGCTCAAACACTCTGAAAACAGTGAGCACAGACAGTTGCTCAAAGAACTTGATTACTGCTGGCTGGGGTGTAAGTTAAGGAACTGGTTGGGGGAGGGGACTTCCAAGTGTTTACCATGATGTCTGAAAGCCTCAGAAAATGGGCACTGTTAAAATCTTATTTAAAAAAATAATGCAGCAGGGTTAGGATTAAATTTGTGAATTAGGGACTATCCAGGAGAGTCTGCCCAGACGAAGGCAATTGGATGGGCACAGAGCACTGCTGTGTTCTTTTCTCACAGTGATTCCCAGTCGTGGATTTAGAATCAGTAAATTATAACACCCAGGAACACAAGAAGAAACAGGCTGGTGAGATGGCTCATCAGGTAAGAGAACTTGCCACCAACCCTGCCGACTGAGTTCAATCCCTGGGACTCAAGTGGTGGAGAGAAAAGAACTGACTCCTCAAAGTTGTCCTCTAACTTCTGTGCTCACTTCCCAAATAACTAAATGTAAAATAGTAATTAAAAAATGATGAAAAAAAACAAACAAAGCAAATGGGAGACAAAAATTAAAACCACTGTAATTATGTGCTTTGTATACCAGGTAAAAGGCAGAGTAGAATGAACACAACTATAGTCACCTCAAATACGGTAATAGAGACGTGCTGAAAATAAAAAAGAAGGAAACAGTGCATCACACAAACACAGAAAAAGAAAAAGCAGAAATTGGTTTATTAGCATCAAATAAAGCACGATCAGAGCAAAGAAAACGACTTGGGTCCAAGAGGGAGATTCTTCAACAACAGGGGTAGATCCAGCAAACCTTAAAATGTATGCATCAAACAACACAGCTTCAAAACTATGTAAAGCAAAATCCAAAAACTATGCTGGAAAGAGAAATAGTAAAACACAGGAATAGGTATATCTATTACTACAGCTGTCACTCTACCTACAGCAAGAGTCAGAAGTAGACAGCAAGGACAGAGAACACCACCCTTATCCAAGAGGACACAAGTGACTTGTATATAGCCTTCAGCACGGTAACCACACCCAGTCTTAACAGCCCTTCGGCTCAGGAGGACTGAAAGCATAATCTCCTCTGTCCAAAATGGATCATTCCAGCAATCTGAAACAGGAAGACAAAAGGAAAACCCCCAGCTACTTGGAAGCTAATAACAACACTTCTAAATAACCCAAGTACAAAGGACACTGCCAAGGAAATCAAATACATATAAAACCAGGGAATTATAGCTTACAACAAAACACCCACAGTCTAATTAGTAGGCTAACAGCTTAACCTGGCTCAGAAAGTGCTTGTATCCAGTCAGCTGTCTGTCTATAGTGCTTTTATCAGCTGTCCGACACCCCCCCCCCAATGATTTGGGAAAGAGGATCTTAACATTAAGGTCTGCAGAATGAAAGGAATGAGCTAGTTAATTTCAAACTTCTGAGTATGTCGGTCCTTGTGTATTTCTTCCAGCCATAAGGCAATCTTGGGCCTACCTAGCTGATCACCAGATCCACCTAGCCAAGCCTAACAGGCAATCCACAGGGCTGTGAATTTTCTTTTTTTTAAAAAATTTATTCATTTATTATGTATACAATGTTGTCTGCAAGTACACCTGCATGCCAGAAGAGGGAACCAGATGTCATTAGACAGGTAGCCACCATGTGGTTGCTGGGAAGAGCAGCCAGTGCTCTTAACCTCTGAGCCATCTCTCCAGCCCACGGGCTGTGACTATCAGAGCAAGTCACTGAGCTTTGCTGAGGTTAAAGCAGCACAGCAAACCAAGTCACACACCATCTCTTAATTTCTGAGGCCAGTGCTGTGCATGGAGAACATAAAACCTGCAAATACTAAGGTTAAGCACCCTACTATGCTGCACACAGCACAGAGAAGAGGAAGTACGGCAGTGGGTCTCATGATTGCAAACGCGTTCAGAGGGGCACACATACCTGAACCTGGGATGAGTTGTACAAAGAGAAACTCTTGGGAATGGAAGAAAAATGAATTTAAAGGGAATGGGGTCATCCTGACCATAGCAGAGAACCTAGACAGACCCGGGTATCTGTTGGTTAGTGTGAGATAACAAGAGAGGGCATCACAAATCTGGAGAAATAACACCACTGAGACACACTGGAAGCTGAGTGTGGTGGGACACTAACCCAGCAGGTATGAGCTCCAGACCAACCTGGTCTACACAACCAAACCAACCAACAAGATATACTGGAGGGATATATCCGGGTTAGGAGCAGTTGTTGCTCTTCCAGAGGACTGAGCTCCAATACCAACAGGTTGCATTCTTCACCAACCTTACGCTGTGGACAGTCAACTTACGAAGGAGCTGGCAGACTTTAAAATTCAAACTATATAGGGACTCTCTCGTCATCCTAACGCACAGTGAAGGGAACAAAGTGAAACAAAAAAAATCTTTTTAAAAAACCGCATTCTTGAAGAAAATTTTAATTTAAAAGAATCGAAAGAAAAACTGAACAGTGCCTAAATCTTTATTTTTCATAACCTACATTTTTTTTTCAAATTAGACAGTTTTACACTGAATGACACAAAAGGAAACTTAAATTACCAATAGTTTACATGTAAGCTTGATTCCAGTCTTAATGAAAAGTAGAACAGAAACAGAAACCCTCAGGCAACCTTCCACGTTACACTCCCGTTCTGTGACTCGCAGCTGTTAGCGCTCCTGGAATCTTCGATTGTCTGTTGCTACAAAGCACACAAACCCACAACTACAGCTCACTGAAGGGGACACAAAGACAGGTATGCACCATCAGTCGCCTGCTGTGACACACTGGACCAGTTTTTCAATATTAACTGCAGAAACCCTAATACAGCAATGTAAGACTTTTTTTTTTTTAACTTTTTTTTTTTTTTGCCACCCACCAGTGGCAACCAGTGATGCAATGACAGGAAGGATTCACAGAGACATCATGACACCGACTACTGAGAGAGGAATCACTTGAAACTCATGTCTGGTGAAATGGGGCCAGATTCCTATTCCATATTTCCATATGATAATTAAGCATCATCACACAATTTTACAAGTTAAAAATGTCATTTGTGACTGTGGTATCTCTGATTCTACACCTTGAGATACTGAAAGGAATGAGTAAACGTAAAAAATAGAATATGAAAACCACATATCACACTTGCTGTATGTGACATAGCAAGAGTCTGCATGCACCCTCAATAGCTTCCTATTGTGATAACTTCCATTTTTTTCTGAGTGGAAAACCTCAAAGTGTTCAGGAAGTCTCTGTTTTGACATTACACAGCTATTTGGCATATCACCTTTGCTTCCTGAAAAAGAGTGCTATAAAAATCACATCTGAGCAAGGCTTTAGTTCCTGATGCCAGACTGTCACTGGCTAAGCAGTAATTAGTGTCCCAACCTCGTGCACATGCCCACCTGCCCTCGCATGTGGCCACTGAGCTTTACACTTCCAGCCAGCAGACAGCAAGCACCTACAGCTGGTTTGCCACACAGGTTCATGCTGCAATGCTCAGCCTTGGGGAATCAGGGGATGCTGATCATAATTTGGCCCCTCTTCCAGCAAACGTGATGTGAAGGACCCGAAGCCTCAGGCTTGCCTTTCCAGATAGACAGTATCTGCTAGTGTGGGTTCAAGAGGCCAGTTGTTTCTTCTTCTTTTTCTTCTTCTTTTTTTAATTCTTATTTTTTTGTCAGTAATCTGACATCTACAAGGAAATTCATCCTATGTTCCTTTCATAGGCATTTGAAACATCAGCACTGCATATATTCCTATGTAACTGAATGACAGTTGCTCTGAAGGAAATGGTCACATGCATTAGGCCATCTTTGCCTCTGGCAGGACAAATCACTTAGCAAAGTATGATTTTA
>CM053760.1:35874560-35931523 GCA_028658305.1 Pachyuromys duprasi | reverse complement strand
TTCTGCATCACCTCCAGTTAAGCACCAACCTAAAATAAGGTTTATATTATATAATTAAATCCTGAAAAATAGATTTTTTTTTCAAGAGGGGGAAAATCCGACTCACAGAAGGAAATAACTTGCAGGCATCTCATGGGCCTCACAGACACTGCAAGCTCCTAACCAGCGGCTCATTCCGTACTGAGTGGGAGAGCTTCGCGTGTGGTGAATGCAGCTCTTCCAGACCCTCCCAGGCATCCGGCTTTCACTGAGGAGACTTGGGAGGAGTGTTCTGTTCCCTATTCAGACGCTTCCCGGCAGCTGGGGGAGAGGGCCGGCGCCCCGGCTGCCTCCTCTGATCTTTGGGGACTCCAGGAGTGGACTTGAGGGCGGGGGGCTCTCTGTATCTCTCCACAGGCTCAGCCAGCTTCTTCTCCTCCTTCCCACAGGTGACAGTGTTTGGCTTTTGTTCTTTTGGGGGTTGCAACGGGGAGGAAGGTGGCTCTTTACTCGTTCTTTGACAGATCTCTGCATAACTGGGCTTTCGCAATTCCTAGAAACATGAAATGTAGGATTATGCTTACAAAATGGTAGGGACAGAAGCTCCTTCAGGAATAAAGTTACCATAAAATAAGTTTACTTAAAATTACTTCATGGTTACTTGGACTTTTAAGACATTCACAAAATTCCATAACACCTTCTGGCATGTCACGGCAGCTAGTGACCACCATCAGAACTCCTGCCACTAAAGCTTGTAGACAAGTGTACGGCAGCAAGAATTCCCTGTGATAAAGCAACTGCTGGTACACGTGTAGGATTGGATGACTTTGTCAATATGGTGCTAGAAGATGTCACAGAGGTTGGAATCAGTCAAGGAGGGAGAATGATTACTAAGTAGGGATAATATAACAATGCTGGTT
Organism: Pachyuromys duprasi; assembly: GCA_028658305.1. NCBI lineage: Eukaryota > Metazoa > Chordata > Mammalia > Rodentia > Muridae > Pachyuromys > Pachyuromys duprasi. The sequence goes on along the minus strand of CM053760.1, from coordinate 35,930,624 downwards.
CCTGGAGGAGAGAAGAGCCTGCAGCATGAATGGATTTCCTTGACTTATGTTAGACTCTGGCCTTTTATGTTTGTTTAGATTCTATAAAGCTAAGTTTCTGTCAAAAGGAAATAATTTGAAAATACATATCCATTTTTCTAAGCTAATCATAGTTGTTTTAGGAAAAGCTCAGTTTTTTTTTTAAGATGAAAAAAGGTCTGTTGTCTTTGGTTTAAAAAAAAAAATTCAATGCTTCCTTTGCTTGCAATACAATTTTCCTTCCAAGATACTGCAGTAATTATCTCTCTAAAACAGCTAACATACATAAAGGCTCAGCAATGAAAATAATGACTGAATTCTGCCCAACATGAAGTGTTAAAGCATGTTGAGAAACATGGAAACCTAAGAGGCTCAGGAAAAAAAAGACAAACATTGGCCCTACTTCCCTTGACCCAAAACATCACAGCGCAGGTGCTCTGCGCACACAGGGAGGGAGCTGTGATATATGACCCAGCAGTCTGGAGTCCCCCCCCCCCCTTTTTTTTAAGATTTATTGATTTTGTTAAGTAAATGATGTTCTGCCTGCATGTACACCTGAACGCCAGAGGAGGGCACCAAATCTCATTATAGATGGTTGTGAGCTACCATGTGGTTGCTAGGAATTGAACTCAGGACCTCTGGAAGAGCAAGAATGCTCTTAACCTCTGAGCCATCTCTCCAGCCCCCAGTCCTGAGTCTTTATGTACTTACTGAGATAGCAGCTTACAGAGTGCAGGCTAGCCTCAGTATGTGAGATGGGCTTCACCTCCTGATCTCCTGCTTCCAATTCCTGAGTCTGAGATGGAGTCTTACTGTGTAGCCCTAGCTGCCAGCACTTTTACATGGAACTTGTGGAAGTTTGATCTTCCTGCCTCTGCCTACCAAATGTAAGAGATGCTAGATCATCAAGGACAGAAACTACTAGACCCAAGGACTCACTGCCTTACTATGTACCCCTGGCTGGCTGAAACTTGCTATGTAGACCAGGGGCCTCAAACTTGCAGTCATCAGCCTGCCCTATCTCCCAAGCATTGGAACTAAAGGCCTGGCAGAATCACTTAGATTTAAACAGGGCAACAGGACACCATGTTGTTCTTTATACTCATTCTGCTTAATTCTTATTCTTGCTGTTTTTCTTTTATTATTTTCTCATATAGTATGTCCCAGCTGCAGTTTCCCCTCTCTCTACTCCTCCAAGGCCTTCCCTGGAAAATGAAGAAGCAGCTATGGATTCACCTTGCCTCCCAGAGACCCCATTTATCTAGCAGAGAGACTCTTTTTTCATTGTTTGTTTTCTTTATCTAGACGGATGTAGCCCTGGCTCTGTAGACTAGGCTAACCTCAGACTTAGAAATTCACCTGTCTCTGCCTCCTGAGTGCCAGGATTAAAGGTGAACACCACCAATGCCTGGCTAATTCTTTTTCATATATGTAACACGCACAATAAATGAAGAAATTATCAAACTCCATATAAGACAGAGCTGGAACCTTGCTACTATCCAAAGGACCCCATACTGAAATAGAAGGGCGCAGTGCAGAGAACTGCAGGCACACACAAATGAACACCATCCAATCAGAGTGGTTAAAGCTAGTTGGGGGCAGGGCACATACACAAAGAGCCCTGTGGGGGCCGGCGAAGCACTTACAGTTGCGGCTCCGTTCACCTGCACTGATTTACATGCAGTTGTAGTAGGGGTAGAAGGGAGTCTTTCCACATTGTGGGTTTCTCTCTGCTTTTCTGCCACCTTGGGATCCCTGTGAAAATGCCATCTGGTTTAAGGATCACATTTAATATTATAGGTCATTCATACTTGTACATGGCAGAGGGCTGGTAAACACTGATACTCACTCAGGTAAGTGGGCCGGGGAAGGGGAACGTTCAAACGCTGCTGACACAGCACAGGGCGCTGGCACAGAGGGCTCTCTGGGGACCACTACAGGACCGGTGTTTGTGCTGGCATCTGCACTGAGGTTCTGAAAATCATTAAAGTGGAAATTTACAAGTTGTCAGATCTTTGCCCAAGAAGTTAAAGGTCTAACCATTAAAACAATGGCAATCTCTAACCCATCTGCTTCCTAAGCCCTACTGACTGATGCTGAATGACATGTCCATCCTCCAAGCCAACAAAACAGTGGTAACCTCCCAACAAACCACTAAGTCACAGCACAAAAACACAGAAAAAGAAGTGTCCAGCAAGTACAACTACATTGAGTCTGTCATCTGCTGGACAGTACTCAGCCTTCCTGCTCTGAGCAAATGCATTATAATCACCTGTAAGCCTATCTTCAAGTGAACAGCTTCCAAATATACCGTACTCCTCTGACATGTCAGGGTTCCCCAGCAGGGGTGGAACTGCCAACAGTTATACTATGCTTCACTCTTGTAACTAATACAAAACAAAGGCTGACATAGCCACACCTACATATATTTAGCCTCTCGTGGTAAGAGGTAGATACCCACAGGAACGCTCACCTGGATCTGCAAACCCTCTACAAACCACCCTTGGAAGCAGGTATGCAAACCTGCTCTGCCCATTTTCATAGCAAGGCTACTCAGCTAAGACATGAGTGAATCAGAAATTACTCCACCAACGACTTGCTCAGTACAACGGTAATTCGTACAAGTTTACTCATGAGTAGTCATTAACCCAGAGTGAAATTTTAGGGCTAGTAAGGAACTGATTACAATTTTTTGTATTTGATTAAATACAAAAAGACATTTACTAGTTGCCTTTCTGTTTAAAGTGGGTAAAAGCTCAAGGGCAAAATAAAGTAGCTGGAACTGCAACTTTGGGAGAATACCTGAGGTTTCTTATGACTGCTCAAGACAAAAACAAAAACAAAAACCCCCCAAAACAGAGTAGCCAATAGCTCCCTATTTGTAAAAGCATGCTCAGATTTAGCGTAAGTTCAACTTTGACTAAAAACAGATACATATGAAAAACTGCAGAGTCACAAATCCCATGTCAAGCAGGGAGGGGCTAAATGCCTAACAGCCTGAGTCCTCTGTCATTCTTGCAGATGCAGTGTAGACTGTGTAAATTGGCCACAGAATCGGGCCCAGCCTTTCAGAAAGCAGTAATTCTTTCCTTAAGAAAGACTTTGCACAGAAACTCAAATACATTCAAAGCAGCAACTTTCTGTAAAACTGGGGAGGCCTGTTGGTTTTCTTTTACTTGCTACTCAAGGGAGGAAGCCATAGCTTGAAAACCAGACTTCATGACTATTGAAATGCATAATTTTCTACTGTTTTATAAGGCAACTGGAAACTATTATGTGGATGTTAAGACTTATAATTTCCAAGACATCCCAATTCTAACTAGAAAATATAAACTCTTGGAAAGCACAGCTGAGACTAACTGTGATGACTACTGCAATGCAAGACCTTGCTGCAACCTAGAGTTTACCAGAAACCAAAAAGGTTCAGCAAAGTGAGCCTAAGCTTTTTGCTACTTATAACTATGTAGATTACCAAAAGTCTTATTTCTGTTGTAATTCAGATTCTTGTGTCTCATTCTGTGTTTTGTGAAACAAAAAACCCTAAATGTCAACAACAAAAATTAACCTAGGCATCTGTACAGCATAGGTTCCACCCACAACCTCAGCAAATGGCAAGAGAGAGGATGGCATGATCCTGGCACCAACACCAAGTGAGAAATACCAATCACCCAAACCTCAAACCTCTCCCAGTTTTCTCTTTTTTCTGTGTGCAAAGCGCCCACACACAAATTCAGTGCTTAGGAAACACCACCAAATGTTTCCACTGTCATACAACTCACTCTTTCTTTTGAAGATCCTATGATCAAGTTGGAAAGCCTGTTTTCAAACAAGTCCTCTGCCTTCAAATTGCCTGCAGCTCCAGGTAATGGGGGGAAGTTGGACAGCCCCAGTTCGAAGCTCGGTGATGGAGGCTTTGGTGGTGTTGGAGACTGAGTCTGACTGCTCTGCAACACAATGACACCCAGTAAGGTCACACAAGTGCGGAGTGACAGAGTAGCAGGAAAGCAAGGCAAAGAGTCTTCTGACTCTCACCTGCCTGAAAAACGTTTATAAATGTGTCAGAAATAATCTCTAGGGTCTGCCTAACTTGAGATTTAGGCTACTAAACTAAAGAGCGAGCAGTCCAGAAAACAGCAATGTTAGAGTTCAAATGTAAGCAGTGGGCTGGTGAAAGGATTTGGTGGAAAAGACACTTGCTGCCAAGCTGGAGGACCTAGGGTTAATCCTTGGAACCCACAGGGTACAAAGGAAAAAGAAAGGAAAGAAAGGAAAGGAAGGAAAAAAGGAAGGGAGGGAGGGAGAAAGAAAAGAAAACCCACTCACAGTTGTCCTTTGACCTTCATATATGGCTCAAGCATGTGCACATGTAAACACACACAAACTAAAATGTAATAATATTCAAAAAAGAAAGGAAGGAGGGAAAGGCCCATTCATACAAGTTTTCCTCTGACCTTCATATATGGCTCACGCCTGTGCACTGTGCACATGCAAACACGCGCAAACTAATATATAATAATATTAAAAAAATCATACCTTAAGCAAGTTAAAGGATGGCATGTATCTATGATGACAAATTAAGGCTGTACTGAAAATCTTTTAACTGAAGTTTACCTGGCTATGTGCCCTCACAATTGCTCTCTTAGTAGCCTTCTTGGTGATCAGATCAAACGTGGTATCACAGACCTTAAAATAACCCTTACCTAATTTAATCATGGCTCCCAAATGCAAAACAGTAACACTAGAAATTCAGGTAAGACAGAGAGAGAAACCAGAAAGCGCTTCCTGCTGAGAAAAAGGTGACCGTTCTCAAGTAAAGGTTAGAAAGACATCCACACCTCCAGGTTGCAAAGATCTACAGTACAAATGAAGCCTCTGCTCACAGTGCTGCTAAAGGAAGACGGGCTTATGCTAGTTTGACTGCTGTGTCTCACACTTCTGAAGCTACAAACTTCCTATCAACCACAGTTTCAGCATCCACTTAGACATCTCCCAATGGTAGGGAGGGAAGCTCCTGCTTAAAAATCTCACTCTAGTATTCCATCCTGAGGCCCCTTTCTGAACAGCCACAGAGACTATACTATGCATAAAACTGAGCTCCTCCCTGTAACTGTTCAGAACACCTCAAATACATGTTAAGGAAACACTCCATAAGATATCTGGCCATCAGTACTCCTAAAAACTCCACAATCCTTTCTTCATTAGGGTAAAAATATCAGTTACTATTTAAGGACATCACTTTAAAGTTTTTCCCAACATTCCTCCTCATATCTTAGTGTTAATCCATTTAATTAACTCTCATGCTTGTGTACAATTAGATTTAAATGTCCTATAAAAATAAGCATTTCGGCCTAAGGAGATGGTTCAATGAGTAAGACTGCTTATTCTGCAAACATGAGGACCTGAGTTTAAATCCTTAGAATTCATGTATAAAGATAAACATAGTCTGACATAAACTCAGTAGCTGTCTCTGACCTCCCCACCCTCAAGGGAGGAGCAGCCTTGCTAGGCCACAGAGGAGGACATTGCAGTAAGTCCTGAAGAGAACTGATAAGCTAAGTTCAGATGGAAGGGGAGGAGGACCTCCCCTATCAGTGGACTTAGGGGCAGGGAGGAGATGAAGGAGGGTGAGATTGGGAGGGAATGAGAGAGGGAGCTACAGCTGGGATACAAAGTAAATAAACTGTAATTAATATAAAAAATAGATAAACACAGGTATATGTCTGGAACCCCAGCATTGACGGGAAGAAACAGGGGATCAAAGGAGTTTACCAGCCAAACATCCTACCTGAACTAGTGGGCTTCCAGTTCAGTAAGAGACTGTCTCAAGACGATAGGTGGTGCATGTAAGCCGCCTGAAGACTCCTTCTAGCTCTCTCTTATGCACCCAAGTGCATGCCCTTGTACACTACTGTGCTTGTGTGAATGTGTACACAAACACAGCGAGCTCATGCACACACACGCACACACACATGCATCATTTTATGTACTCACTGTAAACTTTTCTTCTCTTTTCTTCCGGTAGCCAAAGGAATTTTTCCTAAGAGAAGAAAGCAAAAGAGCATTATTTCCCCCCACACACTTTGAAAATTGTGCTTTATGTGTTTTATTGACATATTCAAAGCAGCATGCATCAATTCAGGCAGCCTTTAATATTTTTAATCTTTCGTGAATAAATGTTGATTCAAAACATGTCAACTTTAAAAGGACAATCAGAGCCTAGGCATTATAGCATATGCCTGAAGTTCTAGTATTATGGTGGCTGAGGCAGGAAGACTGTCAGCCTGAGTCATGTAACAAGATGGTCTTAAACAGGAAAATCCAAATGTTGACAGCAAATCATTAAGTTAGATGTCCAGAAAGATAATAGAAAATTAGCTATTGTAACAACTTATCTACTGGCTACTTCGAATTTTGAAGATTTGAAATGTCGTTCAGCTGGAAGGACAAGATATATGCACAAAAATCTGATACCAAATTATATGGGTGAGCTATTTAAAACAGGAGTCAAGAACTAGGATTATCCCTTACTGCAAAAGCCACATAAGAACCTCTAAACACTAAGAGGACCCTAAAACTTACGCTTGCCTTCCTATCAGCGGCGTCCAAACTCTGGGCAGGAAGGCCCTGCAGCACCACAGTGAGCCACTGCACCAGTATTTACGGCATGCTAGATGGGTCTGTGTAGTCTAACAAGCCACACATGAATCTCAACTTGTAATTTCATTTTTACTTGTTTATCCCTTCTATCATTTCAACTGAACAGACTCCCCAAAGGAGATTCATTATATAAACTTAAGAGAAATGTTATTTATAGAAAATTTAAAAACTGGTTTTGGCTAACCTGTTCTTATTAGAATGATAAACTTGGGGAATGCTCTACACACCCTCAGGCTAGCCTGTATGCTCCAGACCTTTTTGACTCGGGTGGAACCAGGATGTCTCTATTAGGAAATTTATTCTCCTGAAGAAAACAGAGCTTGGCTTTTTGCTCAGCTATCCTAGTAGGGGCTAAAACCTGATCACAGATGAGGTACTAAAGATGCTATAAAGGTAGGCATGAGCAGTAACCTGTAAGAATAGGTCCCTTGCTCCCACAATGACCAGGCCTCTGGCCAGATGGATGAGAGAGGTAACAAGTGCTGGTACGGAGTAGGCACTGTGAACATGTTACAGTTGCTGCCTCAAGACACCATGAAGGCTCCAAGCTGGGCTGGCTTCCTTGTAGGTGCCTATGCACCAACACCAATGCCACCCAAGTCTCTCTGTCAGCCTATGGTCTCCCAAAAAATGTATTACTGCCTTCAGAGCACCTCAATAGCCAACTAAAAACCTACTTGGTGCAGTATGTAGTGACAGGGTGTCTTGGAACATGTTATCAGTGCCCATCCCTTGGCAAGTCCATGGCTTACTGTAACAGAGACACAGGCACTATGCAGTCTGCAGTTGGGATACTTACTGGAAGCTAGCCTGTTTTGAACCCCACATGGGTGTGCTTCTCTGTGAACTAAGAGAGCTTCTACTGACACAAAGACAAGATTACTACCTGACATTTGGGGTATTTGGGGTTGGCATGCTCAAGGACATCCTTGAAGATTTTGTGGGAACTTCTTAGTGCTTCGGACCAGCAGAAAAACTTAATGGGAAACTTTCTCTCAGGGGAAAGCAGTGGAAGGGGACATGTCAATTCCATGGAAGATCAAGCCTTCAGGAAGGACCTAGATTACCCCTCCTGCTTCTGAATATGCCCTCTGGACATGGAACATATGATGCAGAAAGAAGCTCCATACTAATCCTTGTTCCATCAGACCATGGTTCAGAAACAACTGAAATCTACACATATGCAAGGCTCAACATGTACACGTCCCTGTGTTTGCTTATACTTCTTATAGTTTCTCTCAAGTTTCACTGAGGGCTGGAGAGATAGCTCAGTGGTTAAGAGCACTGTCTGCTCTTCCCAAAGGAGGTGGGCTCAATTCCCAGAACCCACATGGCAGGTCACAACTGTCTGTATGCCAATTCCAGTGGAACTGATACCTTCACACTAATGCACATAAAATTAAATTTCTAAAACAAAGTTTCACTGAAGTTTTAAAGTCCTTACTTAGGTCACAGACTAAGTGGAAACAGGACTCCTTTGGTTGAGAATACAGTGAGAGGCTCTATTAGTGCAAAGCTTGTATCTGTCTGATAAAAGTATATCCCTCTTTCAGTGGCTACCTGGAAGTTCAAATACTGTTGGGAGACTAGCAGTGGCTATGTAGAGCATACTGGTTAACAAGTCTAGTCTCAGCCCTGACTTTATATTTCACTTTAAAAACACTGCTTTTCCTCTGCCAGGAAGCTTTGTTAAGCTTTCATTAACAAGTGCTAGAAGAACACGAGAATTTACCTTTCAGCTTAAAAATCTTTTTTCACTGTGTCTGTTGGACCCAGGAGGTCTATGGTCCAGGCTCCCTTCTCTAAAGATTTGAGCCTTTAAGAAACATCCAAACAGATGTGAGACTCACAGCCAAACATTGGGTGAAACAGAGGGAGTCCTGTGGAAAAGTGGGGGGATGGAAAGAAGGACCTGGAGGTGACAGGAGCTCCACAAGAAGACCAACAGAGCCAACTGACCGGAGGGGCTTGCAGAGACTGTGAGCACCAACCACTACCATGGTTCATGCCCAGATTGGATGTAGGCCCCCTACAGAGATATAGTAGCTGGACAGCTCAGACTTCAAGTGGGTCCCCTAGAAAGGGGAATGGGGGCTGTCTCTGACATGATCAAAAATTGGTTGCCTGATTTTTGTTCACTCCCTCCTGGTGGGGCTGCATTCCCTGGCCACAGGAAAAGAGGATGTGCTCAGTCCTGATGCAACTTGATGAGTGAGGGTTGGGGTGAAAAGAAAAGGAGGTGGGACCAGAAGGAGAGACGGGAAAGAGCTACAACTGGAATGTAAAGTGAATGAATTTAAAAAAGAAAGAACCCCAAATCCAAGACCCTTGGGTTGGCCACCTGATGTCAGTTAATTCTGTATTATTCAATGATCCCGTTTTGACTTTTCCATCTCCAATAACCCATTTGGTATAAAAGTGGTGGATGAAGCTTTTTTACTTGATGGCTCACAGGCTGGTGTTAGTTCTTGTAAACCATGGTGCCTGTGGCCTTATCTCACAACCTACCACATCATCATGGATGCTGGCAACATCACTGAAAATGGGAGTTGCTGCTTTCAAAGTTGTCTTCAAGTTAAACTCTGAAAAAATGCACTGAAAGCAAAGAGATAATCTCCTTCTGTCCCACTGTTAACCTTCATGGTTATGGACTTTTACAAGTGGCAGCCCCAGCCAAGCAAGCATTTCTACACTACTACTCCTGTGGCATTTACTCACTCTGTGTCTCTGTGACACACTTTTTATTAAATTAAATCACTGCAATGTTTCAGACTTTATTGGGGATGCTATGGTAGTCCGAGTTTTGAGTTACTACAATTGTTCTAGGATGTCATTAACTTTCCATGTAAGTGAATATATGGTCTGAAATTTTACTGACCAGCTTTATATGTCCCTATTCTCTGGGATACAACAATATTGCAATGAGTTGTACAATGTCTTCCAAGTGTTTAAGTAAAAAGAAGAGTCACATGTCTTTCTAAAATCTAGAAATGATTAAGCTGAGTGAAGAAGACAAGTCAGAGCAGAGAGAAGCTGAGCACCTGTCACACCATCAGCCAGTGAATACATGAGTGACAGGAGAGCCAATTGCCTTTTCTGCTGATAAAGGACATTCCAGTGACCCAGACAGAAAGCCAAACCAGACACAATATTCCAGAAGACCGAGTCTGATGGATAGCAAGGTTCCCTCTTTTAAATCCTGTGGGGGTTGAAAGAGGCAAGGAAGCTATACATGCTGACAGACGTTAGCCCATGACTCACAGGAAAGAAATACCTCAGTTACACCAGAGCACAGGTAAAGTAGCCAGAAGACCCTGCTACCGTTACTCACAAGAGTGGTTTAGTTTCCCATTGACAGAAGATACAATCTAGGACTTAACAGCTACAGAGAAGGCAATGCCCAGCATTAAAGCTTTAATGGCCCAGCTGACTCTCCACCAGGGACTAATGTAGCTGGAGACTAATACAACATGGTTACTGAATGCTTTAAGCAAGTACTAAAAACGTGTTATTCGATGTAAAAAATTTCTTTCATATTATTATTGTTTGTTACCAATGTATTCGGTCACCCAAGAGCCCTAATGAAAACATATAAGATTAATAACATATTTATAAAAACTAACACAGCATGCATTCTGCAGTCATGGGTCAAAAAATAATTTCAAGTTTTAGGTCTTACTGTTTAATAAATGCACATTCATAGGGGCTGAATAAATGGTCAGTCATAAACTGCTTGCTGCCCAAGAATGAAAACCTGAGTCTGAGCCTCAGAAACCACATTTTAAAAAGCCAAGCATTGGGACTGGGTGTGGGGTGGGGCTGTTTGTATACAGCCTGTCATGCTAGCATGAGGGCCTGAGTTTGAATGTCTAGACACACAAAAGCCAGGTACAACAGCTGCATCTAAAACCCCAATATGCGCAAGGAACAGGTAGATCCCTGGAGCCCACTGGCCAGCAAGGTGTACCAAATTGTCAACGCCAGGTTCAGTGAGAGACCCTGTTTCAAAAAACAGGGTTGAGAATAATACAGGAAGATGGCTGGCATTGTCTCTGGCCTCAACACATGCATCACCCAAACATGTATGTTTGTAGACATATAAGAACATTAGAGAAACATCACAGACTCTCAAAAATAAAAACCCAAGTGGGTATGTTTACAATCCTGGTAGTGGGGTATTCAGGACAAGGGAAACCCTAAAGTCAACCAGCCTAGCTTAACTGGTGAGCTCCAATTCAATGAAAGATGCTGTCTCCAAAATAAAGAGACATGGGACTTGAATAGCAAGACCCAAAGTTGATAAACATGATACATGTAGCCTGCTTACCCCAAAAACAAAGCAGGAAGCTACATTCCATAGACAACAGTGATCCCTCGGAAAGGGAAAGTCAACCAAACACCTTCTGGAAAGGATCTACCATTTCAGGTGCTGCTGAAATACCTACGATAGATGGGAAGAGGTCAAGAGAGTTTGGGTTCCAATGGAGGAAGAGATTTCAGAGGGGGTGGAAGCAGGATGAGAACTAGAATTAGTAAGCTTCCTGACTATGATATGACCTCATTCACCCTTCAATGGCTGAGTGATAATGGATGGATAACAAAAGGTTGAGACTGTAACTGGGTGATTAGGCAGTAGCACGGAGTTAGAGTTCTGGCTACCAATATACACATTGTGGGTAAAATAAATGGTAGCACATTCTTTGTAAAACAAGAAAAAAAGCAGTGTTGTATTCCTGGGCATTGCACAACTATCCTAACCTTCAGCACTCCAAAACTCAGCACACTGAAACAAAAACCTGTGTGGCTCACTTTCTATGACATCTGTTTTATTGTGGTGGTCAAGACCCAAACCTGTTCTATCTCAAGAGGTGTGCCTTTGTCCTGTCTCTGCATGAAGAAAGAGGAATCAACAGTTTGAGTTTCAATTTTTCACTAATCATGCTATATATTTATGTATGGAAAACTTAAGACTTTTCTTTTTTTCCATTTAAATTTTTCAAAGTAGGTTAAAAGAAAAGCCTAGATATTGCTTAGCATTTCTCAGAGGAAAATCAGGATTTTCCTGGCTTCATCAACACTGGGTAGGGTACAAATCCCGAGACCAACTTGTGTCTTTTCTAATCTGACCTCTTTAGAGAAAGTATAAATGGCAGAAGAAAAGACTACATTAGAGGCTACAGGGAAAAGAAAACAAAAGTATAGTAGCTTACATTTCACAATGTAAGGAAAGCACTCTGGGTAATGACAACAAACACCAAGACTCTAAGAACTACTTGCCCAAGAATGGAAATATGTGTTCAACAGGCACTGCTTCATAAGAGCTGTTTTTGTTTATAAATAAATTTAGTAGAAATGGAATTTAAATTCCATACCTGGCTACCAAACTCTTGTATCTGTCTACTATATACACTGTCAGCTCAATCCCAGTTCATTTTATTTTTGTGGAGCACTAGGCATTCAATCCAGGACCATGTTTATGCTTAGGCATGCACTCTCCAGCTGAGCTCCATGCTCAGCCCTCCTCATTACAAGGTGTAAAGAGAGCAAGGCTGGGAACCCGTGAGACACACCCTGGAGGCCATCTGTTGAGAGCAGCAACCTAGAGGGCCAGGACTAGCTGCTAAGGTCAAGCTGCAGGCAGGAAGAGCAGAGGTCAGAAACCATACAGCTCCTAAATGGCAGCTGTAGTTTTGAGAGAAAATGTCATGCTTTAAAAAAAAAAAAAAGGAACCTTTCACAGTCTTCTATTTGATTTTTTTCTGAAGTGTATTAGGATTATAAAACATCTAAGTTGAAATTTAAAATATTAGTAGTTCATGATAAGTACATAAATATCTGCTTGACAAAACATGCGAGTGACTTACCTTCCTCTCCCTAAACCAGGAGAGGATTCAAGACTACTTGGCTCCACACGCCCAGTTCCAATCTCTCTCTTGGCATAAGCTGAAGGGTTTTGTATTCGTGTTCTAGTTTGCCCTGTTTGCCTCGTCTGTGGGCTCCGGACACCATTAATTAATCGATCTGCAGTGAAGTTAAATATTGAAGGACTTTCTAGCAGCCCAGGCCCTCTCTCTGTACTAGGAATCGCATGGCGCAGATGAGACTTACTAGGATTCCTGCAAATGAGATGTTTGTATATGCTGAGTTATAAAGCAATCAAGGAGTATAGCATGAGCATGCTAATGTGGAATATGTATGTCAAGATCTGCTTCCTACTTAATAAACACATGGTAAAAGTTGCCCCCAAAGCCCTGTCTGAAGAAAATTGGTTCCTTACTACTGGCAGCCAGTTCTGGGGTTCAGTCTTTACATAGACTACAGCTTCAGGTAGACTCATCTCTGATGAGCATTACTCGTGGCTACACAGACCTCTCATTACGGATAACCCGAAACAGAACAACACGAAGCTCATGAGTTGAAAGCACCCTTGGAACTTGCCTGCTTCTAGGAGGATATTGTCTGAGTGATGTCAGAGGAGACGTTGCAGGTTTGAAGGTCGGAGATGTAAACCCATTTATAAATCCAGTACTTGGAAATGGAGTTACCTAGATTCATTAACAAAAAAGGAAGCATGTAAAAACATGAGACATGAGACGCTCAATTGGACTTACACTATTGTTATCTCAGGTAAACCAGATCATGCGTTCCTCTTGCCAGGTGTTTATTCCATTTTATGTTAAAAACAAAACAAAACAAAACTGCAGGGTAAGGAAAAAGTCACATTATTATTAAAGGAAATGTCTACTGAGCACTTAAGCCATGGCTAGTGCTAAGAATTTTCTCCATATCACCTTAATCCTTATAATAATCAAATGAGAACATCAAGAGGATACACTTTGCCCAATCACATGGAGTCCTGAATATAGGCATTGCCTAATGACACTCAATTGCTTAAACTAAGTTACCACTACTAGTACAACTACCTCCAGTCTGGCAAGAAATAGATGATACGTGATTCTGAATAACCTTAACAAAATTCACCAAAGTGCCCAATTTTAAGAATTCTCACATTCTTACTGCTCCTAACCATGTTAACCCCACAGGCAGGGATTTCTTCTCCCTCTGCCCTTTTAAAGGGTTTACTTTCATGCAAGGCTGCTGTAAACAGCATCCTATTTTTAGACTATAAAATTTTTTTCCAAGTAATACTCTAAACTGAACATATCACAATAATATAGGATCATAGCTTTAATCCCAGCACTTGGGGAGACAGACAGGCAGATTTCTGAGGCCAGTCTGGTCTACAGAACGAGTTCCAGGACAGCCAGGGCTGTACAGATGAAGAAGAAGAAAATTATAACAGGGCACAATGAAAGATATGAGGTAAACGTACATTTTTAAAAAGTTTACATGTTATCCGCATTTTGATCATTTCCCCTCTTATGGGACTGCCCTACCAGGCCACAGGGGAGGAAGAACTCAATCCTCATGGTGTCTAGAATAGGGGACTCTCCTAGTCTGAGCAAATAGGAAGAGGGAAGATGTGGAAGAGTGGATGGGACTAGGAGGAAAGCAGGGAGAGACCTATGACTGAGATGCAAATTGAATTATAAAAAAAAATTCAAAAAATTTAAAAGGTTAAGTGCAGGATTTTAAGTACCACTCAACTGCTTTTAAAATCTTGACATATAAAACCCAGTGTGCAGGACTCAAAGGCCCCTGTACACTTGAGTTTCAGTCCTTGGATGCCAGAGGGATAACCCCCCCCCCCACACACACACACACATTTAAAAACTCAGTTTTGCAGGCCTGGTGGCACACACTTTTAATCCCAGCACTTGGGAGGTAGAGGCAGGCCGATCTCTAACCTCAAGGCCAGCCTGATCTAGTGTTCAAACAACTCTTTAAAAAAAAAAGTTAGCTAGGCAGTGGTGGCTCACACACCTTTAATCCTAGGACTCAGAAGGAGGAGCAGATCTCAATGAGTTTGAGGTCAGCCTGGTATATATATATATAGAGAGAGAAAGAGGCAGAGAGAGAGAGACAGAGAGAGAGGCAGAGAGAAAGAGAGAGATCGATCGATCAATTGATCACTAACTTTCTGACCTCTAGGCATGTGGTTTCAAATATTTTCCACGTAAATGACATTACTTCCAAAGCCCTTAGCTGCCTGGGGCCTTCCAGTTTCCACCCTGAATTTTCACTACACTGAAAAAATACAGGTTCCCAAACAAAACAAAATTTTTAAGACCAAAATGTTAGTTGAAAAACGTAAAAGGAAAAGGGTGAGAGAACCCAAGCAATTCTCTTTAGTGCTAAGTGGAAACCAGAAACTCAAACTTAAAATAGCTATTAGAGCTAGCATATCATTCCTTGACTAAAAAATTAAAGTGGCAGAAGGAAAACACTTAACACTTGTCAAGGAGGCTCCACTACTTGGCAAACTCCACTATCTATAAAAATTGCACTGCTTAGAAACAATCTTTTCCAGTTACACAACAGACAGGGGATTAAGAACAAGAATATTTGAAGAAATCTAAAATTAAACACCAAACACCAAATCATCCACCTAATAAATGGGCTAAAGAACTGGACACTCAGTTTTCAAAGGAAACACAGATGGCCAGTATATACCTGAAAAGCATTCAGCAGCCTCAGCCACCAGGGAAATGCAAAAACTGAGATTCTCTCTTACCCTGGGCAGAAAGGCCATCATCAAGATATGAAAAAAGACAAATGGTGATAAGGGCAGGAAGAAAGAGAAACCCTAATTAGCTGTTAGTGGGAATATGGATGGTACAGCCAGTTTACACTACAGAAACAAGTCTGGAGGTTTCTCAAAAAACTAATATTAGAACTATCACATGACCCAGCTGTATAGCTCTTGGCTGTTACACATCCATGTTCACTGCTGCTTTATTCATAATAGCCAGGAAATGGAACTATCCTATTAAGTGAAGCAAACCACACAAAAATAAAAACTGTGTTTTGTTTTGTTTTTGTATTGGAACCTAGACATGGGGGTAGTTGGCAGATGCAGGAAAAAACCATGAAACTAGAAGGAAGATCCTGAGAGGGGAGGACGGGCTTTAAGGGAAAAGGAGAGGTAATACACTAACATGAAGTGGGTGAGACTTCCTGGGGGAAGGATGGGAGCCAGCCAGAAGGGAAGGGGGGAAGGCAGGGGAGAAGAGAATTAAGGAGAACAAGGGATAATAATACACATGTGATCATAAAACCGATTACACTTGTTGGCTAACTTAAAATGTAAAAAGAAAAATACAACACAGTAGAAGAGCCACTAGTTCAGGTCTAAGTTTTGGGGACTTTAAATCTGATAAAACCAGACTCTGATGATAGCGCATACCATTAATCCCTTTAATCCCAGAAGAGGCAAATGGATCTCTGAGTTTGAGGCCAGCATGGTCTACAGAGTTCCAGGATAGCTAGGGCTACAGAGAGAAATCCTGTCTCAAAACAAACAAACAAACAAACAAACAAACAAATAAAACAACAAAACTTGTAAGATAGTTTAAACTCACAATTTTACACCATATACATCTCAGAAAAGGGCCTAGAAGGAAGGAACTGGATATAAAACCACAGGAGAGGCATCTAGACAAGGAGTGTGACAAGGAATGACAGAGTAACCTACAGCAGGAAAAATGCAGCAAGACAAGCCTGAGCTGCATGTGGGGAAGAGCACTCACAGGAAGAGGTTAATAGCCGTAGCCGTAGTTCCTCCACAGACCTCTTCTGGTACCTCTGGGAAAGGGAACTTTACAGCCAAGGGTCTCTACTATTTTTTAAAAACATTTTCTTCCCATTAGAACTCACTCAAAAGAGACAGGCGTTATCTTTTCTTTCATCTCCTATCAGTCTGTATTATTTGTATAATGTAAAGGGCTTCACTGTGCAGTCTCATCCATGTACACAATGTATTCAATCATATGCACTTTGCCTGCCTTCCCATGCTGGTTCCTCCCTCCAAACTAGAATTTCTTCTACTTCCATGTCTTAAAAAAAAAAAATTATATCCCACACCGGTAAGAAAAAAACATGTGGCACTTATCTGGGTCTAGCATTATTTTCCTTAATGTGATGATCCATCTATTTTCCTGAAAATGATGTGATTTTTGTTCTTCTTTATAGTTAAACGTGTCTCCATTGTATGTACCTATCTCTTGGATAGGCACCTAAAGGGATTCCCAGACTCGACTACTGTATGCAATGCCACAACGAAGATGAACATGCAACTATCTCTATGTCTGTGGATATTTATTCCACTGGATGTATGTCACGGATGGTATAAACCCATTTTCATTTTTACAGACTCTCCATACTGATTTCCATAGTGGCTGAACTACTTTACAATCCCAGCAACAGCGTACAAGGACTCCTTTCCCTTGCACCATCACAGTACGTCAGCACACCGTTCATCTCCTTGATGACAGAGGGAATCTCAATGGGTTTTTTTTCTTTTCTTTTCTTTTTGAGACAGGGTTTCTCTGTAGCCTTGGCTATCCTGGACTTGCTTTGTACACATGGCTGGTCTTGAACTCGGAGACCCCACTGCCTCTGCCGAGGTGCTGGGATTACAGGTGTGGGCCACCATACCTGGCTTTAGTGTAGTTTTTAATTTCATTCAATTTATGGCTAAGAAAGTTGAGCAACTTTTCATTTACATAGAAGTCAATCATGTTGCACTTCTTAATTTTTTTTTTCTTTTTTACCATTGCATGGGAGATATGATTTACATGTGGAGGTATATAAGCCACAATGCACAGGAGATCTTGGCAAGTCAGTTATCTCCTTCAAGGCTCAAATTTGTGCTACCTAGTTTGTTCAAGTGCTGAGACAGGTCACTGGCCCTGGCTCTACTTTTAGAGCTGTCTGTCTGACTGGCTTCATTTATTTATTTGTTCTTTTGATATACAGATACTTTAGTTCTTTGTGTATATGGATATTATGCCTTTGTTGGGTGGCTATGGTAAAGGTTCTCTCCTAGTACAGGCTGTCTCTACTATGGGAACTGATACTTTGTTGTACAGAAACTCTTAAACAGAACAGAACCCGGTTTGTCCACTGTTATATTGTGTCCTGAGCCACTGGAGTCCTATTTAGATAGTCTTTACCTATGTCTCCATGTATTTTCCTCTGGCCATTTCAAAGACTGGAGATAGACATAATTTTGAATGTTAGATACTGGTATAGCAAACAGTTTTTACTGCAGTGGTTGTAAAGGAGGAAGGAGGAAGTGTTATGGGCCTGTTTGAAAATCTCCTGTAACTCCTTTCTAACTCTGCCTCTTCTGCACCTTTTAAAAAAATGGACTATCTCTCATTTCTTAATGCAAACGTTCTAGATTACTTCCTACAAGATCCAGGTCAGAATCCATATGTCTAAGGATTCTCATAAAAGCAACTTAACACCCTTTTGCCCAGCCATCTGCTTTACACACAATAAAAGTTGGTCTGCAGGAACGTGGGTGATTTTGCACATACAATCTATCCTCAGCTTCCTTTCTTTGAATCTTCCATTAAGTTCACGTGAAACATGAAAACCCAATTAAGGAACATATAATGGTTCACCAATCCTTGACATAAATTCAATGCTACTTTCTATTTTATCTATTTTTGCAGTATCAACTCCTAGACATATTCCTTTTCTCACAGACATTTATCTTCATATTTCAGTATTTAACAGGACCCGCATTTTCAAGTATGAACAGATCTGTCTCAATTTCCCTCTTTTCCACACCTGCCCTGCTTGCCTGCCAGTGAGGCCTGCCTCTACATGACAGGTAGCCAGCACCCACACACCGGATCCTGAGCACCCTCCACTTGTTCTCTGATCTGATCCATAGCCACATCCTGGACATAGATGCTTCCAGAGTTAAGAACTTCATTTCTGCTTTCTGACCATCACCTTCTATGCATCCTACTCTTTTACTGTTTGTTACATCTAAATCAGCATCAGCATGTGATGCAAACCTAGATATGAACTCACCCTTCCTTTGTAACCTGTACCTCACTTTCAAGAAACTTACCACATAAGGCTGATTTTATGTCCTACCTTACCACATCAATGACCCCAGAACCCATGTTTCCTAGCATCAATAGCATTAAGCTTGAGAAACATGACTATACTGACTACAAACTTAAGAATTCCAACCATAGAACTTAACAATGGCTAAAAAAATTAATCATATTATCCAACCGTAAGGTGGGTGTGAGAACTAAAACAAGTATTGTCAGACAGACAGCACATGCCCTGCTTTTCTGTTAGGAATCAATGAAACACCTCTTCCTCTATGACAGTACTTCTCATGTCCTGTCCCTCTGGTTAGGACACCAGTTAGAGCCTTTACTGCATCGTGTCTAGTAGGAAGGAAATACCAAGAGAGACGGGCCAAGGAGTTTTTGTTGCACAGAACTCTATATTGTCTAATTAAATTTAAAATCCATATGATAACCCTGAAGCCTGAATACTAGGCAACCTGAAGGCACATGGTTCTCTTTTTAGAGCAAGATTTACACTTTCAAAGTCCCTAGTACAACTATCTCAAAATGTAAATCTATTACATAAATTTATGAAAGAAAGAAAAAGGCTTACCAAGGGTGGATCTAGATAACTATGCGTTGTAGACCATGTCTGGGGGGTGATCAGGCTGTACAGAGGGAACTGCTGTTGGGGACTGTACACTGGAGGTAAATAAAACGATGTAGCATAACGCTGCTGTGTGTAAAGGTTCATGTCCAGAGGTCTAAATCCATTCTTTGGCAAAAATGTGTTTATCGCTATTGCCTTTGCTTTTATCCGTGCCTGTTTGGAGACATTTGAGTTCCAGTTAAAACATTTAAGAACACTGATCAGATAATAAATAAAGAAGCTATAAGCAATGGCCTTGCTTACCTTAATTGGCTTTCCTTGAAAAGTTCTGACTTCTTCCCGAAGGTATTTGTAAGCCTATGGGTAAATCATCCAAAACACCATTTTGTTAACTTTGTAAGTTAACTCTTACTGCTACAATAATATGTATGGCTGAATAGCACACAGGATCTAAGAGTGATTTCTGATCCTCATCATAGATCTCTAAAATATCCTTGTTATAGTACCTGTACCCCCAATAATTATATAATAAGTATTAATAAATACCATACAAGCATCACCAAACCACAAGCTAAAAGTCTCAATTTAGAAGCAAAAAGGAATATCACCCTCTTCCCATTAATCCCAATTTGAAACTGGGATTGTATAATATACGAAAGAAAGTACTTAAAAGGAAAGAAAAAGAGACTGATATATTGACTGATATACTGATTATTGCTTTTGTAGGAACATGTTCATCTGCACGTTAGGTGTCTATCAAGCCCCACTTCGTCAGAGGCTCCTCAGTTTCACCTATGCTCACCTGTTTGGCTCCCCAGGCAAGCCAAGGCCACACAGTGTAGTGCCTCTACCCTTCTGGGTTTTAGATTTCTATGGGTGTGTGTTTCTGACCCTCTGTACTGCTTAACATTTCATACTTGTTGGTATGTTTCCCCTAAATCAGACACCTCTTCTAAGAGCACAAAACTTCTCAACACCTTTGAAAACTCTTTGCCACACAATGAACACCCCTAACAGGTCAGGGGTAGGTTCAAACTTCATTTCACAAACAAACTTTTCCTCTGCCCAGATATGAGACCAGATCTGATTTTCAGAGACTGCTTACTCACAATACACTTAAGTAATGTGACATGCTTTTAGTAGTGCTATAAAAACATACCCGTGGGTTCCTAGAACTGTATTCCCTGCACTTAACACAGTATTGTTATAATAACATCAATGTCCTAACTTCTGCTATGCACTGATGGCACACATGGGTAATCTACAGACTTTGCAGGCTGGGAGAGGAATGCACTTACCTGCTGTGCATCAGCTTCTGTTTCAAAGGTAATAAACCAATTATCATTATAGGCAAATTCACAGTTTATAAATTTTGGTAAATTATCTCCTTTAAATAGTGCTTCTACTTCCTAGGAAACAGAGAAGTTAGAAATTAGTCCTCACTGATGCTACTTTTTGTCCTCATCAAATTAGAAGAAAAGCTTGTCCTCTCATGCTATGATGTAGCTGTAACCCTCTTTCGGAAACACTGCAGGGAGCAAACACAGGATCACATGCCGCAGAAGCAATTTCTGAGAGCTTTCCCTACTCATAAGGAACTGGGATTAATATGAACAGTAGGGGCTGGGATGTAGCCCTGCCCAGCACATCAGAAGCCCTCGGTTTGACCCCCAGTACCATACAGACTGAGTACTGTGAGCCATGCCTGTAACTCCAGCACTCAAGGTAGTAGTAAGTAGTTGAGAATACATGCATACACTCTGCCAAGGAGCTTAGCTGCACTCCAGAACATCAGAATTCAAAACTACTCAGTACCTAGTGAAGTATGCTCATATAAAGAAATAGAAAAGACTGGCCTATAATAAGAAAGCCAATCAGATTACCCTTAAAATAATACAAATGACAACACCAGAATGGAAACTGAATGTCCATTTCAGAGAATGATGAACAGAGATAAGAAATGATAAACTTCTAAGCTTTGCCAGAAGGCAACCTATAATCAAACTGCTTAGACCAATGAGACAATTTTCCAAGAACCAGAGAAAAAGACATGTAATACAGAGGAACAAAGAAAAAAACTGGCAGATTTTTTTCCCCCAGCAAAAGCAATGCAGACTAGCAGAGAACAATGTGTTGCATGTCTAAAGGTTGGGCAAGCCTGAATCTAGCCTTTCTAATTGCTTATTAAAGTTTTTTTTTGGTTGGTTGATTGGTTGGTTGTTTTTTTTGGGGAGGGAGGGGGGAGAAGGATGTTAAACTTTCAGGGAAATGTCAAGTACCACAAACAGAGGAACCACTTACTTCCACAGGGGTAGATTCAGATATTTCACGCAATATCACTATGCACCGGTTTTGATTTGGCCTTACTTTCTCTCCCTTCTCATCCACTTGGACTAAAGGTAAAGCTGTGAAGAGGAAAAAATAAATAAATAAATAAATGGTAAAACACACATTACATGATACTCCAACAGAATGTGAGCAATCATTATCAAACACTGAAGAAACTTGTATACAGGGTAAATTAATAAAATGTTCAAATGAACACAAACTACCAAATAGTTTAATAAATCCATCTTGTTTGTCAAATTTTCAAAATGAAGGGATATGCAATTTTAAAAGGTCTAGAGCTATCAAATATACACACAATGAAGTGACAGTTGTTGATCAAATAGACCAAAGAGATCATATACTAGAAGCACTTGGCATAGGGTCAATGGTTTTCTCCTTTCCACGGTGAAAACTGACAACTTTCGAGAGCAGTATTGGGGTGCGATACCTAAGAATAATCCAACTGACTTAGTGTAGTAAAGTATAGACAAATACTGATCTTTTAAACTAGATCCAATGGAACCAAACCCAACTATACTCACCCCCCAAGTCTGTATTCTATACTGGAAAGTAAACTACCATCTTGGGAAATGTTATATAATGCTTCAAAGATATACTGATAATCATGCCTGCCAGTTCTTTAGCTTTTTATATAGGGATAGAAAAATGAGAAATCTTATTTGTGACTAGAAAATACAATTAAAAGGCTGGCAAAATGGTTCAGTCAGGTAAAGGTGTTAGCTGCTCGAATTCAATCCCTAAAACTCATAGAAAATTAAAAAAAAAAAAATTCAAATTCCACAAGTTGCCATGACTTCCGTGTACACACACTGTGGCACATAATACCTACACAGTATCACACACACACACACTAAAATAAAAAAACTAAACTAAGTCTTTTAAGTCCAATTAAGTTTTAAAGGAAGATGTCAATCTTTAATATTACTACTAAGTCCAATGCACACAAAAAAATTTCAAAATGACTGTCTCATCAACATAGACACACTTCTACAAAAAAGGCTGACTGGTAGAAGAAATAAGACTTTAATTCAGACATGGCAATGTCTAATTATTCAAATGTTCGTAAACAATATGGATATGCTAGCATGTGTGGAATACAGCACACCTCATTCTTTGTGAAAAAGCCTCTATAGCTGGACCACATACACATCAGTCTCAAGGCAGGGAACAGGAAATATTACTCACCTAAAATTTGTAGCCTGAATACAAAAAGTGAATTTTTTTAAAAAATCTGATTTAAAAGGAAATGAAAACACCAGAGCATAGTATGTACAGAAAGCATCACAAGGCCAGCAAAGCTCTAGGAGGAGCAGAGGTACCCTTAACCTTATTGTTGTGATGTTTTCCCCATGTACCCATGTGTCAAAACTAACTGGCTAAAACCTTTAAATACACCATTTTATGTCACTCACATCTAAGGTAAAGTTATGTTCTTTCTTTTAAGAAAATAAACTAGAAAAAGTGCTGAAGTCCCCCAAACCAAGGAGAATACAAATAAACCACAATTTTGACCCAAAAGGTAACACTTTAAGAGACTTGTATCTCCTGAAGTGCCTGTAAGATTACTATGTACTATTTAAACATTCACTGTATGTGACAGATTTCTGAGAAACAACTTCATTTGCAATATCCTTTTATGGAAGAAGTACAACAATATATCATCAAAGCTTAAGCAACAAGTTGGAAAGAAACTTCTTTAGTACTAAACAAATATATTTTACTTCATAAATGTTATTACTTATTTTGGTTTTCATTAATTTAGCAGCTGTCTTTAAAAATCTCTACTGAAAATATTCATTTTTTTCTTTCAATTAGCCTCTAATCTTTTTATTTCACTATAGGTTCAATCAGTGTTCCTGTTATAGAGAGGAGGTCAGAAAGAAAAGGAGGTCAGAGAATATCTAACTTATCCACAGGTTCTATCTGATGGCTGTCAGTGTAAAGGTTCATGACACAACAAATAATGTGAAGACAACAATCTCACTGTAAATCATCTACTTACATCTTAGCACTTCAACAATCAAATCCACATCAGTACTGAGTTTCTTGATATGGTCAAGATTAGCTACCGTTGTAATTGGCACATACTGATCACTATCCATCTGTGATATAAGATACATGTCGCTAGCAAGATTCTCTCTGTTGAAAGAAAGCAGATCCTTTTAGCTGATATTTCTTTAAAAAAAAAATGTTTCACCTCTAATAATACCAAGTTTCCAAGAGGCTCGAGTGTGGTATGAGACAACTTTGGATTGAGATCTGAGTCTAAAGTCCATCTGATATTTGTTCAACAGATATAATAAAAATTAGTGCCAGTGGATTAATTCTTTTAAAATGCAGCTACAGGTGGATATGATGGCACAAGCCTTTAATCTCAGCTCTCGGGAAGCAAAGTAGGTGGATATCTGAGTTGGAGGCTAGCCTGGTTTACAGAGCAAGTTCCAGGTCAACCAGGACTACACAGAGAAACCCTGTTTAAACAAACAAACAAACAAAACCAACAAAACAAAAAGGATGTTGTTATAGCTCATCTTGTTTTGCACAGTGTTTGAGAAATTTATTAAAAATGTATACAGTTTTTTTACAAGAAGGAAATCCAGAAAAACACAAAAGGCCAGGAGAGAGTCACTGCCACAGCACACCATAAGGTCTGGACACATGGACTGCAGGTTCTGTTAGCAAGAAGGAAACAGGATCAGCACCTTCAGCCAGGGCAGAAGAAAAACCATACAACCAGCAATCAGGACAAGATGTACTATTTCCTGGCATCTGGGCCAAAGAAAATGTTTCTGGTGAATTCTCAGGGGGAAAAAAAGAACGTATGTAATAAAACACACAAAGTCTCAAAAACACCACAAAACTAAAATACAGTCATGGGTGACACAGGCCCTCTTACTGCATCTCTGACAGTATCTCTTGGTGAAGGCCAGTCAGTGTTCAAAGAGACTGGCTCATCGGAGAGGAGGACTGCTTATCTATCCCTTATTTCAGATGGTGACACACAGCTAAGAGAGGGCTACACCAAGGTTTGTGAATGACAGGGAGCCGGGCTTTGTAACTTTGGCACAAGTATTTTATTTTTAGACTTGCCATTTGCTAAAACTCAGTACTGTACTGAGTTGTGATGAAAGGAAGAAAAGAGGCTCAAACATTGTTCTTTTATCTTAAATAGGCTCTTTGTGGGACCTTCCGACAGTGGTGTCCTTGAAGCCACAGGGAACTTCATTTTTGGCCATTACCTACATTCACACTCAAACCCATTCACATGTCTACTTTCATCACTAACTTAAAAAGGTTCTATACTTTTCAACAAAATGTCATTTAAGGAAAACTAATCCAAACAGCTATGTAAATGTGAACACCATATAAATAAAACAGCCCACTAAAGCAGTGCTTTGGCCATTTATCGGAAGGTTCTGATCATAGCATATTGTGCATGTACAGGAATCCTCAGCACAACAACAGTCCAGACCGTCATCACCAAGGTGGATCTGAGGCAAACTCTGGGATCCGTGGCCTGAGGGTTACCAACAGTTGTCTATAGCATTTCTGATGAACACACAGGCATGTAATTGATTATTTATAAACATACTATTATGAAAAATCACATTTGTAGTCAATAGTCAATGTGTAATACAAAAGATACTAGTCATTAGAAAAATCACTAATAGACTTACCTAGATAAGCAGAATTCCAATGTTTTTTTAAGTACTTCCCGAGGGTCTTCCTGGCTTTCCGGTTGAGACTCATTTCCTCCTATATAAAAGTAATAAATAACTCAGGAAAAAAAATGGCTTAAAACTTACCAATCAGGTAATTCAGTACAGCACTTCAATGTTTTCGCCTGCATATACATACAATAATATGAAAAGTGCTATTATACTTGCCAGAAAAAAAAAAACACACATGAAAAAGCAAAATAAAAAAACCCAAAAGCACTTCCCCTTAAAAAAACAAACAAACAAATTAACAAACAAAAAAAAAAAAACAGGTGAGAAAACAATGATTAAATTACATTGAGGAAACCAGGTATGGTGGCACAGGTCTTTAATCTCAGCATTCTGGGAGGCAGAGGTTGGCAGACTGCTGTGAATTTGAGGCAAACCTGGTCTACAAAAGGAGGCCAGAACAGCCAAGGCTACACAGAGAAACCCTGTCTTGAAAAACCAAGGAAAACCAAAAACCAAAAAAGCCCAAACAAAACAAAAAACAAAACAAAACAAAAAAACCAAGAACACTGACTCTAACAGTAAAATAAAAGAATAAAAAGTTAAGAAGCAGAACAAAGAAAAGATAAATACAGGCAGAACCAAACTACTCCAAACAGAAACATAAAAATCAGTCTCAGGACACAAAAGCTCTGTCTACATCCAGAGGAAAGTGCTCAGGAAATATTTGGGGGCACCACAGATATGTGAATATAGTCACACACAGCAGCAGGTGAGGCAATGGCCTGTAGCAGAGTGAAGTCAAGTTTAGGCTGAAAGCTCCTGCCACCCTGAGCACTCAGGACACCTTAGTATTTTATGTCACTTATTTGAAAAGTATTGGAGCACTAAAGAGTGTTCACACATAAGTCAGCCAGGTGAAAGCAAAGACACTTGTATTCTAAAAGTCAAGGTTAAAGTCTATGAAAAAGAAAGATAAGGTGGGGAATTTAGAACAGACTTAGAGCAGACAGTACACAATAGTGTTATACTGAATCCATCTTCACTAGCAAAAAGAAACTAAACTGCTAAAATAACCAAGGAACAAAACACACAAGACTGTGAAACCTGAAAGCGAAAACAAGACCTGTCAATTCCTGACCTGGAGACTTTCCCCGGTTATCTCATTTAAACTCACATTCCATTCTCCATGTTGAAGAGACATTTACTTGTTAGGAATTGTGAATTCAGCCTAAATGAAGCAAGGCCCCTGCTCTCAGGAGGCCAACATTCCATTGAAAGAGGCTGACAATGGGCAGCTAAAGAAACCATTGCTAGCATAATGAGACTGAAGTGGCCCAGAGGAAAATAGCCTGGGCAAGCGGCCAGTGGCATGGTGCTGCCCCCATGGAAGTGCATTCAGAACTGAAGTGGGAAAGAGAGTGTGCGTGAGGAAAATGGAAGTTAAGTTCCAGGCAGAGGCCATGAGGCAGAACCAACAGACAGTAAAGAGGCTGGTGTAACCCACGGAGTGAAGGAACTTAGTAAAACAGAAAGTTGTAAAATGAAGCATGTATGAATCAGATCAAGGAAGTTGTTCAAATTTTTATTTGAATGTGACTGGGAACCAATTAGGGGTGACATTTCAGAAAGATCGCTATGGTTTCATGGTGCAGAAGGACTGTGGAGTCATAGTAGTATAATCACTAGCTGTAGCTAACACAATAACTGAGGGCAGACCACCACTCAGGACCAAACCAAGTGAAGACGACAAAAGGCCTGCCTCGTAGCCCAGGGTATGGCAACCCTCTGCTCTGAAGCAATAGGAAAGCAAGTGGCTACAGAGCCACATCTGTTGTCCTGAAAAGACTATCATGGAAATGTGAAGTAGATGGGGTTTGGGAGTGAGAGAAGAAAATTATTTAATGGGGTGAAGGAATCACTAACTAAAAATGACATAGGGAGTTGGGGAGATAGCTGAGTTGGTTTGTGCTTGTTGTGCAGGCATATGAGGTCTTGAGTTCAATCTCTTGCGTCCATGTAACCAACCTGAGTGTGATGTTACATACTTATAATCCCACCACTGGCTGGGAATGAGAGTAGGGCAGACAAGGAGTCCCAGATCCAGAGGAACTACACACACACACACACACACACACACACACACACACACACTCACTCACTCACTCACTCACTCAGTGTGAGAGATAAAATAGGTATTTTAAAAAACAGGGTAAGATATAGCTCTTGGGCAGAGTGCTGCAGAGGCCTGAGGTTCAATCACCAGTACCACAGGGAGGGGGAAAAAAACCCACCAGCATCCTCCCTCCCCAAAATAAACAGTCCTGGCCAGAAGGTCTTTTAAGAACTAATAAATGCAATTATCAAACTGTAAGGACAACTAACTGTCTTAAACACTTTCAGGAGGGACTGGTTAGGAGGCCAGGATATAGGGACAGCTAGCACAAAACACTGTGGAGGACCTAGATGGAGGGACAGAGGTGTGTTGAAGATACTATATAAGAATGATAGAAACAGATCTAGCAGTGTAGGAGGTTCATGACCATGCAGAGAGTCAGACGGTGCACCTAGGAAGCCAAGAACATGACATGGGGAGAAAGGAGTGCTCACATGAGGACAGACTCCTGGACCAAGTGACATCAGGAGCCTACAGATGACGTACCACCAGCAAAATACAGATACAGGTCTAAGGTTATTTTTTTTTAAAATAACAGTAACATTAAAAATAAATAAATAAAACACTTTCCTAGGCATCTATGAGCCACTGCTCCATCCTAACTACAGAACTATTAAGAAATCAATGGCACTTCAGCAAGCTGTCAAGGTCAACAACCACAATGCTAAGTTTCTTTGGCTGTCACCAAGTATGTTTACCCTTGTCACATGATGAAAATGGAGTTTATCTTTGTGGACTTCTCCCTACTCCATAATATATGCATGGTGGTAGAAAAACATCAGAAGACTTCCAAGGAGGAGAGTACCACACAACATATAGCTGCTCCTCCTCAAAACTTTAAGATTATCACAAACAAAGAAAGTCTAAGAACTGTTAACATGAGAAGCCTAAAGCAGCATGATGACTAAGTGTATGTGTGTGTTCCAGGTAGGATCCTGCACAGGAAAAAGACATTAGGTGAAATGTGCCAGTCAGCGCTAGTTCAGGTTTGTGGTAAATACATCACTGTACGGTGAGAACAGAAAAAGCTGGATGTGGGTTGTGGTTCCTTGGGAGGGCAACTGTTTTCAGGAAGGACATTGGTTCTAGAATACATGACGATGGGTCTTTCCCACCACCTTCTACCAGAAGCACAATAACTGTCTCTAGGAGTCACTGTTTGAAATGATAATTTAAAATGTTATAGTCAAATTTATGAAGTTTTTCTCTTATGGGTCTTCCTATAGAGATGGTACATAAGAAATTTTAATATAAGATTAAACAAGTTTTCTTTTATTAGTTTTTTTAAGGTTTTATGGTTTGTGTTCATAATCATTTGAAATTAATTTTTTGATGTATGGTATCAAACGCAAATAAGGTTTTTATTTCTGGCATATGGCAATGCAACTCTATTGTAAGTTGTTGAAATGCTATCCTCTTTCTTCTGCCTCTGCTAATCTGTCACGGTAATGCTGGCATAATGACAATACTACACAAAAATAGATAAAAGACCTAGATATAAATCCTCATGTGTGTAGTCAAACGATCTTTAACAAGAATGCTAAGGCCATTGAAAGGAGAATGGCAGTCTTTTCCACAGTGCTGGGAAAACCAAGTATCTATATGCAGAAAGAATAAATGGGTGTGGAAGTGGACTGGAGTGATAGCTCAGAGGTTAAGAGTACATGGAACAGAGTTCAGTTTCCAGCACCAACATCAGGGCGCTCACAACTGCTTGTAACTCCAGGGAATGCAATGACCTATTCTGTTTTCCATCGACACACATGACCATGTGCTCATACACATAAATAAAAATTAAAATTCTCAAAAAACAAAAAAGAATCAAGGGGACAGCATAGCCATATATATATATATATATATATATATATATATATATATATATATATATATATATATATATAAAAATCAAAATCATAAAACTAAAAAAAACCCCACAAAATCATAAAACTCCGAGATGAAAGCAAAGAATAAATCAAAAGCTTCAAAATATTGGACTCCAACATAGTGCAGATGCATTAGCAAAGTCCAGGCTACAAAAGGAAAAACAGACAAACTGCACTTTATAAAAATTAGCCAGGTTGCCAGGTGCAATGGAGCATGCCTGTAACCCCAGAACTCAGGGAGGCAGAGGCAGTCAGATCACTGTGAGTTCAAGGCCAGCCTTGTCTACAAACTGAATCCAGGACAGCCAAGGCTATACAGAAAAACCCTGTCTCGAAAAAAACAAACCAAACCAAACCAAACAACAAAATTAAACACTTTTGTATATTAACTATCAACGAGGGAAAGCAACCCACAAAATGGGAAAAAAAATCTTCAAATCCTATTTGATATGGATTAGTAATGCAAAACCAGCAGCATCAATCACAATATCTATAAGATGGAAGCAACTCCAAATGAATAGATAAATAAATGTGATACAATAGAACAAAGTATTATTATTCTGCCCTGAAAAGGAAGCAAATTCTGACATATAGTACAATATTGATAACCCTTAAGGACATTATGTCAATAATTAAATAAGCCAATTACAAAAATATATATGCTGTCTACATCTACTTCATGGGGTTCCTAAAGGAGGCAAATTCACAGAACAGAAAGGAGAATTGGTGCCTGTCAAGGATTAGGAAAGGGGAAATAGGCAGTTATTTTATTCAGTATAAAGTTTCAGTTTTTTAAGATGCAAAAAATTTAAAGACACATGATGTCAATGGTTGTATAACAGTATTCAGTGCCACTGACCTGTATGTTAAAATATAGTAAGTAAGGGGCAGAGGGTTTGGTTCAGTGAGGAACATTTGCTTATTACTTACAAGGCTCTGGATCCTATTCCCAGCAAGCACACATGCACATACACAAAATGGTAAATTTAATCATGCAGGGAAAAAAAATGAAAAAGAAAAAAGAAAATCAATAGGAAAAGTTGGGCATGATGGCATTTCTGAAATTCCAACACTTGGGAGATGAAGACAGAAGACTGAATTCCAGGCTAGTATAACACCTTATCTTGAAAAAGGGGGTAGGAGACATAGGATGTCAACATTAATCAAAAGGAAACATGGGTAGCTATATTTGTTTCAGAAATAGACTTTAAAAAGCAAGAAAAACTGGGCCAGGTGGTAGTGGCACATGCCTTTAATCCCAACACTCCAGAGGCAGAGGAAGATGGATATCTGTGAATTTGCGCCCAGGCTGGTCTATCTGTGAGTTTAAGGCCAGCCTGATCTACAGAGCAAGTTCCAGAGCAGCCAGCCAGCCTACACAGAGAAACTCTGTCTTGAAAAACCAAACCAAACAAACAAAAAACCCACATACAACAACAACAAAAAAAGGGCAAGGAAAACTGCTTTAATGATAATGATATGATGGAGGGTCAAATGAAGACTAATACATACATGCCTAACAACAAAGCATGAAAACATAAAGCTAAAATAGCACAAGCACCATGCAGACAGCTGATGGCTCCTTACAGACTAAACATACTTTACCATGTAATACAGTAATCACACTCCTTGATGTTTAACCAAAGGATTCAAAATCTCTTATATCTACACAAAAACCTGCACATTAATAATATTCACCATTGCTTTATTGATTAGTGTCGAAGTCCAAAGGCAACCAAGTGTCTTTCAGCAAATGACTGGATAAACTGTGCTTTGCTAGAATAATTCAGGCTCACCTAGCAATAAGCCATGTGAGGACATAGAGGGACCACAAATGCATATTATTAAGCATAAGAGGGAAAGCAAAAAAATGAGGCTATCTAGTGATTGATTCCTTTTTGGTAATCCAAAAACGGCAAAGCCACAAAGGCAAAAAAACAAAACAAAACAAAAAAACCCTATAAACAAAAACAAACTATAACAAGAAAACAGTGATTGCCCAGGGCTGGGGAAGAGGGGTTGATAGAGAAAGCACAGCTGATTGCTTTGGCAGTGGGACTAGCCATGATGTTACAGACTGACTAATGTCATTATGTGCTTGAAATGTACAACAGCAAGTCTACTATAAACTGCAAAGCAGGAACTTTGGGTGAAAATGTTTCCACACTGGGTTATCAGTTGCAAAACACACCACTCTGGGTAGTGGTGGTCACATCAGGGGAGGCTACACAACTGTATAGGCAAGCACATCTGGAAACTGTGTACTGGACTTTCTGCTCCATTTTGCTGTGAATTTAAAATGGGACATCTGTACCACCTCATCCAAGGCTCAGGTAACATAACAAGATGGAGAGTGCTGCCAAACAGTGTCTTCAGCACATGACAGGGCACTGTACTGACCTCACTGCAGCTGTGGTGACCTGCACAAAACTGAGCCTGTGATTGCTTCATTCATCATGAAAAGGGGAGAGAAACTCACGAAGCCCTGCCTCTCAACTGTTAACAGGTGCTGGGAGAGGGACTATTGGCGATATACCACTGATTAGCTGCCAATGTCTCAGTAACTAAGTAAGCCTCAATTCAAACTCACAAAAGTGACCCTAATTAAACTCAGTGGATAAGACATCAGTCAGAGGTGTTGCTGAAAAGAACTGGGGGAAGAGGGGCAATGGGGGTAAAATAGCCCAAATTTTAGTACATAAATATATTAAACTGTCAAAGAATAAAGAAAAACATCTTAAAAGAATAAAGACGCTTGAGACCATTAGCCATGATGGGAATTCACACTTAAACCCCTGTGAGCTCTACTAGTTATTGCATAGAGAGAGGCTGGCTGTGCCCCTGGGACATGCTGACCCACTGCAGTGCAGAGTGGCTTCATAGCTCCTTCTCCTCCTCACCCTTCCCTTCACTTGGTTTCATTCCCTAGTGCTGGGAATTGAATCCAGTGCCTATGTTAGCATTTTACAAACTGACTAGGTTTTATTGATCACACCAGAAAAAAACTGGAGGTAAGGAATCACTTTCCCATTACCTATAACCATTTCACATTGGCACACGTTCTGGCTCCCAAAGAGAATTAATTTGGTTTCTTTTCTTTTTTTTTTCCTTCCAAAAATAGTTTTAAATACCCCTTTTACAAAGAACCAACTTTTGAATTTAGAATTTCCAGACAAATTTTAACATATTGTTTTATTTTTTGATACATCTATTTTGTATCTTTTGCATAATTTCTATTCCCAGTTTGAGATTTTCATGTAATCTAAACTTTAAATTATTTTTGACTCCTTAGATTTTAGTATTAGGATCCCCACCACTTGTGTATACAGTGGCTTTTATTTGCTTTTTTGGAATCCACTTTAAATGTGTAGCATTCCTTCATTTTGCCATCAAAAAGTCAACTTCACCTTCACTCCAGTGTATCCAACACTTTTGTCATTTCCTAATTATTAACCATTAGTGTCAGGTTAATGAGAAGGAGCTGATCAAATCAAATTGCTACATGCTGGTGAGCCCTTGCTTATATGGAGGTTTAAATCACTTAAATTCAAGATGGCTAATTCATGTATACCAGAAAGCAATGTGGTTTGATTTTTTTCTTTAAAAATTCTTACCTTATTCATTTAGAACAAATCTAGTATTTATAAAACACACTTCCCACAGAAGTGACAATGCTTAATTTTGTCATATTTGAGAGTTTTAAACTAAATTAGGTTTCTGTGGATCACTATGTCTCACACAGCAGAGGCCTGGCATTTTTGGGTCTGCTAACTCCATTCCCTGCTCTTTAAGATAATGCTTCCCTATACTTCCAGATGCTGGCAGTCAGAAACGCAGACTAAGGACACAGGACTGGTTTAAAACCTGAGGCAATTACACACTGCAACAATAAGAAACAAAAATTAAAAAAGGAAAAAATAATGTATTCAACAGGTTTACTTACCCAAGTTTCTTACTTTCTTCCTGTCACTCACTGCACTAACAAAGGGGACATCATTCAAATCTCTCTGGCTTCCCACTCTCTGAAGTGAGGCCTCCAATGCCTTATCCAGCACTATTCTGTCTCTAACAACCCGCAGCCTACCCAGCCTGTCTTACGCTCAATTCCAACACTAATTTTCCATCTCTGTCCATCGCAACACCCGAGAACAATCTCGTGCCTTTCATAGCTCAACGCCCTTTGTCTCAGAAGCCGCCTTATTTTACACCACACTTTCCCCTCCAGGGTCTTATTTCTCAATCTACCAGTTTCAAGAAACATTAAAAAGGAATGAAAAAAGTACATTGTTTAAAACTAAAATTTAAAAATCCCATACTCTAAGTAAAAACAAATTCATAAAGTGGACTTACCTGTATCATTATTTTCAGGCAGAGGTTCATATTCTGAGTTATCCAGAGCCAGAGTGCTCATGTCTGTCTGGTCTGCCTCCTGTAAGTCTGGTAGTGCTGCATTCTCGTGACTTTTGTCCCCATCGCCATTGGCATCCAATCCTATAATTGCAATTTTACCCCAAGATGTTGTGCTAGAATAACAACTTTCCCTTAAAATAAAGCTTATATCGGCAGTTTCTCAGTTTTTAACTGGACTGTAAAAGCTCCCAAGGCTCTAAATACTATCACAAATCAGGACACAAATGTGAATGAAGAAGGCAAAGGGTTTTTGTTGTTGTTTTCAAGCAGGCCACTCCAGGTCATGACCAGGCTCACTACTTACCCTGCTGGTCGCAGTCTGCAGGATGTCCGGGGACTTCATCCCACGGGGCATTCACACCAACAGCTGCACTACTCGCTTCCAAATGTAACATATGAGTCCCCCATACTTTCGCATTAGGGTTTAGTTCTGAAACCTTAGTTGCTGGGACCTAGAAAAAAATTCACATATATGAATTTGTACCCTAGGCACAACAAATGCTGTTTTGTTAGTTTATAGTAAAAAAACAAACACTAATATTAAGACAATTTAAGCTTAAAAGGCCCAGTCTAGCTATTCGCACACACCTTTGGGATTGAAATGAGGCTCAAAAAGAAACCAAGCTGATGCAGTCAGAACTCCACCTGTCATCCTTACTTACAGTTTCTTCTACGCACAGTGATTGCTACACTTTGTAAATGACAGACTCCTTCATTTCATCAAGTTCAGTCTCACAGTTATATAACTAGTGGTTACCTGTATGACCTAACACAAATCCCAATTTATAGATTTACAAATTCAATACAATGTAGATGGAAACATTTAAACTATAAAGCTCTTGAGCACATAAGCTAGAGATAGAAAAATCAAAGCTTCTCCTAGCAGTCAAGGCTCCTGAAGCACAAAAGAAAGCTAGAGCATCACTAAGGCAGAAAAACACCTTACACTCTCAGCAGAGCTACTCGCTCCCATTCCTGAGAGAGCCTCCCCATCACCTCGGCGGCTTCAAAACAACTCCCCAGAACTACTACGCTGCAAATGATGCTGACACTTCTAGTCTAGGGTTCTCACCTGTGCTAATGCTACTGGGGCTTGAGTCCTACGCCCTACAGACAGCTGTGCAGTTACTTAATCTCAATAAACATCACCTGGAAATGACTTTTACCACCTTTTAAAGTAAGTAGGAAACTTTCAGTTTTTGGTGGAATTGTATGAAAGTATATTTGGTAGTGAAAGTTTAAAATCCAATGTGAAGCTCCACAGGTTCAAAATGGCTATTCTACCTATACAGAAGTTTGTTGAGATTTATAGGCCTAGGGCCTGCTTAAGTCTGCATGATTTTTTTTTTTTAATTTACAGGTACTTTAATTTTAAAAAGAAAAAGATTCAGATGATGATGATGATGATGAAAGTGATGAGGTCACTGGCATGAAACACTGGCATGATGCCTGGTACACACTGGGCACTCATTAAGTCATTAGCTCTCTGGTTACAATGACAACAATAGCATCTATCCCGTGCTCAGATGCTGGAGACCTCATCCAAATGTTGTCCAGCTCAGAGTATCAGAGTAAGCACTCTTACAGGATGCGCACCTCCTAGGCCTGTTCAATTCCAGACACGTCAGCTGCTGGCTGTTTCTAGCACACCAGCACTTCTGTACTTCAGTCTGTCTAGCACTCTTTCGTTTCCTTTTAATGGTCTTTGCTCAGGCACTTCACAGCTTACAATATCCCCTCATTAAGTGAATACTCTCCATTTCCATTTTGTTTTTTCCTGATACTCAAAGTCAAACAAACAAACAAACAAACAAACAAAGCAAAAGCAAAACAAAAAAACCAACTGGCTTTCTTCTGCCTACAAACTCTAAATTTTTCTCCAACCTAAAAAAAAAAAAAAAAATTCCCAGGAGCAGTTATTTCCCAAATACTAACTCCAATTTGCCACTGCACTCTTTCAAGAAACCACTTGCCTTTTCAAGACCACCACCAGCCATGGGACCCTGAAGTAAAGCCTCCTCATGAAGGGACAAAGGGTCCCAGTCCTGGGTGTACCTCAAACTAGTGTTCTAAGCTGGAAACAGGTAGGCTGTGCTGCTCTAGGGTAGAGAATAGACAGTCCTCATTTCTGCACTCCATAACACATGAGGTACCATTAATGAAGTATATGAAGGAAGCATGGAGATTTATAAGTATAAACAGGTAGACTAAATCCACAGTCTCAGGTAACGGAAGCTGCCAGTGAAAACTGTAAAACTTTTTCTGACATTGCAAGTAGAAGACTTCCCTGCGTCAAACACTATTCATGTTCACTCTCTGAAAGCAACTCTGACCTTCTGCTACTTCTACTCACTGGGCAATTACTAAAACACCATGCTCCCCCGCCACCCCCAAACAGATACCAAAGCAAGTACCCATCTGGAATTCTTTACTTCAGTATTTCCAAAACAGCCAGAATTTTTCTCCAAGTAAGTGTAAGCAAGAAACACGGATTCTTCAATCACAATTAAATGTCCAATTCATCTTTGGTATTTGGCTTCTCCACAAAGAGTTAGTCTCAGCTCTTCTCTCTCACATACCATCAAACAAGTACATCCTACATGCTCACAGTACTTAGCCTTAAGTACTGTGCTAAGCAATAAGAATACAATGGTTGGTGTGTAAGCAACCACAAAGCTAAAAGGGACTGAGATACTGTTACACACACACACACAGAGTTTTAATAAATTTACTGATATACCTTACATCTTTTTTTTTTAATCCCACATATTTAATTTATATAATTTTCATGAGTTTGGATTCATAAAACTATCATAAGAATCCTCTAAAGATCTGTTCTGGGTTTTTTGGAGGTTTTGTTGTGTTGTTTTCTTCTTCTTTTGGGTTTTTCAAGACAGGATTTCTCTTTGTAACCTTGGCTGTGCCAGGCCCAGTTCTCTTCCCAGTGTTCCAAAACACAAAGTCTAGTTTTTCTATTTCAGTTTTATTCAATATATTAACAGACTCTTGTCACATGCACATACTATACATTCTTTAAATTACTAATACTAACTAACATTAATCATTTTTATTTTAGTGCCCTTTGCAGCTGACCTGCATGAACAATACAAGTTCTGTAGTTTATAAAGACAGATTACATGGCATCTCGACTGTGAAGTGCCCACAAGCAGCACACAGCACAACACAGTTAGTCTTCCATGGTGTCTACAGATACACTGTGTCTGTAGTCTATGTAACTCTTGGGTGGTGGACACAAGACACATTCTGCTTACTACTGTGTTGCTAATGCCCAGCAGGATTCAAAAGAACATAGTAGAATGGTGCTTGGGAAGTAGGCTGAACGAATACTTAACAAAGTAATTGCACAGAAATGTACATTTTCCACAAATGACTTGGACCCTACTGTAAAGAAATTATTACATCTTGGGTGCTAAAGTAATGGCTCAGTGGATAAATATAAGCCACTCTTCCAGAAGACCCAGGCTTGATCCTCAGTACTCACATGGCAGCTAAAAGCTTTCTGAAACGCCAGTCCCCACCCTCTTTTGGCCTCCTTGGGCACTACCTGCACATGGTACAGAAATACAATCAGGCAAAACACAAAAGACAGGAGGGAAGGGACGGGACTAGAGAATTGGCACAATGATTAAGAGCGCTTACTGCTCTTGAGAGGACCAGAGTTTACTTCCTAGTATCCACATGGTAACTCACAACCTCTTACGCCAGTCCTAGGGAGTGTGGAGTCCTCGTCTGACCTGCCATAGGATCAGGCATGCACATGGTACACGGGTACATGCAGGCAAACACTCATGCATACAGTAAAATAAATAAATACATCTAAAATGAGACATTAAAAAAAGGAAAGAAACCATTATTTCAGTAATTATGTCCAAGCCAGAAATCAGGAGAGCTACACAATTTTGAGCAGTTAATTAGAATTCAGTGAGAGTACTGACAAAAGAGATGACGTATGAAGATCTCCAAGACCTAATGGCTTACCAATAGTAGACGGCACACCTAATGCAATCAGAGCAAGCTTAAAGGCAGGTTTCACTATCCCCATTCCACAAGAAAACCAAGACAAAGAAAGATTAAAAAATCTGCCAATGGCAATGATGGTAGTTAGAAAATTGTACTCTTTTATCAGTAAACTTTCAAGAACTGCATTCTCAAAATTCACTCCTGTTTATTTGAAACATGGGTTTTGCTTGTAAATATATGAAACTTGTAAGCGCTTATCAAGAACCTTAGTTTCATATGCCTGGCTCTATGAGCCAGAATTTTTTCTCTCTGAAAATGTATGGATTGGTAAGTTATTAAAACCAGAAGCAAGCTGACCTTAGCTGCCACATTCTGAAGTGATTGTACATAAAAAGTGAACACTGCTTCTCTTTGAAGGATGAGCCATCCTACCTGCAGGTTCTGATGCTCTGTACATTCAAAACACTATGCTCTATTTAAAAAAAAAAAAAAAAGTACTGATTCACAGTTTGTATTTTACAGATGTAAGATAGAATGGTCTCACCAACAGGTTGCTGAATAGGAATTAGAGGTGTGCCAGAGAGGGGGAATTTGTGGGGGAAACCAAAATAGATGAGCTAAGAGAACAAAGATGTGATGGACACCTCAGGGAAGGGTGTGCTCCTGGAGTTGCCCTGGCTTCTGAGCCATGCTAATGCTACCTCTGCCCCTTTATCTACAAAGCAGACACAGCTTTCAAAATAAAGGTAGTTTTAAAATGTCTGCGATAAGATTTTGGAAATAACTTTTGAAAATTAAAGTAACACCATTAAACATGGTAGTATCAGAAATCAGTGTATTGCTTGGACATTACCCCATAACTGAAAAGACAGTTTAAAACAGCATACATATTGCTTAAAGCCAAAAGAATAAAGACAGCACTCAGTCTGAGCTTTGCATAAATGTACCTAACAGTTAGCAATTGATAGTCAGCTACTAACAGTGTCCATTTAAATAAAAGATTCAAAAATGTGGTCATAGAGAAAAGGCAGCTGCGCAAGACTGATGGGCAATTCCTTCAATTATATAACTTCTTTAGTCCCACTTTACAACTCTCTCTTTAATATCTGAGTGAAATCTATTTCCTTCCTATTACCAATAGTTTTTCTTACTGATCCCATAAAAATCAATACAAATAAACTACTAGCTGAATAAAGAAAAATTTCCTATTTCAGGTCAGCCTTTTTTACCTATGGGCTTCATATCCACAGATTCAACCAGTTACAATAAAAAATATTGGGGGGGGGGGGAACTCCGCATCACTAAACACATTTTTTTCTTGTTAGTTCCTTAAACTAGACAGTAATTATTTCCATAGCTCTTACATGATATTAGATATTGAAAGTATTTTAGATTGCCATCAAGTATGCAGGAGAACGATTTTGGTATCCATAGGCTCTTGGAACCAATCCCCTGCACACACAAAAGGATTAAGTATATATCCTTCATTACTAACACTTTGATACATCTGTATGCTTAGTAACATTGGTTTCTTGTTCTTGAACAGTATTTGCATTCATTAAAGAACTTATAGAAAGATGCTCAAGTTAGCTA
Source organism: Pachyuromys duprasi (assembly GCA_028658305.1). NCBI lineage: Eukaryota > Metazoa > Chordata > Mammalia > Rodentia > Muridae > Pachyuromys > Pachyuromys duprasi. The sequence goes on along the minus strand of CM053760.1, from coordinate 35,891,337 downwards.
TCCAATACCAGCAGCAAAACTTCTTCCAAACCACTGAGGTCAGGACATGAGTGATTTTTACTGAAACTAAAATTTTAGGGCCAGTTACAAGTTACAAATTTTTCTGGCACAGACTCAATACAAATAGGAAAATACACTTGAAATGCATTTGTATTCTGAAAGTATGACATGTTGTTAGTGACTTCAAATACTTGCTGAAAGACATCACTCTCTCCGTGGGACAAGAACCTCTCTCAAAAGGATAAAGGACACTGAACAAAACAGTACCCATATGAAAGGTTTGCACAATGCTGGGGGGGGGGGGGATTATGGGGCATGCTTTAGCACCAGCAGCTTACATACAAACCCTGGCTTGTATATGTCAATTTATGATTCATATTTCTCATTTGAAAAAGGTTATAAATTGATGCTCCATGCATTCAGTCTTACAAAAGCATCCAGATTGCCAACAACCTAGAATTAACTAATTTTCATAAACACCCAAAAGGTAAAAACTGCCATAGCAAAACACAATAAGCACTGAGAAAGCATACTTACTAACTGTCCACCTCTACTTTGCCATCCCCAAACAACACCATCCGCTGACACTGGCAGCTGATAAGGGGTCTGTTCCAAGGAAAACGAGGTATTTTCTAAGTACTGACGCTTACTGTGTAGATCCTCATCAAAAATTTGTGCATCTTCTGTGGTATTTTCTGTGGCTGCATTAGCCCAAAGATAGCCCTCTTGATATCTGCCACACCCACCTGCCAGTCCTTCTGAAAGTACTTGACTTGTTAGCCCTCCCATCGGGTAATAGGAAAATTCATTCAAACAAGGAGTATAGAACTTTTCAGGGATCCTGTGCCAATCCATTTCTGAGTGATTTTCAGACACATTTAGGATGTCCTCTTTGGGTGATGCAATGTGGTCAACACTTGGCACTGCACATTCTTTGCTGTCAGCTCGGATTTCAGGAATTGCCAGGGGAGTATTACCAGGAATTGTTGCAGGCATATCCACTTGTATAGAGTTGACATCAATCCAAGAGGAACACCCCTCAGAAGTGTCGCAAAACGCTATTTTCTTAAAAGTCACCTCAGAGTTTCCCAAAAAATGCATCTTCCCATTTAAAGCGGCTTCTTCAACTGTGGATTTGGCATTTCTTCCTTTCATCCTACATGGGCCTGAGCAGTCAATGCTGTTAGGATCAATACTGTCTTTATCCAAACAAAGTTTCTCTTCTTTGCATGTTAGTTTTTGTTTGCTCAGTTCTGATGCATTATTATCAAAGGCATTACAAACTTCTTTAACTGATTCAGAGTTAATGAGATGCAACTCTGGGATTCTGTCACTATTAACCCACTCCTCTTCAGGTGACACTGAACTGTGGTTTAAAGATGGTACAACAGTAAGGTCAGGGTATTCATTCACTCCATCAGTTCTGTAACTGTTCTCAATTTGATTAGTTTCACAGTCGGGCTCTGCTGCTATGCCAGAACGAATACAAGTTACAGTGTTCCCACTGGGCATGACCTTGCTAAGAACACTCTTTTCCCATTGAAAGACTGTTTTAGCATCTGACTTGGCATTTTCTATGTTCTCCTCACAGATCTCTCTACTATTAGCTTTCTGTGGTTCCTTTTCTAGTTCAGAGGGCCCACTAGATTGGTTGTGTAATACATCAAGTAAACTCTTCACACATACTTCATCTCCTGTTCTATCATGTAAGCCTGTTTCCCCTGCTTCAGTATTAGTACAGGTGAGAGTGACTAAAGGTGGTGTTACTCGGCCCTGAGGAGATGTGGAGTGGTCATGAGACTTGTCACTTGGCATTCTTTGTGAAAGTCCAGGCTTTGGAAGCTCTGTCTTCTGGACCGCCCCTTTTGTGCCTGATTCACACTCCACTTGAGTTAAATCATAAGTCTCTGTCTGAGCCTTGCCTGCCCTACCACCTATACAGAGGTCTGCTTGACACCAGCTTTTCAACTCCCTCTTTCCATGGCTCTCAGTCTCTAAAATGCTTATTCTATCCACATCTTGATAAGAGGAACTATTTTCAGAACACAAGAACAGCTCACCACGGTTTGCCAGCAGGATACTTCCAGTTTCCAGACTGCTATTCCCCAGGCGCTGCTCTGGCCCACTGTGGGGTACAGGATTAGGGCCATTACGTTTGCTTAAGTCAACTTCTCTGAGATTAGCATGAACTGGGGGATACTCACTGCCTAAACTCTCTGAAGCTAATCTTTCTGGGCTTAAATTATCTAGACCTAAGGAAAGGCACCTACCTGGCCTGGCAACAGTGATCTGGAAGTAATCACTGTCTTCTAGTAGCTTTTCAGAGTCACACTTTCTTTCCATTTTAGTGTCTAAACTTTGACCAATGCTAACTGTTATAGCCTCAGGTTCACCATTCCCATCAACATATGAAATGTCATTTGGCAAATTAACAAGTGAATCATCCATCTGACTTCCTATTCCTGAAGCACTGCTCTCTCTTTCTTCAGATGTAGCACATGTGCATTTCAATGAGTCACTGCCTATGTTAATATTTAATTCAGGGAATAGGCCTGTATTATGTAATGTACTATGTTCTGTGTGATCTTTAGGGACTTTGGCATAAACTTCTGCCCTTACAGACTCTGCTTGCAGGTCACTGATGTGTGCTTCATCAGATAGATCATGATCCACCAAAAAATCAGAACTAGATTCACTTTTCTCAGTAAATGCTTCTTTTCTTTCATATAGGCCTAAGACATCCTGGGGTAACGGCTTTTCCTGCTGCAGCTTTAACTTTCCTGCCCTCTGTATGGCATTTGAGGCAGCACATTCTTCCCTGTTAGCTAAGGGCCAATCTGTCTGGAAAACTTCGTAAGTAACAGCTGAATGGCATCCTTCTGCAGCTGCTCCATACATGGGAGTGTACAATTCCTCTTCCATGTTCACACACTCCAGATCTACAGCACAAATACTGTAAAATTTGCTCTCCCTTGAATTCTTATACTGTTTGTCACCAACACAAATTGGGCTTTTATATTGCAACTCTCCAGCTGATACATCTACAGAGTTACTCTCACTAAAACTACTGACTTGAACATCTGGCACTTTTCCTTTCTCTATTAAAGACTTTTTGTAAGTGGCCAGGTAACTCTGCAGATGATCACTTACAAAAGTTTCCTCCTCCTGGTCAGAAGGCATGGGCACATGTGAGAAAGACTGGTCATCTTTGGAATAAGCCTGTCTGTCAGTACTCATACACAGTGGGTCACAAACAATCTCAGAATTTTGTTCAATAGCAACAGTATCTAAATTCTTGTCACCCTCATCTAAATTTTCAGGCCCATTAAAGAACTCATATGTGGAAGAGGAATTAGAATTCAGTGACTCCTTTGATCTATGGTCCTGTTTGTGCCCGGACCTTGTAAAAACTCTAGTCCACATAGTAACACCAGTGGCTGCTCGGCTGGGTCCATTTTCAACTTTGTGAAGCTCCTCACTTTCAAGGGTATCAAATAATGAAGATAAAGTTTTACTTATCTTGTTCTCCGGTTTCTTCTCTTCCACACATTTTTGTAACAGGCCAATTTTCTCATTGTCACTGTCACTACTCAGTTCTTTGCTGAAGCAACAGCCCATATCGAAAGTTCAAAACTCACATCACAATGCTTGTCCTTTTCTGAACCTCTACAAATGTGTCTCACACTAACTTGCTATCGTTTCTGAGGCAAAGCCAACACCCAGATACCAAAAATAACTTCTTGCACAGCAGTCACATGTTCCTGCCACTCAAATCCAAATCCTAATGACAAAAGAGTCCTGCCTGACATTCATCAGACTCCTTGTGCTGAAATCCAAATGGAACATAGAATCTAAGAGGGAGGGGGAACACAACATATATGTGGTTTTATCTTATTTTTATAAAGTTAATTCTAGAAACCAACTGATTAACACAGTCAGAAGAAATTTCAAACTTCTGGTCTTCAGTATTTTAGCATCTCCTGGATTATATTTTATAAGACAACAGCCACCAAAGAAGTTAGCTGATAATGTCCCTTTCAAGAAAATAATACCAGAAACTTACTCTGTAACACTTACAACTATGAGACTGCAAGACAACACAGTGAGAGAAGGGTGCTTGTTGTGCAAATCTGACAACTTGAATTCAATGCCTGGGTGGAACAGCTGACCTCCACATGATCTACGTGGCACAGTACACTTGCACTCTTACACACACGAAAAGAATAAATTAAAAGTCTATACTTTACAGCTATTTAAAAGCATAATCGCATTTTCTAGCTTTGAGGTATTTCTTCATATTAAGGAATCATGCTAATTTTGCCAGACCAAAAGAAAATACAGTGGAATAATAAAGAGATGCATTATGAAATGATGGTGAAATAATAAACTTCCCACTATTTGCCTTAAAATACTATAAAAAATAAAGTTCTATGAATTTCTAGAGTGTTGTATGGGGGACTGAAACATGAAGAGCTGAATGAGAGTGAGAATAATTGCTCATGATGCCTACACATTGAGATGCAAATACTATTCTCTTTACAAATATCTGAAAATTGAAATTAAGAAAAAAAAAATCAAACACTGGTATCCCTAAAAGGAATTCTCCTAAGCCAGATGCAGTGCATTCCCAGCACTCAGGAAGGCAAAGGCAGGCAGATCTCTGTGAGTTCGAGGCCAGCCTGGTACACAAAGCAAGTCCAGGATAGCCAACACTACACAGAGAAGCCCTGTTTCGAAAAACCAAGAGAGAGAGAGAAAAAAAAAAAAGAATTCTCCTAAAAACACCAAAAACTGGTAAAACAAACAAAAAACCTATTTAATCTGCAAAATACTGTACAAAAAGCAGGCAGTTGTCATTTACAAACAAAATGAAAGTATTGGCTATTTTCATGACTGTGAGCATACTGATTCAATATGCAAACATGTAGTAGTTAACCTAAACATCCAATCAGAAACAATGTCATCAAAGGCATAACTTAGCAATGAAAGTTAAGCGACAGCGTTGCAAATGCCAAGCAAACACTCTACCACTAAGCTATATTCCAAGAGAGTTACTTTGGTTAAGTTCTCTGATCTTGTTATCACTAAATATTTTGAAAGATTATTTCTGAATGGGCCAGGAAGATTGCTAAGTGGGTTAAGGGCACTTAATGCCAAGCCTGACAATTCAAATTTGATCCCTAGGACCAACGTTGTGAAAGGAAGTAACTGACTCCCTCCAAGTTGTCCTCTGACCTTCACATACATGATATAAGATGTGTACACATGTGTGTGCACATACAGGAAATAATTAAATATAGTGAGATGCTTAAGGTCATTCTGACAAAGTTCAAGATTTCCTGAGTTATCTATAGTTAGAAGAATCAAATTCCCATACAACAACTGGAAAGACATGGCGCTCCCCAGGAAAAACAAGCACTAACACTGCCTGACCTTATACAACTCTCTCAAACAACATCTTTGTTCATTTATAGTGAAACGCAACAGAATCACTACAACAGAAAATGCCTCTGAAGCCAACGCAGTTACTCAAGAACACTGGGGCAACTTAGCTGCAGAGAAGGCAGTAGGATTTAGAATCTGAGTCCCACTGTTAGAATGGGCTTCTAATAGTGATTGTTTCCTTTTGGCAGAATCTGTGGCTCTAACAGCTAACCCTGTCAACTTTCAGTCATCAGATCTTGTTTCTTTCTTAAGTAGATCCATCACAATGGCCCAGAGTGGCTACAACCTTATTCAAAATATGTTCAAAGCCCTCCTGATCCATTCCTGTGTTGGCCTTCCTCTTGCCACCAATATCAAGATCTTAGGCAGAAAGCTGCTGTATGTGCTGTGTCCATCAGTCTTGCATCTCTGTCAACTGGCTTCCACTTATATCACCCAGGGATCTGCGTTTGCTAAGGGCATAACTGATGACCTGCTTTGCTCCAGTTCTGTCAAATCAGTTGGTTCCTATTCATTTCCTTTCTATCTTAACCATACCTTTGTTTCTTCATTCCCTCTACTACTTTCCTTCCAGTTTCTGAAATATTCCATTTTCAATATTTTCCTTATCATTATATGCAGAGAAATTTACTGCAAATTTAATACCCTCTTGCTTGAAAACCAACAGTGAAGGTTATATATTTCAAAAAACCCTCTTTTACCAGGACAAAAAAAAAAAAAAAAAAAGAGTATTTCTTCTGTAGATGCAACTATCATTCCCTCTCTCCAAGTCTGTATTTACTCTGTCTATGTAAACTTTGCTACTAAAACTGTACATGCTGTGTTAGGACTATCACTAGCAATGTGTGTTCCTCTTCATCTATGAATACTCTTTCCATAGAAAATGCCCTAGCTTTATCATCTACAGTAAACATTTATTCAGAAAACAGTAACTGCCTATCACACCTAGGCATAAAAACAGCAAACTCTGAGACAAGAAGTACATGCAGCTGGAGTAGTGGCATATGCCTTTGAGAGCAAGATTTGGGAGGCAGAGGCAGTCTGTAAGTCCAATCTGTTCTTTTCTTTAAAAAAACAAAAACAAAAACAGGACACCTGTGAGAGCTCAAAGCTAGGTAGGGAACAGGGATTAACTGTAACTGAACATCAGACTGCTCAATGCCCCGTCTACATGGAAGGCTAAGGCAGCAAGATTGAGAGTTCAAGGCCAGTATGGACCATACATATAGTAAGACTCCAACTCAAACAAAAAGCTCTAAAACCAGATGATTGTAGTGGCTGCACAACTTAGAAGACTACTAAATATCATCAAATTATATACTCAAGCCCAACATAAATAATAAATAAATTCACATGTGGTAAAATATACACATAATCCCTGCACCCAGGGGAGGTCAGAGAAGTCAGGGCAAAAGAGCCACAACTTCAAGCCTGGCCTGGGCTGTGTAACAAAATCTTACCTCAGGAAAAAAAAAATTAATAGTAAAGACAATGAAGAAGAGAAGGAGAATGACAAGAAGAAAATATAGAAAAGATAGCGAAGGGAAGCATCTTGGAGGTTAACTGCCTCTAACTACTTTGAGGGGATCTGACACTCTCTTCTGGCCTCCAAGGGCACGCATGCAGAATGCGAACATACATGCAGGCACTCACACACACACATAAAGTAAATAAATCTTTTTTTTTATAAGTGGATGAGGGGTTAGTGAGATAGCTCAGTGATTAAAAGTGTCATCCACCAAGCCTGATGATTTGAGTTCAGTCCCTAGGACCCACATGATGGAAGCAAAGAAGTAAGTCCTGCAGGTTGTCCACTACCTCTACACACATACTGTAGCACATGTGCTAATTTCTATATATGCCATGTATTTTAGAGTATAGACCACTAATATTTATACTATGAAGTTAATAAGAGTTGTAAGATACTTAAATAAGAAACTAAATTTGTAATACTATATATGTACTTCCTACATGCACATATACATGCAAAGTGCAAGATTTAAAAGAATGGACTCCCACTGCCTTATCCTTTTTCTTAAAAAAAAAAAAAAAAGGTATCTCAAGTATCTAACACTAGCTTCAAACTTGCTCTATAGAAAATAAAATAAAATGGACCCTAAACTCTTGTTTCTTGCTAAACTCTTGTTTCTTGCTTTCCAAACCAGGGTGGAGGGCTACCATACTCAGTTTATACAGGGTCTCTCCCGTCATACGGTACCAATGAGCTATATATTTAGCCTGTTTCCTTATTCTTTTATTACTTAGGATTTGACTTGCATATTCTAAAAAACAACCAAAACATAAACACTTATACATACATACATATACACATATAACAGATTAACTGAAAACTTTGTCATGAATTCTATTTTTGAAAATGAACTAAAATATCTGACACTTCTATTGTTAGAAAGAGAAAATATCAACAGTTAACACACTCAAGAGCACAGTGCCAAATGAGTCCTCCTTTTAAAAAGCATCTACATTTTTCTAACTTTTCACAATATATATTCGGCATAATGTCATATCTGGCAGTCTTGGCTGTGGCTAGACAATCTGTGATAAATACCAAGAATAAATTACCTGAGTCAAAGCTGGGATGGAACTTGTTTGAGAAGTGGTTTGCGATATAGGACCATTCATCTGTAAAATTGAAAACATCAAAAACTCCATTATTAAAACATAAACAAAACATAGTTTCAAACCATAGTAACTAAGTAAAACCAAACCCACTGGGAAAAAAAATGCATGTTTTTACACAGTAAGAAATTAATAAATAATTATATTCAGAAGAACAGAGGTGCCTTAAAATGTGTAATTTTTAGAGTCTAACTAAACATTACAAGCAAAATTTCTGGTTTCAACTGGGGTATTTTTAAAAAGCTCCTTTTCCCAACATCACTTAGAAACTTTAAATATTATTTGCTAGGATCAAGAATGTTTAAAGATTTGTTATTTAAATGTACGTGTGCATGTATGTATTTACACTTGTGTGCAGGTGCCCTCAGGGTCCACAGGATGGACTGAAGCTGCAGTTACAAAAGGCTATGAACTGTGTGGATGCTGGGGATTGACTTCTTCAAGAACAAGAAGTACTCTTAAACACTGAGCCATGTTTCACCCTGGCGTGGTGACACATGCTTTTAATCCAGCTCTTAGGGAGGCAGAGATCAGTGGATCACTCAGAGTCCAAGGCCTGGTCTACAAAGTGAGTACAGGACAGTCATGGCTACATAGAGAAAAAAAAAACACTGAGCCATATCTCTAGTCCAGGATTAAAAGTCAAAGGTGGCCAAAACAACACAAAAACATACAATAAAATCCTAACTCTTCAAATATAATTTACTAGAATGGTTCCTATATTAATAAGGTATTTAGTTTTTAAAGCTATTTTACATGCATGAATGTTTTGCCTCCATGCATGTTTGTACCAGGTATATGTCTGGTGTTCACGTCCATGGAGGCCAGAAAAGGGGTCAGGCCCCTTAGAACTAGAGTTGTAGATGGCTGTGAGTCACAATTTGAGTGCTGGGAACCAAACCTCTGCAAGAACAGTAAGTGTTCTTAATTGCTGAGCCATGTCTCCAGCCCACATTTTCTCCCATTATTTTATTATTGTTGTTGTTATTCTTTGTGTTAGATGTATATATGCACAACATATGTGAGTGTGGGTAGAGGGTGCCTCAGAAAAACTTTCACAAATTGGTTCTCTCCTTTCCACTGTGGACTGTGGGAATCTAATTCAAATTGGCAGGCTGTGTGACAACTGCTTTTCCTTAATCGCGGGCTCTAAACTCCATTTTCTTAATACAAAGCTTTAAGTATCTAAAGTTATAGGTGTCTTGTTTTCTGTATCACTTAGTATTTTTAGTTTCTGCTACTAGAGGTGCAGGTATTTTTTTTCAAATAATACAGTTCAGTCTGAAATATTACAGCTTAATATTTGAGAGTTTTAGAATAAAAACAGAAACTACAATTTCTTTTACTATCTTCTTCACCTCAATTATACCATAAAACAAGCAGGCTTCCCTTTGAAAATAGGTCACAAGGCCCTCATTCCAAAGGGCTGGAGGAATGTCACACACAGATGTCAAGAAAAATCTGAATAGATCTAGCTAAGTTCCCAAAAAAATACCATCAAATCACACCATCTTTTGTACTACTATGCTTCTCTATAGCTATCCACTTCTCTTCTGTTATAAGATTTAGTACAATTTGCCCTGTAGGTCTTTCTATCTGAAGACTCCTATGTGTATCTCTTGCCATGGGATCTCAGCCAGGTACACTGGATGAGTAAGAAGTCCTTTCCCCTCTGAAACACTGTTATTTATTGGATACATGTATTCTAAGAAACGTTACTGTTATTATTTTGAACCTCTTTTTTTTTTTTTTTTTTATAAATCAATGTAGAGTTCTTTATTAGAAAAAGGAATGAACACCTGTAGCCTGTGGCCTGTGGCCTCTGGCCCTCCCTTTGAGCCTCCCCTCCAACAATACCTACCAGATGAGAGCTGTCCTTGCCCTCCTGGACTCGCTGTGCCTGCGGTTCAGCCACAACTTTAGTGTCCTGATCAGAAGTCATGGGCTCCACTGGAGAAGTATAATGCTAACCTCAGGACGCTGGAAAACGACAGAGAGTGAAAGGGTGACTTAAGAAGCACCAGTTTTTGTTGTTTTATTTTTGAGATGGTCTAATTCTATATCCTAAGCTAGCCTGGAACTCATTACAGGAAGAGCCCAGGTTGCCACCAATTCACTACAATCTTCTTGCCTCAACTTCCCCAATGCTAGAATCACAAGTGTGAGCTACTACACCCAGCATTATGACTGATTCTTAAAGTAAAATTATTAAATCTGAAAATGCTTGAGTCTTTCAGAATATTTGTTTACCCTTCTGGATTCCAAGTAGTTTAGAAACATTTGCCCAGAACATTCATATTATTCACTGAATCCTTAGCAAATTTCTCCTTCAGACCAACTGAGTGAAAGCATTACAGAAAACTTAGAAACCATGTGCTAATACAGAATAGCCCAAGAATTCCTCTTAAAACCTAAAATTAAGGAGTAAATAATCAAGGCACATGAGGAATATTCATAGCTCAAGAGTAAAAATTATATCACCTTAAATTTCAAAACTGGCCAAAGAATACATGTCGTCGTCCCCTCCCAACCCCATACTGTGGAAAATGACAAATACACATAAGACATTCAAATACCTCACTAGTCATCAGGGAAAAGCTAATTAAAACCACAAAAAGATATCACCACGCACCTGTTAGGGTGGCTATAAAAAAGACAACAAATGTTGGCATGGGTGTGGAGAACAAGAGAATGCTGCTGGAAGGACCTGTGCAGCCATTACTGAAAACAGTAGAGAGGTTTCTCAAAAGTTTAAAAATAGAATTACTACATGAGCCAGCAATTCCATTTTTTTTGGTATACATCCAAAGGAAAGGCAATAAGCTCCTCATGAAAAAAAGTCCATGCTCACTACAGCATCACTCATCCTAGCCAAGACACAAACAGAAATGAGAGAATCACCAGTGGACTAGGGAATAAGGGGAAGGACTACGATTGTTCAGACTTGGAATAAATCTTGCTATTTGCTGAACACAGATAAACAGAAAGTGGGGGAACATATGATAGTAGTCTTCTGGGTCTAGGTAGAAGAGATAGGAAGCCACAGGTCAAAGAACACAACAGTACAGTGATTCAGGATGAAGTCTCTTGATCTAATATAACATGGGGCTATCAACTGTTGTGCACAGAAGTATGCTATGAAAGTAGATTTCACATGCTCTTGGTGTATGCATAAAGGAGACAATGTGAGATGACTGACTACAAGAACCATTTCACCATGTATACTTTAGGTAAGTACATATTAACAAACTAGAGAACTACAGAATGCATGAATTCCAAAATTAGACATTTTTTATGAATCCCAAATTTGTATAGTTTTTGAATGGTCCCATTGATTTATACTGATCAAGAACAACAGCTGTGGATGAGGTATGGGAGCACACACCCTTAATCCTAGCACTCAAGAAGCAAAGGCAAGTGAGTCAACCAGTCTGGTCTATATATCAAGTTCCAGGCCAGCCAGAGCTACATTAAACAATAACTGAAAAGAAATGATTTCACTAGAAAGAAACTGAAAATATCTGAGTACAGTGTACAAACATTGGAACACTCTGATAGCACTAGACAATAAAATTCACGCATACTAACTACCTCATCTAACTTTAAAATTCATTACTGTGAGGATTCCTAAGCATTCAGTTCTGAGTTCAAGGCATTTCTTCCTTAATGCCTCAAAAGTAAGATAAAGAGCTCACTGTAGGCCAGGTTCCTTTTCAGTCACTTCTGAAAATCATTATCAGAAGGCCAAAAAAAGAAAGGGCAAGGGGAGAGAGGGAAATATAAGAGTAACTTGTTATTTCACTAAGTACCCATACAGGTTTTTTCACTTATATTACTCAAGTTAGCATACAAAGTAATAGGTTTCTTTACAGCATCTTCACACAGCTCATTATATTTTGTTCTCATTCATTTCCCTATCCCACTGTGCTCTCCCTTGTCCAGTACCTTCCAGGTGGCTTCTTTCTTTTCCTAGTTAGTTTCAAATTATGGTTTATTACTTGTATTCCATTTTCCTATTTCCCATCCCTAAAGTCTCTTCATCTCCTCTCATGATCCTCAAAATTCCTAGTTTTGTGACAGCCAGACACAAATATATGTACATAAACACCGAGAGTGAGAGGAAAGGAGGGATGGAAGATAGAATTGAGAATTTTAAATATAGGTTCCATGAGAGAAAATGTAGGTTCATCTTTGAATGTGGCTTATTACAATTAACATAATTTTCAGATTCTCCATTTTCCTACAAATGTATTGATTTCATGCATAAAATTCTATTGTGTGCTACATTTTCTAAGCCAGCTATCTATTGACAGCCATCTAGGTTGGCTCCATTTCCTGACCATTAAAAATTATGCAGCAAAGGACATGGATGAACAAGTATTGTGTGCTGACTAAGAGCCCTTCAGGTGTACAGACCCAAATATAGCCAGGTTATACTTAATTATATTCTTAGTTTTTGAAGCACTTCCATAATGGGTGCAGAAGTTCACATTTCCAGGGGCCCTTTCCCCATATCCTTAGCAGCAACCAATAACCCATTGTTGTCATCTGTTGTCTTTTTTTATTCTTAAGTGTATATGAGTGTTTTGCCTATATGTATGGCTGTGCTTAGTGTCCCTGGAGGCCAGAAGGCATCACACCCTCCAGAACTGGAGTTATAGTTGTAAGCTGCCTCAGGTACATTTTCCAACAGCTAAGGATGTTGAGGGGGGTTTCATCCTTATAATGGTTCTCCCTATTTTCAAAAACCTGGTTCTAATTCTCAACATTCTTATTAATGAAATTATTTGATAATCAAAAAACAATCTCAGCCAGCCACGGTAGCATAGATCTTTAATCCCAAAACTTGGGAAGCAGAGACAGGCAGATCTCTTTAAAATGCCAGCCTGATCTACAAAGCAAGTTCCAGACCAGTTAGGGCTACATAATAAGATCCTGCTGTAAAAGAGAAATGAAATTTAAAGATAAATAGCAAGCAATCTCAGGAGGAGGGTAGTGTTAGAGCAGTAGGGAGTAGACAGAAAGGTTTAAGAAAACAAGGGTTATGGATGGTGTCGCACACCTTTAATCCCAGTGCTGGGGAGGCAGAGGCAGGAGAATCTCTGAGTTCGAGGCCGCCAAGGTCTACAGAACGAGTTCCAGGACAGCCAGGGCTACACAAAGAAACCCTGTCTCAAAAAACAAAAACAAAATCAAAGAAAAAAGGAAATAAGGAAACAGAAGAGAAGGCTGGGGGGAGGTCTGTCAAACTAAGAATCAATGAAAATCCTTAAGGATACTTTTGTAAACTAATTTAAAAATAAGAGGTTGAACTGATTGAAATGATGTATCCTGAATGGGAAGATAATCTAACTCCCAGAAGCTATAGTTTATTTAATGAAGAGCCCAGTGACTCCCTTATCCCCAAGTTGCTAGTCAAGAAAACCTGAGAATATCAAATAATACAGGAAATTGCCACACTGGTTGACTGCCCACCAGGACTAGATGGCTGAGTTGCTGAAGACACCACAAAACAAAAAAACTTTCCTCCCTGAGCGCAGCCTTCATAGCACAAGAATGGGCTATGCAGGCTACTGGGTGAGAACTATCACCAACAGTCTTACTCGGCAATGGGTCCTGCACAGTATATTATTAACCTGCCAGACAGGGTGTGCCCCACTAGCAAAATAAAGGTATGTCTATTGTGGGGGTAAACCAACTTCATTCTGAGACCCACTACACAGGGGGAAAGTCACTTCTGGTCTCACTGAACTTGGTCAAAAGCTGGGACAATGGAGGTCATAGGCCTATGTTTTGCTAAACAAAAATAATATGCCCATCATTTTTCCTTCTAAATTAGGCATTTGCCCCCCAAAGTGTCTTGAGTTGCATACTATTTCAAAGAGCTGGAGTTAAAAAAAAAAAAGTAAGGAAGCACAAATGGAGGGGCAGGATGCCTCAGCAAAAGGAAGCAGCACAGAGCCTCTGTGAGCAACTAGGAAGTAGGTAGGGCAGTCCATCCAAACCTGCTATCCTCAAGCCTGAGGGCAGGGGATGGGTCAACCTCTGGAGATGTGCAGCTACTTCAGGGTCTACTGCAGAAGCTGAATCCTGGCGCTCCAGGGGCCTACCTGATTCCCAAAGTACTCCAGAGTCAGCCTCAGAGCATACAATTTGGGGAACCAAGGGAAGAAGGAGAGAACCTGCCTAGCTCAGCCTACAAAGTTAAGTGTGGCCATCAAATGCTCCTGATACACAAAGTGAAGACAGAAGTGACAGACACGACATTTGTCTAGCATAAAAAGTTAGGAGCAGAGGGGTTTGCCAGCATTAGGGAGGCAGCAACAGGAAGATGCCCTGCCTGAGGCTTGGGGGTAGCTATTATGGCCTAACCATTAAGCTCCAGGTTCAGTGAGTTTGTCTCAAAAATGGTAGATAAGCCACTCAATGTTGAATTTGTCTTTCACACATATACGTGCATGTACACAAATAAACACCAGAAAACAACATTCATACACAAGCAAATAAGGCTGCTCAGTAAGAAGACAAAGGGAACTAGGGATGCAGGGTTCAGTTCCCAAAACTGTAAAATAGGTGTGGCAATACCAGCCTGTACTACCTACCACAACTCAGAAGATGAAGGCAGAAGGATTTGAAGTGCAAGGTCATCCTCAGCTGCCTTGCATATGTGGTGCCAGAATAAATATGAGACTCAACATATTAAAAAAATGTTTAAAGGGCTATCACCAGCTTGTCTGACACTAAGTACATTTGTTTATTGGTTTTAAGATGAACCTGGGACATCTTATCATGAAAACAAGAAAATTATGTACAGTAGGTGTGGTCACACTGCAAGAACATTAAAGCAGAAGCGGAAAGGGTCTTGATCAAGTATAAAATATGATATCTAAAATTCCCTGAAGGCTAAAAACATCACCTCTATACAGCTTCTCTTTGGAGTATGTAAGGGTCCCAATTCATGGCCTAGATGAACCAACATTTCATAATGACAAAACAGTTATCAAGGGAAGAAAAGCCTCAGTAAATTGAGAATGGATGATTTTTTTAAATATCAAAATTTAGTGTTGGGCACAGTGGCATATGCCTGTAATTTCAGCATTCATGAGTCTGAGGCCAGAGAATAGAGTTCCAAGCTGGCCTGGACTACATGAGATTAGAAACAACATAAACAAAAATAACGGCAACATCTCACAGAAAAGGGAGGGGATAATGATCAATGTAGATAAAAATGTTGACTGCATAGTTTATGATGGAAACTTTATAAATGATACATCAAATATTGACTAGGGCCATTTTTCAGTCTTGTCACCAAAACTCTAGGCCTTATCATCTATGAGCCATTTTTGCAAAAATAAAACCATATTTAATTAAACCTCTAGATCTGACTGCCAATTTAAAAAGAATACGGAGGAGATTCACATTAAATAAGACAAAGCCATGAGCTAAATCCAAAATGTGAAGCACTCATCTCTATACCAAATACAGTATTTGAAAGGAAAAAATATATACAAACTACAAAAGCTTTCAACAAAATAACCTGGTGTAATGTGAGTATTTGATTTTGAGTCAAATTGAATTTAAAATTTCATTTTGGATACAGGAAAAAAATTACATGGATAGAAATAACATTACAGAATGACAGTGATTTTATTGAATTCAATCAAGGGATTCCAGTTCTGTTCATCTGAAATGGCCTGGTTTAATAGAGATATAAACCAAAATTCTTTATTCATAGGGCATGCTGACACAGACCCAGCTACTTGATAGGCCAAGTTGAGAGAGTCACCTGAGCCCATGAGCTCAAGACCAAATGTGACTAACATTAAGGACTTACCCTATACATACATACATACATACATACATACATACATACATACATACATACATACATACACACACACATATAAACATCTCGTGCAATGAACTGTACATATACATCTGTGTTGTGGTTTGAATGTGAAATGTTGCCCATAGATTCATGTCTGTAAACACTTAGTCCCCAGCTTGGTGGCGCTGTTTTGAAAGGTTGTACAACCCTCAGAAGGTGGAGCCTTGCTGGTGGAAATTTTTCACTGGGGGATGGTATTGGGATTTTATATCTCAGCCCCTCTAGCTTTTCCCACTCTGCTTTGTGACCCTGGATGCATATGACTGATCCACCTCCTGGTCCTGCTATATTCAGTGTCTTTCCTGCCAAAATGAAATGTATGGCCTCAAACTGAGAGCCAGAAGACCCTCCCTTCCTTTAATTATTTATTAGGCAGTTTGTCAGGAATGGGAAAAGTAATATAATCTGGAATTTGTTTTTAAAATATGCTAATAAAGTGAAAGAAAAAAAAAAAACCAAAGCTTCAAGGATGGCAGATCAGTGGCTGAGTGAGGGTCATGATATTTTGTATATTTAAATCTAATGAGAAAAAATAAGCACACATATATAACTTGGACATATTACTGACACTCACTTAAAAGATCACATTTATTCATACTTAAATTATGTCCTGATGAAATGTGTCCTTATAAACAATAGTGTTGGCTTTAGCCATAAAGGAATAAGACATGTAACTATAGAAAAGCAGAAACTAGTATAATAATTGCAACCATTTAAAAATTGACAAAACCAGCCAGGTGGCAGGGGAGAAAGGGGCAGGGGTTAGCACACCCCTTTAATCCCAGCAGAAGCAGGCAGATCTCT
>CM053760.1:35816977-35874060 GCA_028658305.1 Pachyuromys duprasi | reverse complement strand
CATAGAGTTTCCATTAATTTATTGATCCAGCTGGGCTCTCTTGATTTTAGTTTCGAAATTTTTTTTAATTTATTTATTTTTATCTCAATCACAGGTTAGGTACTTTGAATCCCAGGCTTAGCCCCCTCCCCCATTCCCTCCTCCCCTCCCACTCCCTCCCTCATCTCCTTCTTCCCCGCCCCCTCCAAGTCCACCAACAGGGGAGGACCTCCTTCCCTTCCATCCAACCCCAGCTTATCCTGTCTCCTCAGGGCTGGCTGCAAAGTCCTCCCCTCTCCCAGCACTTCTAACCCTAGCCTACCCTAAACCTCTCCAGCCAGAGGCTGGGCTTCCCTTTTCCAGCTTCTGATTCCCATATAACTCAGTCTGAACACTCTCGTGAGCGCTTGGTCCTCCCCCCACAGCACTTCTCCTGATCCTCCTGCCCCACTTCTCTCATGGCCCTGTTCAGTCTGGACCCTTCTAGGTATCTCTGGCTGTTCTCTCCCTCATATCTACAATAAAACCCTTCTCAACTATACCTGGGAGCTGTCATGTCATTTTCATTCATCAAGTTTTATAGAGGACTCTTGTTTGGCTAGCATTCTTATTAATATAAAATAAGTAACCCAAAACAAAAAATCTGAATCAACTCATTAGGTAAGCCTCTGCTTGAGAAGGTGCTATTTTACACATTAATACTCTGACAAACTCCAAATCACCATTCCAGTGTTAGTTTATAAAGAAATCAAGAACAACATGAAGGATTTCCTAGTTCTCATTTTGCTTTGGCTGTAATGGAATTTAAATGGTCCTGTAATTTTACTTCCAAAAAACTGCAGCATGTAGGCAGTCACATTTTGGCAAGATGCAACCCTTCTGCCCTCAGCACAACGTCTCGTTTTTACCTTGTACTGTAGTGTAGCCTCTTCCAATAACCATGAGAAGTTGTTTCTACAAACTCTTCACACAATTTCACATGAGGGGACAGCCATATTAGGATCAGCGTCCTAAAATGCAGGCTTGGCTGATTCATGCATCTTCCTTGGTCATTAGGGAAACACCACTATCAGGAAATGCTATGCCCTACACTAGAAGTCTCTGCAGGGTTTAAGACAACAAACGATTATGTTGTTTAACCTAAATTGGGAGAGCACATAAGAGAGGAAAAGGACTTATTTAATCAAAATGTTAAAGAAATCTCATATGAGGAGTTAGTTGTCCCTCAAACCCAGCCTGTTTAGAACACTTTCTGACTTACATTTGTTGTTGTTTATTGATGATTTTCTTTTAAGAACTGTTTCCTAGGATTAATGTCCCAGGGCTTGTCATGTCTCACCTAGCAATCAATATGCCACCATTTCCATTACTAATTCAACTATGCCAGACTTGTCTGTGTCTTCTTCCATCCCAGCTTTGAGGTGTCTGCTGCTCAGTCTTAGTCATTTGTTGTTAATGCTATTGCAATTCAACTCATGTGCTTTAAGCCATTTCTTTACAGAAGATGGACAGAAGGTAGTATACAACTCTAATCCTAGCTCTTAGGAGGTGGAGAAAGGAGTATCCCAAGTTAAAGGCTGGTCTGGAGTATATGGCTAGACCATGTCTCAAACAAATCACACAACACTAAATGCATACAGAATTCAAAAAAGAAAAGAGTAATTTGTCAACATTTCACATGTACTGCAACTATCATGACAGAGAACAAGGCTAGCTGCCCTAGAAACTGCACACATGACTTCTTCACTGGGCAGCTTTATCAATTATCTTTTGAATAGATGATCACTTTCTTGAGACCACTGACACTCCCCACAAAAATCTTCACCTATTTACATTTGAAAACAATGAGTTCTGATAATCAAGATAGTAATATTAGTACATGCTTGTTTCAAGGAATTCAAAATAACTGGCCACAGAAGACCTTCAAGGCTCAGATATGTACCATGAAGAATTTATCATCACTTAATTGTTGAATGGGAAAATCTCTATTCACCTCCACCTCACTCTGTCTTCAAAGACTGCAGATCATATTCTATTACCCATTCTAAGTCACAAAAGAGTCTCAATAAAAAAAACATACAAATAGGCTAGGGTCAGACGGAAGGGGAGGAGGACCTCCCCTATCAGTGGACTTGGAGAGGGGCATGGGAGGAGATGAGGGAGGAAGGGTGGGATTGGGAGGGACTGAGGAAGGGGACTACAGCTGGAATACAAAATGAATAAACTGTAATATAAAAAAGTAAAAATTAAAATTAAAAAAATAAATAAACATGTAAAACAGTGAAGATGAGCCTGGCGCAATGGCAATTCGCCCCTAATCCCAGCACTTGGGAAGACAGAGGTAGAAAGATCTCTGTGAGTTCAAGGCCAGCCTGGTCTACAAAGCTAGTCCAGGACAGCAAAGACTGTATACAGAGAAACCCTGTCTCAGGCGGGGGAAGGATGGAGGTTTTAGGCAAACTTAAAAGTAAGCACTTAAAGAAGGGTCAAGTACAGCTGGCAAGCAACTAAAGATACTGTAACCTATGTTCATAGGTCCTGCCTATTCCTAGGAATGGGGCTGAGATCACACCTAAAAACCTGAGGGTTCTAATTTCTAAAAGCTGGTTTGGAGGTTCTAGGAAGAAAACACAGCTACTCAGAGACCCTCACCAAAGATCCGTCCTCCTCTACTGCACAAGTCTTCTTCAACTGAGCATACAGTTTTCAGACAAGACACAGTAAGGCACACCCACAGAGTCAGGTACACTGGACAAACAATCAGAATCAATGGAGTGCCAATGCCAACCATACTGTCCTTAGATACACTTTTCTGACTCTTATGAGGGGATAAGATTTCTAGAACATTTGTCTGCACTTTCTGTGTAACCATTAAGTGATTAGTTTAAAAACAAACAAACAAACAAAACAACTTTACACCAAACAAAGACAGTATTTTTACTTTTTTATCCTAACGAAGATCAATTGTTCCAAAAACTAAAATGATCCAGTTTCCTAGAATGTTCAATGAAAACTTGACTTTGGAAAAAAGATACTTCTATTCTGTATTAATCAGTCAGTAAATCCAAACAAAGCTAGAGTATCTTCTGTGTGTAGTGAAGGGCAGTGAAACCTAGCAGGCCATAAAGCTCTAGAAAAGGGAACAGTCATTTGCTGATGGCCAAGCGGATGGCGGTTCAGAAATGGAAACTTGTCTTCTTCATAGCCCTAAACTACAGCCCTTACTATATTTCCTTAAGTCTTGTTACAGAAGCATGCAAATCACCTTCCTTAAGAAGCCAGGTGCATGCCTGTAATCTTAGCACTTGGGAGGCAGAGGCAGGTGGCTGAGTTTGAGGCCAGCCTGGACTACAGAGAGTTCCAGGACAGCCAGACAACTGAGAAACCAAACCAAACAACAAACCAAAACCAACCAAACCAACAAACTAAAAGCCAATGAGCTGAGTGTCAGAGAATATATCTGCAGTCCCAACTATGTGGGAGGTGCAGGAGGGTTACTTTGAGGCCCAATGTCTAAAGCCAACACGAGTAACAATAAAAGACTAAATAGATTAATAAATAATAACTCATTTAACAGAATTATAAATGGATAAAACATCTTTAAGATTCATATGCAGCCCTCTTTCTCAAATTTAATATTTTTATGTAGACATAAAAGTATGTAGATAAAATATGGCACCTATATTTAATACTTCAGTGAAATGGAACTACTACTTTTAGCAACTATAATCCTGACTTGCTCCTGAAAAAAAAAAAAAAATCACACCGAAGTGAAGACAGGGTGCTTAAATATGGAAGATATGATGGTTTTAAAAAAAAAAAGTAAACATGAAAATGTGTTTTTTTGTTGTTCCCAGAAGTTCCTATATTAAAAAGGTTTTGAGGAAAAGCCAAACAACTAAGTGGAGGCTCAATGGTTCTACATTAGTCCCCTACCTATGGTCTGGATCCAATTTTCTGTCTTCCTCCATCTTCAATAGGAATGCTGTAACTGTTTCAAAAAGCCCGGAGCTGCAGAAATGGCTCAATGGTTTAGAGCCCTTGTAAAGAACCTGCATTTAGTTTTTCAGCATCCAGAGCAGCTCACAAGGTTCCAGGAGATCTGACACCTTCTGGCTCCAAAAGCACCAGGCACACATTTGGCACATATGCACAAGCTCAGGAAAGAACATTCATACATATAAAAATAAGTCTTTTTAAAAGAAGTAACTCAATCTTGACTCAAAAGACAGAAGAGGTGTGACATGAGAGGTACAGGAAAAGAGAATACTACAAAAGAGCTAGGTCAGCTCTGACTGATGCCCTCCTGACCTTGCTCCTGGGAGACTGTCTAGCACGCTTTCACAGCCTGCTCCTGTCTCCAGCCTCTCCAGACACTAGCAGTCTCCCCACTGCTGTACCACTGGATAGATCTCTCAGAAGCACAGCACAGCCCAACAGGGAGTCTGCTCTGCCTTCTCCCCTCCAGCCTGGTGCTTCTGCTTCTGTAGCTACTCTTTCTCAACCACCCTGAAATGTTCTTCCTCTGTGCTAAGCAAAGTAAGAAGCTCTGTATCCCATACAATTTAAAGGAACTGCAAAAGCAAATAGGTAATTACAAAAATTAATGTGTACACACGTAACCTGAACTTGTGTTCCTTCTTTTGATCTTTGTCCTAGATCCACTCCCTTTTTGATGTTCTTCTTTCTCACATAAATCATAACACATCATTTAATGTTTTCACTGTTTCTTTAAAGCATACCCAATACACATTGAAAACCATCTAAATACACAATGTTTATATAAGGATTATTCTTCTGTGTGTGTGTGTGTATGTGTGTGTAGACACAACCTTTCGTGTCACCCTCAGAAACACCTTAGATGCTGCTTCCCTCAAGAAACGGACTGCCAACTAGGTCAGGCTGACTGGGCAGTGAGCCCCACAGATCCTCTTGCTGCTGCCTCTAAGCTGGACTTAGCAACACACCACTATACATCCAGGGTGTTTTTTTTTTTTTTCCTACTTATTTACTTTACCTTGTAGGTGTTACTGTTTTGCCTGTAAGCATGTATGTGTGCTATGCCTGCTGATGCCCTGGAACTGGCGTTATGGATGGTTGTGTGGGTGCTGGGAATAGAACCCAGGTCTTCTGCAAGAACAAGTGCTCTTAGCTGCTGAGCCAGCTCTTCTTCAGGCCCCCCACTTTTTTTTTCTTTTTTTCATGTGTATATTATTTATTTATATATATTCAACATTATTATTTATACAACACCAGATCTTACTATAGATGGTTATGAGCCACCATGTGTTTGCTGGGAGTTGAACTCAGGACCTTTAGGAAGAACAGCCAGTGTTCTTAACCTCTGAGCCATCTCTCCAGCCCCCAGAAACAAGATTCTTAATTTGCTTGTTTGCAAGGATCATTACAGCTACCTCATGGCAACCCACATGGCTCCAAATATTCACTGTTTACTTTTAAATGAACACAGATAATTATGAAACTCATGAAATAATTTTTATCTTTTATTCAAGTCATTTGTCTCTATGAGGGCTTGGAGGTTTAGGATGGAGTAACTATTGCCCAGCATTGTGTTCTAGGTTAACTAAATAAATCATAGTCTCTGTGTGGTGATTTGGTTATACAGCTGTTTAGGATTAACAGCAGTGTTACTAAAAGATATAACAGCAGTAAATATTAACTTTTAATACAACAAATGGTGCCCAAATAATCTAAGTATCCACATCCTTTAAATTATACTTTATCAAAATTTGGTGGGGGGAATAAGCTCCCACTGATTAAACCCAAACTTAAAACCTAAAAACTCCTAGGTAAATTACTGTCTCTTTAAGAGAGACTCTTAAACAGGCCCTGGAGCGAAAGACAGCCTCCTGTGGGCAGACCTGAGACATAACAAAACAGGAGGGGTTAGGCCCCCCACTTTTATGTGACTTCTGTGTTATCTCCCTAGATTCTCCATTACCAGCATTTATCATATTTTTAGTGAATGAAAGCATTCAATTCTCTCTTGACCACTATGTTTTCTAAAATATAGTATTCATTTACAGTAATTAAATTATATAATTGCACTAACAGAAGGATCAATGTGAACAAGGTTATGAGGCTTTGGTAAACAGAGAACCCAGTTAGGATAGACACCTGCCAAAGAGGAGTCTACCAGTCACAGTGCAGAACATTCTGCAGGTCCCTAAGACCTCACAAATCTAGTGAATGCAATCAGGAACTATGTGGCTCCAGAGCTTCTACCTCTTCTTCCATCATGCCCTTGAGTTCACTTTTCACAAGGCTAGTTCACAACCTTATGCTAAATTTCAAGGCATCAACACGCAGTGAAATTTTTATGGTCTGGCAGACTCCTATATATCAATTGTTAAAATAAAGTCATTACCCCACTGCTCTTTTAAAAGATAAAAACTGATAAGCCCCTTGTCAAGAATATGTAAACTACCTAATTAAAAACCTGCAAATAGATTGTTATAGTCTTTTCTCAGATAAGGTTCATTTCCACATTCCAACTACACCTAAATTCTTCTGAAAGCCAGTATCTCTGAAACTATCCTAACTTCTGAGTTCCTTACACATTCAGGCAAGTTGGTCTTCTAAAGCATGGGCTTCCCCAGTTCAGTTCAAACTTTCTAGCCTGCCTTCAGGATGAAGTAGAAATATACAGAGCTATTTGGATATTACTTTTCTTCCTCCCAACAAAGCCCAAGTTAGTTATTTTATGTCTCTTACTAGCCTTTTATATCCTGGAATATGGCATATCAAATTATGATCATTCCACCAATGCCAAAATTTTGTCACCAGAAAAGGACATCCATGCCAGCCTGCCTACCTTGCTCACCAATGTGCTCCTAACACAGGACCTAACAGAGTTAGAATCCCATTAAGTGTGTGTCTAATAATTCTTAGTGAAAATACATATAGGAAGAATTGTCTAGCAATTAAAACAGAAAGCACAGGAAATGAGATGATTCCAAGTAAAACCTTCATTACAAATGATGGGTTATACACAGACAGTATTTGTAAGTTAGGGTAAAATTAGTTTGAGCAAATTTTCATTTTAGTCTCTAAATTAGTCTGTATGGGTATGTGCATATAAGGATGCACTTGTGATCTAAGAGTTACATATCAAGTTAAAGAGTAACATTAAAATTAATATTAAAACATAAATCACAAAAGAAGTCTCTTAGTGGCAAACACATACGAAAGCAATTATTTGTTTGGGATAAACAGGTAAAAGTATTGTTTTGGAAATTTACTCAAAATTATCTCCTTGGAAAGCATATTTAATATAAATGACCAATCCTCAAGCCAGAAACCTGCAAATACATTTTAGCCTGTCCTTATATATGCTTCACTTCTATATTCCCACTGTCACTAAATTCTTCAGAAAATCATCTCTCAACTAAATTACTACTCCAAATTCTTCGGACCTCTTCACAGTGAAAATAGGCTAAAAAGCCCAACTAGGAGGTATGATGAGCACTGCCTGGGAACTGGCCTCCTTCTTACCAAGGACTTCATCCATCTGGGTTTTCTCACCAACAGCAATGTAAGGACTTCTTAGAACATGGAGACAACACAGTACCTAGTATACAACACGCTTAAGGCACCTTTTCACCTATTCCTAGAGAGACAACAGCCAGACTGAAATTCCGAAATCCTGAACTATTAAAACCCACAGCATCAAACTACAGTCTTCAAATAGTAAGCACTACAACTGTAGATACTTTAAAGTACCCAAAATAAAAGTGTAAATGGTACTATTAAAACATAACGAATGTCCTCTAACATGTAGAGAAGTGATCCATTTTTAAAAAGAACGAAGTTCCAAAATAAACTCAGAATCTCACTTTGGCTTAATACTTGTAGTAAAAGATTTGTCTCTAGCTCTATTTCCTAAAGTGGGTTATAACTCAGGCCAGTTAGGGTTATGCTCTCTTTTCAGCAGATAATACACCTCACATAATAAGTGTTGGGCAAGCTGAGAAACCGAACCAGTATTTTAACTCCAATTAGCTGGATGGGGTGTGGCTCAGTGACTACTTACCTACCACATGAGTGGACCTGAGCCACTGAGGACCACACGTCAGTTTTGTTTCTTAAAAGCTTCCCAACAGCACTACTTTTTAGTAAACTAAATGAATACATTCAGTACTATTGGGCGTCTTGTACCTCCAGCTTCAACGAAAACATTAAAACTTTCTCATTAGAGCCTATAATATCTTTCTCTTTTTAAGACAGTCTTGTTAGCCTTGAACTTAGAATTCTGCTAACTGTTCTTCCTGAGTGCTATAAGTACAGAGGTGGGTCTTACTCCATGGCTAGAGCCTGCATGTCTAAGGTAAGCCCCCAGATACACATTATTGAGTTATCTGAATCCACAGTGCTGAAATAACGCCAGCTTTTTCAAGGGGTTGAGCTTGAAAGTAGAAAACTAGAAAATCAGATGATTTTATATCTTTCCTGTACTGGATAATGCAGAGCAAATGGTCCTTTGGCCTCAGAGTCACAAGCTGTAAATAGGTGTTCTGAAGCATGAAGAACAAATCAATAGCTTTGGTCTTCAGAACTGTAAGACAATGTTGTGAATGTGAGCTGTTGCAATGTAGTATTCAACTCTCTAGTTTCATGGGGAAACTACTGTTAATCTGAGATCCTGACACATACCAGCTGTTTTGCTTGAACACAGCAAACCATACCACAGGAAAGCTTAAAAAAAAATAACTTTCCCTCTAGTTTGAGTCTCAAAAAAAAAAAAAAAGTCATAGATTCTGGGCAGAATGGTACACATGTTTAATCTCAGCACTAGAGAAGCAGAAGCAGGAGATCTTTGTGAGCACAAGGTCATCATAGAGCTACAGAACGAAACCACGTCTTTAAAAACAACAAAAGCTACACATACAAATGCAAGGTATGACACCAGACCTTTGAACTGATACACAGGCTCCTGTGTTAACATCAAGGATACTAAAATGAACAACTGTATGAATGCTTTAGTAAGACAGTCATGTAATTTACATGAATTTCTTGAGTTATTCTTTCTCAAAGGTAAACTACAGAAGGGTGTGGTGGCACAGGCAGGCAGATCTCTGAGTTTGAGGCCAGCCTGGTCTACGAAGCTGATCTACAGGATAGCCAGGGTGGTTATACAGAGAAACCCTGTCTCGAAAACAGACAAACAATGCCTCTCAATATGAATCAAGGTTGCCGGATATTCTAGAATGACAAAAACCTTAATTTTCCTTGAATAAATATAGTCATGCACTATATAACACTTAAGTAAAGGATAATGTAAACATAATGGTGGCCCTATTCATTACAGTGGAGCTAAAAATTGGAGGGGGGGAGGCGGCTGAAGAAAGATCTCAGTGACTAAGAGCTCTTGCAGAGTACTGAGTTTGATTCCTAGCACCCACATCAAGGAAATCACAACTGACTATAACTCTAACTCCAAAGGATTCAACACCCTACTTTTGGCCTCTGTGAGCATCTATATTCACATGCACAGACTCTGCCACCCCTCAACCCCACTCCTGACCCACTATAAGTTCCAAAAAAACCCCCAAATCCAAAAAACAACAACAAAAAACCAATTCCAACTGTCTACTGCTGCTGTAGCTGTTGCTGACATATCTAATATCTGGTGCAACACATTACTCAACGTTGTAGCAATGCTGGTATAAACAAACCTACTGCACTACCAGGTGTGTAAAACCAGATGCAAAAATGTACAGGTAATACGTGATAATAATCATAAATGATCCTTGTTAATTTATTTACTATGCTTTACTTTTATTGTTTGGGTATAACATTTTTTTAAAAAAGTCTAACTATAAAACAGCATGCCATGTTGTGTAGGCAGCAGTATTATACATCTCTCACTGTAAACCTTGACTATACCAAAAGTCTATGTAAAGTAACTAGCTTATCCTGTCTGTTTGTGCTAAGCATTCTAAGGTATTCAATATAGACACAATAATTAAATAACCTAACTGCAGTTCAGAACCTACCCCCGTAATAAGCAACAAATAATACTCCTTCAATCTTTTTTAAAGCTTCTTTAAAAATCTGCTTTCAGGGTTGTAAAGATGGTGATTAAGATTAAGAGGGTGAGGGGGACAGGTGGTGGCACATACCTGTAATCTTAGCACTCAGAGAGGAGGGGCAGAGGCAAGAGGTTCTCTGTGAGTAGACCCAGCCTGGTCTACTGAGTGAGTCCAGGACAGCCAAGCCAAGGCTACACAGAGAAACCCTGATTTGAAAACAAACAAAATATTGAAAAAATAAACAAAAATAATAATTAAGAGCATGTACTGGAACCTGAGTTCCATCCCAAGCACCCATATGAGGGAGCACACAGTGCCTGTAGCCTGTAGTTTGAACTCCTGGATGATTCAATGCCTTTTTTTTTTTTTTTAATCTCCCTAGGCACCTATCCCCTCACCTACTACACACACGTAAAAAAATCCAAATAATCTTTTTAAAAATTAATCTGTGGGGCTGGAGAAATGGCTCGGAGGTTAAAAGCACTGGCTGTTCTTCCAGAGGTTCTGAGTTCAATTCCCAGCAACCATATGGTGGCTCACAACCATCTATAATGAGATCCATGCCCTCTTCTGGCATGCAGGTAGAATACTGTATAAATAAACAAACAAACAAATAAATAAATCCTTTTTAAAAATATGGTTTGGAGAGATGACTCAGAGGTTAAGAGCACTGGCTGCTCTTCCAGAGGTCCTAAGTTCAATTCCCAGCAACCACATGGTGGCTCACAACCATCTATAATGAGATCTGGTGCCCCTCTTCTGGTATGCAGGTGTATACACAGACATAACATCATATACACAATAAGTAAATCTAAAAAATAAAATATTCAAAAAAAGATAATCTGTCTTTAAAGTTAAAGTGTTTCTGTAGCAGAAATAAAGTTAATGGTTGGTTTTACAGACTTGGATGTGTTCTGAGCACGCAACTAAGACTGCTATTGGCATAGGCTGGGTCCACACTGGGGAAGAGGCAGAAGACCAGGATTTGAAGCCAGTACCAGCTCCATTTCCAAAACCTGGAATACAATGAGTTACAGTTCTAACTGCCACTAACCAGCTAGCTGTATTTCTAACAGAAGTACAATTTCTGTGGAGTACTTCAGAGCCTTCAGAGCTCTAAAATCCTGTGATGAGATACTGTCTTTCTGACAGATAACTAGTTAACAAATCTCAAGTAACAAAAGAGTATAGACCAAAATTCAAAATCTTAGAAAATGACTGTACACCTTCTAAGTGGTATTTTTACCTAATATTATATGAGCATCTAGTAATTCCAGACAGGTAACAAGATCATTAATAAAAACTCATGAACCTGGAATAAAGCTTATAAAATTCAATATTAATATTAAGCTTGTGGTAACTATTCTTTACAATAAACTTAGCTACTCTTACCTCCACACAAATTAAAAGCTGGGGATCCAGCGTTCTACACACACACACACACACACACACAGCTCTTAAATAAAACTGAGCTGACATAATTTTGAAGGGTTCAATGAATCTGCAGGAATATCTGTAGTTTTTTTTTAATCTCGAACTATAAACTCGTGAAAAATATGTACTATATATTATAGCCTACCACAATGAAAAGTACTTTAAATATTCTGAATTTGAAAGACACAGTATACCAGTATACAATACAGGTTTGACTGAAACCTACTAAAATACCACCATTCTGTATTGGGAGACACTCTGTGGAAACAATTTAAATTTTCCATGTCATGAATCTTTAAATTCTATGAGCCTGATTGCTTCTGGTAGTTTTGGTTTTGGCAATTCTAGTTTCTACCTCTAATCTTTTTGTGTTTAGATTTAGTTCACCTTTAATTAGACAGTCTTAAAGGACATCTTTAGTAGAAGAGATTTAAGTTCATCAATGTATACAGAGAAACACAAATACTATGAAAAAGCGCAGAACACACACCAATCCCTGGGCACACAGTTTCCTTTACTTCACCTTTTGGTCTTCCTCGTGGCTCTCTCCCTCCCTAAAAGAGTAAAAAAGCAAATATTGCTGATTCACCAATTACTCCTATGCACAACTGGTCTGCACTCCAACTGACCTGTTAAATGGCAACACTAATTTGCATTCTGGCATAACAATAACTGGGGAAGTATGGGTATCAGCCACTAAGGTAACAGGACTTAGTGAACATGCCACATAGCTTTAGCTGAGAATAAACCAAGCATCCACATAAGCAGCATTCCTGTGACACACTAACAGAAAATTAAAATACAATATTTTCCCTCGTGGCAGACCCTGGTTTACAAACAACTGGGAATACTTGTACAGGTTATTGTTCCTGACTAAAGCAGAGAAATACAATTCAAGTGAAGATGTCTAACATGATATAAATTTCAACAATGAAACGTAAGGATACAATGTAATCAGCAAAGAGAAATGAGAGCTCAAAAAAAAAGTATGCCTTTATAGACTAGATCCCTCCCCTCTTTGGGTAACAGGGTCTCATATAGCCCAGGCCTTGAACTCTTGCTCATTCTGCCTCCACCTCTCAAGTACTGGGATTACAGGTGTGTGTCACCACACCCACCCTATAGAAAGGTTGTACAAGGGTTTTTTGTTTTTTAATGAATGTTGAAACTGTTCACAAAGAGTAACAATCATTGAAGACACCTGTAACTTTACATCAAGTTGGCCAAGGACATCCATAATAAAAATACAAAGCTTTTTGAAATGTGAAAAAAATGTCCCCATTTTTCAGAGATTTTACTAAAAGCAGAAAGCTTTATTAGTTTCCCTTGCTAAAATCTGAACTAACAATATACTTTTAAGCAACTGACAAATGCTAGTGGAGTTAAGGCACAGTTTTAAACTAAGCAAGCTACCTTTGCTGAACTGGGGCCTTTTCAACTATGCACAGAATAAAGTAAAGGAAGAGGAACCTGCACCTGGCCACTAAATGAAATTCATGTCCGTGTGCTCATTTCTGCCTCTTCCATACCACTTTCCATAAAGCAGAACATGTATTTTCTTACTTGTTTTGACTTTATTATATTTATGTATGCATGTGCACATGCCATGACGTGCATGTGGCAGCAAGAGTACAACTTTCAGAAATTGGTTCTCCCTTTCAACCATGTGGGATCTGGGGTCAATCAAACAGTTTGTTAGGCTTGGTGGCAAGTACCTTTAACCTGCTCAGCTATCTCACCAGCACCAAACAATTATTTTTAAAAGGCAATTCTGCTCATGTAATTCACCACTTAAAAACCTCCAAGTGATTCCTGATGTCCTCAGGATAAACATAAAAATCCTCAACCTACACAGGACATCCTGGGCCCTATAAAGCCAGCTCCCACCTACTTCTTCTGGCTCTCTCACCTCATTAAGCCATTTCTACACTAATTTGTCACAAGTTCTTTGTTCCTGCCCATCTCAGAGCCACTGCAACATCATTCTCTTTGCTGAGAAGGCTACTCTATTTCCTGCCTTTTCTCAGTACTTCCTTCCAGGTCCACATCTCTGACCTACTGAACACTGTACTTTTACACTGGGTTAAGAGGCTGCATACCTTGCCTTAATGGCCAGCAGGTACACCCAAAAGAAGACCAGATATTTGCTTTATTCACCATCACAGGCTGGGATTTATTAAATTTCTCAGGGAGCTAGAAGTACAACTCGAGAGCATTTGTGTGGGACAAATAGGGCTTAATTCCTGGTACCACACATAAATAAGCAAATAGATAAATGCAAACAAATCATTTATGGCACATTATGTGCCTGATATTGTCCTGGTGTCTGGATTCAAACCAATGAATAAAATAGACAAAATCTCTTGTATATGTCATGGAGTTTATATTAGAGTACAGACAACAGACCACAAATAAATAATGTATATGGTATCTTACAGTGCCATAAGTAAAGCTAACAAAAAATATAGAAAGGAAAGGAAATAAGAGAGCCGAGGGGAAACATGACACAACACATGAAAACTGTAACTAACAAGAAAGTACCTAGCTGTCACCAGCATCTGAATGCCAGTGTACACGACCTTAAATAGAATAATACAGTAAAACCACATTAGAAATACTATAATTGTTCTGGGTTTTGTTAATATAATTTAATTTTAAAGCAAAACACAGAAAGCCTAAAATTAAAAATAAAATAAAAGGTCTATGGAAAGGAAATATGTTTAAAGACCGAAAGACAGTGAAATCTGAGGTTCCCATAGTTAAATTATCCATCTCTAAGCAACTTTATCTATTACAGCTATGAAAAATCAGTTTAAACTTTGTAAAAATAATAAACTAGAAGAAACTTCGCAAAATATCCTTTTTGCTAACAGACAGGGCCAGCAACTTTTTTTTATATAATCGAAGATGTCCTTGGCCATGCTTCATTCCTCATCATACCAGGCCTTAAGTAGGAAAAAAAGGGGGGAGGGATATTACAAGCATAAAAGAGGTCCCCCCCCCGTCCCCGCAAGAAGTATCCCTGAGTTAACTGTGTACCCACTAGGGTGCAGCGAGTGAGAAGCACTCAGTCTAAACTCAGAAACTGAGGGATTCCTGAAGAGTCATCTTAGCAAGTATTAAGGAAATAAGCAAAACTTACAAAAAAAAAAAGTTTCTGGGGGCATCCAAGCAAAGAAACTACCAAGAGCCAGGACAGCAACACCACAGTGGAACGGAGGCATGGAGGAAAAGAAAGCCTAGAAAGTGAAGCAGGGAATGAAGACAGAGACAGTGGGGTTATAGTGGGCAAGTCATGGAGCTTAGGGCAGTCCTAATAAGTTTCTAGAAGAGCTAAGCAACCATGAGGTGTCTAAAAGGCAGTATCTGGAGGGAATGACGAAAACAGCTTGTACAAATGCAGGACTATTTAATTTTGATCAAGCAAATAAGAACCATTCTGATTAACAAGCTTTAAGGAAAACTTAGCATGGAAACTTCAAAAGGATATTTTCAATGACAACTGGGTCTTGTATCAGTAAATGTTAAGCTTCCTCTTAAAAAAAATAATGAGGCAGTATATTTTCCATTTGTGTAAAGTATGAAATATTTCCAAATGCCTAGGCTTCAGAAGCTGATGTGGAAGGTATGGCAAGAAAGGAAGATCACAAAATCAAGAGCTATACCCCAATGCAAATCCCTCATGATTAATATAGGGGTCATGATAGCTTCCACAGAAAAGTGGTGCAAAGACAGACTTTATAAAGGCAAAGAGAAAAGAGGCATGGGGAGGAGAGAACAAGGAATAGAAAGGAAGGAAGCATAGCTAATAATTTCCTCCATTCCTAAGGAAGACATTTATACATAAGAAAAATAAAAGCAGGCTGTAAGGCACAACATTAAGGGGAAACATTTCCAAGTTGAAATTTATCTTCCTTTTCTTCTTGGTTTTGTTTTCCCATTTATGTGTTTATTGAGTGCAGAGGTCAGAAGATAACTTGCAGAAATTGGTTCTCTCCTGCCAATTCTGGGTTCTGGGGATTGAACTCCAGTCAGCCGGCTTGATAGCAAGAGTCCAGTAGCAGCTGAACCATGTCACAAGGCCCCTTCCTTTTCTTAAGGGAATCTAGAGGTTGACTATTCCAATTCCATGGCCTAATAAGAAAATTCATTTCTAATTAAGGTAACTGCAGAGAACAGCAGCTCCAAAGACATGAACAAATCTAACAAGAACAAACTAACTGACCTGGTGTTCCCAGCTACTGTAAGACTAAGATAGGTAGACAGCAAGTTCAAGGCTGGTGGGCAACTTCGTGAGATTCTTGCCTTAAATAAAACAATGTTTAAAAATTTAAAGAGAGCTGAGGGTATAGATCAATAGTAGAGTACTTGTCTCACATATCCAAGTGACCAGGGTTTAATTCTATGTACTGCCAAATAAATTTGAGCAAAACAGTTAAACTAAAGTGAGGTCTCATGAATTTAACCCTCAAATGGTAGTGGATTCACTCACCGTATACTCTAAAATTAACTCTCACAGAGGGAAAAAAAAAAAGCAGAAACAACAAAACAGATTTCTTCACATGAAAAACAGAATATGAGAGCTGGGCAATGGTGACACATGCCTTTGATCCTGGCATTAAGAAGGCTCAGCTACAACATCTGCAATTTTCTTCCTTCCACTAGAAAATGGTTAAATGATAGAAAATGGTTCCACGATAGAAATTACTGAAGGACTTCACAAATTTTCTGCTTCTACCAATCTGATAAGAAAGAAATATACCTTAAACCAGAAAGTAGCTACAAGAGCACTGCATGTGTTAGGAAAGTACATGTAAACTCCACCTTTTTTAACTCTAGCTTAAAAGCAAATGGGACTTATAGGAACTAACCTATGTAGCACTTTCCCAACCTCAAAGACTACCACACAGCACTAAAAGTGAAGACCTAAATTACAATCCTAGTTCATATTTTGACAAAATTATGAATGTCCCATGACATAAAAACAACAGTTAGAGGAGTGTGTCAGCCATTTCTTGTCTGGTAACAACAGCCAAATCTAAAAAGTTTGTAAGTCTTGTTGCAAATCTGAATAGTTGCAGCTACTTGAAAGCACAACAACCTGATGTCCAAACTTTAACTTAGCATTTCAGAATTACGGTTTAAATAACTTTTTAAGACATTTTCATGAAAGCAGGTAGTTAAATATTTGTTTCTGCTGACTTCAAATACATCTTTGTCAAATTTTGTGCATATTTAGGTAAGTCAGATAAGTTCAATTCTTTTAGTCTCAAGGTTTATTATTAAAAAAAAAAAAAAAACATGGGGAAGCCCCAGAATATTAAATATGAAGTTGCTGCTACTTAATTTCAGCCACTCTTCTACAGAATGTGGTAAAATGAATGCTAGCGAACTTCTACATCCACATAATCTATTTTCTTTCTGTATTCTACTCAAATATAGTATGTCCTTTCTCCAAATTAACATTTTGCCCCAGAACCTGCCGCCTATGTCAGAAATATGTCATCAAGGAGGAAAAAAACACTACCAATAAAGTTGACAGCTATAAGGTAGAATATCAAAAATAGCAATTCAGTAACAATAAAAATAGCAAAACAGCCAACATCTACATGTTCATGTTATCAGGCTTTCACAGATGAGAAACTCAGTCATCTAGAGGATAACTTCTTCCCTTTTTTTCTTTTTCCTGAGACAGGTTTCTCTGTAGCCCTGCCACTCTCTGTAGACCAGGCTGGCCTCAGAGATCCGCCTGCCTTTGCCTCCCTAATGCTGGGATTAAAGGTGCGTTCAAGATAACTTCTAATGACTAAGAAGCCATGCCATTTTTATTCATATAAGTCAACACAAGTCACATTAGTATTCCAAAATACAATACGAAATATATTTCTACCTAATGCAAGTTTTAAGGAAAATATACCAACAGAAAATAAACTTTCAGAAAGCATTTCACTTTAGCAACTCCAGCAAACCTCAAGCTATTTCTTGAATAGCTTAATTACAAAACTGCCTTTTATATATTAAGCACGGAAGAAAAGCCACAACCATTTCCATGTCTGTCAATTAACCCTGACTATAAATAAGGGGAGCCAATCAAGTTGGGGGAGTATGGAAATTGCGCATAACTTACTAACAGACCACCAAGAAAAATGAACACCATTCTTCTCTGTTGTGGTGCAAAGGTCAACTCAAAACAAATCACAAGAGCATTTTATACATTCAACTCAATTTGAAAAGAGAGTAGCTAAATATCCTAAAAGAAATAGCTGTAGTTGCTACAGCCTCCACTAAAAACTCTCATTTAGCTGTGTACTACAAACTGAAGCCATGGGACTCTATCCGTTTTTCAATTACAGAGAACTTCAAAGTTTCGGTTTATGATTAAGACAAAGTATTACACGGCCAGTGAGAAGGTATCGAATAGAAGTCAGTCTGAGATCGTTTTCTCCGGGTTTTCTCACATTTCGAGTCAGTCCAAATTCAAAACCACCTTACACCAAAAAGTGAGGGGGGAGGGAGAAACAGGATTACATTCACTGAAAGTCACAATATGCGATGACCTCAACTCTGAAACAAACTTAAGGTTCTATTATACACCACTGAGAAGCAAGGTGGTTAAGCGGTAGAAACCAGGAGGCCGGTTCCCAGGAGTCTTCACGTGTGATTTTAATTTCAGAACTATTTCAAAGTCGAACTTGCTCAAGTCTATCAAGTGTATGGGGGGGGGGCAGCATTCCAAACACACACTCGAGCAACAGGATCCTAACTTCCTGGTTCTAAAGGAATGCGATTCCCTAATGAGCCATCTCTCCCCGCGCACCGAGCGCGGCTGTCTGGCTGGTCTCCGGCAGGACCGAGGGGGGCGAGGCCCCAGCGCCGCACTGCGGGTCCCCGTGGCCCGCCCGCCCTCGGGGTGCTTGTGGCGTGCGACCCCAGCCCAACTCCTCGGGCTGCATGGGCAAACCCGCAAGGGCCCCGGGGAAGCGGCCTTGGGGTCGACTCGGCTCACGTCTCACTTCGCTCCAGTCCTCTCCGGCCAGGGCCATGTCAGGCAGCTCTGACCCCGACCCGCAGGTCCTCCCAGGTCCAGCCTAACCCGGGCCTCCCCTGCCGGCCCCTCCACGACACTGGCCCTCTCTCCGTCCTCCCCAGCGCCTGGCCCTGCCGTGCCCCGGCCCAGTGCGGTCCCTCCCCAGCCGGGCCGGGCCCTGGCCCGCCTGGCCCAGTCCCTCCGGGAAGATGGCGGCCCGGTGACAGGCTGGTGCAGGTCCGAGCACCGGGCGCGGAGGGAGGCCGCCCCGTCGGTGACCGAGGGCGGCCCGCTCACCTGTCAGCCGCCCGCCCCGCCCGACCGGCCGCCCGCGGGCTCGTCGCCGCAGCCCCGGTGCCCGGCGACCGCGCAAAACACGCGGGGACGGCCGAGGAGGGAGACGGCAAGAAGAGGCGGCACGGCCGGGCCGGGCCGGAGACAGCAAAGAAGAGCGGGCGCGGGCTTGGCAGCGGCGGCAGCGGATCCTTCCCCTTTCGGGCCCGAAAATGTCTCAACCTCGAGACTCCAGATCCCCAACGCTCCTTCCCGTTCGCATGAGAACACACAGATCCCACTTCCGGGGCCCTGCGGAAGTCCCACCCCCGCGCGGCCCCGCGCCCTACCCCGGCGCCCTCACCCACCCGGCCCGCCGACTGGCGTTTGGCGCCCGGGAGAGCCTAGCGTCATGGCGGCGCTGCGTAGTGATTGGCTAAGAGGGGGACTCGCGTCCTCCCTTCTACTTCCCCCGGCCTCTCCGCGCGCACCCATCTCGCGGCATCCGTGATTGGCGCGTGCGCGCACGACGCCGACCCCGCCCCGCCCCGCCCCGAGCTGCTGCGCGCGCCGCACACCCCGTCTCTCCCCGCCCATCCCGTAAGCCCCGCCCTGTAGCTGCCTCAGCGCCAGTTGTAGCTGGCTGCGCCGAGTACGTTCTCAACGCTGCGGGGCCTGCCATGCTGGCGGCGTCCTGAAAGCGCACCCCTGGCTCCCGACCTGCTGACCCCAGGACCTCGACCCCTGTCCCGCACTCCTCTACAGCTTCTCTGACTTCAGTGTGGGACAGGAATGATCCGGATAAGCAGAGAAACCTGGTCTTGTCGCCTCCCAGAGAATTGAAAATAGTAATACTTTGCCCTTGTCAGCTTTCTGTAAAAAAAAAAAAAAAAAAAAGGAGAGAGAGAAAGTTGCATTCTCTTCAAACTTGCTGCCCACTTATCTGCATTTGTGCGCCGGTTGCTTACTGTCTGTAGTTCATTATTCCAAGTTGTACGAGTTTTTCCCGATTGAAAATGCTCTCTTGGAGCTATATACACGGTTACTTGTGCTCATTGGTTTCTAGAATAGTTTTCAAATGCTGAAGAGTGTACATTTTGGAAGAAGACTTAAACTCTCATGTATTGGATCTTTTTCTGGGAGTTTGTTCTCTTCCGCCTTGTGGGTCTTGCCGCTCAAACTCTAGTGTTTAGACGTAAGAGCATACTCCTTTACCAACTGAACCATCTCACCCTCCCTCTTTACGATACCTTGTTGCATTCTATTGTCCATAAGAATATTTGCAAGTGGCTCTATATTCATGAACCCATAACTTCTTCAAAGACGGGGTCTCACTGTTAGCACAGGCTGGCCTTCGACTCGAATATTGATTCTCTTGCCTCCCACCTCCCGAGAAGTGCAAGTAACCTCCCGAGTAGTGCAAGTATTGCGTGGCACTCCTGTGCCGTACTCATAGATGTGTTTCTAAAGATAATAAATTGCATAAGACCGAGATTCCTTCTGGTACTGGAAAGCATATACAGTATTAGTATCATTAAAACCTTTCCCTTCCCTGGTAGTTCTGTTTGCTGTTACACCCCAGAGTATTTGTTGTCAGAGTAATGCAGCTGGTATACCATTCAGAGCATCAGCAGGCATTTCCTTCCAATACCTCTGTGTCTTTTCAACAAATATCTTTATGGTTCCCTGTTGTCTTTCTTACAGGATAGCATTCAAGTACTATTTTGTAAAAAGAAGGCCTTTCACAAACTCCTGGAAATACTCTATTTCAATCTTGTCCCATACCTTTCCTACCCTGTAGAGTGAGACACCCTAGCTTTCCAATTACATTAGTGTACTAAGCAGTCTTAAGACAGTGAGTTACTGAATCCACACCAGAACAAAGCACAGCCTGTGTACTCTACATAGTGCAGTTTTTACTGAAAGCCAAATGGTTTGTCCTATAAACTACTTGGGATGTGGCTCAGTGATCGGGTGCCTGCCTGACGTGGAAGGCCCTGGATTCCATCTCTAGTTTGAAGAGAGAAGGGTGAAGGGGAAGAGGCAAGGACAGGATCCAGAGCATCTTAGGTCCTAAAAGCCATAACTGTTTCCCTCATATGTCCATCCTCTTATTCTGATCACTCTTGCTTATTTCCCCCCCTTTCAGATGGTCCTATCTCCCTCCCAGGTCCTCTTGGTACTTTGTAAATTTAGTAAAGACTCAGGAGCCAAGTGTAGTGGCATGCCTGTAATTCCATCTCTCAGGGAGGCAGAGGCAGGTGCATCTCTGAGTTAGAGGACAGCCTGGTCTACAAAGAAAGTCCAGGACTGCCAAGGCTACACAGAGAAAAAACAAACAAACAAACAAAAAAGCCTCAACAGTCAGAGCCAGGTGCAATAGTTCTAGCCGGTAATTTGAACAGCTCAAGGAGGTGAGGCAGTAGGGTCACCATGAGATCCAGGCATGTCTGGGGAGCAGTCAGTGTGAAACACAATTTCAAAAAAATAAACATGAAACAAGATCCATCCCATCACTTTTCAGACTTTTAAAAATTAACTTTAATTTCTTTGTGTGTGTGTGTGCAAAAATAAAAGATGATGAAAGGAAAGGGAAAGCTCTTTATACACACGTTTTAGTTAGAGGGGATCTGATTCTTATGTGGGAATTGATTCAGTCCTTCCATCATATTGGGTTCTTCACTGTGATCATCAGGGTTTAGCAGCATGAGCCTTTGCCAGGAGACTATTTCACTAGCCCTCATCAGTGTAATTTGTAACTGATACCACTGGCACCCCAATTAAATGATAAGCACCCCCCCCCAAGGAACTGATAAGTGCTTTTGCCTGCTGATAATCCACTGTTAGTGCTGTTCATATGTGCATCCATGTAGGGTCTTCCACCGGAATACAGGAAACTTGCCAATGACCACATTTTCAAAAAAAAAAAAAAGAAAGAAAGGAAAGAAAGCTGCTTCTTTCTCCCAGCACATGTATGTTCACAATAGCTCCTCAGTAAGCGGTGGTGCCTGGAGATCACTTACGCCATCTATACCAAAATTTTAGCTTAATAGGTTAATCTTGTGCAGAAAACTACAGCTGCTGTGAGCTCAGAAGTACAAATAGTACATCATGTCCAGAAGGCAGCATTTCACGGCACTCTTCTCCATCCTCTGGCTCTTACTTTCTGCCTCCTCTCCTGCAATGTCCCCTGTACCTTGGTGGGGGAGGGGTTGATAAAAATGTCCATTGTAGGACTGAGCTCTCCATCACTTATCCTCAGCGCAGACCAGATATATGGCTGTCCACTGACTACAGCCACCTGGGAGTCGGGAGGAAGGAACTTCTCTGACTAAAGCTGAGAGCAGCCCAGGTCTATGGATATAAAAATAAATATTTAGAAGTTGTTTTTACAGAATGGCCGTTTATCAAAATAATAATTGCAGATTATAGCCCATGGCCTATGATCTCCCCAGCCTTGGGAGATTCCCCAGCTTTTTAGTAAAGTCATGGTATTCTCTCCACAAGAATAGGGCTCAAATCTAACTAGAAAGTTGTTAGTTATCCCCTAACAGCTATGCCACTGTTGTGTCCAGATCTTAAGGTTCCCAAAGACTACCAGGAGCCAGACCACATATGCAAGAGCAAAGAGCTTTATTCGGGCTTAAGCTTGGTCTCTCCACCATCACCAATGCAGTGGATCAGAGAGGAGAGCCCCAAGCAGCTAGGTGGCAGGGTTTTTATTTGGGTGTGGGTAAGAACCCGGAATTCCCAGCTTAGCAGTTAAAGGATTGGATGATATTCAGCACGGGCAAGCTTGTTACAGAGTGATTGGCTAACTAACATAACTAACATTGAGTGAGCTATCTATAGACCTCAGGAATGTTAAGTGGGTGGGCTTCCCAGCACAAATGCCCCATTCTGAGATAAGATACTTTCCCATTCTTGTAGTTACCTCCAGGCTATTCCTTGGGTAGGGAATTTTATGGTTTTCTTATTCTTGGAATTGGTGACCTATGGCCTAGTTCCTGGGACTGGTGACTTTTGGGGGAGGGGGTCAGGTCTGGTCCTTTCACCAGTATTATCCCAGTGGGCTTATCTTGCTTGGTAGATCATTATTGCAGCATGCAAGGTCTTGTGCTAGGTAAGACCCTTCATGTCTTTCCTTCCCTAGTATCCTGCATAGCACCTTAGCCAATGAACACAATGGTTCCAAGTTGGTTTTAACATTGACTTCTCTATGTCCTGCTGCCAAAGTGTGTGTTGTCTTCAGCAATGGGAGCTTACCTTTTAATTATGTTAGGTGACCAAGAGCAATGACAGTCACCTATATTGCTTTGGAGACCTCTGGGCCCTCCCTAACCAATGCTTCATATGGAGCCATTCCATGCTTTGTAGTGAGATTTTCATTTTATAACCCATGTCTTCTAGAAGCAATACTGTCTACCCATGCAGGGTAATTCTGTTCAAACTCTTTTTTAAAGCTGTATTTTGAAATTTTCTAACTAGTGAGTTTTCTAATTTTCTAATTTCTTTTAATGTCTAGTCCAATGGTGGCCCATTCCTGTAATCATAGCCTTCAAACAATTGAAGGAAGAGGATCTCAAGTTTGAGGCCAGTCTGGATCTTGCTGTTTGTCAGGGATATCAAGGACAGCCTGGATAGAGCAAGGCTCTATCTCAAAACAAAGCATAAATTCTAATTATTTTGAGCTTCTCATTGTCCGTGATTAAATAAATATTTTCTATAAACTCCTCTGCTTTGAGATATTCTATTAGAGTTCTGGGGACAGGAGAACAATACTGAAGAGAAAATAACAAATAAGTGGGGAAAGGGAAAGTGGGGTCTCAGACGAGGATCTCAACGAACTTGGGAAAGAGCCAGGAATGATAACTAACCCAGGGCTAGAGACAAAGGGTCGGGGGAGGTTGCTCAAAAGCCTTCCTCAGAGACCAGCACCAGCTGGGAAGTTAGAGACAGGCTAGTCCTGTTCAGTGAGTCAAGATTTTATTATGAGCCAAGGAGGAGCCCTTGAGAAGCTTTTGTGAGACTTTGCTGCAGGGTTTCTCCTACCACAAAAGGGACCAGAACAGAAACACAATAAGGAACCAGCTCAGTCAAATTAGGCGGAAGTATCAAAATGAATGACAGTCATACATGAGAATAGGTTGAGTTTTTAAAAATGCACGAATTTACACAGCTACGAGGGCGCGCGCGCACACGTGCATGCTGCATGCGTGTGCGTGTGTGAAAATAATAGAGATGATGAGAGAAAAGGAAAGCTCTTTACAGTAGAATACTGACTAATAAATGAAGAAGAAATTGGTTTTCAAGATCAGACACGCTGCCACTGTCATAAAATGTACTACAGCCATGAATGCTGAAGCGAATGGGAGTTTACTGAGGCAGGGGTTATATATGACATTTCAGTGTTTATCAATCCAAAGAGAATGGACATTTTGCAGTTGATAAATGTATGGGCTCCTTCTGAATCAAGTGAACCAAGTCAGCAATAATGACTTCCTGACTGACCTCATGTGCTCCCGTGTGACTACTTCAGTCATGTGGGATTCGTGCCCAAAACACAATGAGCAAGCCGATGTGTTGAGCATTGCTAAAGCTGCATGTGATTAACGCACAGGGGATCATAAATCTCTTTTTCAGGTTTTTAGCATCTTTTAATTTCCTTGTGATAATCAAAATATGAGAATGCTATGGAGGATTTTAATTTATTATAGATAACCCATGAAAATGATTCTCAAAACACAGTCAAAGAAATGAAGGAGTGCATTTCCTAGGATATCCCATGCTCCCCTGCTGAAGGAACAAAGGGGCCCAGACAAAGCCCCTGAATCTTGCATCCTAGGAAGATGAAGAAACATGGGCAAACACAGAACCAGGAAGAACAGAGTCCAGGCAGGAACGGTAGGACGACTTGGGAGCAACAAATGAAGAAACTGCAGATGAGGGCCTGCAGTGGGAACCTAAGATTTGCAGTCATAGAATCCTGGAATGAGGAACCATATCTACAGAGTATCTCTCTCTCTGAAATGGTTACTAAGCATGAAGTTGTTACTAGGTCCAAGAAAAGACCTATTTTCACCTTGCTTGCATGTTTGTTTGAGGCCCTCACAAAGCAAAACAGTGAGTTGGTAAGATTCAGGAGATTTTGGAAGGATCTCTAGTTTGGGATTGAAGACTTCAGGCAGCAAACCCGACTTCATATATATGTTAGCTATTTGTGTGTGGGTGTGTGTGTGTGAGAGAGAGAGAGACAGAGAGACAGAGAGAGTGTGTATGTGTGTGTGTGATGAGAGAGAGAGCACGATAACCCAAAGCAACTTATGAAAGAAAGGGTTTGTTTTGCTTTACTGCTCCAGAGGGAGAGTCCATAATGGCAGGAAGGCATGGCAGCAGGCAGGTGGAACAGGAAGCTAAGAGAGCACATGTTCAAACATAAACACAAAGCACAGACAGAACCCTGGAACTATAAACTCTCAAATTCTGTCCAGTGAAGTACTTCCTCCAGTCAGGGTACACCTCCGAAAGGTTCTTTAACCTCCCCAGCAAAACACCTAGAGACCAAGTGTTCAAGTACATGAACCTGTGGGAGTCATTTTTTTTTTCCACTTAAAACTATACATTAGGCATATGTGAGTATATTACCCTGAGAAAGCATTAAACTCCTTAAAATCTGACAAAGTGGCCATCATATTTTTAAATGAGCAACCACAGACCCTGAACTTGGAGAAGCGAGAAGACTTCCACTAAGGAACAAGGGTCAATGCCCAGAGCTTGTCGCCTGTCTTCATAGCACTGACCTGCACTTGGCAAGCACTGGCTCTCCTTCCTGTTTTATTTCTGTTGCTCCAGCAGCTCACTTCCCATTTAACCTACCCTATAACCACTGCCCTTCCACCAAACTAGAATTTATTGCAGAGCCTCTGTAGAAGTAAGAAATAGTGCCGGGTTCTTCCCATCCATCACTTTGGGTGAGAAATCCAGTCACCTCTGAGAAGTATGGTATCCTAGCAAAGTTTCCTAAGAAATAACTGTCTGTTTTGTTGCTTTACAAAATGAACGAAGGAGCTGGCTCAGTGGTGCACTCCTGTAATCCCAACACGCTGGGAGGCAGACGCAGGTGAATCTCTGTGAGTTCAAGGCCAACCTGGTCTACAGAGTCCAGGACAGCCAAGTCTACACAGAGAAACCCTGTCTCAAAAAAAAAAAAAAAGAAAGAAAAGAAAATGTACACAGGTACCCAATCCACAGAGAGGGTGGCTTTTTTTTTTTTTTTATTGCATAAAGATGATTCCCAGGAGGTAGATGAAGGGAGAATCAAGCAACAACAAACTCCATTATTTTTAGTTTTTAAAATTTTATTTGTGTATGTATGTTCATGTGTGCGCAGGTACACATGGGCATGGAGGTCAAAAGTCAACTACTTTCATTTTATTTGTTTGTTTGGTTAGTTGGTTGGTTTTGTTTTGTTTCGAGACAGGGTTTCTCTGTGGAGCCCCAGCTGTCCTGGACTCACTCTGTAGACCAGGCTAGCCTCAAACTCACAGAGATCCAGCTGCCCCTGCCTCCCTGAGTGCTGGGATTACAGGAACGCACCATCATGCCCAGTCTACATTTATTTTTAACGTTACTCAGCGGTGAATTTAGTTGGACTGGAACTTAATCATTTTCTCCTCTTTCCTGAATTCCATGAAGATACCTATTTTTGTTTCTTTGTTTTGTCAACATTATAGCCTTAGATATAATATAGTTGGTGGCATTATCTCCTATACACCACTTACGTTACAGTTGCATTTTTCTCTAGGCATATTAGTCACTTTGACTAGTTACAGAGACAGTTTCATGGATCCTCTTTCTGAAACATTTGAAGCTCATCAGTCACACGATGCCAGTCAATATTAACAAGAATCCCAGAGGGAGACCAGGAATCCTTCTGGAATTCCTTTAAATATTTATTCTCTCCTTTGATTTCTTTTTGTTGTTGTTGTTGTTGTTCGTGTGTGTGTGTGTGTGTGTGTGTGTGCAAGCTTGCTCACTCTTGTGCACGTGTGCACAGGCCCATGTGTACTACAGCATGCAAGTGGAGGTCAAAGGACAACCTTCAGGAATGGGTTCTCTGCTTCTACCCTATGGATTCCAGGGATCAAACTGAGGTTGGCAAGTTTAGCAGCAAGTGCCTTTACCTTCTGAAGCATCTCACCAGCACCTCACCTTCAGTTCCAAAGATCACACTT
Source organism: Pachyuromys duprasi (assembly GCA_028658305.1). Lineage (NCBI taxonomy): Eukaryota > Metazoa > Chordata > Mammalia > Rodentia > Muridae > Pachyuromys > Pachyuromys duprasi. The sequence goes on along the minus strand of CM053760.1, from coordinate 35,847,061 downwards.
TCTGACTTCTTCACCTCTCTGGACCTGCTGGACTTTTACTTCTTAGAATTTTTATACACAGGTTATATGAGCAAATATGTAACAAGCATGGAGGAAAAAAAATCAGATTCTTTTTGAGAGTCTCATGTTCCTAGATGGATCTCAGGCAGAAGATGACCATGAGCTTCTGATCCTTCTGCCTCTGCTTTCTGCAGTTCTGATTCAGATTTTTTATTTTGTCAGATATATAAATCTATGTGTTGTCCCCCCCCCCCCGAAATATCTCCCTGAAGCCTGTAATCCCAGCACTCTGGAAGGCAGGGACAAACAGGTTTCTGTGAGTTTGAGGCCAGCCTGGTGTTGCACTTTTTTTTAATTAAATTTTTATTTCCTTACATTAATTACCTTTTATTCACTTTGTATCCCAGTTGTAGCCCCCTGCCTTATTCCCTCCCAATCTCACCCTCCCTCCCTCTTCTCTTGCCATGCCTCTCTCCAAGTCCACTGATAGGGGAGGTTCACCTCCCCTTCCATCTGACCCTAGCTTATCAGGTCTCATCAGGTCTGGCTGCAATGTCCTCCTCTGTGGCTTGGCAAGGCTGCTTCGCCCTGGGAGGGGGGATGTCAAAAAGCCAGCCACTGAGTTCATGTCAGAGACAGTCCCTCTTCCCCTTACTAGGGACCCCACTTGGATACTGAGCTCCCATGGGCTACATTTGTGCAGGGATTCTAGGTTATATTCATTAATGGACCTAGATTGGAGTATCAGTCTCAGAAAATACCTCTGAGCCCAGAATTTTTGGTTCTGTTGTTTTCCTTGTGGAGCTCCTGTACTCTCCAGGTCTTACTAACTACCTCTTCTTTCATATGATTCCCTGCACTCTGTCCAAAGTTCAGTTATAGTCTCAGCATCTGCTTTGATACACTGCTAGGTAGAGTCTTTCAGAAGCCCTCTGTGGTAGGCTCCTGTCCTGCTTGTTTTTAAACTCTATTTTATTTGGGGTATTTAAGCTTTACTTCCCTTCAGCCAACCGTTTAACCCTAGGCAAGAGAGAGGGGCTCATGAGGCTCCACAGAAACTGAAGTAGTTGAGAAGGATCAGGAGGGTGACTAGGGAGAGTAAGACGGTGGTAAATATACTCAAGAAACAATATATACAAGTAGCAAAATGCCATAATGAAATCATGATTGTATATAATGAACATACATATGCCAATGAAAACTTATAATAAAATATAATGAAACTTAAAATGAAAACTTACAATAAAAACATGATCATACGTATATACATAAATCACATTACGGTCCACTCACACCAGACACACAACTGACACAACTGAAACAAAAGTTTCATGTAATATTGGCAACCAGTACCCTACATCACACATGCATGAAACGGCACTGAACTGGACATGTACAACGGTCACACTGGTAAGTTTTATGCTGTAAAATACTTAACCTCTATCTTAAAAAGCTTTATGAAATAATATTTCCTTTTATTTACTGCCACTTTGGTTCTGTTTGTTGTTGTTGTTTATTCTAGTTGCAGGCATTTCGGTCGATCTGTGCTTTGCTAACATCAAAGCCGCTGCTGGTGAAGGGCCGTCCTGACCGATACTGGCACTGTCTCCTGGCTTCCACACAGCATCCTGGACTCTCTGCTTCCCCAAGAGTTCTGACCTGCATAATTAAAATGAGTGAGCAAAACCAAGCTGATGACCCCTGAATGTGCACAGTCTGCTGCCTTTGAAGATCAGATTTGAAACCCTATTTAGAAACGAGGACTTAATTGTATGTTAGTAGACTATACTTCCTTCCTTCATTTTAAATTTTATAATATTCAGTTAATTAATTTTTCTATCTTTAATGGTAAGAATTTCAAACACAAATGACTTTAGGGACCAGAGAGTGAGTGTCAGGAGAGGAACTGGGTAGAGTGAGGTATTAGGGAGTGGTGAGCCTATGGGTAACTAAGGAAGGTGATCATATTCACTTTCACAAAGGCCAACGCTGACATGGTGATGCATGCCCGTAATCCCAGCACTTGGGAGGTAGGGCCAACAGTGAGGGAGGGGTGGGACTTGATGGCCCACTGGGGTTACACAGTCTCTAGGAACAAAACCAAAGCAAACAAAAGCACAGCACAAATGTACAAACTTCCATGTTGACAAAGGAAGTTCAGTAATCTTAGAACCAGAGTTCAAGATGTTGATTAAAGACAGTTTTTTTTTTTTCCAGAGGCCGAGAAAGGAAAAGAAATGGTAATATCAAGGAATTAAAGGGGTTTTAGACTTAAAAGACTGGAACACACAGAATATGAAGAATGTTACAAGAGAACACAAAATTATGGTGACCTTGCCTCTCTAATCTCTCCAATTTAATATTGCTGAAGAAGTCACTTGCAGTTTCTACCAACAATGCAGAATTTCCCCAGCAATAGAAGTTGCTTCTATATGATAGCATTGGTAATTACGACTATGGTAGACCAAGCGTAAGATGTGTTTCCTATATCACAACACATTGTACTCAAAATGGCACTGGAATGTAATTCACCACCATATTATAAATAAAGTGAAATACAAATGCCAGAATAATATACCTGAAAGTCACTTGAAAAGAAATGGAAAGTTAAACCTAAACTCCAGAGTATAAGCATTTTCCCCTCTCCCCTTCCTGCATCCTTTGTGTTCTGCCTGCAGAATCGAAGTCCCATCACAATTTGGCATTTTCACATTTCCTTCAGTGGAAATTCCTTCCTTCCTTCCTTCCTTCCTTCCTTCCTTCCTTCCTTCCTTCCTTCCTTCCTTCCTTCCTCCCTTTTCTATATACTTTGCCTAACAAATCAAAGAGTAAGACAAATAGCTTTCTATATAAAGAAGCAGTCAGATTTAATATATTGCTCTCTGGTAGTTTGGTCATATTGTACTGTCTCAGCATGGAGAGGAATAGCTTATTTTTCTTCCACTGAAGGAAAAAACATATCTTGTGGGTTCAGGTCTGTTATACAACTTCTGCTAAATGAAGATGAGAGATATTGGAAATCAGAATTCCTTTGGTCTTGAGAGGTTTGGTGACTTCAGTTAACTTTAAGCAAATGTCCGCCTTGATGTAACCATGACTCATGCCCATGCAGGATAAAGCTCCATTCTCATCTTGAGCACTGTGCTGTTTGTTTAGAAGCTGGAGAGACAGGTCAGCAGTTAAGAGCACTTGCTGCCCCTGAAGATTGCCCCCCACTCCCACGGCGTCTCACACAACTCTGGGACTCTCCCATTCAGAGCACCTGACATCCTCCTTTTAGCCTCCTCAGGAAGCAATGCCCTGTGTTGTGCAATACATATACGCACGCAAAACATTCATACGCACACAAAATAAAAATAAATAAAACCTTTTGAAAGAGAAAGCTCATACACACTTGAGTTTTGTTTTGTTTTCTTTTGTTTTTCAAGACAGGGTTTCTGTGTAGCCTTGGTTGGCTTGGACTCAGTTCATAGACCAGGCTAGCCTCAAACTCACAGAGACCCGCCTGCCTTTGCCTCCCCCAGTGCTGGGATCACAAGTGTGCCACTTTCTTTTTTAATGGCAGGATCCTAACTGCATTCCTCCACTGTTTGAAATCCTCTATGCTGTATGCTTTTGTTTTAATTTATATTCCCTGTGTTAAGTGTATTTAAAAACACTTTCATATGTTTTTAATTTTTTTTCCTTCCTTCCCAGCTTAGATCCAGATTTTAGTTTTCTTTTTTTACAACTTCATACATGAGCATTGCATCTGAATCACTCCTGCTTCCCCCTCTTCCTCTCTTGTTCCCCCTCATAAATTCATGACCTCTGCTTAATTATTATTGACACATACACACAGTGTGAATATATATGAACGTATGCATTCATGCCTACAGGCATACTTACATACATACAAATATATGTCTATCCAACCCACTGAATCCATTTAGCCTTACTCATTTGTACATGTATCCAGGGCTGACCACTTGGGGTTGGAATCCTATTCAAGAGTTTGTCCCTGAAGGAAACTGATTCTCCTTTCAAGCCATTAATCACCTATAGCTCTTCAAATAGGGACGGGACATTGTGAGATTTCCCCCATCCACAATATTCATTATTTTTGCTGTTATTCTGGCCTCACTGAGAATTCATGGGTGCATTTTCCTCGTAGAGGATGCTAGTATCAGGCACTCTGATCCTCTGCAATCTTCATGATGTGCCCTGAGCTTTAGTGGTGTTACATTGCAGATGTGTCAGTCAGGGTTGGACACCCTTCTTGAACACTTGTCATATGCTCTTTTATATATTTTGGATCTCTGTAGTAGTCTTCATCTGTTGCAAAAAAAAAAAAAAAAAAAAGAAAAGAAAAGAAAAGAAAGATGCCTCAGATCTAGATCTTTGTGTAAATAGGTCCTGGAGAGAGAAACAATTTAGAAATGAAAGAAGTGGGGGAGGGGGGGAGCAGTTATGCTAATGGAAATGGGAGGCACTAGTAAAGCAAACAAAGAGACATTATAGAGACTATGGAGTAAGTGTCCCAGATAGCCACAGTATCTATTTTCTGGCCAAGAAAAACGTAATTATGAAAGCATAGAAAAAGTCTCTATGGAACTTACTCAAATTTATTGATCTTAATTATCATCATATCATAACATGAGGAGATAAAGTAACAAAAATAAAAAAGAAACAACGAAAATTTTTTACATCCTAAAATTTCTCTAAGAAAACTTTACATTCTTTCTTGCTACTTTTTTTAAAAATATAAACAAGTTCTCTCTAGGCAGCCTAGACTGGCCTCAAACTTGTTATCTTCCTGCCCAGTGCTGGGATCACAGGTATGTGCTACCATTCTCACTCTTTATATTCTTTATTTAAAAAATGGCATGTGTGTCTTCATTTGTGTGTGCCTACATGTGAATGGCAGAGTTGATGCTTTGTGCCTCCACCTTTATTTTGATACAGGGTCTCTTCTGAATCTGGAGTTCACTGATTCAGCCAGACTAGCTGGCCAGCAAGCCTCAATAATCTTTTTTTCTGCCTCTCAAGTGCTGGAATCGAACAGGGATATTTACAATGCTCTGCCTAGCATTGGGTGTGGAAAATTCAAACTCAGGTCCTCAAGCACTTGACCAACTAAGTCAACTTCTGAGCCCCTACATTCCTCCTTCTGCTAGCTAACACTTTTTGTGTTCTTAATCACAAAGGCTTGCTTTAAGATGAAAACAATTCTAAGTTGTCAGAGAAGGGAACACCTGTTAGTTCTTAGAAGTAGATACACACTTATCCAAAAGGACAGGAAGGTGTACAAGTCATGTGTCTCCACAGAGACAAAACTGATATGAGATGTATGTAAACATGCTGCAGGGGGATCTATCAGAGAACTGGCTGTGCTATTATAGCAGCTAAGAAGTTCCATGACAGGTGCAGCAGGTCAAGCTGGGTGCTCAGGATGGATGTTTGAGGCCCAAACCCTGAGAATCTGGAGAGGAGGCTGCTGGTGAGAGTCCTGGAGTCCAGAGGCCAGGGTGTCGACACTTCTGATGCACTTCAGTGTGTGTGGCGGGGTATTATGGTAGATCACTTTGTTTCCTGTATCTGTTCTTTCTGGTCCTCTGGATAGATGGGTGGTAGCTATGCACAGTGAGAGAAGTTTTCCCTGCTTACACAGTTTCCTGTTCACCTCCTCTTAAAATACACCATAGAGACACATAAAGTAGTACTGCATCAGATTTCTATCCAGCCACGTGAACATCACAGAACTGGCCATCACAGAAAGTGAGCAATTTACTTTGGTGCGAATTTTCAAAGCAATTAGTGTGGTGGTTTCCACAGGATTCTTCACTAAAGAACCATAGGGAAAAATCACCCTTCCTTTGAAGTCTCTTCTTTAATCTACTGTGGTGACATTATTGAAGAGTTGCAATTGCAGAGCCTAGGGCCTTGGGGACTCCATTTATGCCCATACATTTTTGTTTTATTTATTATTATTGTGTGTGTCTGTGGTCGCATGATGTTTGCCATGGTGTGTGTGTGCGTGCGTGCGTGCGTGCGTGCGTGTAAACCTTTGTGAAGTCGGTTCGCTCTTGGGTCCTGGAGATCAAACTCAGATTGTCAGGCAGAAAGTACCTAACCCACTGAGCTATCTTACTGGCCCCTACTGCTACCTTTTGTCTACATATTTACCTTTTTTTTACATCTTATTTTTCCATTTGTTGAATCAAATTAGAATCTAATCTAATTTAATTTCTAATTGAATTAGAAATTTGTACTGTGGTTAAGCAAAGCCTTTTTTAAATGTCAAAAACAATTCTTTTGTTTAAGGAGAAAAGCATTGGACAATGAAGACTTAGGTTCAAGTTGACTAGAAAAGAGAAAGGCCCTAGCAGTGACTCTGAATCATTTTCATCTTCTACGCTCCAGAACAAACCTAGTACAGACTGAAAAGGAGAACCAGCACTCCATCATCACCCCCAGCAGATCCAAGTCTTGGCAACAAACAAATGAGTGGAAGTTTTGTTCTGTTTCTTTCAGGCATAGAGAAAATGTGACCATACTGTATGAGTAGAGCAAATAGCCAAATAAAGAGCTTCCCAGGTAGCCGGAGGAATAAATGGCCCACATACACAAGGAAGGCACAGGAAGCTGGCCCAGTTAGTGAGGATGTATGGTGTGGTTCTAGCAATAACGGAGGATCTAACATAACCTGGCAGAGATTATAATGTTCTTTGGTCTCAAAAATCAAAGGTGAAGAGAACCCAGAATTTCTTGTGGGTGATAAGTGATGCCTTCTTTAAGTATAAAAAGCTCCCTAAACCACGAAGTTAGTCATGCTTTTAAAAAAGTAATAAAGCAAACAAAACTTGTTTCACATGTGCCCTAGTGAGATGGCTGGCAATGTGATTATGGACTTGCAGCCTCACAGGGTTGCTCAGAAGATTTCAAGAGCAAGCCCTTTCTGTTCCTGAGGGACAGCTTACATGCTTCATGCAGTCCTGACCCCAAACTCCAAATACAAGGGCACACTTTTTTTAATCAAAATTTTTATTCTGAGATGATTATAATTTATATGCAATCATGACAAATGATGCAGAGATAACCTGTGTGCCTTTTACCCACCATGGTAAGAGTTTGCACCACTAGAGTTCAATGTCATAACCAGGCTAAGGCAGAAAATATCTCACAGTTACCCTTTTTGAGTCACCTCCTCTTTAATCCTGACAATCCCTCATTTATGGTTTCTATTTCTGTAATGGTGTCCCTTCCAGAATGTCCTGTAAGTATATTCTCATGTAAACTTGATCATAAGTGTCCTTCATCCAGTATAATATTCTGGAGATTAATTCATGCCATGGCATGGATACGCAGAATTTTTTCCTCTTCATGGTAGAGTACTGTTATGTAATATGGACTTAGTATTGTTTGATTAATTGGACACTTGTTGAAGTACAACTAGGTGGTTTCCAGTGTGTGGCTAGGACAAGTAAACCTGCTATCAATCTTTGTGTGTAGGTTTTGGTGTGAATACAAGCCTTTACTTCTCTGGCTAAATGCCAAGGTGTGCAATTAATTATTGGGTTGTATGTTAGTTGTGTATTTAGCTTACTGAAAATGGTCAAAGTGTTTTCCATAATTGGCCATATCATTTTATGTTCCCACCATCAATGTATGTGTCAGCTATCTGGTTTCTCTCCACCCACATAGAACATTTGGTGGTGTAACTATCTGTTACTTTAGCCATTGCCTTATTTCCCTGGCACTGGAAATAAAACCTAGGACCAAATCAAATCAAATGCTAGGCAAATGCTGTACAGCTATGCTGCATCCTGGGTTCTACTGATAGATGTAGTGAGACTGTTAGTTGTGGTTTGAATTTGGATTTCCTGAAGGGCTGACTATGTTGAGTACTGGTATATTGAGCATCTTCTAATGCACTTACTTATCAATGGATATCATCTTCAATAAAATGTTTCTTCATTACTTTGGCCCATTTTCTAATTGAACAGCCTTCTGATGATATTGAACTTTGTGAATTCTTCATATATTTTTTATACTAATTGCCTGGTAATGTGGTTTGAGGGTATTTCCTTTTAGTTTGGAGCATGTATTTTCATTTTCATAACAAGTCCACAAAATAGTTATTTATTGAGACAGTAGCACTCACTAGTATAGAATTTGTTATGTAGTCCAGGCTGGCTTTGAACTCACAGTAATACATCTGCTTCTACTTCCTGAGTGCTGGGGTTAAAGGTGTTCATCACCATGTCCAGCTCAAAGTTTTTGTTTTTGATGAAGCAAGCTCATCAGTTTTTCTTTTGATGCATTGCAGGACTGTGTGAGGTCTGAATTCTTTGCTTTGCCCCACATCCTAAGATGGTTTTCTGTTTGGTTTTGCTAACAGGCCAGTACTTTTGTATTTTATATTTGAGCCTGTAATCCATCTCAGAAGATTGTTGCAGCTATTCTAGTTTATTTGTTTTTAATATAGATTTTAATTTTCTTTGCATGTACAAGAGATATTTTTAAAAAGGGTTAAGTTATACCTTTATATTTGAGCACATGGACATTTTCCTATAGTAAATGCTCCAATCCACGGATAGTGCATGCATCTTTGTTTCTATCTGCCTTGATTCCTTTGCCACACACAGATCCTGTACGTGTCTTGAGAGAGCTACACCTATCTTTTTTTTTTTTAGTGATTACGAATGTTGTATCATAAATTTTGGTCTTTATTATTAACATTATTAATTTTCCTGTAGTTGCCATGTATCGTGTTGCAAACTCACTTATTAGTTACAGGAATTTGAGATTAACTCCTTGGGATTTTCTGTGAGGTCAAGGATGTAGTAATCTGAAAACAGGAATTAATCACAATCTCTCTATCTATCTACTTCTCCCCTTCTTTCCTGTCTTGGATAGATAGGATTCCAAACACTATGTTGAATAAGCATGATTGCAGCAGCCATCCTTGCTTTGGTCCTCATGTCCTGATCTTCCAGGAAAAGCGTTATGAGGAGAAGCACACTGCTAGTATAGGTGTCTAGGATGTTTCCATTTGTTTCTACTTTTTCAGAAAATTTTATTTTTTTAATTATGAAGTGTTATTAATTTTATTAAATATTTTTTCCGCACCAACTGATGATTCTTTTATTTTTTCCCCTTTCTTGCCTCTTAATGTGATAGATTACATTGCTTCATGAATTCCATTATTGAGTCAAACTGATAATCTTAGAACAAATTTAACTATATTATTTTTATACATGCTAAACTTTAAATAGTATTTTGATATAATTTTTTACATTTAAATTCATGGGCATATTGATCTGTATATCTTACATTTTTGCACTGCTACTGTCTGGCCTTGGTATCAGGTTCACACTGACTTCACAAACTATCCCCTCTTAATATTTCCAAGAGAATATTAAGTAGAATTGGGATCAATCATTTAACTGTATGATGGAATGCTGTTGTGAAATCTCTGGGCCTCGAGATGTTCCCATTCAGGTCTAATTATTTCGGTTATGAATTATTGTTTTTAAATAATTTGTGTTTCTTTTATTTCCCGTGTCCCATTCCTTTTCAATTAAAAATGTGCTGTAAAGGGGCAGACTCAAATAAAGACAATTCATGCTCCCATATCCTGGCTGGCACCTTGAGGCCAGCTGATTGCAGCCCTGAGCATCTGTGTCTTGCTGGCTTATGGCCTCCTTCCAACCCAGGTGTGTTGACTCAGCTTGAGGACTAGGCTTCAGTCTCAGCTTCCTACTTAAATCAGCCTTGCCCAGGACCTGGCTTGGCTGGCTGCCAGTCTCTCCCCCATCCCTGGTCCTCCCTCCTCTTTAGTTTTTGTTCCTGGAACTTCAGTGTTGCCTCCTGCACTTTGAGAGTCTTCCACTGTTTACTCTTGCTGCTGTGACCCTGCCTTCTTTTTGTTCTCTTCCAGGAAGTGAATTTCTGTTTAATTCAAGTCTGAATACTATACTCTAGACTGTGGAGTACACTGGAGAGACCAACCCTATTTCCCAGGTCCATAGCTTCTTTGGAGAGCCCAGCTTCCTCTTCTTCAATTCTCACAGCCAAGGCTCTGTGGCTTTAGGTATACAAACCAAGCTGGCATGAATTTTAAGCTATATATTTGACGAAGGTGCTGAAAATATCAGTAATACTAAATATTAAGAAGAGTAATTAGTCTTCTTGAATATCAGTTATCTAATATATCCTCATTTCTTTACTATACTCACGAACCTAAATAGCATGGTAAGTTTCTTGCATGTTTTTTTCTCTTGTCTTGTCTTGTTGAACAGGGTTTCATGGAGTCGCCACTCAGTGTGTAGCCCAAGACGACCTTCAACTTCTGATCCTCCTGCCTCTATCTCAGGGGTGCTGGGGTTACAGGTGCGCATCACCATGCCTGGGTTTATGCATTGCTGGAGACTGAACCCTGAGCCTGCTGCATACAAGATAAGCACTTTACCAATTAAACTATGTCCTAGCCCTTTTACCTGTTTAATACTATCCATAGGGTTTTTAATCACAAAAGTATATCAGAAGCATTTACTAGTACAATTAAAGAAAGGAAAAGGAATACTTGTTATAGAGAGAAATGAGGATGGGCCTAAAGATGAAGCAGAACACTCACTTTCTTCTTCCTGCACAGGCAGCACTCATATACAGATGTATTGGGCTTAGTGGTTCAAGAGTTTCTTGGTCACAGTAGAGAGGGAGTTTAAGAACAAACAGAATAAAATCAAAAACTCAAGTGACAACACATGCTGGAGAGGATATGGAGAAAGAGGAACCCTCATCCATTGCTGGTGGGAATGTAAACTTGTACCACCACTCTGGAAATCAATTTGGTGCTTTCTTAGACAATTAAGAATAGTGATTAGCCAAGATCCAGCTATACCACTCCTAGGCATATATCCAAAAGATGCTCAAGTACACAACAAGGACATTTGCTCAACTATGTTTGTAGCTGCTTTGTTTGTAATAGCCAGAACCTGGAAACAACCCAGATGGCCCTCAGTTGAGGAATGGATACAGAAATTATGGTACTTTTACACAATGGAATACTACTCAGCAATTAAAAAAGGAGGAAATCATGAAATTTGCAGGCAAATGTTGGGACCTGGAAACAATCATCCCGAGTGAGGTATCCCAAAGGCAGAAAGACACACATGATATATACTCACTTAAATAGACCTGTAAGATAGGATAAACATACTGAAATCTATACACCTAAAGAAGATAAACAAGAAACAGGACCTGGGGTAAGAGGATTCATCCTCACTTAGAAAGACAAATGGGATAGACATTGGATGTAGGAGAAAACAAGTAGCAGGACAAGAGCCTACCACAGAGGGCCGCGGAAAGACTACCTAGCAGTGTATCAAAGCAAATATTAAGACACATAACCAACCCTTTGGTAGAGTGCAGGGAATCATATGAAAGAAGGGGGAGTTAGTATGACCTGGAGAGGACAGGATCTCTGCAAGGACCAAATATATCAGGGCACAGGGGTCTTTTATGAGACTGTTTCTTCAACCAAGGACCATGTATAAATATGACCTAGAACCCCTGCTTGAATGTAGCAAATGGTAGCTCAATATCCAAGTGGGTACCCTAGTAAGGGGAACAGGGACTATTTCGGACATGAACTCAATGGCTGGCTCTTTGACACCCTCCCCGGCCCCCTGAAGGAGGAGCAGCCTTGCTAGGCCACAGAAGCCAGTCCTGAAGAAACCTGATAAGCTAGAGTTAGATGGAAGGGGAGGAGGTCCTCCCCTATCAGTGGACTTGGAAAGGGGCAGGGAGGAGATGAGGGAGGGATGGGAAGGATAAGGAGGGGATGCAGGAGGGGGCTACGGCTGGGATACAAAGTACATAACTTGTGATTAATGTAAAATAAAAATGTTTTAAAAAGAACAAACAGGAAATCTTAAGAAGAAATAGACTTATTGAAGCCAAAGAAAACACTCCCTCAAAAGGAAAGGAGGGTACCAACTGAGCTGTCAAGTGACCACTCTTAATGTTAAGGTCTTGTAGATTAAAGGCAAGTCATATGCTAATTCTAAGCACATAACTGGGAATTTGGAGGAGTGTTTTGATCAAAATAAGCATCTTTCAGAAGTAAGATAGTGATTTGGAAGGAGGTATGTGTATACAATGGCAACTCTAAGGAAAGAGTGCTAAGTCCTCTGCTTGATCCTTCAGGCCCCTGCAGTCCACAGCACAGTGAGGACAATAGCACGGTGCCCTGCGGTGTGGATCCAATAAGGCAAGGCCATCAGGCTAAGTGTTTAACTCACAGTCCTTGTCATTTTCCTACCCACATCAAAGACTTTGGGGTTGTTGTAGGTGGGAAAAATGATGCTTATGCTGGGCTGGAGTGCTGGAGACTCCATCTGTATGCATTCACTGCATGGCGTGTGCTGCTTTGGGAGAAGGCAGCTAGTCCTGAGGTGCTATTGTTTCCATGCACTACCATTTCAGCAACTGTGAGGCCAGAGAACACACACAATAGCACAAATGGAATCGTTGTTGGGAAGGAGATAAAGCTTTATATTTCATATGAGATAAAATGTCTTTTTGCCATAAAACATCTCAACCTATTGATGAGGTCACATACTTTTTCCAAAATGGGGGCAAAGAAATGGGTACTTTCTCAAGAGAAAGGCCCATTCTTTTCTTTTGCGGCCATTGCTGCATCACGGCCACCAAAATGAAGCTCAATCCCTTCATGACTTCTGACCAAAGCAAGAACCGCAAATGGCATTTCAATGCACCTTCTCACATTTGGAAGATCATGTCTTCCCCTCTTTCCAAAGAGCTGAGATAGAAGTCTAATGTTCTGTCCATGCCCACTCGAAAGGATAATGAAGTTCAGGTTGTCTGAGGACACTACAAATGCCAACAGACTGGCAAAGTGGTCCAGGTGTACAGGAAGAAGTACATCATCTACATTGAATGAGTGCAGCAAGAAAAGGCTAATGGCACAACTGTCCACGTGGGCATCCACCCCAGCAAGGTGGTTATCAGCAGGCTAAAGCTGGACAAAGGCTGCAGGAAAATCCCGAAAAGGAGGCCGTATCTTGACAAGTAGGAAAGGAGAAGGTCAAATACAAGGAAGAAACGGTGGAGAAGATACACAGCTTTCATTGAAGAAAGTGTGTGTGTGTGTGTGTGTGTGTGTGTGTGTGTGTGTTTGAGAGAGAGAGAGACACAGAGAGAAATGCAATTACAATGAGCCTAAAACCATGCTTGCAGAATCCTGACATACATCTTGGACATTATCTTTTCCTAACCTACATCCCCAAAGGGTATCATGACAAAATACAAATTGTGATACCTCATTGATAACTGAGTAAGATGATCTACCATTAAGTGGTGTCTACCTAGCATTGAAAACCCCAGATCCACATATGATACTGCTCTTGGGAGACTGAGGAAAGAGGATTGAGAGTTGGCTAGCCTAGGCTATGCCAAAAATAATAAACCAATAAACTATGGAAATCCCAGGAATGTTTTTTATATTGTATGTTTTTAGTTAATTGTCATATTATTTTGATTCCAGAAAGCAGGGATACGCTACTCTGCCCTGGCTTATGACCCATGCTGCTTTATTTCAGAGAGGGAAGGTTGCTTCTGTGAGATCCTCAGAGTTACATGTACAGTGTAATCTTACAGGACCCTGGATGTGTCCATCTCCTCTTCATCTTCATTTGAGCCACATACCACAGGCAATTTCTGCTTGTCAAAGAGCTTTGGGCACTCTTGCCTCTGCCTGAGAGACCCCTTTTGTCTTGATTTACTCAACACTTGTCATTGCATGATGAGAGTGCAGAAGAACAGTGGTTAAGACAGAGTCATGGGGCATGAGGAGAAAAGGAAGGGAAGGACATCTCTGAAATAAAGACTTTTATGCCTAGATATGGAATCTAGGAAGAAAATCTCTAGGCAGAGGGTACAGTATGTTAAAAAGTCCTGAGCCAGAACAAACTTGTAATTAGTGAAAGAAGACTAGACCAGGCAAAAGTGTGTTAGGATTGCGGAGAATAGGTTGGACAATAGGCAAATGTCTGGTCATGTTTGGAGCACATTCTACATCCATTCTGGAGTCACTCAATGACTTAAGAAATGATAAGAACAGGGCTTAAGAGGATCCCAACTAGCCGGGTGTGGTAGTGCACACCTTTAAGCCCAGCACTGGGGGAAGCAGAGGCAATTAGATCTCTGTGACTTAAGAGGCCAGCCTGGTCTACAAACCAAGTCCAAGGCTACTTACACAGAGAAACAACTCCCCTCAGCAAAAACAAACAAACAAAACTTCTAACTTGGTTATTTCTTCAAGTTAGAAGATGAATTGAAATAAGATAGCTGTTCTCAAACCCCAGATGATTTTTGACCGCAGTGGATATTTGAAGATGTTTGAAGTTATGATAATTGCTGGCAGAATAGAAGCCAGGAATGAGGCTCATATCCTGCTAAGCACGTAGTATTCCCTCACACTGGTCTTTCTACAACAAGTATCAACAGAAGTGCTGCTGAGAAACCTGTTGGTCAGGAAGGCAGCTGCCTGGGCTGCAGAGAGCTGCTGCAGTATCCAAGTAGACGGGGCCATGCTGTGGCTGGAGGCAATTTCAGAATGTATAACAAAGTGGAAAGCAGGATGTGGCTGCTAGGAAAGGAGACAGAACACAGGTCCCAAGGTTCTGAACAATTGTGTCTACAGGGAGTTTACTCACCCAGATGTAGATGCTCGGGATACATATGCATTGTACATAGGGAGGTGAGAGATGAAGACTTCAATTTTGCGATAATCACAAGACATCCAGGTGCAGGGTGACACTTAAAGGGTGTGTCAGGACTAAATGTGGAAACACTGTGGTCTTCAATGAGTGGATGGTTTTGTAACCATCAAAACCGATGGCCCTATGTCTTAGGGTTACTCTTGCTGTGATGAAACACCATGACCAAAGCAACTTAGGGAAGAGTTTGTTTGATTCACATATCCCAAGTCACAGTCCACTGAGGGAAGTCAAGGCAGGAATTCAAACTTGGCAGAAACCTGGAGGCAGGAGCTGATGCGGAGGCCTTGGGGGAGTGTTTCTCATCATGACTTGCTCAGCCTGCTTTCTTATAGAACTTATACTTCAGCCTAGGAATGGTACCACCCATAATGGGCTGGGTCCTCCCCAATTAATCAAGAAAATGCCATACAGACAGGTCTGTTTACAGCCAGATCTTAGGAAGGCATTTTCTCAAACTGATGTTCCCTCCTTTCAAATGACTCTAGTTTATGTCATAAAATTAGCCAGTACATTTAGGCAATATAGGAATACAAATAAAAATGTCCCAGGGTAAAACCTTGAGGCTTCATTCATTAATCTCTTTCTCTCTCTCTCTCTCTCTCTCTCTCTCTCTCTCTCTCTCTCTCTCTCTCTCTCTCTCTCTCTCTCTCTCTCTCTCTCTCTCTGTGTGTGTGTGTAAGCCACAACCTTGATGTCATGTCTCAGGTGCCATCCACCTTCTTCTTTTGAGACAGGGTTGCTTACTAACCTGGAATCTGGCAAGTCAGAAAGACTGGGAGCTCCAAAGACCTGGCTGCCTCTGCTTCCACAATGCTAGGAACACAGGCTCTGGGGATACAGGCCCTCCAGCTTGCAAAACAACCACATTAACAATTGAACCATCTCCTCACCCCTAAATAGTCTTTTTTGAATATATAATATAGTGAGGAAAAACCCTTTGAACAAAATCATCGACATTAATGAAAATGATACAACATTAAAGAAAGTTGTTTTTGATGTTACTGTTTCTTTAGCCCTGTGGTCCTCTTCGGCAAATATGCAATACAAAAAAAAATGTGCTGCTTCTTATCAAAGTAACCAATGGTCTTAAGTGAGCTGTAGACTAGTAGAAATTGGGCTAAGCTAAGTGGAAGGGACCACTGTGGAGATCAAAGTATATGAACCAATACCCTTACCTGACATTGACCCTGGACTCTCATCATCAAAGAGTTCTCCTATTGCTGAAGCTCTTTCTTGCCTGATGATTATGATACTCAGAAATATGGGTTATAGCTAATATTTGTTACTACTTTATATAACTGGTTAGCTCATAGAACATTAATTCTGAATAATTGTATACATAAATACCTGGCATGGATCTCTGCTTGGCCAAACTTCAGCTGGCCTTTTGAATTGGACATGAAATCTATCCATGTATTGCCCCATGAAGCCCATTTTGAAAGCTTGCCTCTGAGTCAGTTTAGTGACAGCTCAGGAGCCTAGACTTCTGTTTCTCTGTGATAACATGCTCGGGGTCATTATGCTCCACCACCCTCAGGTGATATCTACTCCACTTGCTGCTCCTCTCAGGTCAGTTTAGCCAGAACTCCCTTACCCTTGGTCTTAGGAACTTTTCATTCGTTGATTCCCGCAAGCCTCCTTCCACTGACCACTGTGCTCAGAACTGAGCGCAGTGTTTCTCTCCACCAAAAGATCCCATTTGTAGTAGTCCTAACACAAACAGGCCTATACATTAGCAGGTGGACATTTTTTTCATTAACACGTCTTACATGGACACTCAGTTTTACTTTGTCAACTTTTGTATTCCAACTTTGACTTCCTCAAACTCTTTTCATTATGACCAACTATTCATTATGACAAACAAGTGATTCTACTACAGCATGAAGTATCCACTAAAAGAATGCTGAAAAGAACAACATACATTATCATAGAGAACAGTGACAGTAGAACTCTGTCACACTCTGAAAAGGCCAAAGAGGACGCTAAGTGCATAGCAGAAACTGAGCTCTGTGATAGCAAACAACTTGTTTAGAGCTGTAGTGTTTCTATGAACAACAAAAAAGTCTCACTAGGCTTAGTTGGAAATCAGCACTGCCTCTAAGATGGCCCTTCTGCTGTGTTCTTGCTTCTGATAATTCATAGGCAGGCCCCAGCTCATGACCAAAAGAAAGAGTAGCACCTTGGCCCCCTTGGATCTTGCTGTTGTTGTTGTGGCAAAAATACATGGTATGTCAGGAGGATCTGTAGTCTCAAGAAAAACAGTAGCTGAATATATTGAAGTGCCTTTTTCTTTTCCCACACTCTTCTGCATCTTACGCTGCTACTTAACGTTTTTCCTTTTGGAAGCTGTGAAAAAGAGGACCTCACCAGGTAGGTTCAGTCACAGTTGTAAGAAAACAGCTGCCAAGGGAAGCAGAGTAGTCACTGAGAAGAAATTGTAACCAAGCCTCAGGGTGCATTCAAAGCAACCCAGAGAGTCTCAGAGACAAGTCCAGAAAGGGAGGAGAACATGCACCCAAGTCCTGCTCACAGAAAGGCACTGTAGGGGCTGGGAGATAAGTCAGGACACGAGTTCAATCCCACGTGTAAAAAGTGGGGTGTACTGGCGTGCACCTGTGATTTCAATGGGGAGGATGATAGAGGTGGATCCCTGGGGCTTACTGGCTAAGAGGAGCTCCTGGTAAATGAGAGACCCTGTCTCAGGGAGACAAGATTGACAGTTCCTGAGGAGTGAAACCTCGAGCTATCTTCTGGCACAACACACAAGCACACACACACATACACTGTACATACCTATATACATATATACTGAGAGTTGGGGGAGGAGGAAATTCTCTCTCAAGGTCCTTCCTACCCTTCCTTGAATCACAGTTACTGCTGTCTTCAGGTCGCAGATAGTGCTAGTGATATCTGCAGATGATGGTACTGGCAAGCCTACAGCATGAGAGAGGAAGCCCTGACCCTGGTCTGAACCTTGGTTTATGTACCTGTAAAATGAGAATCACCATACTGCATTGCTTAGATTTTTAGCAATAAGGAACTGACTGATGTTATTTATTAAACAGGATAAACAATTTATTCACCCAAAACAACACCATTATCACCGAATTAAATAGTCATAATTGATGCTTGCTCTATGGTTTATACTTGATATGAATTATGGATTAAAAAATACTTTAAAAATCCATAGGATTAACCTTCAGTTGTATTTGGTAAATCACCAGGAAATGCAAACAACATTTGTAACCTTATTCTGAGCATCACACAGTGATTAGCTTTAAGGGAGGACTTCTTTGTAATATGTGGACCCTGAGTAGTATGTCTGAACAGATGTCTCTGAACTACCTCCGCCTTCAGAGACAGAAATTGACAGCAGTGAACTCCTGGAGAAAGCCTCAATTCATAACTGAGGTCCTTCCATTTATAACAGGCAGCATTCAACACCACTGAAAACAGATCTACAGGAGGCTGTCTCGTGCAATCTTCTGCCTTGAGCCATTTATTCCTGGAGGGTTATGACTCACCAGCTGCTGGAAATACTGCTACCGTGGATTTTTCTGACAGCTACACTAGGTTTTGCCTCCTTTAGGGACATTTCATTTAATTATAGCACAATAGTAACGAGCAGCAATGCACATATTCTTCTGGAGCAGATGAATTTATATTTTTGCTATCAATGGAAACTGCTGAAGGAAAACGTGTGGTGTTTGCTTACAGGGTTCTACAGCTACAGACTAACAACACTGCTATTTAAAGTCTCCAAACTTAGCTCCATTGTAAGCCTTCATCTACTTTCTCTTAGCTATGGATACAGCTTTCTCTGCAGAACAGAAAGGAACCCAAAGAATACTTTGCAGTGCCGGCAGGTTATGAAAATGAAGCATGATGCAAATTGCTGGCCATAGAATTCTGTCTGTGCCACAGTGGAAGAAATAGTTTCTAGTTTCTGGGCAGTTGTTATTTGTAGCTCATGGAAGTGGGTGCACGCGGAAGCCAGAGTCAACCTCATTGTTGCTGCTCAGCATGTCTCACTGGCCCAGAACTCACCAAGAAGGTTGGAAGGGCTGGCCAGCAAGCTGTAGAAATTCACCTACCTCCACCTTCCCAGTACTGGGATTACAATGAACTGCTACCATGTCCAGCTTTTTGAACCTGAGTTCTGGGGATCAAGCTAAAGCCCTCATGATTTATACAGCAAGTGCTTTATCAACTGTCCTAGCACCCCAGCTAGGACATTGCCTTTTCAATAATACATTTTGCTGCCCAAGCAACATGTTTCTTTTTTCTGTTGCCTGGGATGAGGCTCTATGGCTCCTAGGCTGTATGGCTTAAAAATTTGCCTAACTTATGCTTTTTTTTTCTTTAAGTTGTAATATAAAATAAAGAAAATATTATCCTGACCATTGAAATAACTTGAAACTGCAGTGATATATATATATATATATATTGAATGTATATATTCACTCGAATATATATATATATATATATATATATATATATATATATATATTCCTTTGAATGTGAGTATGTGTGTGTGTTCCTTTGAAACCCTTGGCAAAATAGAAATGTGTGAGGCTACTTGGAAGCTTGGGCCTCCATTTCTCCCTGTGAATCCCACTTGACTCTGACTGCTACTCCTGGCTGAGAATTCTCTCCCCATAGTGGTCCTTCAAATATGCATCCCTCACTTTGTGTACACTGGTGCCTGCCAAGCAGCCCTTGGAGGACAGGAGAAAGTACACACCACTCTGCAGGAGAGGAGGCTCTGAGCCAGGTTTCTGGTCTACCCACCAAACTGGCGCCTTCTTTGTACAGCTGCTCCGGGAGCTGACTCAGACAGCCTTTCTACTCCCGAACTGTTAATGACCCCATGAACTCTGATGGATTAAGTCAAATTATACAGGCCCCAAACCCTCCAGCTAGGTATAATGGCAGCTTGGAGCTTGCTGTGTACCACAAACTACAAACTACATAGTTATGTTAGCAGAGTACTTATCGGGCTCCCATCTGTGTGCCTAAGGCTACACCTACATCCAAGAGGCTCAAGCAGCACAGTCTAATTCAGAATGTCTTTAACTTATAATTTTGTTCAGTCTAAACTCAGCAGCTTCCAACCAGGTTCCTTGAGTCTGTGAAGCACAAGACACTGGGCTGTATCCCTCTTCAGCTAACATCACAGCCCCACTAGCCAATAGGAAATTCTCCTCTGAAGCCAGCGTGGAAGATGGCATTGAGGGCAAGGAAAGGAGAAGAAAACTTTCTAGGTGGTTGTTGTCTGGGAGGGAAACAGGGAGGTGCTAGTTCTGGTGTTCCTCGAGCTAAAAGGCACACACACCGGAAGAGCTAATGTGAGGTTCCTGCTACTACGTTGTTGGTCTGGTGTGAAGCCTGAGATACTGCCCATGTTCTGCTTCTTTATCTTCTATCATTTTTAATGAGAATAACTCCAAACTAGAATCTAACTAAGCCTAAAATCCTAAACTTAACAATTCTGCTATTATAAGCATTTTTGACAGTGGGAGAATGGTTGTCAATTCTTCCAGGGAGTCTGAGAGAGTCATGGTCCTTTTCCTGGACATCTTGTAATCTTACTCCACTCTTATGTTCAGAACTTCTTGGGTTCTGGCCCCAGCCACAACTAATGTTTCCCCCTGCCTGACTCTTTGCAAGCTCTCACTAGACAGCCCATCCCGGCCTTCAGGCGGCTCTCCTCCTACCTTAGTTTCTGAATGCTGAGACAGAGCCTGGCTTTGGATCTTCCATTTCTTTTCCATTTGTTTCCCTTCTCTACTCCCTTCCTCTTCCTTTCTCCCTTTCCTTCCCAAATCTACTCTCTCATGTTTCTCTATGCTGCCCTGACCGGTCTTGAACTTGTAATCCTCCTACTTTAGCCTCTCAAATGCCAAGATTACAGGTTCCTACCAGCACAGCTGCCTCATTACTGGATTTCTCTCCTTATAGAAGTCATGCATCCGTGGTCTTTGGCCACTAATAGTGAAACTGTAAATAAGGCCAGAGTAGAATAGAAACAGTTTCCATATTCCCCCTACCGAGAAGTAATAGCTTAATTGTCTATATATGTCTTTCTCACAATGTGTATGTGGTTATAAAATGTCATTGTGATGCACAGATAAGATTTTGTAGAGTATTTTTTTCTTTCTGGATGCGAAATTCAACATTTTGTGGCTCTAAATACACCAAGTGGGCAAGGGTCTTTATGAACTGTAATTCAGTAAACAATTCTTTATTATCAGATGCTAACATTTCTTCCAACCTTTTAACCATTGAAATTGATGCTTTGACGAATGTCCTTGTAAATATACCTCTGTGCACACTCATAATTACTTTTACAAGGAACATTCCTGGGAGTCAAATTACTAGGTTATAAGTTATGCAGCCGATGAAATTGGTGTGTCTCCATTGGTATACTTTAGGAAAGTTGCGCTAATTAAGAGCTCACCAGTCTTAAAAACAGCTGTTTCCTTGAAGCTTCTTCCCCAACCCCTAAAACACAGTGTGATAATGTTGAATTTTCACAAATGGAAAAGGAAAGTATTTCACTGACAATTTCATGACTGCTATAGATGAGGATAAATATTTCTTGAGACTTAATTTGAGTTGCCTATTCATCTGTTTTGCCTATTTTCCTGTTGGAGTTTAAACTTTTATTTTGTCGTAAGTTCTTTGTATATTAAAAATATTGAAAACACGGGAAGTGGTAGATGATAGAGTCATTATTCAAAAGGCAGGAATCGTTGTCAAAGGATTTCAATAGGATGGAGTGATTGCTATGGTGCCTGTGCTCATGCTCTTGGGAAGTTGCCTTTCCAGTTCTGAAACTATAAGTTATTCATGCACAGATGAGACCCACAGGAGCATGAGGCAAGGACAGATATCTCAAGACTGGTCACCAGGAGCATCCATATTTTAAAAGGTACAGGTAAAGAATACAGATTAACAATCCTAACCATTACCCGAGATTCCCCGTGAACCAGTGTAGGGGCCGCCACGGAAGGAAGAAGGCAGAGTTGTCAGATCTGACAACAGCACCAAATGCAAAACAAATATTAAGTGAGATCAGGACTTGCAGGAAGCCCTGGGATTTGGTAAACAGGATGTTCTCGTGTATTTGCTCACTGCTGTTTTAGTGGTGCAGAAGGGATGGAATGCAGAGGGGGAGTGTTTGATAACAATCACTGAAAATCCCAGACACTGGCCTGTGTGCTGATGGAAGATTACAATAGTCCTCTTCTCTTTGCTCAGTTAGAGATAACTTGTGGAGAGCATTTTGCTGGCCATTTGGTTGCATGACCTCTGCTTGCTGATAGGCTGGATAGTCTGTGGTATGTAGCAACAAGCATCCTAGTCTGCTGTGACTCAGACTGTTGCCTGCGTTTTTGTGTCATGATTTCTAATGTTTACTCAGAGTCGCCATTCAGCCTCCAGTGTCCATTTAGCAGGCTAAGCTGTTTGCTGGATACCTGTAGAAGGCCACGTGACAGTGAAGTGTTTTTTCTTGGACTGGGATATAGCTTAAATAGTAGAATGCTTGCCTAGCATACACAACGTCCCAGAGTTGCATAAACAGCAATGATGGCATGTGCCTATAATCATAGTACTTGGGAGCTAGAGGCAGGAGGATCAGAAGTTCAAGTTAATCCTCAGTTACAGAGTGAGCTTGAGGTTAGGTTGAGCTACATAAGGTCCTGTCTCAAAAAGAAAGGAAGAAAAGAAAGAAAAAGAAAGAAAAGAAAGGAAGAAAGGATCTTTCTGAGGGATTAATACATCAAATTGCCTTTGAAAAACTAAGTTGGGATGGGGCCTGGGTTTGGAAGTAGTTTTAGAGGTCAACATTCGCTGTTTTGACGGTAAATACCCCATGTCAGGGTGTGATTGATGATGGTGGATGATGGTAGATTAAGCATCAAACACTAAAGAAAGCTAAACTGAAGAGCAATGGAAACCCAAGGTTATAATAACTTTAAATCCTGATACTTTTGGGGAGCTGTAGAAGAAAGCTGATACATGAGATTAAACTGTATTAGACTGTGAAAAGAAAGCAGAGCTTTTATGAAGAAAACCATCAAAGGAAGACTGATATTGTATAAGAAATAGCTTGAGGTAGGCAAAGTGAGTCTATTCCTGAGACTGTGACAATGAGTTTGGCAGCAGCTGGCAATTTGTTTATATAAGCCAGCCAGGCAGCCAGGCAGCCAGGCAGCCAGGCAGCCAGGCAGCCAGTCACCCAGCCAGCAGCAGGTTTGTTCAAATGAGTCCTATGACAGGAGACTGCCTAGCTGGAAGGAATCACAGGCCTGAGTAGAACTGCCTGAGGCCCCGGCTCTTTGGAAATGCTCTGCTTGTTTCTGGTGACTTAGTCAGCTCCTGAGGTTTATACTACACACGGCCTTCAGAAGGCAGAAAAAAAATAATAAGATGAGTTCCTGAAAATATTACAGGATGACTGGAAGACATCTTAATTGGTAAGGACTGTTTACTCAACTCCATCCCTAAGTACTGAGAGTAAAAATCAAGGGCCTTCACCCTAGGTCAGTGGGAAAACTCAGGAAGGGAAAGAAGCAGCATCTAACAAAGCAGACAGACTTACCCCAACTCCCTGATGTGAAGAGTCTATTCAGAACAATTGATGAAAATGGCCCAGTTCTGTCTTCTGTCTGTGTCTGAGCACATCCTCCCAACAAAAGAGCGGTCAGGCACACTGAATGATGGGGTAAGGGTAGAGGATGGGGATGGACAAACTCATTAAGCACTAAAGAAAGGTAAACGGGAGCAATGGAAATCCAGAGCTATAGTAACTTTAAATCCTGAGACTTTGGGGAGCTCTAGAGGAAAGGCTGATGCATGGGATTAAACTGTATAAGACAAGTGTGGAAGAGAGGGGAACTCTGAAAAGAAAGCAGAGCTTTGTTTGTTTGTTTTAATGAAGAAAACCATCAAAGGAGGAGAGATATTGTTTAAGATCTAGAGCAGCTACACCCACTGGTGGAAGACACGGGGTTAGACCCCAGGCCCTTGGTTTCTGACTCACTGTTGCCTTTTCTGTGTCTCCATTTACATGGGATATTCCTTATTGATACAGTTGGCTTAATATATGTTTTCTGTTTGTTGACCTTATTATTTTTTTTCCTTTTGGGTATGTGTGTGATGTCCATGCAAGAATGTATGGGTGTTAATACGGATGTGGGCTCTTGTGTGTGTGCGGTTGTAGGAGCTAGAGGTCAATGTTAGTTGTTCTCCTTGATCATTCTCCATCTTATGTACTGAGGCAGGGTCTCTCGCTTACACCCAGATTTTGCTGATTTTGTTAGTCTAGCTAGCTATCTTTTTCTGGGCATCCCTTACCTCCCCCTCCCTGCACTGAGGCCACAGGTAGGTCATGATGGCTGCCTGGAATTTATACGGGTTCTTAGGATCTGAAACCCAGCTTTCTTGTTTACCAAACAAGCGCTGCATCTAGTGAGCACTTCCTTTTTGTTTTGTACTCTTTTTCTGCTTTATTTGAGCTTAAATTTTTTTTTCATGATTAGGATTGGACTTATGGCTTCACTCACACTAGGTTATTAAATATTTTATGAAGCTAAATTTTTCTTCCCCCTTAACATATTAATACATTTCTTTAATTTTCTTTGTTACTTTCAAATTTACAAAAGATGTTCACAGATAATCTAAGCCCATTCACAGGTAGTATTGTGCCAACTCTGGTGATACTGGTCATACAGCAAAGGTTTTCCAATTCCTTCTTCTCATCCAGTCTAAAGTGGCAGGCTTCACTCACGTATGAACTATCCATTTCTATTTCATCGTTACTATAAGTATTATGAATAATGTTTAACATTCCTCTTTTCTTGGCAAAGCAGGTTTGTTGGCAACATCCTCTCTCAATTTTTGTTTGATGGGGGACGTCCTTATCCTCCACTCTCAAAAGATAATTTTATCGGACAAGAATTTTTACTTCAGTGTTTCTGTTTGTCTCCTTTCTGCCCCTAGCCTCCAGCAATTATCCAGCCTATCCAGCTGGTAGGTTCAGTCTTCCTACCAGCAGACCCTGTTCCAGCCAGCTACACTTCCTGAAGTTCTCGTGCCTGTTAGGTTTGGGGTTTTCATTTGCTCTGTGACCTCTGTCTTTTGAGGGACCCAGAAGAATTGCTGAGTTTCTGTTTATTCAGCTTTTTTTCCTTGTTGTAAAGATGGAGAGAAAACGTCCAGGCTCTTTACAGACCAGACTGAACCAATGTATTCTTTGTTTGCCCATAGAGCTAACCACATCTACTAAACAATGTATTGATTAATTTACTCAACAACAGCGCTCATTTCCATTTTTAAGTCCCTGTCATTTGAAACTCTTCTTCTGAAATAATCAATAGAAAATTTGCAGTAACCAAAGCTTCCATTATTCCATGTTCACTGCCTGTTGCATAGATTTCTCACTATCAACTCAATGTTAATTTTCACTTAAAAATCTTACCTTTTGGCTGTGTTACTTTACACCTAGGGGGAAAGGCTACATTTTCCAACCTGTCGCATAGCCAGGAGTGGCACCATATCGGAACTTGGGCCAATGGTAATTAAGTGGGGTAGGTTGAACTTGGACCATGATCTGTCAGCATCTCCATCCCTGCATCCCATTTGAGCACACACCATGATCCTTTTCTCCATGCTGTTCATTCTCTCTGTCACTGGGTGCTCAGTAAGTCCAGATCATATTTATCAACTTGGATCATAAGCATTACTTTCTGCTTGTAATAGTACTAGCCAAATGCCAAATGGGGAAAGAAAGAGAAAAGCAAGTCAAACCTACACAGCTTTTGTTACTGGAAAGATTCCTTCTTTTCTTTCTTCCTTCCTCCCTTTCTTCCTCTCTCCCTCCCCATCTCTAATTGCTCTGGTCCTGGCTTTGCTCATACCACTCAAATGTTCCACAACTACTCTCCTTCCCCAGACTGGCTTTCCTTCTTATCTTGCCTTCTTTCCTTGTTATTTCTCACCAAGTTACTATTTCTCTACATGTGCTCTGAATACCATGGACCTTCCCTTGATTAAGATGTTGATAAAATGCATATTTTATCAACAATGGGCCTCGTCTCAGAGGTGCAGAATCAGAACCTCCAGCATAAGGTCTGGGATATGCAAGTCCTCTGATAACTTTTAGATATGTTACAACATGGTAAATCCTCCAGTGCCTGAATGGAGAGTTGGGAACTGTACCTGTACTGACATGTGCAGATCCTTCTCTTTGTCATCATTCTCTAAATGCAGTGTAACAACTACTTATACAGCACTGACATCTGCACCAGATGCACAGATGTAAGTAAATGGAGATGTATATGTTTACAGGAGGATGTGCCTAGGGTTCATGTAAACACCTTGCCATTTTACATAAGAGTTTTTGAGTATCTATGAGTTTTGGATTTCGGGTATTCATAATAAGAATTTTTCCTAATAATAGACAAATGATTGTCCATGTAAACCTGGCAATGAGCCAACAGTTTTGAGTAGACATTGAGCTCATTTTCAATAACAGTAATTTCTTTTCTAAAAATAAAATTGAAAAAAACATGTATTATAGATTAAAGCACAAGCTGTGGGTTAAGGACAGGATAGATAACACTGAAGCCAGATGCCAATTATTTTTTTCAGCAAATATTCACTTTGTGGTAATGGGAACTGGAACTCACTGGTGTGAAACAGAAGCCGTGTCAATAGATAAGGTAGAAGTCAAAAGCTAAGTCAAGGTTAAAGGGCATGGGCCACAGAACACATGGTTCAAGGTCCAAACCCAAAGTGACTCCTAGTTTCCAGGTGCCGGTTTGGACAGCGTCTGTGGGCACTGTAAAGAACAAAGGTGTTTCTGAAGAGAAGGTAACAGCTGCCAAGCTGTGTTGACAATGGCAGAGGCTGAGGCTGCAGGGGAGAGCCAGCTCTCATGAGGCAAAGGCTGTGGCTGTGGCAGCGGAGCAGGGACTGGCCAGAGTAGGCAGCTCTTAAAAGGGAATGGAAAGAGTAAGTCACCATCATGGGAGAGAGGGCCTATTGGATGTTCTGCAAAGGAACATTACAAAATACCAGCTCGCTTCTATTTGAGACACACTGACAAAGAAAAGTTACAGCAAGCCAGTGTGTCTATCAGCTGCTCTATATCCTAGGCCTCCTGTGCTGAGCCTCTGAGACAGGGCATTTATCTAGACAAGAAGTGGAAGTAACAGGATCAGGTCGAATAGACTTTTGGTGTATGGCTTCCTGGGGAGACTCTTTGTGTTTGCTCTTCTTAATGACCACCCACAGAATCGACACCACAAAGTCCAGCTTGGGTGGGTTGTATCATTGCAGTCCTCTGTGCAGCTTGCAGGCAGTACAATACCAAGAGTCTTTCCTCCACCATTTTACTGCTCCTAGAACCTTAGGAAAGGACCTCATGAGTCTTGTTTCCTTTGAGTCTCTTGAGTCTAATGAGCCTCCATGATGCTCCTGAAGGGAATGTTTCAATCAAGAAGTAGAGACAGAACACTTACTGCTAGTACTCCATATCCATTTGCTTTTTTTTCTCATAGAATTCCCTTCCTTTATAGAAAGTGTCCACCCCTTTATGCCTTCTTGTGGTGGGCATGACCAGAAGACCCTGAAGGTAGGGCCAAGCCAAGAGGTCCAACCTTTGCTGTGAATTTCTCCAGTTGCCACACTGGCCCAGTGAAGTCCCAAACAAAATGGTGCTAATTCATTCCTGTGCAAAGTGAAAGACCAAGGTCTCTTCATCTACTTTCCCTCTGACCTCATGTTCCAAAGCTCTTTATCTTCCTGCTCCATGAAACTTTTGAGGACCTCAAATAGGCTACACATGCCTCTCCTCTTTCATGGCTCTCTAAGACAGTCCTCATTGTCTGTGCCTCCATTTCTTCTCCATTTTAGATTTCTATGAGGCAGGACTGTATAATGTAGCCCAGGCTGGCTTGAACTCACAATCCTTCTGCCTCAGGCCCTAAGTACTGGGATTACAAGTGTGGGTCATCATGCTCCATACCAGCCAAAATGTATTACTTAGCCAAATTACCTAGTAAGTATTTACCTGTTATGTACCATTTCATGGGAAGTTTTTCAAGAATATGTTCTTAGTGAATAAGTGGGGGAAAGGACACTGGATTCAGGAAAGAATGAATTTATCTAATGCTGGGAAGAGAAAAAAATGCTTAGGATTATCAGGATGGACCTAGAAAACCTAGTTCAGATTGGAACTGGAAGAAAGGGATTCGAGAGACCCACACCAAAGAAATGGACTAGGTATCTGTACATATTAAGAGGAAACTGATGTTACTGGCAGAATTTAGGAATTAATTCCAAATAGGCTCACAGAAAGACAATCAATAGAAATGAGAGAAGTGGTATTTCTCTTTCAGAAGAAAAGGGCGTAGAAGAAATCATAATCTACCTCACATAAGGATTACATGATACAAACTGAACAACCAAATATTTATGATAACACAGTCTATCAAATGAAACATTCACTTTTATTCACTTCTAAATAATGAGTTTTTTCACAGTATAGAGCTTATAAAGTTTATAATCTGAAATGTTTCCTTTGATATTCATTTTTTTCTGTTTTTCTGGAGCAAATTTTAATTTTACTCCGTTGTGTCTTCATATATGTATTTCTAGCTCAGAAAATATTTAGTCATAGGTTTCTAGAAGTGGATAGAAAATTGAATTCAATACCCACTAAGATACCTTCTGTCTCTGAGAACCTATAATCCTAATGGCATGAAAACCTCATTCACTGGAAACTTGGTAATTTGTAGTTTGTAACAATCACACAGGACTCAAGTTGTAGTGTGTTTTTGAACTGATAAAAAGACTTTCTAGGCAAGAAATGCTCCTGAAGATCAAATTGACATCAAAAATATAATATGCAAATAATTTTACAACAATTAAGGTAGTTTTTTAGAGATTGCTTTCGAGTATATTCGTCTACTTAGCAACTGTGGTTTAGCATAATTTTGAAACTAAATATGCTTGGCTTTTTACCAGTTCCATTACCCTTTCCCTCAATTAGTCTGAATTGGTAGGGTTCTATCATAGGCAGCCACCTTAAACATAGATGGAGAAAGATGGTTTTAATGAGGTTCCTTCGAACCCAATGAGCACAAAAACAAGTTCCTGAGGATAGAGACTTTGCCTTGCTAGCCAGAAGCTGTAAATCTGACAAGTTCAGCATCTGACCACTGTGCTTGGTTTATTGATCACCTCTCCAAACTGAAATCCCTTTGAACTACAAAGATGGCCGACAGAACAAAGTGACAGAACACTGGATTTTTTTTTTGCTTGAACTATGTGGCAGTAGAAATGGGTCCTGTGATAACAGAAGGAGCATCAGAGGAAAGTTACAGAGACACCAAGTTCTGGCTTAGATGAAAATTCATTGGCTATTAACTATATAATGACTGAAGAAAAAATGGATACCATCTTCAGCTTATGTATTTCACAGACAGTGACTATATCAAAGCTTTACTCTTCCTATCTGTCTTTGTCTAGGTATCTGACTTTTTATTTTAGTACCATGTGTTAAGAAAGACTTTGAACAAACAGCAGGTTGAGATGGGAATAAAAGAAAAACTCTGGTAACTATGTTTTATAAGGAATAACTAAAGGCTGAGAGTAATTTTTTGAATTTTGAAAATTATTTCAGACAAGCATGGTATTCTGAAATATTTAAAATTAAGAAAATAAAAATCCCCTACATTTATTACTTATTCTTCTCACCATTGTGGCCAAATAATCTGAGAGAAGCAAAAGAAGAGGGATTTTGGGGGGGGGGGGTTCATAATTCCATCAGGGTATGGTGTCTGGCATAGGTTCATCAGTGCAGCAGAAGCTTGCACTGGTGTCTTCTCATGTGGTACTGGCTAAGAAGCAGAGATGAACAGTATGGTTCCTAGTACTGACTGTTAACCTGACTAAATTGGAGTTAATTAAAATCCAGATGACTGGGCACACCTGTGCAGGATTTCCTCTCTCCCCTTCTCCCTCCCTTTGCCCTCTTGCACTCACTATAAATCCATTCCTTCACTGACATTAGAGTCTACTTCTTTGAGAATCTAGCATATACTAAAGTCCAGCTGAGACATCCAGCCTCATGGACTGAGCAACTTCTGGATTCTTGGATTGTCCATTCATAATCAGCCATTGTTGGATTAGCTGAACTGCAGCCTGTAGGCCATTCTAATAAACCATATTGTATATATATATATATATATATATATATATATATATATATATATATATATAT
>CM053760.1:35754020-35816477 GCA_028658305.1 Pachyuromys duprasi | reverse complement strand
TATATATATATATATATATATATATATATATATATATATATATATATATATTCATTATTATATATGTTTAATCTGTAAGTTCTGTTCCTTTAGAGAATCATGACTAAAACAGACAGGAAGTGAGGCCAGGGTATAACTCTTAAGGGCTCATCACCAGTGTCCCATCTTTGCCAGCCATACCTCAGAAACTGACAAAAGAGCTCTGTTAGCTGGATACCAGGGATGCAAACACATTGGCCTAAGGGAGGGCATTTCAGCTCCAAAGGAGGACAATTCGGTGTGGTGGTTACTACTTGTGCTTAGATTTCCTGTCTTCCCTTCTACCCAAGCTCATTCAGCCAGTGAGTATCAGACACTGAATTCAATTTCTGGGAGTGGATTTAGAGAGTGTGGTGACAAAAGTTTCTTCTGCCTTTTAAAAGGGTTTAGAAGAAACGGGAGAAATGGTTTCAAGTAATGAGAAAGGAAAAGTGTTACTTTAAATTCTCTCTCTCTCTCTCTTTCTCTCTCTCTCTCTCTCTCTCTCTCTGTGTGTGTGTGTGTGGGGGGGGGCTATTTACAAACATCCTGTCAATCCAAGGCACTAACTCAGGTTGTCAAGTTTGGTAGTATTTACTTTACACACTGGGAATTCTCCTGGTCTTGAAGAGTGCTACTTTTTTTTTTTTTTTAAAGAGAAAACAGTACCCTGAGAGGGAACCCAGGGATGCTTGACGGTCAGCAGTGTGCCCTCTCTCTGCATCCCTAGTGGGATCTAGAAGGGCAGAAAGCTATGAAATTTTCATTGTTAACAAGCATGGACTGATTGACAAAGGATTCAGGAACTTTCTGACTATCTGGCTCTGTATGGGCTCCTGGGACTTTCTCATTCACATGAGGCTACAGGGAAGTGGCTGGGACTCTGATGATGACCCAGATGGAGTATTGTTATCATCACTGCTTGGAAGAGGCTTGGATTTGAATGCAAGCTGATGTAATGGCATGTAATTTCTGAAATAGTACATCTGTATAGCTCAAAGACATAGAGAAGATCAATACATAAAAGGTTATAGAAAGAGAATTTTAGTTAATAAAAGAAATAAATTCCATTGAATCTGACCAATAATTGATTCAGAGGGGTTTGAGAGGCCATGGGCTTCTATCATAGAGCAGAAAATTAATATATAAACACCTCAGAAATGTGCTAAGGAAAATCTGGTGATTAGGTGCCACACACTAGATTGAATGGTCCCTTCTACCACTTCAATGCTAGGTTTGTGATTTTGTGACTAGTTGGCTTACAGTAGCAATGGGATGGCTGATCCAAGTAGCCATTAAATATTAGCACAGGGGCCTTCAGGAAACAATCAGGAGGCACTCTGTGTAATCACACTTCTTGCGGAAGTTTGTTTGACTGGCTCCTAGAGTAGGCATCACAACTCTTTTTGAGAGGAGAAGGCAGCTGTGTCAGCTTTGATTGTTCCCAGAGCTGGAAGGATGCCTTATGTTTCCTTTTGTGATGTCTAAGGAAAGTGTTGGTTTCTTCACAGAAACTATGAGACTAAGCATCAAAAGAGAAGAAATTTTCAGTACAACTGGAGGGATTACAGGCAAAAGAAAGGGAAGGTAGGGATTGTGCTGAAAGAATGGAAACATTTCAAATATCACTCCAAAGCCACACTAAAGGTTTTATGGCAGGAAATGTTGGTAGTCTCCAAGTGTTGGATTTGGCTCAGTTGTCCTGGTCTTGCTCTGCTGAGTCAGATGCAATTGTCAGTATTTGCAAAAATCAATTAAAGTGGCATTAGACACACACCTTGATCTGCTCAGTGTTTCTTGTCCAGTGCCTTTGGCAGTGTGTCAAATCCTTACAGAGCTTTAGAAAATAGTCATTTGGGCAGATAATTTCAAGCAGGGGCTATTGAGGTAGCTCAGTGGGTAAAAGCTTTTGTGGTCAAGCCTGACAACTTGAATTTGATCCTCGGGATCTACATGGTGGAAGGAGAGAGCCAATCATATTTGGAAAGGTGTACTCTTGTTACCACACATGCACGGTGACACATGCAATACTTACATGTTTGAAATACTGAAAATTTAGACAAACTTCGGATCCATAACGTAGGGAACTATTTTGTCTCCCACCTCTTGTTAGACAGAGGATGGACTATGAAGTGAGCCTTTTCACATCCTTAGCTATTCCCTGGACTTTTGGCTACAGTTTAACCCAATGCCAGACCCTCATAGCCTTGTCTTAGGTTCTGGAGGGTATGTAGCTTTAGAGTAGCAGAGGCTCCAACCTTCCACATGCTCTGATCTTTATTTGTGAGGCTTGGTAGGATGAATAGAGATTTTGTTGGTTCATATGCTTATCCAATTTTAACGTAGGTAATTGGAGTCAGATTGGAAAAGTGCTAGTGTGTTTGCATGAGTGAATTCCTTTGACATGGTCTTTATTCTGCATGACTATCCTTTAGTAAGTAAACAAGACTTCCCAGCATGCTTCTGGAATTAACTTCCCTGTGACCTGACAAATACTCTATGCTTAGCCAAATGTTAATTAGGATTCTGAATCTTCTGTTTGCCCCTCTGTGTACAGGTTTGTAATTTCCACCACTGACAAAAAAAAATTCTGTTAAGTCAGTTTAGCAAAAACGTCATATTCTGGATCTGACTATCCATGATACTTGCCAAGGGTCCTTAACACCCACCACTCCTAGGCCTCCTTGCCTGTCTTCAGCAAGAATTTGTAAGGCCAGTTTATCTACAGTCTCCCTCACCCTGATCTTAGGTACTTTTCTATCGACTCACATGGGCCTGCTTTCTGGGTATATACATCCCCACTACTAGCTTGTGCTGTATTTAGAACTGAGCCAAGTCTCTCCTCTGTGAGACCCTTTTGCAGCAGTCCCTATGCCTATCAGGAATGTCCTTAATAAAGTCTTCTTTATCTTGATTCAACTTCTGAGGTTTCTTTGTTTCTTTGTTTTGTTGTTTTTGTTATTGTTTGTTGTTGTTTTTGCCTCAAATTCTTCATTTTACCTTTGTGCTGATCTTAAAACCTTTTATATATTCCTTACTTTACTGGGGAATAAAATTTCACAAGATTGTTTTTGAAATGGGACACTATAAGTATAGACTTAAGAGCATTAATGGACATTGGACTTAGTGGGGACTGCCGATTTCACGATTTCTAAGTTCAGACTCTTGCATGGGTACTTGCTAAATGTTATTTAAATCTCTGTGTCTCAAATTCCCCATTTGTGAAGTAGAAACAGGAATAGTAGGTCAGGAATAGGGTTGACAGGAGGAGTAAGTGAAACAGACAGTATTGATATCAACAGAGGACTGATGAGGAGAAGAACAGGAGAGAGCAGAGGTGAAATCCTTATAAGGTGCCCTGTTGGGATTAAGGATTTCATGAGTAGTACACTGCAACATCACTATTATCTATCAATATAAATATGAGCATATGAGCTTGTCTGGCCTGGATTTCCTGGGAGTTCAGCCACTTATCAAGGTTTCTGTAAAAGTTCCTCAGCCTTGATGAACTCGAGTTTTCTCAGTTATTATGATGGCTAGCATTGTCAACTTGACAGGACCCAGAATCACTGAGGTCCTGATGTGGGTATGTCTGTGAGGGACTTTCTAGACTGGGTTACTTTAGGTGGGAGGGTCCGTCCTAAGTGTGAACAGTGCTGCCCCATGTGCTGGGGGTCCACACTGAATGAAAAGAAAAAAGTGAGCTGAGCAACAGTTCTCATTTTTACCAGATCCATGACGGAATCTATAATGCGACCAACAGCGTGACCACCTGCTCCTGCTCCTGACCCTCTACTTTCCCTCAAAAACAAAACAAAACAAAACAAAAAACAAAAAAAAACCAACCAAACAAAACCCTTGCTTCATTGAGTTGGGATTTTTAAGGTATTTTGTCACAGCAGTATAACTAATGCATCTATTAAGTAGGGATAAAGCCTTTTTTATAGGAGTTTTTGAGATGTAATTATATAAGACCAGAAAAATCGTTAGCCAAGAGTCGGTGTTTTCCACATATTCAGCCATATTATCTATTCTCTTTTTCAGCCATGACAATATTTGCATTCATTCTTAGACCTGAAGCCTAAATTAGATCTTTCACTTGGAGACAGCAAATGACAATGGAATGTGCACTGCTCATGTTGTCATGTTAATGACGTTAGGTGATTCCCGAACGCTGAGAAATGTCTTTGTGAGCAGAGGTAAGTCAGGAAAGGCACCATCAGCAAGCACAGCAAATGAGGACCACCAGGATTTGGGAAGCCGGAGTGTTACTACAGGGCTTATCCACCTGGTAGAGACGCCCAGCAGAGATGAGGGTGGAAACTGCTTAGTATCAGGCAGACAGCTGTCTAGCCTCAGAGGGGAAGCAGCCATAAGCAAGAACCCTGAGGCCAAGGATGGATCAAGACAGTCACTGGATGCCAGCCAACCAGGTTAAGGGGCAGGCCAGATGCCAGCCCTGGTTAGGAGTCAGAGATCTTAAGAAATAGAAACAGCAGAGGCCAGTGGAGTAGGGAGAGGTGGTCTCAACATTTAGCCTGGGGTCCAGGGTACACCTGCCCCTTTTCCTCGTTTCTTTTCCTGCTTCTCTTCTTCCCCAACCCTCTCCATTCACTTTCATGGTTCTCTTATCTGGCCTCATGTTTGCGGTGACAGCCTCCTGCTCACTTGGATGCCTCTCACGCGCCTCAGGCACAGCCGATGCTGAGTTCCATATGCTGTTGCTATCAGTCTCACCGTCTGAGGTCTCTTCCACAGGGTACTCTGACTCCTGCTCTCCTAGATACCCCAGTCCAGTTCTCAAATGAATACAGAGTTCAGGCGTCTTCCTCCAAACTGGCCACCACACTCTTTGAGCCACTTAACTCAAGATCCAGAGCCCACATTCCTTCTCCAGACTTCACTGCGTAGCTGAGAAAGTATCCAAGTGTACAAACTCGGCTATTCATATCAATTAGCCTTTCTTGACCACCTAATTCTACATTTAATACTAGAAATTGGCATGGTCATATTTTCTAGGTTACATTCTTCTCATGTTCTTGTTTGTTGTTACTGGAAGGAGAAGTGGCTAAGAGTTTTTTTTAAATGCTAAGAATAAAATAAAGGAAGGCTTTTAAAGTCATTTAAAAGAGCCATTTATGTGCAAAGAAAACACAGACTTACTTATACTCCAAGAAGAAAGTCAAAATTAGAGTATGAGGAGATGGCTTGTTGGCTAAGGGTGCTTCCCACCAAACCTGATGACCTTAGCTCACTCTCTGGAACCCATATAGTAAAAGAAGAGAATCAACTCTTTTTTTTTTTAACATTAAATTAATGAGCTTTAATTAGCATCTTAAAAGAGAAAACAAGCGAAACAGATAAAGTAACAACCAGAGTCTGGAGAGAGCTCCCTGAGGAGACACATAGGGATAGAGGCAGACAGGGCTTAGGAAGCCATCTGAGCACAGGGAGGCAGCACCCTATGAGAATGCTCCAGGACCCAGGGGTGCTTCAGGACCTGGGCTAGCGTCAGCTGATCTGAGGGATGGTACCTAAGAAGCTTGGAGATCAAATCCTGGGACCCCACAGGCACTGATGGAGGAAACTGAAAATCCACCTTGAGGATGAGTCTGTGTGTCTCACTGGGAGTGCTGCACTCAAGGGGTGGAGTTCCCACCAGCAGCTCAGAGCGGAGCTCCCAGTGCACCACAGATCCACCTTCTCATCATACGTTCTCGCCTCAATCATTGCTGGGGACAAATAGTCCAGAGTCCCACACATTGTCTTTCTCCTGAGAGATGGGGTATGCACCGAAATCTGCAATATTCACCTCATCTTTGAGGCCCAGCAGGAGATTCTATGGCTTGATGTCCCTGTGAATTACCTTGAGAATCAGTTCTTGAAAGATGTTCTCCAGTTGTCAAATGTGCTTACACAGACTTGAATGCACACATGCATGTGTGCTCAAACACACACATAAGTAATAAATGCAAATAACTAGCATTCTTCTAATAGTGAGAAGATTCTATTAAAATAGCTATTTAAAAACGATCAGAGTTTTCACACTGTTTTAAAAATGTGATGTTTAAAGAGGCGTGTAGATGCTGGGGATTTCAGATGGGGCACACTGTGAACTAGAAGCAGAGGAGATCAGATATAGGGTGGGTTCCTGCTGGTGCTACCTTGCCTTTACATAGGGCCAGCTTTCAGGACCTGAAAGTCCTTTGACTTTTTGAGTCCTGCCTCTGACTCAGGACAAGAACAAGACCCAGTTCAGAACGTGGATAACTCAGAAGTCCAAGGTATTATGAATTTAAAATTGGAGGGCACCAGAAGAGGAATCTTTATTACTAGTTTCCTACGGTGGCTACTTTCCTTTTTTATTTTTAAAATTTTTTTGGCCCTAGACGATTCCTATTATCACCCACAATCTCGGTGAAGGTGAAGTTGTTCTTTGCTCTTCTCATCACTGAGAGCCCCATGTGTGCCTTCTTTACCTGTTTGTGCATGGAATAGATCTCTCCATGATCATGGTGTGGCCTGAGAAATGTTCTTCATCTGTTTTTAGCTACTTTCTCATGGATTTTCACCCAAAGAATGGGACGTTGAACAGAGAGATTTGTTCTTAATCAAGACACTATTTGGTGGGAAATTATTTATAGTCTTTGAAATTCATTGTAATTGGTTTGCCAAACATGATCTCTGTTTCTGTAGGAATGCTGAGGAGCAACCACAGTGGCCTCCTCTCCATGACAACCGAAGGTCTCCATCTAAGGGTAATCATGGCTACACTGGATGCCTTGTCTTCTCTACCCACTTATTCTGCTAGGGCCCCAGACTATCATGTTGCCTATATTGGGGTCAAATTGTAATCATCACAGATCTACTCAGAGGTGTGCCTTACTAATTCAGAGGTGACTCTTAATCCAGTTAAGCTGGTGACCAAAATAAACAATCATCACACCATATTCTTCCCAAATTAGAGACTTTGTTGTGAAGAGAATGCTAAGAGCTAAACAACTGTTTGGCTAAGGAACAGAAGTATGAGCCATTGATACACACCATTTGGATTAAAGAAAACAGCAAAATGGGACAGACAAAACAGGAAGACTGTGTTCTAATTTCCTTTTCGGCTGCTATGATAAACACCATGACCTAAAGCAACTTCAGAATGGAAAGGCTTATTGCATTTCACAGGTCACAGCCTGTCATCAAGGGAAGCCAATGTAGGAATTCAATGGAGGAACTTAAAGCAGAAACCATGGAAGAACATTGCTTACAGGCTTGTTCCTTCTGGCTTGTTCAGCTAGCTCTGCTTACAGCCCATGCCTACCTGCCTAGACAAGGCACTACCCACAGTAGATTGGACCCTCTGACAAGAATTTGTAGTAAAAAAAAATTTAGTAGACATACCAACTGGTCTATCTGATGGAGGCAATCCCTTTATTGAGGGCACTTCTTCCCAGCTGTATCAAGTCAATGAACAAGATTATCCATCACAAACTGTAGGGTAAGGATTTTGCAAAATTGGGCAAAAGTGTTATCTGGCTATAAATATGTTTTATCCTTTAAGAAAAGGAAAGAAGGACACTAATTCAGGTAATTCAGGTGCTCACACACATAGAGAAAACCATGTGGAAATAGGTAGGAGCCAGGAGCATCACAAGTAACTTACACTTTGATCTTTTATTTCTAGACTCAGATTTTTGAAAAAATTGTTACTATGCAGCCCAGTCCGTGATAGTTTGAGTAGCTTCATACAGTGACTGGAACTTCATGAGTAAAGCAGAATCTTCCATGCCATGAGTAAGCTGGAGCAAGGCAGACATTTAATAGAGTGGTCTAGAAGTCAGCATGGAATTAGGAAGATGGGAAGTCCTTGAGACCATGGAATAGAATATTGTTGAGCACAGCCAATAGATAGCCATCTAACAAGCAAATCTGGGAAATGATTAATTTAAAGTTAGAAACACTAAACCGTGAAACAAGGATTTATTCTTCGTTTTCGTTGTTCAAGTGAAGCAGTAAATGTCAGGACAAGACAGAAGTAGGTGGGGGGGGGAGGGGTATGCATACACGAATGACACATGGGTAAAGAGGTCAGAAGAGGGCATCAAGTGACCTCCTCTGTCACTCTTCACCTTATTTCTCTGAGATAGGGTCTCTTACTGAACCTGGGATTCAAGGTTTTCAGGAATGCTGACAGCCCGTGAACCCCAGTGAGCCTCCTGCCTCCCTGCCTCTTCCCCTCTCGGTGCTCAGGTTACAGGCATGCATGGGACCACACCCAATTCTGTTTTTCTGTTTGTTTGTTTGTTTGTTTTTGTGAGACAGGGTTTCTCTGTGTAACAGTCCTAGCTGTCCTAGATCTCCATCTGTAGACCAAACTGGCCTTGAACTCAAAGACCTGCATTTGCCTCAAGAGTGCTGGGATTAAAGGCATGTGAAACCACATGCAGCTCATAGCCAACTTTTTACACAGGTGCTTGGAGTAACTCTCACCTTCTGAGCTGTCTCACCAGACCCAGAATTTTTATTTAATAAATGAGTTTATTAGTTAATGCAAGTGCTACATGACAGACAACCATGAACCACATTTAAAAACCATTGCTATTGGCCAACTTCACAACCAAGACTTTCAATGTCCTAGAGAGAAATGCTGAAGGCTGGAGACTTCCGGGAGTAGTAACTTAGTCCTTGCTTTGGTAGGAGAGCAAAAATCAAAGCATGTAGAAACAGTGCTCAGTTCCTCATGGGGTTGATAACAGCAGTAATAGTGGCAACAATCATCAGTATCACGATCCTCCTTCCTAACTTACATGGTCCATGCATAAAACAACAATGTCAAATGTGCCAGGAGTGGATGCTTTCAACCATTTAAAAGTAAAAGATTGTAAAGTATAGCTATCTTGTTTACCCTGTGAAACAGGAGTCAATGCTCAGGCGACACTGGGTAGACACTTAGTTAATGGTTATATGAAAGCCACACTTTTAAGGAGAGTAATCTGAGACTGAACTCACCCTGGCCGCTAACCCTGTGATTCTTTATAGTGCTTTGTAAGATCCTAAATTTCTGCCACCTTAAGAGTAGGTGACTGGAGAGATAGCTCAGCAGGTAGCGCATGAATGCTTTTGCCAAGGACTGGAGTTCTAATCCCAGCAACCAAACTGGGTAGCTCATAACTGCTTGAAATTCCATCTCTAGGGCACCTGATGCTCTCTTTGGACCCTGTGGCCTGCCATGTACATATTAAACACACATATGTGCATAATTAAAAAATAAAATAAATCAGCTGGGCATGGTGATGCATGCCTTTAATCCCAGCACTTGAGAGACAGGAACAGGAGGATCTCTGTGAATTTGAGGCCAACCTGGTCTACAAAGCACGATCCAGAACAGTCAGGGCTATTATACAAAAAAATATGCCTTGAAAAAAAGAAAATGGGAAAAGAAAGATAAAATGTATTTACAGTAGGCTGAGAAAAGAGCCTGAGATGTAGAAGAGGCAAGAACCAGACTTAGGTGTGTTTAGCAAGTATGGGTGACACCTGCTTAAGGCTTCTCTTCTTCTGTAAGCAAGGCTAGAAACCAATCAGGGAAGGGGACCTCAAGGTGAGCCTCCACAGATGATTCCCACACTTGCATAGAAACTGTCCTCCCCAGGCTCATGTGCTGAACACTCATTTCTCTCTGGAAGGTATTGGAAACTTCAGAAGGTGGGATCTAGCTGGATGAACTGGCCACTGACATGTGTCTTTGAAGTTATACCGGGACTCTAGTCCCATTTCCTCCCTATCTGCTTCCTGTCTGACATGAGATACTCAGCCTTTTCCATGTTCTCTCACTACCATGACATTCTGCCTTACCACAAGCTTAGAAGTCAGTGGCACCAAGGACTACAGCCTGAAATCCATTGCCATATGTGAAACTAAGCCTCCTTTCCTCCTAAAGTTGTTCTCTTAGGGATCTTGGTCACAACCACTCAAATGTAATGGACACGTGGGTCCTCTGATGTCATTAGTGCTTGCGCAGATCCCATGGACATTCTGACACATGCAGAGAAAGGCTTCATTTGGGGATTATTCTGTCTTCCTTGTTATACAGGATTTAAAAAAAAAAAGGTGCCAGCATACTACAGTCCTTTTCTTTCTTGAACACTGCCTGTGAGTTCAATGAAACCTCTGTTTCTTGGAAGTCACTGGGTTCATTGTTGTTGATCATGGGCATGAGGTTGACATTTTTTCATGGACAGAGTGTGAGTGTTGCTCAATGATCAGTGTGTTGACTTTGGATTACAAGTTGAGATCTGATACCAGTGTACAAAATAAAGGAGAAACAGCATTGACAGAGGAGAATAAGTTTGGATAATGGTGTTCCAAAAGGAGGTGATCATAAGACCTGTTTATTCAGTATTGCCAAAAGGAGGTGGTATTGCACATCACTTCCTGTGGTCTTCATGATAACTATGGCTGACTAGAACGAAGGGAACACTGACAGTTTAAGGTAGTTTAGGCCCAATGGCACTATTTAAGATATTTTATTTTCACAGCTGATCCTAATTCTTTAGAACTTCTTGTAATATAAAAATGAGTTTGACAAAGTTAAATGTTAAGTGCCTAACCCTATACAAACCTTTCTTTTCATTGTTATTTTCTCATAAGGCAATGGACATGTGAGCTTGCAAAGGACAAATTTCTTTAAAGGAAGCACTTCTACTTTGTTCCTTTCAACTCTCATGAAATGTAATTATTGTCTTTAAGGGCTCACCCACTTCACAATCCCTGACAACACAGAGCAAGAGGAACTGAGAAGTTTGCATCAGTGACAACCAGAGAGTTCCCTGAGTAGGTGTCAGGGCTCCATGCGGTGACATGCATTTCCTGTCACTAAGATGACAAACTGATTCAGGCATTGAGGAAAAGTATGAGTCACAGGTCTTGTCATTAACCCTATCATGCATAGCTAGTGCAGCACCAGCCTCTGGCCCCTGTATAAGCAGAAGGACAACAGAACTGGTTTCCCTTGGTGATGCTCCCTGTCTGCATCCTACCATATGCATTAGAACCCTTCCATATTTTATCACAGGCACCATACTCTCAATGGGATGCTACAGGACACTGAACACGGGCAGAGCCTGAGCAACCCAGACAGTGGAAGCCCTCAGTGTAACCTATCTGCCCTTAGTGTAACTTACCAATGTAGCCCTGTCAGCATGGTCAAATAACCAGCCTGGCCTTCTGGCCTTCAAAGACTTCATGCTTCACTCTGTAGCAAGCAGTGCAGGGGGGCTTAACAGAGAACTCTGTTCCCCAGTGACATCTACATACTAATACAAAGTATCAACAATATAGAGTTCAAATACAAATGGTGGAAGTGTGTGTGATACACTTGCAGCCATCCTGAGAGCCTTTTTTTTCCCTATAGAGTGTGAGTCAGAGACCAAGGAGGGGGCCTTCAACATCTCAAGCACCACCCTGGGTCCTTATACACACAGGTGTGAGAAGCGTCAAGCAACAGCTCGCTATCAGTAATGTCTATGAAGAATCTTGGTTACAAATGCGAATCCTCATGGTGTGAATCTATTCATTCACACTGCATTCTCTTGAAATAAAAATATTCAAATTTCCTAAAACAGTAGAATCTTAGCGTAACAGAGACCATCTTAAAAATTAGATGTACATAGTTGCAATGATACAGATTTCTTTCCTTGTTTAAAAATGATAGTATCCAGAAGTTTTTCATACTGAGAAATATATAGGTCATCAGGCTTGCAGCCAGTGCCTTTATGTACCAAGGCAGTATTTAAGATAACCATTTCTTCCAGCATTTCAAGCCTGTATACTGAAAACACCCCCATGAGTCCTTGAGACACCCTCATCTTTTTCAATATTTCAATCATGTTGTCACCATCCTTTGGCCTAACAGAGTAAAACTGTGGCACACCAAGCACTCTGTGGAGTCTCCCTCAAGCTTTTGGGGAGCTAGATGGATTTGTGCAATACGATGGTTGGCTGTGCTAGGAAAATGATTGAATGCTGACAAATTTGCATACTAAGTTATGTGTGTGGCTCTCTGTGTGTGCACTCACTTGTGTGTATAGCACACATATATAATTAAGTGCTCAGGTGCACTGGTTTCACAGAGGCCTGAAACATCACATATCAATATTTAACTCAGGTAGATCACTTTCATTTTAAGATTAACAGTTACTTTTTCTATTACTCAGAATTTGAGAGAGTGAAAAGAGGAAGACAGACTGACATCTAGTGAATACAAAACAGATGCTGATGAGCATCTTCAAACACATGGAACAGGGGCTGGAGAGGTTGTTCAGTCATAGGCACCTGCTGTTAGGCTGGATGACCCATCAAACGGCAGGAGAAAACCAAGTCCCACACTTGTCTTCTGACTTCCACTCAAGTGTCATGGCATATACATGCCTACATGCACACGCAAAAAACTACATTTAAAGTATATAAAACTTGGCACTCAAGGAGCAGGGTAAAGACAACGGCACTCCTCCTTGATTGGTAGGTGAGGAG
Source organism: Pachyuromys duprasi (assembly GCA_028658305.1). Classification (NCBI taxonomy): domain Eukaryota; kingdom Metazoa; phylum Chordata; class Mammalia; order Rodentia; family Muridae; genus Pachyuromys; species Pachyuromys duprasi. The sequence continues at coordinate 35,803,934 of CM053760.1, read as the reverse complement.
GAAGTGTTGAAGATGAATCACTTCTTACTGATAAATGGGAAATTTCCTTTGCAGATTGTAAGCAGGGTGTGGGAAGGGCAGGTGCTAGCTGTTCAGGAAAGGGTACACCCAGTAGAAGGCAGAAAGAGAAAAAAGGGGCCATGACATGGCTGTGTTATATGATAAGACTTTAACTTATTGGTGATGTGAATTGGAGCAGCCATATTTGTTATGAGTGGATTCTGGGTGGGGAGAGTGGGAACCTGATTAGGGCAAGGTTAGTCCTGGTCAGAAATAATGTGTCTTAGAACAGCACTGTGACATTGAAATCAAACTCAGGCCTCACTCAGAGTCATATGATCTGGTAAACACATATATGCACATATGTGTGTGTGTGTCTACTCCTCACATGGGAACATTATTAGAGAGAGAATAAAACATCCTATACATCATTTTTATGTTGAATGTACACACACATACATATACAACTTGTATATGTATATATAATAGACATGAAAACCTACTATAATTATACATTATTTTTACTGAATAGCTATTAACATATCAGATACTTAGGTATCAGCAAATATATCATATCTTGGTTTTAGTGTAGGAAAGTACAGTTTTGGGTGGAGGGTCTTTGCTCGGGGGCCCAAATATTATCTTACAAGGGATATTTTAATGTACAAAGTGTTAGTATGGGTACATGGTAGGAACTTACTAAACACCCAGCTGACTTAGCTGGGCTGGGAACCCTCTGTATTCTCAGAAACTATTTACTGACTGGGGAGGCTGGTAGGTCTACAGGAAAGGTCGGGGACACTCTGTCAGAAGTGGGAGTTTCCGGTCTAAAGTCCCCACCCACTTCACTACATAGAAAGGCATTTGTGCCTGTAGCAGCAGAGTTCCTTGCTACTTTTTGGAGTCACTCTGATAAGCAAGGTCCTCCTCCCTGTCCATAATCTGCTCTATCACCATCAGAAGTGTTATTTGTGCTTCTGCTAATAAGCTCCACTCAGAGGAAGATGAGGGCCGGGGAGCAGAAACTAGGCCCTGTGAGTGACAGGACGGGACAAGAAGCACCCTGATGTGCTGTAAAGTGCTAGGCTTCGGGGAAAGCACAGAAAGCAGTGAGAGTCTACTCCAACACTGCTGTCCTTCTACTCTGAGAAGTTGCTGGTCTTGGAGTCTGGATTTCTCAGCACTGACAAGTGAATAAAACCACAGAAATTCCTGGCACTTGTCAGATATATGCGAGTTTCTCAGGTGATGGATACTTTAATAGTTTGGCTTTCCAGCCAGACCCTGTGGTGCACACCTATAATCCTAGCCTTCAGGGAGGTGGAAGCACCTGGATCTCTGTGAGTTCAATGCTAGCCTGGTCTACAGAGCAAGTCCAGGACAGCCAAGGCTACACAGAGAAACCCTGTCTTGAAACAACCACCCCTCCAAAAAAAGGAATCGGGCTTTACAGGTACAGAGTAAATGCTAATATGCTAAAGGTGACACACCAACATCTCACAGACAGGGTAGTCTGCAACAGTCTAATGATTCTCAGGAACTCTTGTCAGCTGGAGTGGGTGACTAGTAGAGGCCTTGACAAGAGTTTAAGACCCCACATAGTGTGTGTGTGTGTGTGTGTGTGTGTGTGGCAGGGGTGTACCTGGAGGCATTGGCAGGCAGCAAAATTAGTCACAAAGAGGTGAGAATGAAAACGCAGTTCAAATTGATTTTGTCAACCTAGATCAAAATTTGGACAGTCTGATGGCAGGTGTTTTTTTTGCCAGTACATTTAAACCCAAAATAATTTGGAAAGCATTTCCTGGTATAATGTAACCCCCAGTGCACAAGAAAGCATAATTGTATCAAAACCCAACTACATGTTATTTCTTACAAGGAGATGGGTTCTGGAGAAAGGCTACCTGTATTAGCTTAATGGCCCAGGGAAGGATGTGGCATGTCTAAGTCATACAGATAGTGTAGTGGTCATCTGGGCTAGTTGTGTCCTGGTTGTGAAAGCTTGGGGAAGCCCCTAGATGTATAGGTAACACAAGGGTTGCTTAAATTACTAGCTACCTCTGGTCCAGGTTGTAGGAGCTTGATATGGCTTGGCCCAACAGACCATGCAAATCACGAGGCTGTTAATCAACTCCAATTCCAGCTTTCTGGATGGAAGAATAGGCTCTATGTCCATTCCTTTGAGAAGATAATCCTGTATGCTTAACATTCCTGGTTTTCCTGGAGATCTGTGGGCAAAAGAACCATCATGCTCGCAACAAAGTAGAACTTGGAAGTATTGGTGGCCAGTTGGGCAGCTGGCTAGCATAAGACATATCTGTGTGTTATTTAGGAGTCTGAAAGGGTCCTCTCACCTTCTCTGATTTGAAAACCGCAACTATGTGGGGTACATTTGCATGGTGACAATTTTGATGTTTTCAGCAATACCCCAGCATGGAATTCCCTAATCTCATAGAATATCAAGTATTTAAAGACATAGGGAAGAGGTAGTTTTCCACAGTCTTAACAGCAGCTGCCAAACCTAGAAAGAATGGCTACTAACTGGCACACCCATCAGGAAACTGGAGCTTCCCAGGAAGTACCTGTCACGGCTTGTCTCCTCCCTCCCTCCATGAACCAGCTGCATTTATCACTAGGAGAGCATATGGCATTGGCAAAAAAACAAAACAAAACAAAACTCTTTCCTCTTGCTTTTTGTTGGTGACAATTAAAAGCTCTCTTCACATATTCAGGGGATGGGGACAGGGACACTGCAATCTGTCCTACTACAGGGCTAATCAGGGCCACCAGCTCATCCCAGTAATTACTCAGTTTCTAAGAACTTCATATAAACCATTTGGGTACCCAATAGCTTCATTATAAAAAAGCATCTCCCCTCAGACAGTGTCTTTTGCTCATTCTCATTTTGTGTTTAACCTTTCCATTTTTCTCAGACAACATACAAAAGCCTGTATGTGTACACAGGATTTATTGCTAAATAGTTTTTTTTTTTCCTTAGAAAGATAAATATTGGGGGCTGGGGATATAGCTTAGTTGGTATAATGCTCATCCAGCACACACAGGCCTTGGGGTCAGTTCCCAGACCCCATGTAAACTGGGTATGGCAGCTTACACCTGTAATCCCAGCACTCTAGAGGTAGGAGGATAAGAAATGCAGTGTCATCCTTAGTTACACAGTATATTTAAGGCTACATAGTGAGTGTAAGGCTGGCTTGAGCTCCATGAGACCATGTGTCAAAGAAAAAAAAAAGAGTTACTATGGTACTTCAACAAGCAGAGAAAACATACACACATAAAAACACACACACAAACTTCTCTGTTATTTTGCTGTCGGATTTCCTCCTTCAGCTGGTGGTTACCACCTAGTGCTGTGCTCTTGTTACACAAGGAGGTTATTCACTGCTGACGACAGCAGGAACTGGAGGGGTTGAAGTCAAAGGGCAAGTGCCTGGTTGATCGGTCATTCATTTACTGCACTGAGGGCCTCTTTCTTACTTACAGAGGAAAGTCCAGACTTCAAGAAGCTCCTGAGCTTCAGTGCATGTATATGATTTCTGTATATATCTATACCCCTACCTATGTATGCCATAAAAACAGAAAGAAGGTGGGAAAGGATCAGCAGGAAGGGCAAAAAGTGAGAGAAATGGGAGAGTGGGCTACAACTATGAGTGAAGGCACAATCATATATGTGTCTGACAATGCCTTAATGACACACATTATTTAAAAAATCGTTTGGGGGCTAGGGAGAAAATTCACTCAGTTGAGTTTGTTCCCCAGCGCCCACTGAGACAGGCTGGTCCCTGGGCTTTCTGGCCAGCTGACCTAGCCTATTTGGCAAGTTTCAGGTCAATGAGAGATGCTATCTCATGGAGGGAGGGAGGGAAGGAGAGAGAGAGAGAGAGAGAGAACGAGAGCAAATGCCAGGCAGTGATGATGCATGTCTTTAATTCCAGCACTTAGGAGGCAGAGGCATTCCCATGTGTCTCTATGAGTTTGAAACCAGTGTGGTCTACAGAGCAAGTTCCAGGACATCCAGTGCTACACGGCTACACAGAGAAACCCAGTCTCAAAAATAGAAAGAAAGAAACAAACCAACGACAACAAATGTAAAGATTAGAAAGAAAAGGGAAAAGAAAAACCAACCAACCAACCAAAAACAAAAGAGTGGCCAGCTCCCAAGGGAGATACCTCACTTGTCCTCTGACCTCTGCATCCATTTACAAACGTGTAGACAGACACACAGAGGGGTGAGGAGGGAGAACTGGTGATGAGGTTGAATGAGCCACCTGCCTACAAAAGTCCAGCCTGGAAGGTTTGTTGTTGTTTTAAACAGTACTCAACCACATGCAAATCAGGCAAATGTTCTATCACTGGACTATATTCCCAGATTCTTTTTATTTTTAATTTTGAGATAGGTTTTTTTTTAATCAAGCAGCCCAAGCTAGCCTTGAACTCATCCTGAAGCCCATAAAGGTAATGAACTTACAATCTTCTTGCCTCAACCTCCCAAAGAAGTTAGGAATATCAGCTTATATCACCAAGTATGTCTCTGGGAGGGCTTTAAAAAGAACAAGCACAGAGTCTTGGGAATGTGGGGCAATAATGTACACAGTAACCGAAGACCTTAACAGGCTTCATGAACCCAGGGTATATCCAGTCAGAGGATATATATTTCTTGCTCTGGGTAAGTCAGGTTTCACTGCTACATCTGAGATCCTGCCTCACTTTTAACCCAATTCCCCATGCTCTATCCATAGAAAGATTGGTTTTCATTAGCTTAGCCTTAAATCTAATGTTATTGCTATTTGGCTAGGCTCAAAGCGATCGGAAGTCATGTGGCATTTAGAACATACAAATAACACAAAATCTAGTGCTTTGGGGAAGCAGACCTACTGTGGGACTTAGAGAAATACAATCATCCTATACAATCATGCTATAAAAATGGCTCAGTAGATAAAGAAAAATGCTTGCCATGTAACTGTAAGGTACTGCATTTAGATTCCCTGAGCCCATGTAGATGTTGGGTAGGTGTGAGTGCCTGTCTGTAAATTCAGTGCAGAGACAGCAGATCCTCAGAACAAGCTAGCTACCTAATGAGCTATATAGGTAAGCTCTGTTTTCATCTGATCGATCAGTGAATAAGGGAGAAGACTGAGGAGGACTCTTGACACAACCTCGGACCTCCGCAAGCATTCACAGAGCACATACATGTGTCCACATACATTAAATCATGCATATGCATACACAGAGGTGCAAGAATGGCTTAGTGATTAGGAGCAATGCTGGTCTTCCAGAGGACCCATTCAATTCCCAGTACCCACACAATGGCTCACAGTGGTCTGTTGCTCCAGTCCCAGGGGATCTGATTTCCTCTTTTGGTCTCTGTGGGCACTGAATAAATATGGTCCACAGACATACATGCCAATAAAGCACCCATATGTTTGTTTGTTTGTTTTTAAGGCCGAGATTTGTGTTTTCTTATTCCTGTTGGGGTGATTAGAATGAGTCAGTCCCCCTAAATCTAATCTATAACTCAAGTTAGGTGTGGTTCAACTTTAGCAGAGGTGAATATTTCAAAAAGTCTTTGGGTAAATGGGATGAACCTAGCTTCCTAGTAGCCATTGGTGCTATCCTGACTTCCAAAATTCTAAAAGATAAACCTAATATGACACAATTATCAAATATCTAATGCCACATATGAGATAGATAGATGGATATATATAGAGAGAGATTTAAAATATCAGAGACTATGGGAAATGAAAGTGGTTCCACCTGGCTAGTCAAACAGAACACCTTTTCTGTAAAGGTCTGCAAGAGCTGGTTTGTAACAGCAAACACTGACATTCTTTCACCAAACAAAGCAGTAGAAGTAAACAAGAGGAGCCTCCCGGTCAAGGTCTCATGAGGGATGACTCAGCACAGCTCTACATGACCAACCAGCCCCCTCTCACTTGAAGCACAGTCCTTGCAATGAGACCCAACACCAACTAGACGAGCTCTTTACTGTTTTCTCTGTTGACTATAAGTCCAGATTGTATGGAGGTCCTGAAATAAACCTTGAGAATAATGACTTCAAATGCAGGTTTCTGGGAAGGAGCGGGCACAAGAGCACCCTGCAGAGGTTCTTCATTAGAAGAGGGAATCCTGAAGTGGAAAGAGTTGGTCTTCGGTTCAAGGACAATGCAGAATTAGGAGAACCATCCTCACAGCATGACAGAGATCCTGAAGGGAGATGCATTCCTTATGGTTCCTGAAATATAGAAGAGCTATGGTATTCATGGCCATAGAAATGCTTTCCTTTAGGTCTGGATAGCAAAGAGAGGTTCTTTTAGGTTTTCAGGGCCTGAGTGCCAATAGGGAGGGAGGGAGGCACTAGATAGGACCTTTACCTTGTAGCTGCAAGGAAGGGGTCTGAAAACCACCGCACAGCAAGCTTCCTATGAATCCTCTGCTCCAGAGAAGGAGCTGCAGGGGTGTGGCCTGATAGCAGGGTAGGAGTGTGTGTTGGGGGATAAGATATCTGGAGAGTCTAACACTGGGAAGCATTATTGTAGGAAAGTGTGTCTGGGTTTTCCTCATTAATGCTGAGTTTCTGTGACCTCAGCTCCGTACTAGCTGTGTGATTTTATAGGTTACTTCATTTTTCTGAGCCTTACTTTCCTTATCTATAAATTGAGAATAACAAAATATCTCTTGAAGGATTGCTGTGAGGTTTAGGAATAATTTATGTGAAGCAAAGCACCTCGCATATACAATATCAAATATAAATAACCTCTGTTACCCATAGCCTTCTGGTCTCAGACCACTGGGGTAATGCCGGGTCTCTCGTTAGAACACCCACAGCCATTACTGTGAACTGTTGGCGTTTGCAAAAGTACCAACACTTATTGTGAAATATATTGATGTGTACCTTTAGGACACTTGTGAAAATTAATGCATATAAAATGCTTGGAACCCAACTAGGCATGCAACATACCCTCAACAAATGTTAGCTATTATTGTTGCTGTTGTTATGCAAATATTGACTCTCCTACCCAGTCATTAAAGGGTTTGGGAACAGGTTTGATATGTCACAACAACTGGAAAGTAGCAGTGGGAGGTAGGGCAAGGCTAGGAGCCAGTTGTTCTTTGTCTAGGAATGTGGGGGTGTACCCTCTTCACACCTGGTGCCAGTTTCTCTCTTTTCCCAGTAGTCGCAGTCACAGGCCATAGGCACAGTGCATAGAAATGTCTGTTTTAGATTAAAGCATTTACGGAAACCAGTTAACGTTTAAACTTAAAATATATACAAATTTTTTGTAGAGATTCCCAATATGCAGGAGAAAAAGAAAAACTCGCTAATTCGGAATGAATTACCAAGTATTGGTTTATGCTAATAATCCCAGCTCTTGTGAGGCTGAAGTAGGAGGACTGCAAGTTCAAGGTCAGCCTAGGTGAGATACACACACACACACACACACACACACACACACACACATCAAGTTAGCTTGGGGTATATAACAAGCCCTTGGAGTAGTGGTGGAGATTACAATACAGTTGCCAGTTAGAAAGAAACTTGTTCAAATTGATTCTCCTGACTTAGCTGGATTATTAACATCCACCTATAGTATCCCATTCATTTAATACTCTGAAGGCAAGAATAATTCTATTTTATTTAATCATATCTTCCAAGTGCTCAGAACAATGCCCACAGCACAGCTGGGATTTAATATTTACTAGCTGGGCCACAACTGTTGCTGCTGCTATGTTAATACCTGAAACTCTTTTACTTAGTTCTCAAGAGGGATACTAGAATTTCACATGCTTTGCCCCAGGCACTGGGACACAGGCTTGTAGGGGTAGACTTTCACATAAAAAAAGTTTAGATTTGAAGAAATGATTTTTTTTCTTAGATAAAATAGTAAAGGGACAACATTGAGGAATCTCCACTGAGCGTCAGATAGTTTGAATGTATATGTGTCATGGCTGTTGGGGTGGGTGTGATAGAATCAAGGCAGTGTGGTAAAGTACAAGACAGAAAATGAACAGAAACTCAGATGATTACTCCTGTAATTTTCAGGAGTTACTCTCAAATATGTAAAATGTGAAAGTTTTTGAGATGAAAGTCTCAGTACATATCTCAGGCTAGGCTTGAACTCAAGAATGCCCTGCCCCAGGCTCCCAAGTACAAGGATGGCAGAGTATACCATTATACCCAGCTCTAAAATGAGATTCTTGAAGAACAGACCTGAGCCACACTAAAGCAACCTGTTGCAGCCAAGCATTTTGTAGAGAGGAATGTCTTATGAAGTCATGTTCATGGATATTTGTCTATCCTTCTAGCTACTGCTATGCTGCCAAAGTTATATATGTGTGTGTCCTTGGCAACACACACACACACACATATATGTATATATAGCCACACACACACACTTGAATACTTGTCTACCCACGTAACTACTGATAGGTCAATATTATTTACATATATCCTACACTGGACTCAAATTTGCTTTGTAGCCAAGGATGACCTTAAACTCTTTATGGTGGTTTGAGAAGAAAAGAGTCCCCATAGGCCTATAGGCCCATAGGGAATGGCACTTTTAGGATATGTGGTATTGGAATAGGTGTGGATTTGTTGGAGGAGGTACCTGACTAGGGGTTGGCTTTGAGGTCTCACAAGTTCAAGCCAGTTCTCTGCCTCCTCTCTGTGGATCCAGACATAGAAATCTCAGTTGCCTTTCCTGCATTCTGCCATATTCCCACCATGAAAATAATGGACTAAACCTCTGAACCTGTAAGCCAGAGTCAATTAAGTGTTTTCCTTTGTAAGAGCTGCAGTGGTCACGGTGTCTCCTCACAGCAATAAAAACTTTAATGTGGGGCACATGGACTGTCCCACTGGGGAAACAGGCATGGAGCTAGAGCATGTCCACCTGAATCTCAGTCCTGTGACCGGCAGGAGTAAGGACCACTCCCTCCCTGTTCTGGGCTTGCTTGCTTGTAGCTGAGCACCCGGAATTCTTCTCCGTGCGAATAAATCACCCCAGCATTTCAGCCCCAGCCAAAGATACACACCCACCCTGAAAACCCCTTCCTGCTCCCTAAGGTTCACTCCGCATAAAGCATGCACTAGCTGTTTCACTGAATATCATTTGAGAGCTGTAACAGAAATCCTCGGAGATTTCTCCCGGACGCACTCCCAGTCCAACTGAGATCCGGCAGACCCCACCCATTCCAGCTCTGCTACACCCTTTCCAGCCCAGTGTGCAGTGGTGCCTGGAAGCCCCAGGGAAGAAGCAGAGTGCAGAACCACAAACGGGGACACTCATCTTCCTTTCTTTATTTCCGGAGTGCTTGTATTACAAGCATGCTCCACCACAGCCAGGGCTTCATGCATGCCAGGCAAGCACTCACTCAACCAACTGAGCTACATCTCCAGCTCAGTTCCTGATACTTTTATGTTATGATATTTAACTAGTGGACCCAGGAGAGTAAGACCTAATATTTGGTGTTACATAAGAAGCAATATTTCCTCAGAAATTTGAAACAAAGGGGCAAAATCAGTTCAATTTTATCCATATCTCTTTTTAACAAGATTTATTTCTTTTTAGTTTGTTCATATACATGTTTTGTTTGCATGCATGTATGTGCACCACATGCATGCCTGGTGCTATCAGAGGCCAGAGATGGCATTAAGTTCCCTGGAACTGGAGTTACAGATGGTTGTAATCTTTCAGGTGGGTACTGGGGAACTAAACCTGGGTCCTCTGGGAGAGCAACTTTGGTACTTAACTGCTAAGCCATCTTTCCAGTCACTCAATCTCTCCTTTATATTGGTAATATTAACCTATCATAGCTAGATGGACAAATATTTATATATATGGATATGTATATCCACTTATATATCCACATACAGATATAAATATATGCAGGTATATTTCAGCTGCCATCTGTTTTTAGCATCCTAAAATAAAGTACTTGTAGATGCTAAAGTACTCTCAAGGGACATTCTACTTCACCAGGACTATGCAGCTTTATGTGAAATCAGACTTTATCATTGCTGTGTTCCACCTTGCCATATTCTTCCAGTAGCACTTGTTATTCTTGCCCCACCTTCTGTAGCCGATTATGACAGGACTAATGGTGGTATTAGTGTAGCTTGTTTTTCCTTTTGTCAAAACTCATACAACCAGCAAATCAGAGCACACTATTTGACTCACAATGAGCTGTATTTTGACTGCTTTAATTATTTCCCAATACTTTCAGAGCTCACACTTATTTTGCCTAAGGAAGACAAATGCAAAGAAAGATATGTTCTCTCATTTGGATTATAGTATACACAGCATTAAACCTTATGTTACTAAAACTTTTTTCTTAGGGGAGATGCATCCAATGACAAACCAAGATTGATTCCATCAAAGTTCACTTTGGGGAACCAATCAGTGAAGGATCACCTGCAGGAATGTGGATGCCCTCTCAAAAGGCCCCATTGAGAAGTTTTTACCAAGCAGAAATGATGGCCTTCCCATAGGCACGTAAATGGATCCCTCTCCCCAGTGTGGTCCTTCCCCACCTATATACACTAGCCCCTCCCTGAGGCCATATGCAATTAGAGCAGAATTGCATACAACTAATTGAAAGAAGTAGCTGGATATGAGGTGGAATATCCATTGGAACTGGAGTTCCAGATACTTTTAAGCTGCCATGTGGGTGCTAGGAATTGAACCTGGGTTCTCTGTAAGAACAATACATATTCTCAGAGGCTGGGCTATCTCTTCAGCCCCCAGAATAATTTCTTTATTATTAAAGGGTAAATTTGAAAATGTAATGGAATACATGTAATAAGAAAGCAGAAAGTGTGAAGAGGGCGTAGAGTATGGCAGAGAACAGTGAAAGAGGACAGCAAGTGAAAACAAAGTATAAGGACATGTGTACATAGAAATGTCATAATGAAACTCCACTTTTAGTAAAAAAAGATAAACTACTCAGTAGCATCACAGGGACTTTCAAGAAAGAAAAAATAACTCTGATGAAATGGAGAACTTTACAATTAGTAACAAATCACTTATAACAAAATTTTCTTTTGCAGGATATTTGATCCCATTTTGTACCCCTAGAATGTGAATGGTAAAACCTGTTTCTTGTTTGGTGTTGCTCAGCCCTAACACACACCAAGAACTTTGTTTATTGTAAACACTTGGTTATAGTGTGGCTCAGTCCTAGCAGACACCTTTAATCCAAGAGCTTTCTGTACACAGGATTAAATAAAGTTAACCCTAGGTCGAGAGGCAGACCAAGACACCAGCTGACAGGGAGTAGACAGAAAGGGGGCATTGAGTTGAAGGGTATTTAAGACAGTGTGGAGAAGGAGAAGGAGCTCTGGTTTTTTTCCTTCTGGGATGTGAGCTGAGTAGGAAGATCAGATTGGTGCTTTCTCTGTCTTTCTGAGCTAGTAGGTTTTTACCCCAAAATCTGGCTCCTGAGTCTTTATTGGTAAAACTGAGTGACTAGGATTTTTTTTTTTTAAAAAAAAAAACAACAGCTTCCAATGATGATGATGTTACAACTTGCAGCTGGAAAAGTTCTGGTTTATATTTCTAGTCTGGCCTAAAGTATGCAAACAGTTCTCATGGGATAATCTCAAGACAACCCTAAGGTTAAACTTTCAGTGGTTTTGTTTTTCTGTCTAATTTTTTTTCTCATAATCAGTATAGTAGAAATTAGTTAGGTGTTAGAAGATCTCACACAAATATTCTGCTAGTGATATAATTGCACTAAAGTACAAAGGGATCTTCATATAGTACATGGCAGAATTTAAGAGCCCTTACAGTACTATGCATAGGAGAACAAAGCTGTTTGTGTATCCATGTGCATATGTGTGTGCCTTTGTGGATGAAAAATTTGGGGAAAGAAAACAGAATGAAAGTGGACGTCTGTGGTGGGGAGAAAGTCAGGACAGACAGAAGGAAAGAGCTGGCACTAGTAACTGTATAAAACAAAGGGCACTAACTTAGACTGCTTGCTTGTCTGGTCTCTCCAGTTAAAGCAGAAATATCCAGAACTAAATGAGGTGTTACATCTTATATTCCACTTACCGTTTTACATGTGATATTCTGTACTTTCAGCTGCCAAGGCACATCAACTAACTGGTAGCTCATCATTATTATCATTAACAAACCCTAAAATGCATTTCATATATATGTATCTATTTATAGACTGGCTTATAGTTCATGTTACTCAGGAACTCATGGTCCTCTTGCCTCAGCCACTCAAGTGCTGGGGTCACAGGTGCATGACATATTCAAAGAAGACAAACAGTGTTTTCATGTGCATAGCTAATGTTTTCAATTTGTGATTACTCTTCAAGAAATTTTAATGCATGGTTCATTTTATTTTGGGCTTATGTGATTTTCTCATTAAATGATGGCAGATGGTACTTGAACAGTGCCATGATAAATAGTATGAAGTATCTGAGTACAGAGGATCCCTAACACTTTGACATGTGTATATTAGTTTGCTAGGGTTTATGTAATGAATTTCCAAAATGTGAGAGCTTAAACATCAGAAACTTACTTTCCACAGTCTTGCGGGGGAGGGGGGCTAGATGCCTAATATCAATAGTGAAATCTCTGAAGGATCTAGGAGAGAGGACTTTCTTCCAGTTCTTCCCATCTTCTCATGCTTGCCTGTAATACTTGGTATTCGTTGGCTTTGAAATATGTCACTCTAGCCACAGTGCTGACATTGCCCTATGTATCTCATATCTTTCCCCCTCTGTTTTTGTTTGTTTTTTTGTTGTTGTTGTTTTGTTTTTCTAGACAAGGTTTCTCTGTGTAGCTCTGGCTACCCTGGACTTACTTTGTAGATCAGGCCTGCCTCTGCCTCCAGAGTGCTGGGATTAAAGGCATGCACTTGCCTGATTTAAGAAAAAAATTTAAAAATATTGTGAGTGACAAAATAATGAACTAAAACAGGTAGAGTAGGCTTCAACAGTGGAGTAGGCCTGCATTTAGCATATGTGTCAATCAAAGCTTTCTAAACTCTGCTAGTTCTTTCAATCCATAGATTTTGATATTTGAAGTAAATTGAGACTAGAATACATTTCATCATGCCAAAGAATATTATGCTTTTAATAAAAAAATAAATTACATAACTGGGTGTTGGCAGAACATGCCTTTAATTGCAGCACTTGCGAGGAAGAGGCAGCCAGATGTTTGAGGCCAGCCTGGTCTACAGAAAGTTCTGAGACAGCTAGGGCTATGCAAAGAAACCCATATGGGAAAAACCTAAATAAATAAATAAATAAACAAATTACAGTAAAGTTAAGCTTGGAAGTACTTTGAAAGTTGGTAACAGAGGTGAGATTAATTTCAAACCTTGGGATGAAGTGGTTAAGAGTGCTGGCTTCTCTTTTTTCTAGAGGTCCCAGATTCAATTTTTAGCATTCACATGGTAGTTCAAAACCTTCTGTAACTCCAGTTTCAGGGGATCAGATGACGACCCTTCTTCTGGCCTCTGCTGGTCCCAGCACCAGTGGTCCACAGACATGTAATGAAAATACCCATACACATAACAGAAAGCAGAAAATAAATTTAGTTTAAATAAATAAACAAACAAATCTTTAAAACTTCCAGGCTCTTCTTTATGGGAAACTGAAACTGCTAAGACCATCACCTTCTTCTCATACAAAGTTTCATAATCAATTTTTAAACTCGTGACAACAATATCACATCTTCAGAATAATTTATTGTTTGCTATTTTTATCCTGAGGGGTAGACAGCACAGCTAGCTGCTTAACCAGTTTTCATAAGTATCAAGATGAAACTTGTCTTTGAGGTGTGATAGAGCCTGCTGATCTTTAAAAAAATCTCCTGCAAAAATTTGGAATCACTTTTGAACTGATCATTCAAACATGAATAGACAAATTCTAAACTTTTATACTTTGTCATGAGAGTCTAAAGTTGAAAAAGTTAGAAAGAAAGTTAGTTGAAAGATTTTTATTAAACCTAAAACACTCTTTTGGGAATGCAAAATGGAAAGAATGTTTTTTAACACTGTGTTAATATAGTGGGATGAATAATCATATATTGGTGCATTGTAATTAACACATGGAAACATCCTGTATCAACAGCTGCTGACATTAGCAAGGGCAAAAGTTCATTGCCACAGTGGCAATCAGCTCACCTGTGTGTCATACACTAGGCACAGAAACAGCATTCTCACAAAAGAAACAATCCCTGTATAAGCAGTGCTTTGGGGAAATATTTGGGAAGTGGGATTGCTTACACATGTGACCCCATGTACAACTTGTCATGCACTGGCAGTTGCACTCAAAAGGTAATAACCTGAAAGAGGTCAAGAACAAAGTTACTCCTGGGAAATAGCATAATGGAAAAAGTAGCTTTGGAGTCCAGTGGTTCTGAATTCAATCTCCAGTTGTGCTTCTTACTAGCTGTGGGACAGTGAGCAAGTCATACATTCTCTTCAAAACCAGTGTGGCTGTGTGTGTGTGTGTGTGCGTGTGTGTGTGTGTGTGCATGTGTATGTGTGTTTAATGGGAATGAGTGTGTTTGGGGTACAGAGTCCAGGCCGGCACAGCAGTCATCTACCTCCTACCTCAGTCTCACAAGCACTTGGCTATTTTGATATGAACAACCATGCTCAGATCACAACTAGCATTCTTATGATGTCCGCCTTACTGAGGGAATCAAAATAGCTATCTGGCATGTAGCAGTTGTTCTCTGCATTGTAATTATTAAGGCTCAATGAGAATTTAATAAATAAAGTAACAATTTAGGAAATATTATTGTAACTAAGCACTCTATAAGAACAGATACAAAACAATATGTAATTTAGTGTACTTACTACCAGGCATATTGCAAATACTTTACACTTACTAGTTTTATTTCTCACTAACCTATCCTATGTGCATATTATTGCTCCCAACTTACATATAGGGAAACAGCTTACTGATATTGAAATATTTGTTCAGGCTCACACAGAGTTTCAAAAGTAGAACATACACTCTTAAATAGTCATGTAACTCCAAAGACACCTGGATGATACTTTTGAGTGTGGGGGTGGCTTTAACATCAGCCATCAATACCTTCTATGAACAAGGATATTACTGTGACTTCCTTGTTGGACTCAGATCCCTGTAAAGTTAAGATGCCTGCCCTGTAGCTACACTTCAACTTGCAGAACTAGGAGACGGTGAGACAGTCAGTGTTGGTAAGTGCATTTGGTAAAGCCTGACTTGAGTATGAGCCCAGGTAACCACATGATGGACCCCAGCAAGTTGTCCTCTGACTTCTATATGCATAACACCCCACCCCAATAAATGAATACATGTAATTAAAAATTAGAAAAAACACAAAACAGCTGCACAATGGTGGCGAACAACTCAGGGAGGCAGGTGGATCTCTGTCAGTTCGAGGCCAGCCTAGTCTACAGAGTAAGTTCCAAGACAGCCAAGGCTACACAGAAAAACCCTATCTCAAGAAACAAAACAAAACAAAACAACAAAAAAATTAAAACAAAAAACCTTACAGACCTTGCACAAATCTAGTGTGTTAGTTTAAAAAAATATCAATCCATAGTTGGTGATGCATACCTTTAGTACTAGTGTGGGAGGTAAAAGCAGAAACACTTCTGTGACTCAGAGGGCAGCCTAGTCCACACGGCCAGTCCACCAGGGTTATATAGTGAGATCCTGTCTCAAGAAAAAAAGTCCAGTTGGTCAGTGGTGGCACATGCTTTTGTCCAGCACTCAGGAGGCAGAGGCAGGTGAATCTCAGAGTTCAAGGCTAGCCTGGGTTATACAGAGAAACCCTATCTCAAAACAAACAAATCCATTGCCTAACGGATTTGGGTGTAATTTCCATCTGTTGTGTTTCCTTTATTATAATAAAGAAAAACAACTATGAGTAAATTTTAATGACTAATTTTTTCAGTGAATTCTCTTCATAATCAAATATTTTGACACTGAAAGACCTGTATTGTGTGGACTCAGCTTACAGCCCTTGTTGACCACTTGAGATGTAAATTTATGCTAAGAGGCCATGGGTCAAGAGTCAGAGAATGGCTGTGGGTAGGAAGTGGGAGGCACACACCTGCAGGTTGAGGAGGTGTCATCCTGCCTGCTCTACAAGCTGCTGCATTTTTACTTCAGCACAGTATCTCTGGACCAAAATTAGTATTCTGAGCACTGCCTCATCTGAGGAGTTTCTGACTACTAGGATTCAAGCTGCAGTCCCTGAATCATAGGCCTGAATATCTTCCCTCACTTCAAGGAACTGGAGATTTACATGCTTTTAGCCTGGAGCATGACCTAGTTGGCATTAGGCTGGAAGGCCAGAGTGATTTTCTCCCCTGTGATAAGAGTTTGGCGTTCTGAGCTATTTTAGGGCTGTGCACAGGGGGTTCAACAGCCTTGTGATTCAGTGAAACAGACTGATAAATAAAGAGTCGACAGACCAGTCTTCCAAAGGTCCTGAGTTCAATTCCCAGCAACCATATGGTGCCTCACAACCATCTATGATAAGATCTGGTGCCCTCTTCTGGAGTGCATCTGTACATGCAGGCAGAGTACTGCATAAATAATAGTCCACAGACCCCAAGGAGTTTTCTCCCACCGTGTACCAGGAACTTACCCCAGTTTTCAGTCAGTAGAGTTCCAGTCATTGTGCATGCTCAGAGCAGTCCTGCTTGCTTTGAGGAATGGCAAAACATACCGTCCCTGCGCCTGAAGAGTTGGCTATTGCTTTTGGAAATAAGGAGACTTTCTAGACATTATAAAGCAGCATGTGATTCACAAGTGTCAAAACACAGGAGATCTTCTAAGGAGATCCATGGAAATAACCCACACATACCTTAAGTTATTCCTAATACCTCAGAAAGGATACCTACCTATGGCTAATCCCCATACAAAGGTTCCTTTTAGGTAAGAGGTTTGGTCACATTTCCCTGGCACAGCACCCATCACAAGATGTACTTTTCATCAATCAGAATTACAGCTAGAAAACAGAGGAGAACAAGTGTTATAAAACAGAGGCCTGAAAAATGAAGCTCTTTTTTGTTTTGTTTTAAATCACCCTTTGCAGGCAGAAGTTTGGCAGAGTGTCCTTGAAAATGACCTTTACTATAGCCAAAGCTTGCCCTCCTTTGCACTAAGGTGCACTCTTTGAGCTCTGGCAACCGGATCTCTTTGCAGTGGGACAGAGGACCAGTAATTTGACTTCTGCTGCTTGTGGCTCTCTCAGTTCTTTTTAAAAGGCTCTCAGGCCTGGGTGTGGTGGTGCACGCCTGTGGTCCCAGCACTCAGGAGGCAGAGGCAGGACGATCTCTGTGAGTTCTAGGCCAGCCTGGTCTACAAAGGGAGTTCAGGACAGAAAAACCCTGTCTGGAAAAACAAACAAACAAAAACAAAAGAGGGGGGGGGCTTTCAGTAGTTTGGTTTTCCTGGAGAAGGGGCCCAACGTTGTGTTTACTCTGGATAAGGGGGGGATCATATGTTTCATGGTAAAATGTCTTCTCAATCATCTGAGACACACATCTGCCCCAAGGAAGCTGCACCGGGGCAGGCAAATCATGAGAAGAGTAGGAGGAATGGTGATTCTCAGCAACAGGGAGGTGGTGAAAGGTGCTTGGTACCTCATCACTGCAGTTCTAATTCTGGCTCATGATGAGTCATGATGTTTGCACCTTTATAGGCATCCTCTACAGTTGAACAATTTCAGAGCAGATGTAGCTGCTGGTAAATGGCTTTGGTTTCCAGGCCGAACTTCATTTTCTAACTTCATACTCACAAATAAATAAAGAGAAGATGTTTTATTTCTTCTTTTCCTGTTGTAGTTCTTATCCCTAGAAGTTAACACATAATCCAGGTTCTTTATGACTACATGTTACTGAATCAGAGCTGTATGGAAATAATAAAAATAATGAGTTTTTTTTAAAATTCCATGAGTTAAAGGTTATTCTAAGATGCTAAGAGTAAGAAGAAAAACCCAAGTCTCAAATCTACATAACTCAGGATAAGGCTTGGCGGTACTTGTGGGATAAAGGGGATAATTTAAGGCATGGAAAAAATTGATTGGAGGTAAAACAACCAGGTGTAATTAAACTTTATGGCACATATTCAGAAAATTACAGTGTTAGTATAAACTGAAGGTAGAATTTTAGTCTCCTAACCTCAAAAGGTCAACCACTAAACACTTGTGCAGGCCTAAGTAAAGAGTTAATGAACTCACCAGGTAGTGGAGGCACATGCCTTTAATTCCAGGAAGAAAGAATTCCTAAAAGAAATTTGCCATTTAATACATTATGACCAAAAGGAGTTTTAGAATTAAAATTTATGACTACTAATGACTACATTGTCCCTCAATTCATTCTTTGCTTTTGTGTTCATACAATTTTTAGCTGCCACAATAATCTTTCAGGGTCGGTATTAGTTGTGCCCCCATATTGCAAAAGAGGAAACCAGAGATCAAAGGAATTAAGTAGTACGTTCTGGCTCACACAGCCTGTAAATTGGAGCTGGAACTTAAAAGCTTTTGATTTTATACCTTTAGTGCCAGCAGTTACAAGGCAGAGGCAGGTATATCTCTGTGAGTTCAAAAGCAGCCTGATCTACATGAGTTTCAGGATAGCCATGGTTATATAGAAACTGTCTCAAAAAACAAAAACCAAACCAAACCAAAACAAAAAAAACCAACCAAACATACAAAATTTTAAAAAAGACTCAAAACAAATAACTGTAATTTTAATTCTTGGAAAAAGAGAAAAAATTTGAGATGTTAGCTTTTTAAGAGTTGATTTATAAAACTCACATTTATTTTCTGACATCAATGTCAGTCTGTTTTCCCTTTGCCAAGGATAATCCTTGTTTCTCTTAATAAGCGTTTCTTTTTTGGATGAACAAGTGGACTTCAACTACACTGAATTTATCAGGGTAATCACATATATTGACATTTCATATTATGCAAAAACTTGTGTCCCTTACGAGTGTTGTGTATATAAATGACTGTTTATGAGATAGCTGAAAAAAGTACAGCAGGCCTCAGCCAGATCTGTCCTGTCTGCCACATACAGCTGTGACATTGGGTAAGAAGCAACTGTCTAATCTTAGCATCAGATCAGAAGGCTGCTGGTTTACTGAGGATTTCTTTCTTTTTCTTGAGACAGGGTTTCTCTGTGTAGCCCTGGCTATCCTGGAACTCATTCTGTATACCAGGCTGGCCTTGAACTCAGAGATCTACCTCCCTCTACCTCTTGAGTGGTGGGATTAAAGGTGGTCACTATCCTGCCTAGCTATTTTGGAGATTTTTTTTAATACTAAAAATGTGATTGACTCTGTAAATATTAAGGTCATATAAGAGTAGAACATTTTTCAGTTACTTCCTTCATATTAAGTTCGAAGAAAGGATAGCTTTCTCTCAGAAGCAAATAAAGTATGTAAATGATGGTAAAAGAACTAGGGTAGGGCTCAGTGGCAGAGTGCTTGCCTAGTTCAATCTCCAGCACTCCAAAAGTAAAACAATTAATTTATCCAAGTGTGGTGTCTCATATGTATAAACTCATCATTCAAAAGGCTGAGGCAGGAGAATCTCCACAAATTTCACACAAACCTCACCTATAATATAGTGAATTCCACACTATCCTAGGCTACATGTTGAGTTCCAGACAAGTCAAAACCAACAAACTAAACAAACAACAACAACAAAATGGTTCTATGAGACTTTTGGAAAACAGGGGAGCTTTAAAAAAACACAGGACTGGAATAAAAGGGCAATAGCTTTGTTCATTTCAGATATAGACAGAATATTCCTGGGTAGTACATGATTAAAGCCAGGAAATTCTAATGATCTTGGAGGGTTCTTTTTTTTTTTTTTAAGAACGAATAAAGAAGTGTGCTTTATTATGTATTTTCCTGTAAGAAGAGCTGGACTTGTTAGAAGATTTGAAAATTGAGAGGGCATGCACAATAATTTAGAAGCAGTATGTTAAAGCAGGTGTTGTAGGAGCCAAGCCACATAAGTCCAAGGTGAACTCTGTTGCCTATGAGCTGTGCAGCCAAATGCTGCCTTCTGGCCTTGCTATACTTTTGTTTTCCCACCAATATTATAATGTTTTCTTTGTTTTTTGTTTTTGGTAGGGGCTAAGTGAGTTAATTTGAACTGCTTTGAATAGTGCTTGACTTATAGTCAACACCATATGAGTTACCTGAGAGAATGAAAATTCCGTTAACTGTCCACATGCTTCATCCTTATCCAGTTTCTTTTTGAGTTGGGTGCTGGGGGCTGAATTCAGGTAGATCCCTGAATTCTGCTAACCTACTGCGTGGGGCCACTTGCAGCTCTTTTGCCTTATTCCATGATTTTTCTTTTCTGCTCCTGTTCCTGGGACTTGTCATCAGTGTAACCACTGTTTTTATGACCTTACTTTTGCCCCAGAGACCTCATCTACTACCTTTTCTTTCAAGGTCTGCAGTCAGTCCTGGTCAGCCTTGCTCTCCGATTTGTGTTCAGTCTTGTTCTGGACACTGGTGGGAGCCACAGGACAGAGTGATGAGATTATTTAGAAAAGCAGAAAGCAAACGCTCTTGATTATCAGATATGCCCAGTTTGACATATCTGGAATCATGTAGGGTAGAAATTTCACTTCTGAATGAATTGTCAAATTGGCGTTGAAAAAGAAACCAGGTTGAAAGAAACCAGTCTCATCAAAGCAGTCCACATAGGGGCTGTAAGCAAGCATTCAGGAAAGAAACTTTGAAGAGGAAAAACTTTGAGGAGTATCAGTTAGGGAGAAACAGCAGGAAGGTAAGTTAGCAAATACTGGATTCTAGACGGCAAGTGCCAGAATGATGGATGCCACAGAAATAGGGAGGAGAGTTTGAGGAAGATGGCATATAAAGATAATCAGGAGGCAAGAGTAGATGGATTGGGCCAGACAGGATTCCAAGGATCCCAAGAAATGGGTGGCTTAATTAAACTGACAAAGAAAATGAAATAGGGACGATTGGCTTCAATCCATTGTGGGTCTCTACGGGTCAGACCTTGTCTGTCCTGGGCCTGGGTGTAGGGTAGCTGTGCGGGGCAGGGTCTCTTTCTTTACTGACCCAGGCCAGCTGAAGGCTGTGCATCCGCAAACCATCATGAGACTGCAAGGCCACAAGAGGCAGCTCCTGTCACCTGGAAAGATGCAGTCTTTCCCACCAACAGAGGACCCGTGTCAATATTATTTACTTCAATAAATAACTTTCCACACTGCCAGGCGACAGCACGTGTTGCTTAGGGGACACTATGTGAGGCAGGAACCCCGCGCGGTGTCTTCCCGTGACGGTCACTCGCCCTAACCGAGTCCCCAGAGGCGGCGAACAGCTTTTGGAGCCCCGATGCTTGCTTGGGTCAGGAGAGAGTTTCCAGAGACCCCCTCAAGGTGGCCAGTCTGGAGTCCTTCCTTCACCCAGCAAGAATTTAACAATCTCCACTTCTCAAATCCAGCTGATCTCTCCCCGGGCTCATCTAGCTCCTTAGCCTCTCGGCGGCGGACTTCCCTGCCGAGCGAGGACGCTGTGGCACACCTTGGCGGAAGCGCCGGCCACGCCCCGCGACATTCAGGAAGTGACGCACACTGGAGACGCTCGGCTAAAGCCTTTTATGCCGAATAGCGGAAGTCCTGCCTACCCCTGACGGCGGAAGTCCGGTCCGCCGCGTCTCCTGGTTTCCTCGTGCGTTCCACCGCCGGCATGGCGCATTATAACTTCAAGAAAATTACGGTGGTGCCGTCTGTCAAGGTATGGGTGACAGTTCGTTCTCGCCTATCTTCTTTTTTTTCCTGAAAAGTCGCCAGGGAGACTCCAGGTCTGAATCCCCGGGGCTGGAAGAGGGGGGCACCGTGTACTCACTCGACTCTCAGTGCCGGACTGTACTTGCTAGGCGTTGTCCTCGGGACACTCAAGATTAGGCCCATTCCTTGAAACCAGATTCTTCTTCCCCTGTCCATGGGTCTCCCGAATCCTAGAGTCCCCTTTCAAGACCCCAGAGTCCCTCCAGAGCCTGTGATTCTTGTATGGCCTCCAAAGTGACAAAGTGTCTTAGGTGGTGGCCACAGAGAGAAGCAAGGCAGGAAGCCTAAAGTGATAAGTGCTGAGCGTCGTGTGACTCCTGCTTTAGGATTCTAAGTTCAACGGAGAACCTTCCCCTTTAAGCAAAACTTG
Organism: Pachyuromys duprasi; assembly: GCA_028658305.1. NCBI lineage: Eukaryota > Metazoa > Chordata > Mammalia > Rodentia > Muridae > Pachyuromys > Pachyuromys duprasi. The sequence continues at coordinate 35,781,739 of CM053760.1, read as the reverse complement.
ATCGTGCTGTCACAGTCCAAAAGTGTTTAGGTAGTTGTCATTTGTAGTTGGACTTGGGAAATGAAATTGGTTTTAAGCATACCGAGGTAAACGAAGTCAGACCAAACTTGTGTAAAGTAGCAAGACACAGCCCTGAAAGTATCGAGTATTAGGAAGGCTAAAGAACCTAAAAGGATACAAGTGTTTCTCCGGCAAGCCATGGGTATTGGATTGCAGGATCATTTCAGAGGAACCAATGTCATTACCATTAAATTTACAGCAAAGTGGATATTTTCGATGTCCCCGTTGTTTTGAAAAGTTTGTTTGTTTTGAAAAGTTTTGTAGAGAACTAGTACTTTCTGGTGGGCGTGGTGGTGCATTAGGGAAGCAGAGGCAGGTGGACCTCTGGAGACCCTGTCTCAAAAAGATAAAAAGGGTATTTTTCATTAGTGAGTCACAGTTACTTCCCTTACATGTCTTATTAGTTCTTTTCTTTCTAATAATCACTGGTACATTTCTCACTAGTTTGTAATATTTGGAAAGAAACCACATGTAGTAATCACATCTTGTATTTTAGTTCTCATGATTGTCTCAACCACTTCTCAAGCGCCCATTGAAGGGATCTGTTCACTTTTTAGTTCACTCGAAATAGTGATTACTGGATCAAATGAACTTTGTTAATATAATTGACCTAGTAAAGAACTTTAGTACAGCATATAGCTCTGTTGTCCTGAAAGAGGTCTGTTTCTAGAATCAAATCATTTTGCATATGTGTAGAAGATAAGTGATGGTAATCCCTTGGTGGATGGAAATAAAAATTCAATCTGAAGAGTATGGGATACTTTTGTAAAAGTGTGGGCCAGGTTCTGCGTATAAATATGCATAAACATAGGCTGCTGCTTTAAGAGTCATTTTCTAAAGGAATAAATAAATGCATTTATACCCACAGTAGGATGGAGAAATGTATGACATACAATTGGCCCTCTGTCTGAGTTCCAAATGCAGATTCAACCAATTGAAGATCAAAAACTATTTGAAAGAGGCAGGCAGATCTCTGATTTCGAGGCCAGCCGGATCTACAAAATAAGTTCAGGATAACCAAGGCTACACAGAAAAACTCTATCTTGAAAAAAACAAACGAACAAAAAAAAGAAAAAGAAAAAAAGTTGCATTTGTATTTAATGCACACAGACTTTGTTTTTCCTTTCTTTTTTGGCGGGGAGGGAGATGGATCTTAATAGGCTGGCCTGGAACTTATAGAAATCTGCCTGCTTTTGCCTCTAGAGTTTTGGGATTAAAGGCAAAAGCCACCATGCACAAGGCTTTGTACACAAACTTTTAGAAAAATATTCCCTACATACAGTATTACAGCTATTTAAAGTGTATGACAGATATATGTGAAGTATTGTGCCACTTTATATAATGAACTAAAAAATCTATATGTGTTTTGATGGGTGGGGGTAAGGAACTTTGAATATAAACTCCCATAAATATTAAGGATTTAGTACAGTATAAGACTAGTAAGAAGAGGGCATGGTGGCACACACCTTTAACTCCAGCACTCAGGAGGCAGAGGCAGGAGACCTCTGTGAGTTCAAGGCCAGCCTGTTCTATAGAACAAATTCAAAGAGAGCCAGGGCTACACACTGAGAAACTGTTTCGAAAAACAAAAGACAAATAAAGAGAAGAATATAGTAATTAATAGGTGAGTCTGGGGAAACTCTTGAGTAGGCAACTTTTGAACTGTCTTCTTAAAGATGTGAGAACCGTGGAAGGGAACAGAATTGAGCTGCAGGCCTGAGCATTCATGCCCTTCATAATCCTTGATGTCTGGATTGTGATTACCTGCTTTTTTGTTTTTTCTTTCATTGGATCTTGGTGTCTTGTTCACTATTTTATCTTCAGCATTGTGTTCATTTTATCCTTTATTATAGGAAATGATCAAGGCAAAATAAAATAGCTTTATATGGTTGGGTTAAAGTGATTCCTCCAACCGCCTACTGAGGAATAAATTTAAAAAATCTCAAATCCTCAAACAGTATATCCTCATATACATAGGAAGTTTTAGATGATGAGCTTTAGTTTTTTTCCTTTTTTTATCCTCTTAAAATCAGAGCTACAAAGTCATTGAAGTCGAAGAACTGGCTCTTTTTCTCAGTGGCTCTTCTGATGTATTCTTGAGTTTCCTTAGGAATTTGAAAGTTAAAATAGCATTTAACAAAACCATGGGGTGAAATATATTTCAGCAACCATTTAGCAAGGTACCCCCCTTTCCTCATTTTTATTGGAAGGGCAACAGGGGAGGGCCCTCTTCTATCAGTTGGGAATAATACAGATTTTACAGCCATTCCAAAAGAGGGTCCTGGGAGTGCCTGGGCACATGGAGCATGCTCCCATTATGTGGAACAGGTGCTGGGTATTTGTAAGGTGTGGTCTGGTTGATCACAGTGGCCTCCTTGGTGTAGGGACTGAGTGGGCATAATTACAGTAAGGCTTCTGACACCGATGGACACCACGAGCACTGGTCCTTTCTGTTAGGCTAAGACTGTGGAGAGTCTCCCAGCTATATTAGTCTCTTTTAGCTAGCAAGTTTTCTTAAAGGGCAGAAACTATAAAGATGAGCCAAGTTGTATATAAAAATTGGTATTAGAAAAAGTAAATTTTATAGTTTAAACCATGTAGTACTGGATTAGTGTTTTAAGAAGCTTATTAGCAAATGGATGTTTGAATTTTATCTTGTGTTCTTTCATCATAGGACTTTATTGACCTAACATTATCCAAGACTCAACGAAAGACTCCAACAGTTATTCATAAACATTATCAGATTCATCGAATTCGGTATTTTTATATGAGAAAAATCAAATTTACTCAACAGAATTTCCATGACAGACTCTCCCAGATTCTGACGGATTTCCCCAAATTGGATGTAAGTGACAAGTGTGGTTATATAAATATGAGCCTTCAGAGAATCATGTTTAGCCAGTTTGATGTATTCATTTGTCAGAGAAGGAATGAAAGAACCAGTCTGTCAGTTATTCAGTAATTCAGTGATAGGCTAGTTTTAGAATCAAGCTTTTTTGAATCCTTAGTGTTCTTCCCAAACTCTACCTCAGGAGTACCAAAGCTGTCTTCCCTGGCTTCTGTATAGTGAGTTTCTGGGCTTGCCAGCACATTGTTAGCTTAGATGAAAGCTGATGTTTGCTATTCTGAAGCCCAGGATTCTTGGATGGCCAATGGCTTGTCCAAGTCTCACCTCTCTGGGTTCTGAGGCCTCCTTTTCCTCTGGGCTCAGCAGAATCAGTGGCCAGAGGAATCCCAGGTTGTAAGCTTGTTACTTCATCATGGTTGATGGCTAGTTCAGTCAGGTTCCTTTGTGACAAGGGATAGCACAGAGAGCTGTAAGTAAAGCTGAACACCTTCCTCTGCACTTGACTGTCATCACTTGTTTATTCAGCTTCAGAGAGCAGACACTGTTCATTTCTTGGGAAAGGTCAAGAACTAGAAAAAACCCTGAGGGTTATAAAAAAAACTAATGAAATGATTCTAAACTGACTTGATATTAGGAACCTGATTTTAGTAAACAATGTATTTTAAAGTAGTTAACATCAAGTTTTTGTGGTTCTTTGAACATTACGTCCTTTTCATTATTTGTTTTAATACATGAGAGATGAGAGAAATAAAATGCTGTCTCCTAACGATCTGGCTGACTACAGTGAAAGTCTTCTCAGGTGGATACAGTATCCAGAATTGTAATTCATTGAGCATATTATATGGCAGGCACAGTTCTGAGCACAGGAGATAGAGTAGTAGAAAAGGCCCTGTGCTCAGCTGAGCTTGGTGTCACAGTAGGTAGGGGATTGTGAGTTCTTCACCGGCCTGAGATGCATATTGTGACTGTCAAGAGCAAACACAGAATAAATCAGTTTTGGGTTTTATTTGTTTTTTTGTTTGTCCTTTATAACTATAGCCTTAGCTACCCTGGAATTTACTTTGTATACCAGACTGGCTTTGACTTCATAGATATCCACCTGCATCTCTTCTGAGTGCTAAGTTTAAAGGGCTTCACCACAATGCCTGGTGCAAAACATTTTAAAAATCAAGTTAAAAAAATTATTAGTGTTTGGGAGGCAGAGGTAGTTAGATCTCTATGAGTTCGAGGCCAGCCTGGTCTATGTAGTGAGTTTCAGGCCGGCCAAAATGATGTAAGGAGATCATCTCAGAACAAACAAAAATAGATAGATAGATAGATAATAGTACGTTCCAGGCCAGCCAAGACTTCATAAAGAGGTCATCTTAGACAAACATTAAATTAATGGCCTCGTTCTAGTGGAGGGCGCTCATTAACATAAAAAAGAAACCTGAGTTAGGGAGTTAGGTGTCTGCAGCGAGCTGAAGAGATCTGAAGAGAGTGCATCCTATAGGTAGAGAGTGAATATCAGGTCTAATAAATGAGAATTGGTAGCTGGGGAGTTATTAGTGAACTTGGGCTCATAAAATTCTAGTAGCGTTTAAGTGGAAAGAAAAGGTTAAATGCCTTCCTTTTTGCCACCAATAACTAAGTTTTTAAGGTTGTATTTGTGTGTGTGGGGGGGGGGGGAGAATCCAGTGTGTGTGTGGAGAACTGGGTCCTAAGTCACTGTAATAGGATGGAGGTTGGGGTAGCTACAAGTGATTGCTGTATCTCCTTCCCTGGGAATCGCTTGTTTCCTTAGTAAATTGACAGGGCTATTGGCCAGGAAGCAGTCTGGGGATCAGGGCTACAGGTTTGAAGAGAGAGGAAAGGGAGCTTTTTCTCTACTTGTTACATAACTGTTGGAACAGAGTGACACTGTATTTCACTTTTTTCTTGTAGGATATCCATCCATTTTACGCTGACTTGATGAATATTCTCTATGACAAGGATCATTACAAATTGGCTCTAGGTCAAATAAACATTGCCAAAAATTTGGTGGACAAGTAAGTTATTTTTGTACTGTAGTATCTTGTAAATTATTTAAAAAATATGAAAAAACATCTTAGATACTTTCTCTTTTTTTAAGTGTTGCTAAAGATTATGTGCGGCTTATGAAATATGGTGACTCTTTGTACCGGTGCAAGCAGCTGAAGCGCGCTGCCCTTGGACGCATGTGTACTATTATCAAGAGGCAGAGGCAGAGTTTGGAGTATTTGGAACAAGGTACTTGTTATACATAAGCAGAAATGGGTTTTACTCTGTTCTTTTATGTTTGGGACTTATTCTTGATTTTTAAATTTATTTTACTTTTTTGGAGGTTCAGTAAATGTATGTTTTTAATATTTAGTAAGTAAAGCATATGCTTGGAAATACTTATTTAATAGGACAGTTTCTGAGTTAGAGCTGGAAATTGGACCTTATGCTATACCCCTAGCCTTATAATCATTTGTTGTTGGACATTGTTCTCTTTTCCCTGAAATGATTGGTCAGGGATCTCTGAAAGTGTTTCCTACAGATCTGTGGGGTTCTCATGATAGCCCAGTGAGCAACATGCTAGAGCTGTGCTGGTGTTATAGGTGAGGCAACTAGGTGGAAATACTTCATATCGCAACATGCATGCTTAAAAATGCACTGTGGACCAAATAGTAGTCATCATCTTTCCCAAACATGGTTTTTAGTCTCACTTTGACTTAAAGCAACCAAAATAGCAGATTGGTAGATTAAATATATGATTTCTCGTGTAGCTATATTTGGAAAATAACTCTTGTGTTTGCGTGTATATGCTGTCAGTTTCCTCAGTTATTCCTTACCCCTTATTTTCTCAGAAGACTAAGTGGGGAGTGCAAGTTCAAGGCCCACTGGAGCCTGAGTGAATACAAAACTTGCTTTAGTGAGACTTTGTCTCAAAGTAAAAAGAGGGCTAGGGATGTAGCTCATGATACAACACTTTCCTATCATGATAAGGTCATAGGTTCAACAACCAGTATGCTTCTATTGCCTAAAAAAAGCTACAATGAGGAATTTGTGTCATATAAGTTTATTAAACCAGCTATAAGGGCTGGAGAGATGGCTTCAGTGGTTAAGAGCACTGTCTCCTCTTCCAGAGGTCCTGAGTTCAATTCCCAGCAACCACATGGTAGCTCATCTGTAATGTGCTCTGATATCCTCTTCTGGCATGCAGGTGTACATTCAGATAGAGCATTCATGTACATAAAAATAAGTAAATAAGTCTTTTTTTTTTTAAACAGCCATGAGATTGGAGTATAATTAAATAGAAAGTAAAACTGCAAGCCAAATTTAAATTCTCAACTTTTAACTTAAACTCTTTATAGTACGTCAACATTTGTCCCGCTTGCCAACCATTGATCCAAATACAAGGACTCTGCTTTTGTGTGGATATCCAAATGTTGGGAAATCCAGCTTCATCAATAAGGTAGGTGTGGTTTTTATTAAAAAGCAGCTATCTTAGTAACTTAGGTCAAAGTACCTTCGTGGGTTTAGGATAGGCAAGGGATCTAGCTTCACAAGGTCCTGATGCCTAAGCACCCAAGTTCCTTTTGTAGGTTTCATTCATTGTCTGAACCTAGATTTATGTAGTGATTGCCAGGACCATTCATTTTGATTCTTGTGTGTCCTCCAGTTTCTCAGGAGTATGAGACGTGTCAGTTAATTTTTGTAACAGGTGGAGAGTGTTTCATGGTAGTGTTGTGTCTACTCTTTCTGGGAATGTTCTTATGCTTGGTGGCACTCATTGAACTGGACTTTCCCAGCCTAAACTACTTGGGTGATTTGTTACCTTGGTCATTGTGTCAACTTTCATCTGAGCTATGTGTTCATTGTAATAGAGATTTTCTGAGTCTCTGTCCGCACTCTTAACTTTTTTTTTTCTGAGACAGGGTCTTGTTATGTAGCCAGGCTGACCTTGAACCTGCTATTCTTTTGCCTTCAGAGTTCAGGGATTATAAGTATGGGTCTTATGTCTGGGCTTTGTCTCTCTTTACTTGAGTTATCAAGCTTTGGTGTGACATTTAAGGAAAAGTAATTAGCTACTTCGTGACATATTAGGGCTTACACAGTGCCAGAACAGTTTTGCTTTAAAGCTATATGTGTGTTCCCTCTCTCTTTCTCTGTGTGTGTGAAATGAAGGTCAGAGAACAACTTGTAGGAGTTGGTTCTCTCCTACTGTGTGGGTCCTGGAAATTGAACTCAGGTCATCAGGCTTGGTGACTGACAACCTTTACCTACTGAGCCACTTTGCTGGCCCAGTAGCTTTTATCTTTGCTGACAAGTTGCCCTGACTTGATAACAAACAGTGTTCTGAAGGGTCTTAATTGAAGTTTCAAATGCTTGTCAGCTTTCTCTGAATCTGCTGTGACTGTTCTGCGCTGTGGGGAATGATATAACAGCCACACATAGCTTTTTGAGTTGTGATTTAAATTTTCAGCAAGATGAAAATGTCAATAACATGAACTGCATATCAAACCTTGGACAACAGAGTGGCTAGGGGGCCCATGGTGTAAGGGAAGTGGAGCCAGGCATTTGCCAAAGTGGATAATATCTGTTGTATGTAGTTTACTGATATACAGTCCCTTGGGATTTTCTTTTCTACCAGAAAGTGTGTGTATGTGTGTGGTGACGGTTTGAACCCAGGGCCCACACATACTAGGTGCTGTTCTCCCGCTGCATCTTTTTACTTTATCTGCAGTCTTACCAAGTTGTCCAGACTGACTCTGAGTCTGTTCTCTTCCTGCACTAGCAGCATTGTTGTACTTGGCTAAAATTGGTGTTGGTAAAGTGTAGATGCCATGCTTAGATTGTTTGGGGGGTGGGGGTGGGGGGAATTATGGTGTGGAACTCTTGTGACTGTGAAAATTGTTTTTGGTTTTGTTCTTCAAGGTGACAAGAGCAGATGTGGATGTTCAGCCCTATGCATTTACCACCAAATCTCTGTTTGTTGGGCACATGGATTATAAGTATCTGCGTTGGCAGGTGAGAGTCTTTTCTGCAAACATAGAATAGATGCCTGGGTTTTGGCTAACGGCATTTGATGATTTCTCAAGAGCTATAGCGCATCTCCATCCCGGTAGTGCACTTGGCCTAAAGCCAATGGTGAGCAGCGTCCTCCTGGGACAATTCTGAGGTAAGGGGCATGGCTTCTCTTGTCTCACCAAGAGCTTGAAATCTACGTCATCATAAGGAGCACTAGCCTGAGCACTGGAGATGTGTAATGACAGATCATATTTTTGTAACTGAGGAAGCTGGCAGCTGCAGTTTGGATTTCTGCATTAGTTCTGCATAGTGATTGTGTTTCCTTAGCAGTGCCTGTAATGAATAAGATTCTGTTATTTGAAGCTTTGTCACTAGAAATGGCATTTCATATTGAAAAGCATGGAGCAGTCTAGTTTACAACCAAATCTAATTTTATAAATGATGAAGCTAAGTCTTGGGAGTTGGGAGAGTTTGCCATTTATTCCATTTTTTTGTTTGTTTTTTGATGGCTGTGTGAAAAGAGAGCTCATTTCTCCCAAGGGCAGTGTTTCTTTAATGGGCTCTGCAGGGTTTCTTTTCAGACAGGGTCTCACTAACTAGGCTGACCTTAGCTCACTGTGTAGGAGCAAGTCCTATTTAGGCTTCCTTGGTGGTAGTATTACAGGTGTAAGTCACCGTATCAGGCTTCTGGATTTGGTTTTTGTTTTATAAAGAATATGTACCTTTTCTCCATGTTTCTTTGTTTATTTTACTGTGGGCAGTTTCTGATGTCATATTTTACTTACTGGTTTTGTTAGAACTGGTTTGGATGTATGAGAATGACTTGGGGACCAGCCAACACATTTGAGTGAGTGCACTTTGGGTAATGGAGCCTGGTCGTTAGGTTGTAGATACCCCAGGGATTTTGGATCATCCTTTGGAGGATCGAAACACCATTGAAATGCAGGCTATCACAGCCCTGGCCCACCTCCGAGCTGCAGTTCTGTATGTCATGGATTTGTCTGAGCAGTGTGGACATGGCTTGAAAGAACAATTAGAACTCTTCCAGAATATCAGACCTCTGTTTATCAACAAGGTAAGTGTGGTAACTAATCTTTTAATTACACCCCAGTACCTTTCTGTGTGTAACAGATCTCTGCCTGTCCTGGACTTGCTTTGTAGACCAGGATGGCCTCTAACTCACAGAGATCCACTTGCCTCTATCTCTATCTCCGGAGTGCTGGGATTAAAGGTGTACACCACACGCCCAGCTTAATTTACACACTAGTACCTTCTTAACTTCTTACTCTAAGGTAATGGGTTTTAAGCCCACTGTGGACATCCGAAACCATTGATGGTACTGAATGTTTTATGTTACTTGACCACAGATGTTAGTATTGTGACAGTTGATTCAATAACTGACATAAACCAAGTGGCTGGTTGCCTGGTAGCATATACAGTGAGTAAGCAAGACAAAAGGATGATTTGTGTCCTGGGTGGAATGTAGTACTAAGACAAAAGATTTAACTGCAGTGTTCAGAATGGGTCACAATTTAAATTTATAATTTTTTGTTTATAGAACTTTTCACTCTGTTTTGCAGCAATAGTTGATCTCAGCTAGGGTAAATGGAATTGCAGAAAGCAAAGGCATGGATAAAGAAGGGAACTACATTATTCTGTAGTGTGAAAGTAATAATTTCTTTTCTTCCTTTCTAGCCTCTTATTGTTGTAGCAAACAAATGTGATGTGAAAAGAATAGCTGAACTTTCTGAAGAAGATCAGGTAAATCAAAGATAAATGTATATACTTTTTAAAAAAACAATTGAATCCTCTTAGAAGGATTTTTAGTGCTTCTAGAACAGATTTGTGTTCTAGAACTAAGATGACCCTCAGTGGTTTAGTGGCAGGACATTAAACCTGAAATGCAGTTTGCTGATTCCTGCTCTGTCTTCAGTCTGTGGAAAAACCTGTGTTTGGGGGCGAGGTTAGGGGTTGCTATACTGATCCGTTGTGAAATGTGGTTACCTAGGAAAGGACTGCTTTTAGATTGGTACCCAACAGAAAGCTAGGTACCTGGGTATGCTTTTATCTCTTCCAGGCCTAGGGTATGAAGTGTACAGGGAAGTATTTCCCACAAATTCTTCTTTAGAAGGGTATAAATATGGCTTCCTTTATTGTGTAAAGGGGTCTGTGGCTAAGTGAGTAAATGAGAACATCTTCTAAGCTCTTAGAAGATGGACTTTTCTGAGATATAAATATGTTTCAGTGTCAACGTTATCTATGAGGCAAACATGTTGGTAGACAAAATTCTTCAAACAATTTGACCCTTTTAGCAGTTTTCAAGATAAATGGCTTTGAGAGCCATGTACTTATTAATTAAATACTTTGGGGGTCAGGCTCAGTGTTCTCACTGTGGTCCCTGACTAGAAGTTTTCTTCACATTTTCCCTGTAGCTTGTCAGAAATTAATATCCTCGGGCACACAGACCCCTGATCCAAACACCTATGGTATGGCAACAATATGAGTTTGCACAGGTGACTGATGCACACTGTCTTCCTGAGATAGGAGGGATCATCTTTTTCCTGACAGCATGCTGATTCCTGCTCTCTTCTATTAGGATATTTTATATATGATAAGGATTAGCTTGTCTTGAGTTATCTTAGGGCAGAACACAGCATTTTTTTTTTTGGTTTTGTTTATGTATTAATATTTATTTATTGACAGTCTAATGTAGGACAGGATGGCCTTGAACTCTTGATCCTCCTGTCTGTTCATCTCAACTGGCAGGGCCCTGTATTTAAATTACTAATTATCTAATGCTGATGTCAGAGAATCAGTTTGTCTTAAAAAGAAGACTAACAAAAAAAGCCATATATCTTATAAGTAATACCAGTTTGTCAGTCTAAAGGTCATTGAAGAGACGAAGAGGAAAGGGAGTAGCATAAGGAAGTCTTAAGTGAAACAAACTGCTCAGGTGCGCAGGCTTTGGGGTCAGGCTCAGGTCCAGCTTCACTGTTCAGCAATGTCGTAGGAAAGTGAGTCACCCTCTGAGGCCCCGGTGTTTGTCTAGTGAAGGTAATGCCTAGATAATTGATTATTTGCCAACTGTCTAGTAGAGAAGATTCATCACTTTAGGTCATCTTTCTGGTCCCTGGTTTCTCTCTCTAATAAAGGTAACATCACATCTTCAGTTGTTGCTTTTACACGAATTAGGAAGTGGATGCTGTTAAAAATCTACAGCTGAAGCCAGGTTCACGCCTGTAATCACAGCACTGGGGAAGACAGAGGCAAGCTTATCTACAAAGTGAGTCCAGAACAGCCAAAGCTATGCAGAACAACCCTGTCGCAAGAAAGAAAGAAATCTACAGCTTGCTTAACACTTGTATTATAGGACCTTTACTTATTGGTCCTTTAACAGCATTATCACATGTAGTGACAATTGACAGTTATCACAGGTACAGGAGGCTTAGTGACTGTATTACACACGGGGTCATTTGGTGTTCAATAACAGAAATTGCACTCAGAAACCCAAGTTTTCTCTGAAACCATCCTTTAGTCCCTTGATAATGGAAGTTGACCTTGTTCGTGGGACATTTTAATATCTATTAGGAGTTGGTTACTGGCCTTCAAACTAGGGAGATGTTTGTAGATGTAAACATGACATTTGATGGAGGACATACTGAGTCTCTTCTTTAGAATATTAGTTCATAAATGATTGCTTAATAAACATTTTTATGTTTTCTGAAGAATTCTCTTGGGCTATTTTGTCAGAAACTTTAAAATAAGAAATAGCATTGAAAATATCTTGTCTGCATATGGATATATATATATATCAGAAATCCCAGCAGATGGAGGTTGAGGCAGAAGCTAGCTTATGTTCATATTGTATTGTAGGCTAGCCTGGGCTACAAATCAAGACCCTGCCATTTTAAAACAAAACACAATAAAAGTTGATCATTCTCTTCCTTGCATTTTTTCCCCCCAAGTTAAATCTTAGGGCTGTGGATACAGGTTAGTGGCAGCTTCTAGCTGAGTTCAATCCTTAATACTGAGAGTTGGGGAGATCTTACAGAGTATTCTGTAGAGCTTCACATTTATGTGACTTTGATCCAGTTTGATCCTGTAGGGGTTTGTTGTATTTTCAAGACAGGCTTTCTCTGTGTAGCCCCAGCTGTCTTGTAACTCACTCTGTGGACCTGGCTGGCCTTGAACTCAGAAATCTACCTGCCTCTGCTGCTCCAATTATTTATTTTTAATTGTAGAAGATTATTGTAAAGATTAACTTAAAGCAATTTGTTCTTCAGGGGTTAAAAACAAATAGTAGCTGTTAAGCAAATAATCGTTTGCAACTTCCATTTGCAAAACAATAGTTTGTTTTCTGGGAAACAATAATACATGCTTCACTTCTTTACTTTTGTATTCCTAGAAAATATTTATAGACTTGCTGGCTGAAGGGTTCCCTGTCATTGAGACCAGCACCCTGACTGAGGAAGGTGTCATTCAAGTTAAAACAGAGGTTGGTGCTTCCTTAACTTGGGGCCAGTATTTTTGTTTTAGAAAAGTCAGTTGTGGTAGAAAACTGTTTTTTTAGGAGTTACTAACACTGAAAACAATTTAGGTTTTTTGTTTGTTTGTCTTTTCCTTGAATGGAATTACTTGTTCAAATTTCTAGAGTCCTATGGATTACATTTCATTTTTTGAGGAAGAGTGGGTAAGGGCACTGAGATGCTTCAGGATTCAGTTGTCAGTTAGCCTTTAGCCCATAAAGAGTTGACATCTTTCTCATAGGCCTAGTTACATGCTGAAGGAAAATATGTAGGAAGTTTAGTACCCAGCTGTCAAACTGGGTACTAAATGATGCGTAGGAGATGATTCTTCCTTATGTGTATAGAATGATGTTGTGACTCTTGTTTTTTAACCTTCTAAGGCTTGTGATAGGCTTTTGGCTCATCGAGTAGAAATGAAAATGAAAGGAAATAAAGTGAATGGAGTTCTGAACAGATTGCATTTAGCTATGCCAAACAAGAGAGATGATAAGGTAAGTTGGCCTTCGCAGGACTCAGTTATTGTGTTGCTGGGTTTGGTCAATGGGTGCTTAACATGTCTTTTCTGGTGTTGCAGGTTGTTACACATGATCACAAGCAGCTTTCAGGTTTTTGTTCATGGTCATATGAGCATGTGGGAAGAAGTAGAAGGAGAGTGCTGTGCACCCTCTTTCTTCCTATCAGAGTTTGTTGCTAGTAAGCTTTTTATTTGTCCCATAGAAGTGGCTTGGGTGTAATTATCCCCCCTCCCAGTTTTTTCAATTGAGCCTGTGGAGGTATACTTTTTCCTTATAACTTTTTTAAGATTTATTTTTCTATTGTGTGTATGAGTGCCTTGCCTGCTTTGTAGATATGTGCATTGTGTGCATTCCTGGTGTCTGGAGGCCAAGAGGGCGCCAGATCCCCTGAAACTCTAGTTATAGACAGTGCTGAGCCGCATATGAATTCTAGGAACTAAACTCAGGCAGGCCTGAGTCCAACAAATGTTCTTAACCGCTGAACTCTCTCTCCAGCTCCCCCCCCCCTTTTTTAAAAGCATCTCAAGCTACACATTTTTAGACTATTAATGTATAGTACTTCTTTTGTAGTTATTAGATTTTGGCTTCTACAGAGAACAGGCTTTGTTCATTGCTAAAATACTTTAAAGTGTCATTTTTCTCTCTATTTTCATGTTTTTGTTGTTTGCTTTCGTTTCTCTTCTGGAATGAAGCTTTGTGTGTACTGAATTTATTTTGTTATGCGGGAAGTGTGGTTTACTACTTATGAGCCTAGTTTCAGGGGTCATTGGTCTCAACTAATGACTTTAATACCATTGAATTCTATACATAGTTTATGTCTTGTTTTTCATTGAACGATTGATCTATTCTCTTATTTCCTTTTCTTTAATTTTTGTTAATTATACTTTATTCACTTTGTAGCCCCCAATCTTATTTTCTTATATAATCTTTCTGGATAATTTTTGTTTTTTTCAGATGAACTATAGAACCAATTTTGGGGGTTGTCTCATCTGCTTTGCCCACTCTGGCCCTGAAACTCACTCCTCAGAATGTACTTTAATTAGTTTAGGTGGTTTTATGTTTACCTTGTAGACTACCTTTGTTTTTAGTTTTTTGTTCCTTTAAGTTTTTCTCATACTCTGGAAGGTATTTCACATACTTTCAATAATATGCTCTTAGGAGAGACCCCCTTTCATCCCGGAAGGAGTGGTGGCTCGAAGGAAAAGAATGGAGATTGCAGAGCCCAGAAAGAAGAGGGTAGGTGACTGTAACACTTTGGGTTTCTTAGGGAGTGGGACAGAAGACCTGCCTGTGCACCAGAAAAAGCAGTGTCAGGTGGTGACTGTGTAACAGAGGCCCAGGGCTTTAGCCATATGACAGGCTTGGTGGATTACCACAAACTCAAGTGTGCCCAGGGCTCAGCCCTGTAAGATTCAAGGACACAGTGGTGAATCCTTAACATATTCTTGAATGAAGCTCTTCAGTTGATGTGCTGTCGCAGTGAATAAAATCCACCAGGTGGGCAAAAGCAGCCCTCCTGTTAGATATGGATACAGAAAGGGTCAGAGGGCGTTTCATTGACCAGGAGGTAGCAAATCCTCTGGGGGCATAAAAGCTAAAATAAACTTTCGGGGGTTCTCTTTGCAGGAACGAGATCTTGAGCTGGAAATGGGAGATGATTATATTTTGGATCTTCAGAGTAAGTAAGGTGTTTTGAAATATCAGCTGTATGAAATTGTCTTAGAAAAGAAAGGGATTCAGTGAGTGAAAGTTTTCCACTGAATTTGTTGGTTTTTCATTGTTTGAAGAATAGAAGTTGCAGACATGCAGAGCTGTATAGAATGTCTTCCATATTATTTTCTGTTGTTTCAGATGAAGGGATTATTTTTTGTAGTATTTGAAGGTTGGACATACCAGTCAGTGTCTATCTTGTTAGTAATAACTTAGGCAGTGTTGAACACAACTGTTCTGTTAGCAAGTAACGTGGTTTTACTTGGCAAAGAGAATAATCATTTTGGTGGCATAGTACTTAAAGATACCAGAAATGATCACAAACATAACTTTTTTCTTTTTTTTTTTCCCCAATGTTAGAATACTGGAACTTAATGAATTCATCTGAGAAATACGATAAGATACCAGAGATTTGGGAAGGCCATAACGTTGCTGATTATATTGATCCTGCTATCATGAAGGTCTGCAACACTTTTTAAATTACCCTGCCCACTTTGACATGCAAACACAACTTGATCAGCTTATCCCCCTTGTTCTCCTTTATGCCCTAAGGCATTCCTTTGTCCTGCTCCCTGCTTCCTTGGAGACATCATTTTTCCATTCAGACGATACTATTCTCTATTATTCCTTTGTCCTATGTAGTTCTGGTAATGCCCAGGCCTTTCACTCTGACCTGTAATGGACTGTGCCATTTTGGCTTGCGTTGATGTAGTCTGGAGGTCCTGTCACTGGCTCAGTCTTCTCTCTGTAACTATTGTAGATTTTTCCTAGTCTTCTCAGACCTCCTCCTGTAGACTCCTTTTGCTATTCCAGCAAGTGATATTGCGTTAACCAAGAAAGTCCGTGGGGTGTGAACTCTGATTTCCAGAATTCTGTGTGTCACTGACTTTTTTATGTTTAGATCCCTCTACTCTGAAAGAAAGGTTCACTTCAGTGGGTCATGCCTTTTCTTAGACATATTCCCCTTGAGAGCTATCCTATCTGTGACTGTTTTCCTGCCTTGGTACCCATCCCTTACTTACTCTTTCACTACAAGTCAATGTTTACACATTTATCTTGTCATTTATTTATTTATTTGTTGATTTGTGTGTGTGTGTGTGTGTTTTGCTGGGGAATCAACCTAGGGTCTTGTGCTTGTTGGGCCAAGATGGTGCCATTTAACTATGCCCCCAACCCCATATATGTATTTAAAATTCATTTTGTCTTATTTTGTAACCTGTGAGGTTGTATTTAGGATGCTATTTGAGAGGATGAATGGGAGCTTGTACATATTTATATTGCGTATCTGCTGGGAACACTGGGTATGAGGGAAGGGGTCCTACATTTTAATCTTTAAAGACGAAATGGAATTGGCAGAAAATAGTGCGTGCAATATTCATGCTGTCTCTATGGCCATCATGTATATTCTTTTCTGTGAGATTAACTGCACACAAGTGGGGTCCAGTTGTGACTAAACCACAACATATTCATATCTTCAGAGACTTAAGGAAACATTATTTCTATAAATATGTTGCTATACTTCCTTCCTTGCAAGTTTTTCTTTGTTAATTTTATGATTCTTTTTAAAGAAATTGGAAGAATTAGAAAAGGAAGAAGAGCTCAGAACAGCTGCTGGAGAGTATGACAGTGACTCTGAAAGTGAAGATGAAGAAATGATGGAAATCCGACAGCTGGCAAAACAAATTAGAGAAAAAAAGAAGTTGAAAATTCTACAGTCCAAAGAAAAGAATACACAGGGACCTCGGATGCCCCGAACTGCTAAGAGGGTCAGTATTGAGTATTGCACAGGTCCAAGCTCACATTCTGAATCCTGTGTAAATTGCCACTAGAGACAGACTTCCACCACTTCGGTATGTCAGGTGGGACACTCTGAGGGACTCAGGTACACTGACTTACAAGGTAATTTGTTTTGGGCTGTTAGATTCCGACAGCTGCATCTTTCCTCCATGTATTGAAAGCAGTTACAAACTGAGTCATTGCTAAAGTGATGCAAGTTAAAACTGAACTTGAAGTTTGAGGATGTTAGTTAATTGTTAAATAGGGTCTCATGTAGTTCAGGTTAACCTTGAGCATATATAGCCAAGGAACTCCTAACTCTGAGTCCTGCTCTATAAGTGCCAGGATTAAAGCTGTGTGCCACCATGCCCAGTGCTAAACATTTTTATATTGTATAATTTATTGATTGAGACTCCTGAATCCACATTTATCAATCCCCATTACTGGTGAGGATGAGGGAACTCTGTAGGTGAGAATGGATCAGGAGACGTCAAGATTCTTCCCACTTCTTGGCTTCATATTAGGCTATCATTGTCTCCTATGTCTGTTCTTGTCTAGATGACAAATTAGGCCCATGTCACATGACTACCTCTGTGGCCATAGCCTCCCTAAAAGTTGGGATAAGAGAGTGGCAGGTTTCCAAAAGAGACAAGGTTCAGGGCAGTTAAAATACAATGGGAGGGGAAGGAATGCAGTTTGGCATTGTAGATTTCACAGTGGACATTCCTGGTTTGAAAACACTGTTTTCGTGTGATTGAGTGGCTGCTAATGGTTACAGACATGTTTATTTTTCTCCTGGTGGTGCTCAGTGGTCTCTGAGGAGAGATTGTGCTTCACTGAGTCTGTTATCTCAACTTTAGTACCTTCTCTAGTCTATGCAGCCATTCTCTTCTCCCCAGGAACATACAGTCTTGACATAGCTTCTGCCTAGCAAATGTACTCTTAATTTTTATGGGATTTAATAGAACTGTCCAGAAATAAAAGTTATCCCAACTGGGGAAAAAAAAGCATACACCTATGTAACAGATCATTGTAAAGGGTATACTTTGAGAGCAAGAACAAATCAGTTTTTCTCGCTTTATGCTGACAACATGGATCCTTTATTTACCAGATTGTGGGTGGGTGGGGGAAATCTCCATCTTTCTCTTCCAGTCCCTAAGGAAATGATAAGGGTTGTGAGCGTTAGACTCCAGAGACTGTGGACAGAATATTTGTCTACCTACCTATTTATCTATCCATCACAGTATTACCTTTTATATTTTTTTTCTTCTTTTTTTTTTTTAATTAAATTTCAACAGACATTTTACTTAAAACAAGTTACTTTTTTCCCCTTTACTTCAGGTTAAACGGGAAGATTTGGAGAATGAGATGCGTAGTCTTGGTGTTGACATGGATGATAAAGACAATGTAAGTTATGGTTTCAATGATTTGTGCTTTTGTTTTGAGACATTGTCTTACTGTGTAGTCCAGCCTGGCTTCAAACTCAGTGTTTCCCTGCCTTTAGTGCTGGTAGTCATGTGTGTGCTACCATATCCTACCTTCAATCATGTGTTGCTTAATGATGTGGATATGTTCTGAGAAATCTGAATGTCAGAGCATGTACATAATGTACATAAACCGCAACGGTGAGTATGTCTGCTACCTAGACTGCTTGGAGTGGGGGTTAAAATCTCAACATGTACATGATTGGTGTTAACTGATAGAGAACACTAGCTCGTAGAGCATGTGCAAAAGCTATGGCTCAAAAACACCATCTGATTTACAACAGCATACCCTTAGGCATTTCTGAAACCTTCCCAGGAGGGACAGGAGCAGCATAGTGACACTTGTGACCCTTAACCCTTCGCTTCAAACCAGATCCTGTGCCAGTAAATCCCAGTAGACATTGCAAATTCTTTCACTCGTATGATAGTGGTTCTTAAGACCTTAACTGGCCTTTCTTCTTATTGAAGTAATTTTGCTTGTTACCAAGTTTGCTGTTTGTGTGTTTCAGGCCCACTATGCCGTCCAGGCAAGACAATCTCGGAGTGCCACTAGGAAAAGAAAACGAGAAGAATCTGTTCCACCCTCTTCGATAGCTCGGAGTCGGAGTTGCTCTCGAACTCCACGAGATGTTTCTGGTCTTCGGGATGTCAAGGTTTGTTTCTTTGATGTGGGACAGAAGAAACTAAGAGCCTTGTTCCACACGTGTGTATGTGCGCGTGTGTGTGCACTTTACAAAGCCTCCAGCAAACAGCAGCTGTTCTTTAAAGGAGCAGGGATATGGTCAGCGCTTAGCTGTTCATTCTGCTCTCCAGTTTGTGGCATAATCTGGAGAGGAAAGTGGACTAAAAGCATTTGGTTCCTCGTATAGGTGTCCTGCTAAACCATTCTGAAACCCTTATTCTGGAGGATGGACAGAGACACGATCTCATAAAGTATGCACAGTCTGGGGTTATGTCCCAACTGTTTGCAAAATGCAAAAGAGGCCCCCATTTCCACTGTGAGGAAGAAGCCCAGAGGAAACTTACTAGGGGAATTTTTGCCCTTCAAAGTGGTAACCAGGGTCAATGTCTTACAGTAATGTAGTAGTTGTTTAAAATATCACTGAAACATCTTTTTGAAGAAAAATATTTTTTTCTTAATTTTATTATTTTAAAAATTCAAATGTTAAAAGAAAACCTATGTAAACTGGCAGACTCTGCTTAATGGAAGCCTGAATTTTCACTTCACATGTCATTTCAATCTTGAGGTCTGTTTAGGAAGTGAGTGTTGAGTTGAGGCATTGTTTTACCATGTGTCCCAGGCTGGTTAGGAGTCCATACTTGTCTCTATAAACTCACAGTCTCCCTGCCCCAGCTTCCATCTTAAGATAGGATTACAAGTGTGCACAACTGAACTATGAATTTTAATACAGGCATTGACAGGAGTCAGATGTGGCAGTGTGTTCTCATGGTCCTGAGTTTTAGTGTGTTACTCTGAAAGTTTGAACAGATACTATGTAGTCTTCTAACTTTAAGAGGTACTCACAGAGTCACTGAGTTCCTGCAGATAGTATAGTGGTGTGAGAGAAAACAGTAACTGAGACTCAACAGGGTCTTTATAGTTCAACACCTGCTGTGGTAACATGGCTCCCTGGTGATCCATTATTCTCAGGATAGAAATGTGACTTTCATTAATGTGTATTCTCCTGTATAGATGGTGAAGAAAGCCAAGACTATGATGAAGAAAGCTCAGAAGAAGATGAATCGCTTGGGGAAGAAAGGGGAAGCTGATAGACATGTGTTTGATATGAAGCCCAAGCACTTACTCTCTGGGAAGAGAAAAGCTGGTAAAAAGGACAGGCGATAGTGTCCTCTTCAGTTGGCATGGTTTGACTAGATTCTTGCTGTTTCTGGCTGTGGAGTAGTATGTTTTCTAAAATTTGGAATCACCAAATGAAATCACAATGAAATGACTTTAAACCTCTTGTTGCTTTGCTGACAACTGGTGAACCAGGTGAGCAGTGTTGGGGTCACTGCACAATTCAGATGTGCAGAAGTACAGAGCATTTTATACTTGATGACATGAATGTTTCACATTTGTATAACTAATTTTGCAGAAAAGATTTATTGATGTAAGTAGGGTACTTTTGGTCAGGTGGGGTGGGGGAAGCTGTTTGGTAGTGGAACTTTTTCATTACCCAACGTACTTATTTTTGTTAAAAAAGGATCTGCTCAGAGTTGTAGGCAGAAGGCTATCCCCATTTTGAGGGCCTGGGCACAAGCACATTTAGGAGTGCATCAGAACTTAAATTACTGTCTTAAATTATTTTCTAGACCTGTAGTACTTTGTCTCATTGTAACTTCAACCATTTTATCCAAAATAAACCTCCAGCAAAAACATAGTTTTGCTTACTTACTTTTTTTTCTTTAGTTTAATTAACAAGTTGCTATTGATGGCCAATGAAAAAAAGATAGGACTTTCTTTTTGTTCTTAGAGCAAAAATACTTTTTTAAGAAAAATTAATGCCTAAGATATAGGCTTACAGCCAAAAATAAATGTCTTGCATAAACTATTGCTGAATTATAAGAAAGAATGGAGTAAGTGCCTTTAAAGAAAAATATGCTTTATTTTCCTCAAAGAGAAAAGCTATCCAGAACATAAAGTGGGGATACTTTCTGCTCTCTACATTTTCTAACAATTCACTGCCATTGTAACCAATTAATAGTATCAAGACTATGTTACCAGACTATGTTACTATATTCTCCCAGGACCATTAAAAATATTAAAGCAGTTAATTAAAAAAAAAAAAAGAATGGAGTAAGCATAAACAAAAGATTGGTGTCTTGAAAAGCACAAGAACAGTGCTGTGAGGACTCTCCGTGTAGCTGGAACTGTACACCCTATTCACAGATTAGCAGTCTTCCGGTGCCTGTGCCTCCTGTCAGTGACAGCTTCCGACCATTATCAAAACACAGTGATGTGGGACACATGTGCAAACGCTATCATAAAATCATGGGCAATCTATTGAGACTTCAGTTTTTAAGATTGGCTTTTTAATGTGTTTCAGTTCTCTGATGAGATTTGATGTCTTGATTTATTTTTTTAATGTCTAGATGATTGCTAAATTAAAGTCTATAGCCAAGGCTACAAAGAGAAACCCTGTCTTGAAAAACCAAACCAAACAAAAAAATCCTTAAAGTCTGTCCGTAATCATTGGTATGCCTAATAATTTGATTAAATCATAGAATTGTGTATTTAACATGGTAGACATTCTAGACAGGTTTTTGTTTTTTTGTTTTTTTTCCTTAAAGGGTCTTGCTTTTATTTTTTTAAGTTTCTGAGACATTAGTGAGGAAGAATAGAAAGACAAGAAAAATTAAAGGGATGAGAAAAACAAGACTTGGCTACAGTCGAGTTTGTATTTTCTGTTGGCAAAAGTCAGGAAAATTCAACACAAATTATGAAACCAAGATTGTTGACATACATAATACTAGTTTTTCTAAAGGCATCTTGAAACAGTGCTGTTCAAAACAAAAGAAGCAAGCATTTTTAGGGACAGACCGTGACATTGAACTTAACAGTGTTAGCAATCTGCTCCCATCACTGTTTGCAATAGCAAGAACAGGCTGTGAATGTTGGTATGGTGGGTAGGCCCTGTTATTTTTCTGCTGACCAGGTCCTTTAGCAATGCTAGTTACTGTCAGGGGAATCTGGGCTCTGTTGGAGGTTCAGCAGCAACCCCTTTAGAGAAACTCTTAAATAGTCTAAACAAGAAAAAAGTTTTGAGGACTCATTCTTATTTTAAGCATACTACAAAGTAATGGTAATGACATTGTGATACTGTCATAAAGACAACCATACAGATTGATGGAACAAGGTAGACAACTCAGAAATAATTATCCTAAACAATGTACCAGAACTAACAGTAGGGAAAGGACTGTTTCTCCATCAGCCTCTTTGGGAAATGTTAATATGTATAGGCAAAAGTCAAACTCTTGCGTTTTACCACATTAGAGACATACACTTTTAAAAAGCATAAGAACCTTAAAATGGTAAAACCATCATAATACTGGATTTGACAATTTCTTGAATATGACACCAGACAAAATTATAGGCAACAAAGGTGAAAGTAGATAATAGGACCACATCAAAGGAGACTACCTACAGAACAGGATAAAAGATATGCAAGTGGCAAATAACAGGGATATGAGTAATATATAGTTTGTAAAATTCAAAAATGACCAACTCAACTATTGGCATGTGTCTTGAATATAAATTTTTCCAAACAAAATAGTCAAATGTTCAGATAACCATATGAAAAGATCTTCAGTATCACCTAGTCGTTAGAGAAATACAAATGCAAACCAGTGACTAAACACTACTGCATACCCATGAAGATGACCAGATCAAAAAACAGCTAAGAAGTGGGTGAATATGGAAATTAAAGTCAATCCTTCCTTTGTAGTGCTGCTGTCAGACATTTGGTAGAGTGGTTGCCTAACACGTAACTTGCATGAGGGATAGAGAAAGAACACACATGGCCATGAGAAACCTCATCATGCCTTGCTGCTTATCCTGTTTGGTACTTAGGTGATCCTTCCTTGCTTGAGGAAAATCGCTATGTTTTGAAAAGCTATCTTCCCCCATTAAAAAAATTTTTTTTTATGAAGATAACAGTTGTCTTTTTTGTAAGAATGATAATTTAATTTCATGTTTATTTTATTCCTGGGATTTAGTACATAAAAAGAAAAATGCTTATAGCCCAGAAAAGTGTTTTTTTTTTTTTAACCTAGTTTATTTTGTTCACTAGACCTAGATTTGTTCTCTATTAGTGATCTGCCTGATCCTGTCACTAATACAGTGATCTGAAGTAGGGTGTATTTCCATCAAGGTGAAATCATTGTTCACATTGGGTAGGGTGTGGTGGCTATTCTTGATTGTCAACTTGACTGCATCTGGAAATAATTAAAACCCCCAAATGGAGAGCATAGCTGTGAGAGATTATTGCTTAATTTGAAGTGGGAAGATCCACTGCAAATCCAGGTCTTTGAGGTGGGAAAACACATCTTTAATCCAGATCATTTGAGGTGGGAAGACATAACCTCTCAAAAGCGCTACAACTTCTGCTGGAAGCCTACGTAAGGACATGGAAGAAGGAAGATTTTGCTCTTGCCTACTCAGTCTCACCTCGGTAGCAAGTCCATTCCTTCATTGGCCTTAGAGCCTACTTCTTTAGGATTCCATTGTATACCAAAGACCAGCTGAGACGTCTAGCCTCATGTACTGAACAATTATTGGATTCTTGGACTTTCTGTACATAGGTAGCCACTGTTGGGTTAGCTGGACCACAGTCTGTAAGTCATTTTAATAAACCCCTTTATTTTACATATGGTGAAACTCATTCTTTTACATTCTTTTTTTCTTTTACATTCTTAACTCTAGAGGACCCTTTCTAACAAGGTGGGAAACATGACTCCCCTGGGCTTGGCACATGCAGACATCTTTTGCACATAAGGATGGAATATGTGAGATGATTGATCTCAGCACTGCAAGGATGCTATTTGGGATAAAACAAAGATTTGCAACCAGCCTTAGGAGGTCAGAGATGATAGGCAAGGAAAGACTCCTAGATTCTTC
The DNA here is from genome assembly GCA_028658305.1 of Pachyuromys duprasi. Classification (NCBI taxonomy): domain Eukaryota; kingdom Metazoa; phylum Chordata; class Mammalia; order Rodentia; family Muridae; genus Pachyuromys; species Pachyuromys duprasi. Next base: position 35,758,190 of record CM053760.1, on the reverse strand, counting down.
CTGGAAATTCTAGCAAGAAAAAAAAAATCTGCTGAATCTAAACTTTGCAACAGGTCAGGGGAAATGACAGAAGAGACATCCTGGGGTTCTAGTGTCAGAATCCATTCTCTCTCTCCAAGTCAGTTCTGGTCAACTCTGAATTCATTATAGGAATGATGAGCCATACTTAAGGAAGAATTAGGGAACTTCTACCTGGTGCTTTTAATTTTCAAAAATATTGCCTAAACCCGGTGTAGTGACACTTGCCTTTAATCCTGGGAGGCAGAAGTAGATCTTTGAATTTGGTCCTGTTGAGTTCCAGGACAGCTAGAGTTACATAGTAAGACCTTGTCTTGGGAAAAAGAAAAGTACTTATAACAAGTACAGATAGCAAAGAGTTTGAGAAGCAATGAAATAGAAGTGTGTGGTTTTTGTTTTTTTTTTTTCAATTAGGCAAATAATGAAAAAATCAGGTAAATTGATCTTTTCTAAATTTTTTGATGACTGAATCTTTTAATATGGTTCACATAATAAAGATGAATTTTAGTCATTCATAAGCATATTCATAATAACATTTGGCCATACATATTGACTCCTTGATATATACTAATGAACATTAAGCTGTTTGATTCTTGTCATTATTTGATATGAGCAAGATAGGCTTCATGTGTTGTGCGGTGGGGTCAGAACTGGCTGAGGTAAAAGTACAGCAGGAAGTAACCAATTATGCTCATTAGCTCCACAAACAGTCCCTGTGAAATCTGTAAACCCAAGCAAAACTAACAAAGCTCTTTTTTACCCATACATAATCCCCGTGCACCTTATGCCTGCAAGCACCAGGCACAGAAGGTACCTGCAGAGCAGTGGGCAGATGAGCATGTGGTAGACAGGAAGTGAGACAACTCAAGAGGGACAGTGATGCCACCAGGGGAGGTCTTAGGAGAAAAGTGACATTTTCCATAGATAATAGTAGGAGATGATGTGAAAAAGGAAGCAATTAGATAAAATAAAAAATTTAAAATTTAGTTTAGCACAAGTAATTAAAAGATATTAGAGATCAAGGTTGTGGTCATGCATGCCATTGTAAACATAGGTTAGAGATGAAACCTACTTTGATTTTAGATATCCAAAATTTTAATGTGTATGTGTTATTTACACATAAATATGTGTATGTATACCATATCTGTACATACCACATAGTGCATGCCAGGTACATGCAAAGGTTGAAAGAGAGTGTAAGATTCCCCTGGAAGTAGAGGTAAGAATAGTTGTGAGCCACCATGTAAATGCTGGGAATGGAACCCTGAACTTCTGCAAGAGCAACAAGTGCCTTTAATGGCTAAGTCATCTATTGACCCCAATCCCTGCCGTGAACATTTCTTTTCCATAGTCTTCACAGTCCATATATCTTGTCCGGCTCCATGAATGGAGACACATCCTCTAAATAAGGCCACCAAGAGAACAGGAATCCTTCTGCGATGGTTCTGAACCATGGGGTGATCTTCTCTTCTCCACGGGCCCCCCTGTCCAGTAGGTCCTGCACATCCTCCTGGCTCATGTAGCAGTAGCTTTTCACTTCCCTGGGATCTGGGTTCAGTGTGAGGTCTTTCCTCACCAACAGAAGATAGCCAATCTCATGGTCTCCCCAGATGTCATCAGAAGGACTCTTGTGGTAGCTTCGGCTCATAAAAATTATGTCCTTTATGAAAATCTGTGTCAAAGTTGATAGAGTATTAACCCAGTAATAGAGAAACTAAAAATTTAGATAGAAAGCAGTTCATTCCTTACCACAGAGTGCCAAAAAAAGCACTTAATTAAGCTTTAATTAGACTTTAGATCACCATGAAAAGGGCACAATTTCTGGCCACAAGTGTTGCATTTTTCATTCACAATAGAGACCATGTGTATACAGCACATGAGGCTAAGGACAGTTCTGAGCATTAGGACATGCAGGAATGTGAAAGATTGCTTTTGAGACTGGAAATGAAAACCACTGGAGGGCTGGATGATGGTGGCACAGGCCTCTCCTTCCAGCACTCTGAAGTCAGGGGCAGGCAGGTCTCTGTGAGTTCAAGGTCAGACTGGTCTGTAAAGTGAATTCCAAGACAACCAGGGCTACATAAAGAATCCCAGTTTTGAAAAAAACTGAAAAATAAAAATAATAGAGTAAAGAAAGAAAGAAACTACACTTGAGTGCCAGGACTCACAGCCCATCTTGTGAACCAGGCTTGCACACTTCCACAGGAAACCTGTTTCCTACACACAGCACAAGTCATGTTAGCCCAACAGCTGCCATCTAATTCATCATGGAAGACACTGACAACACTGTCATGTGACACAATACCTACTAAGCAGATCCCTGAGCACATGAAAAGGCTCACTGAGCCCCGTATTGGAGTGAGTGGGTACCTGCTCTTGGGAAATGCCCAGCTCAGCCTGCAGACGTCTCAGGGCGGCTCTCCTCACTCCCACAGCATCCTTCTCAAGCTCCTCAGGCGTGTATAGAGGGTGACTAGAACAGGAGTCTAAAATGTCCTGGGGAAATGCACAACAAGCTGTTTTGGTGAGAGTGCCCGCTCCTACAGAGGGCAGTTTCCTTCCTGGCTGTATGGAGTGCATAAAGTAGGTTCAACTCGGACTTTCCACACAAATACTTGAATATGAAATTACATACCTTGATGCCAGTTGCAAAAAGGCTTGTAATTTATTGTCCTTGTATCTTCACTTGGGGTGAGACTCATGAGCTCAGACACACACAAAGAGACACAGACAGACAGAGCTGAGAGACTTACCGGGAAAAGTGTACTTGGTATCTGCTCTCTGCTGGACCAAGAGCTGGTTTTTCATGTTGAAGAGGACAACACTGAAGCCTCGGTGTAACAGGCCTGCAAGGTGAGTTGGCATGAGTTAGGGTCACACTGACGTCACCCATGGAGTCTGCATTCTCATCCCCTACTCTTCCTTTCATTCTGCTGGAGCTCAGGATGGTGGCACCAAGAATATCCGTGGTCCTTGCTGGGGCAGAATCCACCCCAGTCACTTAGCGTTTCTTGACTCAGTATTCATTGACCCACAGTGAGCACTGTAAGCGAGCACAGCAGCTTCCCTCCACTTGTAAACAGAAAATCTAGAGAGCCAAGAAGCAAAGTAGACCATGCTGGTGGCACAATTCTAGGTCTTAGACCCTGCTGAGTGAGTGTAAAGCTGTGGTCTAGAAACAGTGGCTGGCTCCATTTGTGCAGGCATATGGATGACCCAGGGACACAGAGTGACTGCTTATGCCCTGGAAGTTGTGACACAGGAGGCACCGAGGAGGCTATGAAGGGTTGCTCCTACCAACCCCATTTTCTGGAGACAAGGTATCAGTATATAGATCTGACAGGCCTCGAGTTGGCTCTGTAGCACAGACTAGCCACTCTGCACAAACACACTTGCCTCTGCCTCTGCACTGGGACTAAAGGTGTGCGCCACCACATGCAGAAAGAGTACAATTCTTGACTTTCGCAGTCCACTTTAAGGCAGCAGGCACAGTCTAACACCCTGTCTACTGATGTCAATGTTACTCTATCAAGGCAGCAGCAGCAGCAGCACACTTGACACCCACCTCCCTACTCTGCCTGGTTCAAGGAGTGAGTGATGGCCCCAGGCCTGGATGCACATGGCATCGTCCTTCCAGCTCACCCTTCTCAATGTTTTCCATCAGATGGCAGTTCTTCTTAGTTTCAGCTCCAATGACCTGATCCTCCATGTCAATGACAATGCACTTCTCCTCCAGACGCTTTTTCTGGAGTTCATCAAGGTGAGTTTGGCTTGCCTGGAACATACCTGTGAACACAAATGGACTCTCTCCTGTAAACAGAAAGATGAAGGGAACTGAGATAGGTAAGCCCCTCCAGTATCAGTGACAGAAGTCGCTGTCACTGACATAGAGGTGCAGTGGTTATGTGGAGAAGGATGGCCCTTTTAATGACCAGACAGTGAGCTACACTGGCCACTTCAAGCATGCTCAAAGTCAGAGTTTGATTCAAACTCAATGGTTTTTAAATCCCTGTGTGGAGAGAACAGTCTCCTGAATTGAAGCCGACTATGGGCAAGCGACAGTCTCCTGGAAGGAGGCTAGCAATGAACCTCCCCTCTGCTATCCAACCATCATTATCATGAAGTGTCTTCCTTTCATTTGTGATCTTTTTC
>CM053760.1:35713109-35753520 GCA_028658305.1 Pachyuromys duprasi | reverse complement strand
TAAGATCAAAAACTCTAGTGACAACGCATGCTGGGGAGGTTGTGGAGAAAGAGGAACCCTCCTCCATTGCTGGTGGGAATGCAAACTTGTACAACTACTCTGGAAATCAATTTGGCACTTTCTTAGACAATTAGGAATAGTGATTCCTCAAGACCCAGCTATACCACTCTTAGGCATATATCCAAAAGATGCTCAAGTACACAACAAGGACATTTGGTCAACTATGTTCGTGGCTGCTTTATTTGTAATAGCCAGAACCTGGAAACAACCCAGATGTCCCTCAGTTGAGGAATGGATACAGAAATTGTGGTACTTTTACACAATGGAATACTACTCAGCAATTAAGGAGGAGGAAATCATGAAATTTGCAGGCAAATGGTGGGACCTGGAAACGATCTTCCTAAGTGGGGTATCCCAAAAGCAGAAAGAAACATATGGTATATACTCACTTATATAGACCTATAGGATAGGAAGGTCAAGCTGAAATCTACACACCTAGGGAGGATATACAGGAAGGAGGACCAAGGTTGGTATGATCAATGCTCATTTGTATGAACAAATGGGATGGATATTGAGTGGGGGATAAAACAAGCAACAGGACAGGAGCATGCCAAGGAAGACCTCTGGCGGGGTCAATGTAGCAATGTATCAGAGCAGATATTAAGACTCGCGATCAAGCCTTTGGCAGAGGTCGAGAAGTGATGATAGAAATGGGGGAGGTTGGTGAGACTTGGGGAGAACAAGATCACCACAAAGAACAAACTGAGCAGGGCACAGGGGTCTGGTATTAGATGGTTTCTACAATCAAGGACCATGTGTGGATGTGGCCTGGAACCCCCGAGCAGATGGGGCCCATGATAGCTCTGTGTCCGACTGAAGACTCTAGTGAGGGAAACATGGACTGTTTCAGTCATGAACTTGATGGCTGACTCTTTGACCCTCCCCCATACAAGCCAGGGAGTGACAGACTGGCTAGATCCCAGCAGAGGACATTGCAGCCAGCCCTGAGGAGACAGGATGAGCTGGGGTTAGATGGAAGGGAAGGAGGTCCTCCCCAGTTGGTTGACTCTGAGGGGGCGGGGAGGAGGGAGTTGAGGGAAGGAGGGGGAGGGTGGGAGGGAATGAAGGAGGGGTCTATGCCTGGGATGAAAGTACCTAACCTGTGATTGATATAAAAATTAATTAAAAAAAAGAAAAATTAAATTCCAAAATGTCAAATCATCATGCTTAAGAATAGAAATACGGGGCTACTAAAAAAGAAACTAAAGTGAAAGCACAATTTAAACCAAGAACCAATTAAGAAATATAAATCAAAATCAACAAACCAGAACACAAACTCACTGTTTGGAGGTCAAAGCTGATCAACAGTGTCTGTTTTCAGAAGATCAATAATATCCAAGTTTACTCGAACCAATGTCTGAGTCCAACAACTCTGCAGCCAACCTAGCAACAGCCTGTCTACAGTGGAAGTACCAGCTCCAGCCAGTGCCTTATGTGAGTGGAGTCTGCAAATCCTCACAATGGCTTCTGTGAGGTCTCACAGAATGAACCAATCCCAGCCTTTCACAATATGGACACCAAAAAGGAATTCACTTTTGGTCTCCAAGCACAGCATTACTTTACTAAGTGCCATGACCAAATCCCTGAGAAGCAGCAACCTGTGGTCCATAAGTTTTACTGTTGTTCAGGATCTCAGAGGACATGGAAGGGAAGGCTGGGGTATCAGGAAGATGGGTTTGAAGCAGATACATCTATGGCTTTGGCATATCTTTGGTCTCTAAGGACTCCATTATTTTTGCTGGGTTTTCCCTGCCCTGTGTGTTCACAGCCTCCCAAACAGCACTCCCTTGTAGAGACCAAGAATTTAGAGACATGAGATGATGTGAACTCATGTTTGAACCCTGTGTAGGACAGGACATCTGAACCTTAACAAGAGCATATGCAATGACAGACTCAGCCAGCTTTGGGCTGATCTGGGTAACAGACCTGGTTTTGACTAGTTTCTTCAAGGTCCTTTTAAACACTTAGACCCGCAATTGTCTAGTGACTAAATACTACACATCTTTACACATGATACACAATTCTTTTGTCTTTACTTCTTTGTTTTTCTTTTTCAAGAAAGGGTTTTTCTGTGTTGACTTAGCTGTCCTGGACTTACTTTGTAGACCAGGCTTGCCTTGAACTCACACACATCTGCCTGACTCTGCCTCCCCATGTGCTGGTATTAAATATTTGTTTCACCATGCCCAGCTCAATTGAAAAACTCCTATTTTTGATCATCAAAAGGACGGTAGCCTGTGTGTGACACTGATGTCTTGAGGAAATGAGCTGTCTGTCCCTCAAGATTTCCCAGAGCAGGTTTTGTCCCATGAGTGGCATGGTGGCAGGGGAATACTCAACATGAGAGGGGAATTTATAACCAGAGGAAGAGGCCAGAGAGAACTGAAAAAGACATGGGTATGATCCAAGCTCATGGACAAATCAAATTCCTTATTCTTTACAGATAATATGAACTAACAAATGGTTTAAGGTAAAGAAATAAACCAACATACTAAATATAAAAGATAAATGAATAGGTAACAGGCAATGGTTGTTAATAACAATAAACTGAAACACATCACAAACTAAGTCTAAAACAATGAACAAACACTAAGTCAAATCCAGGCCCGAAAAACAACCAACCAGTAAGGAAACTCAGTATGTTTAGGTCAGTGGGGATCACAGATGTTCAGTTCTAAAGATGGACAATAAAAAAAATAAAATTCTCAGGATCAATGTCTTGGGACCAAGTCCTGTGCAGCCAGCCACCAGAGTAACCAAGGTATAAAGACAAGATCAAGACTCAGCCAGAATCTTATAGGGGTGGGTTAATTCCATTACTCACAGTGGTTCTTTGTGAGGTCAGGGAGCCATGGACCACTTAGAGCTAGCCAAAACTCACCATAGTTTTTGAGTCCTTTCTCCTGGCTCCTCTACAAATCAATGCCAAGAATCATCTTAAGAGAGTCAGATGTTGTTTTGGCCCAGTCTTTCAGAGGATCAGGCACAGCATGGTGGTGGGGTCAGCTGGTGGCCCTGGCAGCCAAGTGTGAGGCATCTGTTTTTACTGCATTGACAGTCTGTGAAGTCACCAAGGTTCCTATTCTTCCAACCAGACCACACTTCCAAGGGTTACCCCACTCTCAGTGCAGGCAATTGTTAAGTCCCTATCTGCTGTGGGGCATGGCTGCCATAGCCTGCCCTCCCCCTAGTGGCTGGGCTTTCCTCCCTGAGGCCCTTCACTATAAAATGCAGACATCTTGGTTCTGCTGTCCTTTTCTGCCCTTTCTTCCTTTCCTGCTGTCTAGACCAGCCCTCAGAGTGTGTTCTCCTTCCCCATCCACTTGATGCTCCCAATAAACCTGCCTTTATATAATACAGTTTCGTCTCTACATTAGCTCATTTCATTTTATTTAATAAATCTGCCAGGCTGGTGTCTGTGAGGCTACCCTGGTGTCTGTGAGGCTACCCTGGTCTACAAAGCAAGCCTGGGTCAGCCAAGGTTACACAAAGAAACCCTGTCTTAAGAAAAAAATCAAAACAAACAACCCTGTAAAGCTGGAGCTGAGCCAAGCCCACTGCAGCAGAAGCCCCAAGATGAGGCAGTTCCAAGCCTTGGCTGCCCCACTTCACCCCAAGGCATAGGATGGCCTGCCTGATGCTTCAGGAGTTGTAGGACCAACTGCCACCCCTCCCCCCTTGCAGCAGCTGGGAATCCCAACTGCCCACTCAGCCCCCAACAGCTATGTTTAGAGGCTAATTAAATGCATAATAACAAGTGGCTGGCTGCTAGTTCCTCTGCAGCCTCAGGGCAGTCAGCCCCTCCTTCCTATCCTGGGGATGAAGAGGTAGGAGACAAAATGGTGGGCAACTTGGCAACTCTTTCTGCCTCTGCCTATGGGAACCTGACAACTTTCCTGCCTCAGATGCTACTGCCATTGCCATTGCCAAGGGAGCTGTCCACAAACATGACAACCTTCTGTTTCCTGCTTCAGTCTGCTGCCTTCAGAGTGGACTCTTTGAAAGTTTTGGACACTTTTACACTCTATAACCTCTCAAGGCAGAAAAACATCCTGACTTCTGCATGAGGAAGCTCCAGCAGCCCAGCTCTGCCTTCCAACTTTGCCTTTCCCCCACCTCTGTAAGTGTCATCTCCAGCCCCTCCGTAGAACTAGACCCAGATTATGCAAATTTTAGGTGAAAAGACTAGACAAAACCCAACCAATCCCTAAGCACGATAACTAACCAATTCCTGAATAGAAAAATCCACCAATCAACATAGTTGGCTGCATTGTCCTCCTTTGTGGCCTGGCAAGTCTGCTCCCTTATCCAGGGCATGTGGTCAAAGAGCTAGACCCTAAATTCATGTCAGAGACAGTCCCTGTTCCCCTTACTAAGACACCCACTTGGATACTGAGCTGCCATGGGTTACATCTGAGCAGGGGTTCTAGGTTATATCCATGAATGGTCCTGGGTTGGAGTGTCAGTCTCAGAAAAGACCCTGTGCCCAGATTATTTTGGTTTTTTTGCTCTCCTTCGGAACTTCTGTCCTTCCAGGTCTTACTACTCCTCCTTCTTTCCTAAGATTGCCTGCACTCTGCCCAAAGTTTGGTTATGAGTCTCAGTGCCTACTTTGATACACTGCTGAGTAGTCTTTCAGAGGCCCTCTGTAGTAGGTTTTTGTCTTGTTTCCTGTTTTCTCCTTCTTTCAATATCTGTCCCATTTGCCTTTTTGAGTGTGGATTGATTGTCTTACCCAGGATCCTCCTTCTAGCTCAGCTTCTTTAGGTGTACAGATTTTTGTAGGTTTATCCTGTATTATATGTCTAGTAGCCATTTTCAAGTGAATACACCTTATGTGTCTTTCTGTTTCTGGGATACCTCACTCAGGATGATCTTTTCTAGTTCCCATCATTTGCCTGCAAATTTCATGATTTCTTGTTTTTTATTTTTAATTGCTGAGTAGTATTCCATTTTGTAAATGTACCTCAATTTCTCTATCCATTCCTGTGTTGAGGGACATCTGTGTTGTTTCCAGGTTCTAGCTATTATTACGAATAAAGCTGCTACGAACATGGTTGAACAAATATCTTTATTGTATACTTGAGCATATTTTGGATATATGCCTAGGATTGGTATAGCTGGATCTTCGGGAAGCGCTATTCCTAATTATCTGAGAAGCACCAGATTGATTTCTGGAGTGGTTGTATAAGTTTACATTCCTACCAGCAATGATAAAGGGTTTTCCTTTCTCCACATTCTCTCTAGCACATACCCATTTTCCCCTGAAGTCTCAACTCACCCCTATATATTTCTTAAGTACCTTTCCTACTCCTGGGAATAGGTTCTTTCAGCGTGTTTGTGCCCAGTGTGTGGTGTAGAGCAGGTGGTGCCATTCACATACCCACCCCAATGCAGTCATCTTTCATCTTCAAAATGGAGTCGAAGGCTGCTTACAAAACAGAGACTCTGACTGAAGGTACTTCCCAAAAAACTATTCTTTTGCACAACATGAAATAACTTAGAGTAAGGATAGCCTGGTCTCAACAGTAAGAAACTCAGTGGGGAGCAGAGCGCTGTTATGGATGTCATAAACCTGGGAACATAAGGAAGTTGGCAGATGCTTGCTGTGCTGTATGACATTCTGGGCTTGCTCTCCAGCCCTGCAAAACCAACCACCCACATCTGGGGATCACTTCTTACCTTTATAAAATCTACAGAAGAGGAGCTGGATCTTTTGTTTTGTTTCATTAGTTTACCTAGCCTGAGATGCATGCATTTGATTATGAGACCCTTGATGTATCCAAATAGGCCTGTCCAGCTAGGTTCTTATTTTTAGGTTCTTTGAACTCTCTAGCTGTGTTTCTGTGCTATTATTTTTCCAAATAAATATCAAGGTAATCCCTCCACGCTGTAAATACAAAAAGCATGCTGAAAGTTTGACTGTGGTTACCTCAGATGAAGGGAACAACAAAGGTTCTAGTGGAGAAATATAATGTCTACTCTTCTGAGCCTCTATATCTAGATACAGTTTATTTCTGTTTCCTCTGACCTGAAGAATGAAAGGAGCGTGAAGATTGGTAATGGAGTCTGGAATGGCTGGAGGACATAACATTGTGCCAGCCAATGCTATTAGTCATGGGTGATGCCATTGTTAGAGTTGGGCTACCCAGTCTTGTAACCTAGTCCTATTTCCAGTATCCTCCAGACTGCTGCACCTAGGGATCCTTTAATCAGAGATGTTAATGCCAATAGATATTCAACTGAAACTTCTATTGCACCTGTAGACTCGAAGGTTGACGAAAAAGCAGAATCAGGGGCGATCAAGATGGTTCACTGGGTAAAGATGAAGCCTGATGAACTGAGTTTAATTCCCAGTACCATAGGGTAGGAGGGAACCAACTCTTGTAGGTTGTCCTCTGATCTCCACATCTACTATGTCACACATGTAACACAGGTGCACAAAAAAATATTGGGTATCAGAGAAGAAAATTTAAAGCCAGTCTGAAAAAGATAATTTGTCCTCCGTTGTAAACATGTGTGGGTAAAAGGGGAGATGGGAGAAAAGTCACTGGAGTTTGCACACTTGTGTTTGTGCTCAGTAATGTGTGGCTTGCACAGACTTTTCCAAAAATGTGGTCTTTAATAGGGTGACACCAAAATAACTTTGGCCTTCTTGGTTCTGAGGTTTTTTGGTGACCAAAGAACTCTGGGAACCAGTGCACACACTACTCATAGCCTACTCCTGCGGCTCCAGGGTAAAGAGTACCATTTTCGTGACAAAGAAGTCCCAAGGTAAGTGCTCTGTGGGAACTTGAACTCCATGTTCCCCAAACTCAACCACGAGCTCCCCTATTCTCTGTTGTCCTTTTGTCTTCCTTCATTCTCACATATGAGGGCAAGGCCTCAACACTGGCCTGAACCTTACCCACTGGCTCTCACCCTGTCTTTTCTACTTTATTTGTGCCACGTGAACAAATTGCTGCTTCATGATCCCACTGCTTTGCCTCCTCAGAAGGATGGACTGTGACCCTCTGAAATCTTGAGGCAAATAAGTTTTCCTCTGGTAAGCGATATCAGTGTTGAAGAACGTAAAAGAAATTTATTATGTGTTAATATACAGGGTGAATCAGTGGTCTGTGTATGTTGAGGGGCAGACCTAAAATATACATACATGCAGAAGCATGGTACGTTGACAAGTTGGGAGGTTGAGGAAGGAGGATTTTGAGTTCTAGGCTAGCCCAGGCTACATAATGAAATGCTATCTCAAACAAAAGCTAAACAAAATAAAACTCTGTTTTCCAAATAGTTTAACAGAATGTAAAGTATCCAATTTTTTTTCAAGAGCCCTGTTCTCCCCTCCCTCTCTAAACAAAACAGCTAGCTAGAAATTGGAGTTTTAAGTATCCTTTTGAGTAAATAAAAACACTGTTTGTGACATAAGCTACCTTTAAAAAATATGTTTGTTTAAATGATTGCTCATTCATTTACCCAATTGTTTCGAGTGTGACTGTGCCGCTCTGTGTTCCATGCAAATACTGAGTGTAGCTGTGCAGACAGGTTCCCAGTGGACAGGTTATCCAGGTGCTGCAAGCCAGAGCAGAACAAGCAAGTGTAATCTAGGTATTCTAGTCTTGTCAAGCTTTGGTGCTTAACAGATTTTTCTGGATTTAGTGTCCTTGTAGTTTTCTCCACACAAAGCCTCGGGCCTTTGAGAGCACTGGCACACATTCAAGAGTTGCCTCTGCTGGGATACGAAGTACATAAACTGTGATTAATATAAAATAAAAATGTTAAAAAAAAAAAGAGTTGCTTCTGGTAATGGTTGTCCAACTTTAGTTACTACTCTGTGATGACGTCAGTTCTACCTGTGTGGGATTGTCTCTTCTTTAGCTCCCCTATTTCTAAAATAAATTTTTAAAAAATTAGAAATTACATTTGGGGAAAACAATGCATTCCTTCCTGATGAAAAATAAAGAAATGAAGCAACTGAAAAAGAAAAGTAAGAAAACGAAGGATGGGGATGTAGCTGCTGGGCTCACATGAAGCCTCGGGCTCGGGCTCCAGCACCAAGCAGGCATAGTGGTGGATGCCTGGGATCCAGGGGCCAAGGGATGCAGGTAGGAGGATCAGAAAGGCAAAATCACCCTTGGCTATATAACTTTGAGGTTTGTTGTGTAGGAACATAGGCCCTGGAATACAAGGCCCTGAGACAAAAAATAAAAGAAAAGATTGAGAGTTAAAGATAACGATTTATGGATTCATGAAAATCAAGAACCTTTCTTCTGCTGTGGTACAGGTGCACAGTGGCATCTGGGTGTGGGTCTGCCCCTGAGAGCAGTGCTGGACTGGGGTACCCTCACAGCCAATGCCTGATTCCCACACTACATGTCTGGGTCACTTCATCTACATAAGGCTACCATGCAGACAGGAACTTTCCACAAAGATTCCCAGCCAGGGGTGACTTCTAATTTGCCTCGCCTACCCCCGCCCCCTTTTCTAGGACCTCTTCCAGTTTCTCCTGGTCATGTAGCTAAAGCTGCTGATTTCACTGGGATCTGCACTGAGGGGCAGAAAGTAACAACTTCGTGTTCTCCCCAGACTGCGTCTGATTTTGCTTTATAATGATATCTTGTCATAAACATGATATCCTCTAGAGAAACCTGTGACAGAAATTGATGCAATGTTAACAAAACCGGTATAAAATGCAGAATACGCAGAGAAATAAAGCAAATATATGTGTTTTCCTCAAAAGAATAACTTTGTTTAGCAACTGGTAATTGTTCAAAGCTTAATTTGATTGATTGATCTGTATTCATTATTATTCTAATTTGTTGAATAGTGATGGATTTTATTTTATTTTTATATGTAAATAATGTACTTTACTATCACACCTCTTTAACCTCTCGTCTCTTTACACTTTCAGTTGTCACTCTTCCTCTTTTCTAATTACTGTCCTGTCTTCATCATAAACACACACACACACATACATACATATACATACACACACACACATATATACATACATCTAGAGAAAATGTGATAAAGGTCTTTCTTAGTCTTGTTTTGTTTTGCCTGGTGATGTACCCATTCTACTATAAACGACACAATTTCATTCTTCTTTACGGCTGAGTAAAACTCCAATATGAGAGCTGGAGAGATGGCTCAGCAGTTAAGAGTGCTTGTAAATTCAGTTCCCAGCACCCATGTCAGGTGACTCACACCATTTAGAACTCCAGTTCCAGAGGACCCAGTACCTACTTCTGGCCTCTGAAGGCACCTAAACACACACGCAGAGAAACACACATATACACACAAATAATTTTAAAAAATTTTTAAAAGAATCACATATACATATGTATGTATCACTTTTTGTACAATCAAGTTTTTAATACACGAATCCAGGATATTCCTAGAATTTGGCTACTGTGACTACTGCCACTATAAATATACACAGGAATCTTTGTTATATGCTTACAAAGACTCCTATGGGCCTGTGTACAAGAGTTGTTTAACTAGATCATTTGGAAGCCTTTTTTCTTTAACAAGCAGCAACATCATGTTTGGCATTTTAATATAGATATAATTATTAGGTTAATGGTCATATTATATTTAAGTTTTACTTTCTGCCCTTTAATATACATAGAAGGGGAGAGAAAGTATTTCAACAATACTTTTTAAAATTAGTTTATTCACTTTGTATCCCAGCTGTAGTCCACTCCTCCATCCCCTACCAATCCCACTCTCCCTCCCTCATCATCTCCCATGTCCCTTTCCAAGCCCACTGATAGGGGAGATTCTCCCCCCCTTCCATCTGACACTAGCCTATCAGGTCTAATAGGACTGGCTGCATTGTCTTCCTCTGTGGCCTAGCAAGGCTGCTCCCCCCCTAATGGGGAGGTGATCAAAGAGCTAGCTACTGAGCTCATGTCAGAGACAGTCCCTGTTCCCATTACTAGGGAACCCACTTGGACTGAGCTGTCATGGGCTACATTTGTGCAGGGGTTCTAGGTTATCTCCATGCATGGTCCTGGGTTAGAGTATCAGTCTCAGAAAAGACCCCTGGGCCCAAATATTTTTGTTCTGTTGCTCACCTTGCGGAGTTCCTGTCCCCTCCAGGTCTTTCTAGCTCCCCTTTCTTTCTTAAGATTCACTGCACTTTGCCCAAAATTTGGCTAGGAGTCTGCTGGGTAGTCTTTCAGGGGCCCTCTGTGGGAAGAGTCTTGAACTCACTGGCACAGGAGACTACTTCCTGAACAGAACACCAGCAGCACAGGCTCTAAGATCATCAATAAATGGGATCTCATGAAACTGAAAAGCTTCTGTAAAGCAAAGGACACTGTCATCAGAACAAAGTGACTGCCTACAGACTGGGAAAGGATCTTCACCAACCCTGTATCTGACAGAATATCCAGAATATATAAAGAACTCAAGAAGTTAAAAAGCAACAAATCAAGTAATCCAATTTAAAACAATGGGGTACAGAGCTAAACAGAAAATTCTCTATAGAGGAATATAGAATGGCAGAAAAACACTTAAAAGAAATGCTCAATTGTCTGGAGCTGGTCACAGTGGCTTTGGCAGATGCTTTGATATTTAAATCTCAGCATGAAAGACAGGCTTCTACCAGGCCTTCCCCTGGAGTCAGGGAAGAATTTGCAAGTCCATCGCCTTTTGTTTTGTGACAGCAGGTGGGAGAGCTTGTTAAAATCACAGCTCCTGCCTCACCTCCTTGTGAAGTTAACCCATTATGTTGACTGTGTTTTATACATAAAGCAAGGCTACCTGGCCGGTTGCTTTTTGCATGCAGGGTGCTTGGCGCTAAGAGCAGAATGCCAAAAGCCTCTCAGAACATAATATGTGTTGTATATTTTATTAATTCCAATCCTCACTCCTGACTCAGGAACCCATTCTACTCTGATGGCGGGCTCCGGCACTCAGTGTCCTTAGTCATCAGGGAAATGTAAATCAAAACAACCCTGAGATTTCACATTACACTGATCAGAATGGCTAAGACCAAGAACTCAAGTGACAAGACATGCTGGAGAGGATGTGGAGAAGCAGGAACCCTCCTCCATTGCTGATGGAAATGTAAACTTGTACAACCACTTTGGAAATCAATCTGGTGCTTTCTCAGACAATTAGGAATAGTGCTACCTCAAGTTCCAGCTACACCACTCCTAGGAATATATCCAAAATATGCTCAAGTATTCAACAAGGACATGTGCTTATTCTTTTTGTCAAGTTTTCAGAACTGCCATAGTGAGTGATATGAGTTTGAAATATCTCTAGGTGTTTCCTTGTGCACTCAAGATGCAGCACTAGGTATAAGGAGAAGGAAGACAGGTGCTGTCAATGGAGGCTTAGGCTTGTTTTTCCCCCCAAGGGAGCACATAAAATGGTGACAGCAGGGACCTCATGCTGGCACTGGGCAGAGGGTGTTATGCAACTGCTTGTTTGTGCTCAATATACTGAATTTCTATTAGAAATTCATTTTATGTACTTCTTAATCATGCTGACAATGCCCAATTGTGGTTCTTGAAAAGCTAATCACCTCTTGAATCCTACATACTGGGAAAGGATCTTCACCAACCCTGTATCTGACAGAGGGCTAATATCCAGAATATATAAAGAACTCAAGAAGTTAAAAACAATAAATCAAGCAATCCAATTAAAATGGGGTACAGAGCTTAAAAAGGAATTCGCAATAGAGGAATATTGAATGGCAGACAAACAAAGTGCTGAAACACTTTCTGTACTTTTATGATTCGGTCTACAGCAGCTTAAGATACATTCTCCAGTCTTCATCTAGAACACTTCCAGTCTATTTGCTTTGGTGTATCCTGCATTGAAGAGTAATTTTAACTGTTGTGCTCTCACTGCTGAAGTACATGTTTAATGAAAATGAAGGTTCTGCATCTTCCTTTTCTAAGTCATGGTCAATTATTTTCACATCAAGTAATTATTTGTTTTGGTCAGTTCCTTTTCATTTTTCTGAGTGCTGTCTTGAAATTCATTATAGCTGACAGTTTCATTGTTAGAGGCAAGAACTGCCATTTGGCAGGTTTTAACCATGGTTACGTATAGTTTTCTTAGATATTTCATTTTAATTTCACTTATTCAGAGATAATGTAACAGGTAAGTTTCTCTTCAGTGACAGGATAGCTCTAGGATAATCCAAACATCTGTGCCTCTTTCCTCTAGCTCTTGGGGAGTTGCAGATGCGCATGAAACAGTTTGAATGAGTTGCTATGTACCAGCCTGAAGAACTGGTATTTAAAAGTCAATTCTTAAATCTATCACTGTGTCTTTGTTTTACCAATAATTCTTTCATAGAACTTTCGGAAAACTACTTTACCCCCTATATCAAAGAACCTCATGGAAGTTCAGCAGCTCTCTGTGGAAAATATCTGTACTCACTGGTTTTGTGTGTTAACTTGACAGAAGCAAGAGTCTTCAGAGAGGAAGGAGCCTCAGTTGAGGAAATGCCTCCCTAAGTTCCAGCAGTTAATGCATTTTCTCAATTAATGATCAATGGGGGAGGGTCCATCGATTCTAGATGGTCCCATCCTTGGACTGGTGGTCCTGGATTCTGTAAGAAAGCAGACTGAGCAAATCAGAAGCAAGCCAGCAAGCAGCACCCTCCATGGCTCCCCATCAGCTCCTGCCCTGCTCAACTTCCTGTCCTGACTTCTTTTGATGACAGTGATGTGGAAACATAAACCAAATAAACCCTTCTTTTCCCTTCCCAAGTTTCCTTTGGTATTTCATCATAGCAATAGTTTCATCATCCTAACTAAAACACATGTCTATCACTGACATTGTGTTTGTCAAATAGATTACTGGATATAAAAATTCTCAGGAGTTTCAGTTGCAGTAGAGTTCCTATTAGTACGGTACCAGTTGAGTAACACTGTCCTAAGAACAAACACCTCTTTCTCTTCTCCACCTCCTCACTGGCCCCTTCCTCCCTATGCAATCCAATCCCATCTCTCCCTGTCTTTCTCTTTTGTGCAGATATCATTCCCAGGATCCAAATCAGGGCAGGCTAGGCAAATTACCACAATAGCTACCTGGCAAGTCTATAAAAACAAAAAGTCTAAATTTTACATCTGGAAAGATGACTCTTAAAGAAGTCCTGAGTTCAGTCCCAACACCCACATCTGGCAGATCTCAACCACCTGCAAGCCCAGCTCCAGGGGATCCGATACCCTGTCCCACCTCTACAGGCATATAGCATATACACATACATGCATGCAAAGCATTCATATATGGAAAATAAAATAGGAAAATGTCCTTTTATTCTTTTCAGTCCAAATTTTCCATGTCAGGGCAATTTATCTACAGAACATATTTTCCTATTTATAAAGCAACATGAAACAAAAACTTGTTCTTCCCTTGCAAAATAAAAGTGAAGACTGGAGCAGTCGTTCTACCTCGTTTTGAGGTGGGTCTCCTTACCTTCTAGCTTCCTGCCAAGTTTCCATCTTTGCCTCCTATGTCACCCTAGGAATGCTGAGATTATATGTGCCACCAATTCCACTTTTTATGAAGGTTTCAGGGACTGAAGTCAGGCCATAGACTTGTATGGTAGTGTTTTTAGTAGTATATTCAGATAGTAACAAACCAAACAACATTAAAATAATTTATTTTTAATTTTCAATAAATACTTGATACATAGCCATATCTCCAATGATAAAACAACTGTTCTGAGTTTAGGGAAAATTAAATTTATAAAATTTTTATAAGAAAAAATTATTATACACATTTAAGAATAAAGCTGTCTAAAGAGCTCAAATCTGACACACCCATGGCAAGTTTTAAAAAGTACTTCAATCAAAACACAATGCCAATATATACCTAGTCTATAACCTCAAAACCTTAATGTCTATTCTATAACAATTTATTCATCATAAACTTCCTCGTTGCTATTCCCTCCCACTTCCACCTGTAAAATACCCTGACTATAGAACAGTGAGTGGTTCACCACTAGGTATCTCTTCCTGCTATAGAACATGTGGCATCACCCATTAAAATTTTGGTTGTTGCTGGGCATGCTAGTGCATGCCTTTAATCCCAGCACTTGGGAGACAGAGGCAGGTAGCTTTCTGCGTAGATATCCTGCTCCGCAGACTGAGTTCTAGAACAGCCAGGCCTACACAGAGATACCTTGTCTCAGCACCCTGCCCCAGTTTAATTTTTTAATTTTGTGGTTGTCTTTACAAAAGGCTACTAAATGATTCTGCATGTACAGGGCTCAGAGAGGCTACTCAACATCCAAACACAGGTCAGACCCCTACAAGATGATCCAGCCCCAGTGATGGATGGTAGTACCGAAGGTTTTCTCAACTCTTGTAAAGTAGGATTCACTCCTACCTTATGACTTAACATCTCTTCGACTATAATTGTAAACAGATTTTGCTAAACAGCAGTTAACACAGTTAATTAGTTACCATTACCACCAAAATAGTTAACTTTCAATAGTAAAATAATTTCAGGATGGTTAAAGCACAAAATCAACTGAAAATGACAAAAATTAGTATATGGAACTGGCATTTTCAAACCTGTGGGTCAAACATCCAGAGGCTCATAGAAATTGTACATTAATATTTGATCTTACTGCAATACAACTTTTCCTTATAAAGAGAGTATAATAATCATTTGTTAACATTTACAGTTACTAGTGCTACAATCAACCTGGAGAAGTGTGAAGGGTGAGAGAAGATATGCATAAGTTATATGCAAATACGTCATCTTGTAAGACTTGAGCATCCAGAGTTTTGGTTATGAAGGGGGTCCTGAAATTAATCATCCTATGTGAAGACTAAGGGATACCACTGGCTCTTCCTTGAACCTGCTCTGTCGTTACTGTTATAATTATCTTTAGGCTTAGGGACTAAACAACCCATGACATGTCTGCAAGGCAATGATGGTACCACTGAGCTGTATCTCTAGCCCCGCCCATTTAATCTATTAGTGCTGTTCTGAAGCAGCTAAGCAGTTTCTTTTGCTCATTTTCAGGTCTACGATAAAACTTAATGCTATAAAAAAATATTTGGCTAATAGGAAAGTGTTCTGAAAAATGTTTGTCAAAATGTAAAAAATGAGTTCTGCTTACTTCTTCAATCTTGTTACAGCCATGTATTTGGACAGGCTAAATTGTTTTTATTTATGGAATAATTTCACAATAACCTCTCATAAACATCTTTTACAAATATCAGTGCATATATATATGGGATATAATACAAAACTGTAAGTCAGTTGAGTTTTTTTTTGCTCAAACAAATTTTTGGTCGTATAATTCCTATGTGTCATACAAGGGAGCCCAATTTAAAACCAAACCATTCTTACAAGGTAGAAAAATTTTCACTTCATTTCCACATTCACATTCTATGTATTTTCTCATGGTCAACGAATGGACTCAAATTGTTTAAATTATCCCACCATTTAAAGAGAAAAGTGTCTGTAATAATTTTAAACCATGGAGTTAACTTAATTTCACCACTGGCTGCTTTCTTCATAATTTCTTTGAGTTCTTCCTTTGATACATAGCAATAGCTTTTAATCTCATTGGGATCTGGATTCAAAGTTACATCCTTCCTCAGAAACAAAATATAGTCAATTTCATGTTCACCCCAGATACCATCAGATTGGGCCTTGTAGTAAATTCGTGTTAGATAACGCATTTCATTTGGATCAACCTACAACGCAAAAAGAAAAATCAGTTAGTAATATTATTGATGAGGACAGGCATGTCTTTAATTCCAGTACTGGGAGGCAGAGCTAGGTGGTTCTGAATTTGAGGCTAGTCTGAGCCACATCATAAGTTTAAAGCTAGACAAGGATGCACAGTGAGACACCTTCTCAAAAAATGAAGAAAAGACAACTAATGACAAAAGATAACCTAAAATTAACACATTTCAAGGCTATCTTTCTAAATTTACTTTTTTTGTGTGTGTATTTGAGTGCTTCACCTACACATATATCTGTGTACCAGATAAGAGGACAACTGATCTCCTGGAACTGGTGTTACAGAGGATTGTGAGCTACCATGTTGGATCCTCTGGAAGAGCAGCCTGTGCTCTTAACTGCTAAACCATCTCTCCAGCCCTTTAACAGTATCTTAAATGATAGCAACGTAATTTTGCAATCAGAGCTTTTTGTTCTGTTTTGCTTTTTTTTTTTGAAACGGAGTCTCAAATGTTTAACAGCTCTGGCTGTCTTGGAACTTTCTCTGTAGAACAGACTGGCTCTCAACTCACAAAGTTCTGCCTGCCTCCTGAGTACTGGGATTAAAGGCACGTGCCACCACCGCCTAGCCTACAGTCAGATCTTTTAAAGTACTATTCTACTATGTGGAAAACTGGATATCTACATTTTTTTATTCCTGAGACCAAATATAAGTTAATTTTCTCAAAATATTAAAAAATAGTTACTCTCTGGAAACAACCTAGATGTCCCTCAATTGAGGAATGGATACAGAAATTGTGGTACATTTACACAATGGAATTAAAAACAAGGAAATCATGAAATTTGCAGGCAAATAGTGAGAGCTAGAAAAGATCCTTAGTGAGGTATCCCAGAAGCAGAAAGACACACATGGTATATACTCACAAGTGGATATTAGACATACAATATAGGATAAACATACTAAAATCTGTACACCTAAAGAAGCTAAGTAAGAACAACCCTGGGTAAGATGCTCAATCCTCATTCAGAAAGGCAAATGGGATAGACATCGGAAGAGGAGAAAACAGGGAATAGGATAGGAGCCTACCACAGAGGGCCTCTGAAAGACTCTATCTAGCAGGGTATCAAAGCAGATGCTGAGACTCAGTCAAATTTTGGGCAGAGTGCAGGGAATCTTAAGAAAGAAGGGGGAGATAGAAAGACCTGGATGGGGAAAGGAGTTCCATAAGGAGTGCAACAAAACCAAAAAATTTAGGCCCAGGGGTCTTTTCTGAGACTGATACTCTAACCTAGGACCATGCATGGAGATAACCTAGAACCCCTGCACAGATGTAGCCCATGACAGCTGTCTAAGTGGGTTCCCTAGTGAGGGGAACAGGGACTGTTTCTGACATGAACTCAACAGCTGCTTCTTTCATCACCTCCCCCTGAGGTGGGAAATAGCCTTACCAGTCTACAGAGGAAGACAATGCAGACAATCCTGATGAGACCTGATAGGCTAGGGTCAGATGGAAGGGGAGAAGGACCTCCCCTATCAGTGGACTTGGGGAGGGGCATGGGAGAAGTGGGAGGAAAGATGGGATTAGGAGGGGACGAGGGAGGGGGTACAGTTGGGATACAAAGTGAGTAAATTTTAATAAATAAATAAATTTAAAAAGTTACTCAAACTAAAACACAGAATTCATCCTTTAAGTAACTTGCTTTTACAGAAGAACAATTACCATTTCAACTAAATGTGAGACACTTTGTCTTAATCTTCAAAAAGGATAATTTAGTGAGGCATGGTGGTATACTCCTTTAGTTCCAGCATTCTGGCTAAAAGCTGAGGCAGGCAGAGTTCAAGACTAGCCTGGTCTACCCAGTGAGCTCCAGGCTAGCTAGCCCTAAATTTTGGTTTCTTAAAATCATGGTCATAGTTTTGCTCAAGTCTATAAGGTTGGCTATTATAACTGATCAAATCAGATATGAATGTTTTCTTGTGGACATCCTTAGGAACATGAACCACAAATCTCAGTGATTTAAAATAAGTCTTTTTTTTCCCTGGAATTGTTCCTTGTAAAAACTTCATTCATTTTTGAGTCAAGGTCTCACCTTGTAGCCCTGGCTAGCTTAGAATTCTGTGTAGATAAGACCGGCCTGAAACTCAGAGAGAACCACCTACCTCAGCCTCCTCCATCCTGGAACTTAGCTCAGTTAGGGCTTGGCAAGCATGGATGATACCCTGGTTTCCATCCCCAGCACCATATAAACTAGACATGATACTTATATTCTCAGCACTAGGAAGACGAAGGCAGGCAGATCATCAGATCAAGATCATCTTCAGCTACAAAGTGAGTTCAAGGTCAGCCTGAGCTACATGAGAGCCATTGTATCTGCTCCCTACCCCCCAAAAAAGAGGAAGGCTGGGGAGATAGCTTAGCAGTTAAAGTTACTATCTGTTTTTCCACAGGACTCAGGTTTTGGTCTCTTCTGGCACTGTGTGCACATGGCACACAAGACACACATGCAGGAAAAACACGGACATGAAGTGAAAATAGGTATTAAAAATTTTAAACAAGAGGCTGGAGAGACAATTCAGAAGTACCTATCATGTACTCTTCTAGAAGACCCAGGTTTGTTTCCTAGCATGAACATGGTGACTAACAACTATTTGCTACTCCAATTTCTGGTAATCTAATCTATTTGCTACTCCAGTTTCTGGTCTCTTTGGGCACTAGGCATATATTTGGCGCACATAAATGTTGGCAAAACATACATATAAGATAAAACAAATCTAGAAAGGTATTTTTTTTTAAAGAGAGAAATAAAAATTAAGCTAGAATCCAAGCAGTTAGGATGCAAAAACAAGCATATTGTTTACTGGAGGCCAATATGAGCTATGTAGCAAGATAGTGTCCCAAAAAAACAAAACAATAAAAATGTACATAATATTCCTTATTGAAGGGCTAATTTCATAAATCAGGAAGTTACAAAATACAGACTACATACTACTGTAACCCCAGCAATTCAGAGGCTGAGGCAGGAAGGATGAAGAATTTAAGGCCAGCTTGGGCTACAAAGTTAAACTTGGCCTGAAACTTAGTGGAAGGGTACTTGCCAGGAATGTACAACACTGGGGTTCACTCAAAGCATTGGTGAAAATTTCTTTTTGGTAATCGATCAGTATTGTAACATGCTTAGATTTCTGCTGTAGATTTAGTACGACTGATTACCTCTTCTAAGGGGATTCCCAATTCAGCTTTTAAGCGCCTCTGTGCTGCTCGCTTTACACCGATGGCATTGTTTTCTTCAAGCTCACCTGGATTACTTAAGGGATGACTACAGCAACTATTGGTGAAACAACCTGGAAAGTATTAATATGAACAAAGAAAAATTTTTTTCAAATCAGGCCTGAAAGATCAAGAAGATGTTTTATAAGTAATCAGAGTTTTAAGTCTATTACAGGGCTCCCACTAGTATTTTCTAAAAGACAGTTAGAGGTGTAAGTTTTAATGCTTTCTTAATCAAGATCAAAATATATAGATAATTTAGATATTAAAATTATACTCATTGTATAAACATATTAATTAACATATTAATGAAGCCATTTGTCTGGCTGTTCCTTTTCGACCGCAGGGTTTTAAAAGTTCAGTCAGTTTAAATACAGTTCTCAGTAAAATCTACCTTATTCATTAAGTACACTAACCTGGAAAGGTAATTTTAGCATCTGATCTCTGCTGTAACAGGAGCTTATTTTCAGTATTAAATAAGAAGACACTAAAAGCTCGATGTAATAATCCTAAAAGCAAAACAAGTATGGTTGGTTAGAAAATGCCAGTTATTTGTCGAATTTTCCCTCTTGCAGTTGAGAATATGATTAACAACCTGCTGATAACTCTGCTACTTTCCAGTCTTCTAACAGGAATTTCTGTACAGCTATTATGGAAAACAGTTCCAGAGAACCAGTAAGACTCAGTCACCAAGTGAAAGGCATGGCAGTGTTGCCAGCTTTAATATAGGCCAAATGCTCTTTCAGAAAGAGCATTTAGTAGGCCACTTAGTATCTTGCAGTGTGTATGTGTGTGAAGGTTCATGTTTCCATTCAACACCTACTTCTATCTCCAGTCTTCAAAAAGACAGGTTTGAGTACTGTTAATAATCTATTCCTTCTTTATAAGCCCAGAATAATTTTGAAGCAGCTTAATAAAGTACATAAAGTAGAGAGAAATATTAAAGGAGGCAGCAAAGTAGGTTTTATTTCCACACCATTTATCTGGAATGAAAGGTAAAATATTAAGAAATGGATCTCTCAGGGCTGGAGAGATGGCTCAGTGGTTAAGAGTATTCACTGTTCTTTTAGAAGACCCACATTCGATTCCCAGAACCCACACGGTGGCTCACAAAAACCTGTAGCTCCAGTTCTAGAGTATCTCTTACCCTCTGCTGAGCTCTGTGAGTACCAGGCATGCATGTGCTTCACACACACACATGATAGCAAAGCATTCACACACACTAATGAAGGAAGGAAAGAGAGAAAGAAGGAAGGAAAGGAAAGGAAAAGAAAGGAAGGAAGGGGTCTCTCAGTATTCTGGGAGGCAGATTTCTGTGAGTACCATCCAGCCAGTTACATAGTGAGACCCTCTCTTAACTTCCCAAAGAAAAAGCATTCCTTTTATTTCAATATTTTTTCTCAGCTAACTAGAAATGTCTAGACAAATCACTTTATAACAACAAACCACTTTAAAACAGTACCTTTGTCAATGTTTTCATTGAGGTGACAATTTTTCTTGGTGTCAGCTCCAATTTTATTGTCATTTTCATCAATAAGAATACACATCTCTGCTAGAAGTTGAACCTGTTGTTCATCAAGATGGTTGGTATTTATTTCAGGCATTGCGACAGAATGTCTGATCTGACCTAGAACACTAACATTGAGAAAAGTCATTATATTATTGTTTTCTAAATGGCATATAAATGTAGCAAAGAAGCAGATTTGAGCAGAGGAACTAATTCAACCATAAGTGAAAATGATTATGCTTACTCTTCCCATCTGCAGCATTACAGCCTCCATGGGGCTTCTTCAAGGATGCCACTGCCAAACACTCAACCCTACCTTGACCATGTTTTCTCTTACAATCACAACTAGTCTTTTATAACATTTGCTCTAAAACGCCAAACTCAATGTTCTGTTCAAATTATTGAACTGACATCTCTTGTAGCATTGGGAAGCCAATTCTTTTTCCTTTGTGTAGTTTTAATATATTTATTCAAGCATGATCTGGCTCCAACCTAACTTTTCCTGTTATTTTTCCACAACAGTCTTTGGATTTTCTATTACATGTCCCCACAGCCATGCAAAGTTGCTTTTTTGTTTTTGCCATTCTCTTTCTTAGCACAACTGCTATCAAATGCCACACACCAATGTTAATCGAAATCCAGTTTACAAAGTCCAGTTCCCAATCATTTAATCAATGTCCCAGTAAGATGTAATCCAAATTTCAACATGGGCTCCTAGCTAGAAAAGATTTATGCAACTATTTTGTCATTTCTCCCGAAAGCAGTCAGTCTATAGATACTATTTCTTGATGAAGTGGAGAAAACTTTATTCATTATATTCAGGAGATCCCTTAGGGCAGATTCTGGCTTTTTTTTTTTTTAAAACAGTGAGCTAGTATAGTATCATTTCTGCCTTTGTAAGTGCAAAAACTAGGCAATGCCTAAACTAGACAATGTGGAACTAGGTGCAACTCTGTTACAATCAATTTATTTATGGACACTAAATCTAAATTTCACTTAATTCTTATGCCACAAAAATGTTTTCAATTTTTCTCCAGAAAAAATTAATACTTATAATGTATTAGGTCATACTTCATACATCCTTAGTGTAGACTTAATTTTCTGAACTCTAATGGTTTCACTGTAAACTCAGATCATGTTCTGTATTTTAATGTCTTTTGCATTATCTCTGTCCAGCAGTTTCTAACTTCTCTAATCTTTGTATTCGTTAGAATACCTTACATGTCTTCCCAGGTTTTTTATTTTTTGAATAAGTTTTTCCACACTATTTATTTTGAAAATTCCATGTGCTCTACTTTTAAATATATACATTAATGGAGTTGAAACATACCACTAAACATTTATGGAGTTTAAACAAAGAAGTACAGAAATGGCTACCTAACATTTCTAAAAGTAAATAGAGTACAGCTTCAACTAAGTGAGAGAGAGGGGAATGACAGAAGTCACTGATGACAATGAGGCTAAAAATACTGAATACCAAAAAACCCAGAAATGAGCTTAATTGATTACATAAGATGTGAAAGTGGACTTAAACTCACAGGATAGATTTACAACGTTCATAGACTAATTTAAAATACTAAGGTAGACAATCTAATTGTATTCTTGTGGAATTATTAAACTTTCTGAAATAATTAGTCTTTAATTCAAAACGCTAGAATATAAAGAAAGAACTTCATGCTCACAGGATAGAGTGACTTTTTCTCAACCACTTAAAGAAGAGTCGTGGAATCAGATGGAAGGGGAGGATTCCATGAACTGGGGGAGGGAGGGTGGGATTCAGGGGGGACGAGGGAGGGGCTACGGGTAGAATACAAAGTGAATAAACTGTAATTAATAATGATAAAAAAAAGATGAGTCGTGGAAAATACAAATGCACAACACCGAACTCAAGAAAAAGATCTAGGAACATGGAGGAGACGCGTTTCCATCTCTTTGTAAAATCCACCCGGACATTTATCAACCACAACACCTGCAAGTCTTCCCTGTAACTCCAAGAAAGCAGCTTAGGAGTCGACCTGTGTGTTGGTTTCTGGAGGGAGACAAGCGAAGGGCTCCACACAGCAGCGAAGCCCAGGTTCCCTTCTTAGAACTCCACTGCCCAGGGGCTGTGGACCGCGGCATTTCTTCAGGCTCCGCGGGGCGTCGACCACACAGCACAGGCGACCCAAACGTGCCAGCCCGGCCTCACCACGCCACCCCGCCCTCCGGGTCGCCTCGCCGTCCCTCGCCGAACGCGCGCGCCCCTTACCCGACACTCCAGCGAGAGATGCTGCGGGGCGCGGCGGCGCGCCGGCCTTTAGCTCCCTCCGCCGCCAGCCCCGCCTCCCGGGCCCGCCCCCTCCAGGCACGGCCAATCCCTCGCGCCAGTGCCCGCCCGCGCCACATGCCCTCAGCCAATTGCCAGGCCAGCGCTCGCCCGACGTCACGGCCGCGCGAGGCTGGCGCGCGGTGGCACCACCTCCCCTGCGCGTGGCTCTGGAAGGCGCGCTGGAGTCGCGACAGGTGGCCGCGGCCGTGCGCCGCGAGGGACGGTGCTGGCGGCCCCCGGTGGGCGGCCGAGACGGTCCGCGCGCCCGGCGGCTTCGCGGTGGGGGAAGTTTCTCGACGGGGGCGGGGTCTCGAGGAGGGCGTGGCTCAGTCGGGCACGCCAATCAGCTGGAGGCAAAACCAGCGCTTGGCCCCTGACGCCGGGGGCGAGTTTGTGCGTGATGACGTCAGACGCCTCCAGCCGGGCACTTTTCTCGCTGGACAGCCCGTGAGTTGATCTTGATGGAAATTGAGAAAAAGCAGCCTGCGATGCCGGCACTCAGGCAGGCGGAGGCAAGAGGATCTCGGGAGTTCGAGGCCACCTTGGTCTGTAAAGCGAGTGCAGGACAGCCAAGACTACACAGAGAAACCCTGAATGAAAATTAGGGGTGGAGAGGGGTTTGAAGGAAAAAAAAGAAAAAAGCAGTTAACGTGTTAGTTTGTAATATTTCCCCCTGCCTCCTCAGCATGGTATCCCAGGCAGTTTCCAGGTAGAAAATTCTGTACATTTGCAGCAGCGATGATTCCCGGGGTGCTTCGGAATGCGGGATTGTTCAGCAAAGTTAAATGAAGTAGAATCCAGTTGGGGAACCCGCGTTTGGACTGGATTAATAAGACAGTCATTAAAGCATCTTGTGACAATTCATTCTTAATAAATTCAGTGACACAAGGTTATCATATGATAAGAATTTTTTTCACTGCAAATTATGTGTGAATTTTTTGTAAATGTGGCACGTCTTAAACCCCAGCACTCAGGGAGGCAGAGGCAGGCGGTTCTCTGAATTTGAGGCTAGCTTGGTCTACAGAGGGAGTTCCAGGACAGCCAAGGCTACACAGAGAAATCCTGTGTCTCAAAAAACCGAATGAATGAGTGATGTGATGCAGTTGGGGAAAAATTATGTCTAGAAAAAAACCCAAGTAAATAAATAGATAGATAGATGGATAGATAGATGAATGAATGAATGAGTCATGTGATATAACTGGGGAAAGTGCATGTTTTGAAAAGTCAAATAAATATGAGATGTGATGTAACTCGGAAAAAGTTCATCTGTGACACCAGTAACATTTACTACTTTGTGATGCAGATGTGTAGTGTCTGCATTATGTACACGAGTGTGTTCATAATGTCTTCCTCTGCTGCTTTTTATTAACACTTTGTTCACAACATTAACGTTGATATTCTGTTCATGAGTGGGTGTGGCATGCCAAAAGGCCTGGAGGCTACTGGAGGTTAGAGCCGGTTCTTCTACCACACTCAGGCCTTCAGGCCTGGGGGCAGGTGCCTTTACCCACTGAGCTACCTCGCCAGCCCCTCCATCTTAATTTTTGAGAGTATCTCACTGAATTTGGAGCTCATTGATTTAGCTAGATTGTATGGCCAGCAAATCCTCATGCCCCCCAGTTTGGGGTCATACATGCACACTTAGATGCCTGGCTTTTTCCATGGTTGCTGGGGATCTGAGCTCAGGTTTTTATGTTTTCTCACTTTACCCCAACCCTCTTCCCAGCCCAGTACCTGTGGGGCTCAAATGCATATTTGGAATATTTAAAAGTATATTTCCTATGTATGATTTTGTGACATGAATTAGCCATTTGATTGAGTTAAGCAAGTCTACCAAATGATGACGAATTTCATTATTCACTATCAAGCAATCACATTAATATCACCAATAATATCACACATTAGGCACCTTTTCCTGGGGTCTAAGACAGGAATGAAGTATTGTTAAAACACTGGTAAATGCTGGTAAATCATTGATAATGGTTATAATAATTATAAATATTTCTTTTATATTATTTTCCTTTATATGAGCTGAAATGCAAAGTGGGAGTTGATTGCTTAATTAATTGATAACCCCCGTCTCTGGCACTCAAAAGTTTTTAGCAAAGAACTGCCAAGCAACCAGCCAAACGGCCAGCTGGACTACCTTTATGCTAGCACCAGCCAAATCTGAATACTCTGTGGGCGTCATAAGGAAGCTACACAGGTGCACACGGCTGTATTAATCCTGTAGGTTTTATGCCAGATACAACTGTTTGAAACGATTTGCAGCAGACCTTTTTTTTTCTCCATCAGAAGCCTCAGCTTTTCCCATCAAGATGGGGAGAAGGTCACATTAGATAAATGGCTTAGCCAAGAAATGGCTGCTCTTGCCGAGGTGCTGGATTGGGTTCCCAGCACCCACATGACAGATTACAATCATTTATAACTCCAGTTCTGAGGGTCTGACACCTAGTTCTGGCCTCCACTAACACCAAGCACACATGTGGTGCACATACATACATGCAGGCAAATACTCATTCACATAAAAAAAATTTTAAATCTTAAAAGTGGAAGCATTTTCCCAAATGACCCAACAAAAGGCCCGTGACTGGAGTTTTTGAAGACAAGGTATTGTGCTCTGCAGCACAGACTAAGATAAATAAGTAAACCAGATTAGCCCTGAACTAATGGTTTTTCTCTTTGGCAAGGACAGTGTTTGAAATATCATGTAAGCTCAGGCTGGCTTTAAACTAAGTGTTTCTCCACTGCAGAGAAAAGTATTTGAGATGTGATGTACCCTTAGGCTGGTATTAAATTCACAAGCTTCCTGCCTGGGCTTCCTAAGTGCTACGATTTCAGGCATGCACCACCATTCTTGGCATGAAACATTTTAATCTATGTTTGTTTGTATTTGACCAAAAGAATGCTAGGGAAAAAAAGGATTATAAAGACAAGGTAAGTAAAACTTAGTAGTCCAGAAAAGGTACTTTAGTTGTGTGTGTATTTAAAGGTTGGAAGGAAGATAATTCTGTAAAAAGGAACCAAACTGAAGCCATTTTGCATAAAACTTCCATTTTGAAGAGGGGTCAAATAAAGTTTAAGTTTCCAAGACCTTCTGGGTAACTGACATCATGATAGACATAAAGAGACATGTATGTGGGTAACTGACATCCTGGTTAGCAAATTGAGACACAAAGGCTAGGCAAGTCAACCCCCCACCAACCCACCCACACAGTTCAATAATCCAATCAATGGGAATAGGATAAGTGTACCACGAAGACTTGTTCCTAAGGAAGTCCCCTATCCTGAATCCTAATTGGTGGGATAACTTGGCACAGATGTTTGTGGATTTCAGGATTAAAAACTCTGTAGGGTTCTGGCCCTGGGTCACAGCTTAGCTTCTGAGTCTGTTCTGCTGTCCTGATTGATCTGAGTACAGTACATTTTTATCATCTGCTTAAATACTTAGATGGATATTAGAGGACACAGTCAGCTCCCGAGTCTGTGCTGTTGTCCCTGACTGGTCAGTTTTTGCTAGCTGATTAAAATAAAGATCTTGCTTTACTGGCCTATTGTGCCTGGTTGGGTTGTTTTTGATTTTGGGACCTACCTAACAGTTCTGAACTCTGATAGTTCAAGGACTCTCAGCAACATTTTATAACTTCAAGGTGGATTACTGGCCTTTGGGTTTTCCAGTACTTCCTGGTCATAGTCTCCCTCCTGGGGACTCCTCAGCTTTTCAGGTCCTCTCAACATTAGTCCCAATTGCTAGATGCCCTTTATTTTAATGGAACTTTCTAGAGGATTTATTTGGAGAGGCCTGCACTCTTTTTGAATTGGCTTTTGTTATGGGTTGCTTGCTTTAGATTTATATATCTGCTTTTGTGTCAGAATCCTATTCTGGTTCAATCAACAGTACTAAGAATATGAGTACAAGGTTCAAAGGATAAGCAGAAATGAAGCAAAATAGGATTTTAGAAATAAAATCATTGCTTTCTTTTCTAATTAAATATGATTGCATTGTACATATTGAACCATTGGCATTATTTCAGAGATTTTCTTCAACTATTGCATTATTACATTAGAAGTAGTTTTGTAAGCAGTTCTATGTATTTATGGGCAATGAGGCAAGAAACAAAGTGGCAGAATAATCCAACCAATAGATTTTATTTTTAAAATCTTAAAAAGAAATACAAATTTATGGAAACTCTTTTTCTTTATTGTTCATGGTTTGGATAGGAAATGACCCACAAAGATCATGTGTTGAAGATTTAGTCCCCAATGCAACAGAATAGCAGAGTCAGAGGTTGAGCCTGGGTTATGATAGTATGAGCATCATGATCTTATCAATGGATTATACCTTAAAGCACTTGCAACTAAAGGAACTGTTAGGAGATAAAAGTTTTAGGTTAGAACCTAGTTTGGAGGAACTTAGTTACTGGAAATATATCCTTGAAGATTATATTTTGTTTTTGTGCATGCCCTTGTCTTCAGTAGAGTGATTAGTTTTGCTCTGTTATACCCTCTCTGTCATGATGACCACCTTCCTATTCCCACACATTCAAAGTCAATACAGCCTAGTGACCATGAACTGAAACTTCTTTAATGATGAACCAAAATTAGTATTTCCTCCTTCGTTTACAAGGGTTTTCAATCACAGGAATGGGAAGCTAATTAACACACTCAGTTTCAAAACTATTCAATAGTGTTACAGTAAAGGCCTAGGCACTGCAGAGATGTTAGTATACCCATTGTTGAAGAGCAAGCCTGGGGACTCATGCACATTAGGTTAGCATTGTGCCACAAGACTACATACCCAGCCCTCTCTTTTCACTTTCAAAACTTTGAAATAGCTTTTCACTAAGTTACCCAGGTTTGCCTTTAACTTGTTCTATATCCCAGACAGTCACTGAACTTGTAATCCTTCCATCTCAAGATCCTAAGTAGTGTGGCTACAGAACTGAGGCACAAGCCTGCTTGATTCTTCTATTACCTTATGTCCTCAACACATTTTTATTGAGTATTTGGAATCCTTTGGTGGGGGTAACAATGTAACGTCTGTGTGTGAGAGAGAAAGAGAGAGAGATTAGGTTGAATGACAATATTTTTAAAACACAGTATTTGAAGGGTGGAGATATGGCTTAAGTGTTGAAGTACAAACAAAAGGACTTGAGTTTGATTCCCAGAAGCCACATAAAAAAGATAGGCGTGAGCCAGGTCTGGTGGTGCACACCTTGATCCTAGCAGTCAGGAGGCAGAGACAAATGGACTTCTTGAGCTATGAGTGAAGCCAAGGTGAAACCCAGCCTCAAAAAGAATCAACAAACAAACAAGTTGGACATGGTAGGGTATGCTGGTAAACCCAGACTTTGGGAGGCAGAGATAGATAAGTCCTTGGTACTTTCTGGCCAACCAGCCTAGCTTGCCTGATGATCTCTGGCCAATAAGAGTCGTTCTCTCTGGTGAAAGGTGGACAGTGCCTGAGGAATGCCTGAGGTTGGCCTGTGGCCTAATATGTGAAAGATTTATAACAATGCTATTACTGGGGTATTAGGAAGTGGTGAAAGGTAAGAAGGTGGCCTACTGGAGGAGGTAGGCCACTGAAGGCACACCGATCTTCTTGTTGCCACGTGCTCTTGCCACAAGCTCAGAAGCCTAAGAAACCATAGACAGAAGCCTCAAAAATCATGAGACAAAATGAATCCTTCCACGTTAAAGTTATAGCTGTTAGGTACTTGGTGAGAGAGGCTTAAAAACTAGTAAGTATAGGAAGCTGAATCATTGCTGTTACTATCTGACAGTGTTGAAAGATTTTTAGTTTTTTCTTTTAGCTCTCACTTTGTAGTTCAGATTGGCTTGGAGCTATGTATAGCCCAGGCTTGTCTAGTGTCTTGGTGATTATCTTGTTTCAGCTTCCAAGGTCTGAGCCTTATACTTTGAGCCACTACACCCAGTACCAATGTGGTACTTAAGTCTTTGGTATTGTTTTGAGGAGAAATCTGTAAGAGTTTGGAGCAGTAGTCTAGAGATGGCCTAGAACATTATGTTATTCTGTATGAACTCTGAAGACCAGAATGCAGTAGAAATGCAGGCAAGAAGCACTGTTTTGGAGGCCT
Source organism: Pachyuromys duprasi (assembly GCA_028658305.1). NCBI lineage: Eukaryota > Metazoa > Chordata > Mammalia > Rodentia > Muridae > Pachyuromys > Pachyuromys duprasi. Next base: position 35,724,609 of record CM053760.1, on the reverse strand, counting down.
CTAGTGGTTACAGAAATTTCAAATACTCTATTAATAGAGTAACACACTAGAGGCCACTTATATTACATTCTAAGAATTTGTCTACTTTTTGCCCACATCCTGCGAGTTTCAGAGGTGGTAAGTTTAAAGTTAATTTATTCAGTAGAGAAAATTCAGGACAACTTAGTGTTCACAGTAAGGGATAGACATGACTGGAAGCTTTTTAGAAATATTTACAGTGAGAACTGGAAGTCAAGGGCATAGGAGAAATATTTGAGAAGCAGGCAGTCTGGATAGAAGAGCAGCAAGTTTCCTGGCTGTGGAATAGTAGGGTATGGTCATTAAGGAGATTTATGTCATTAAAAAGAAGTCCTAGAGTTTTCAGGAAAACTGACTGAACCATAGGTCTTCTAGTTAAGTAAAATAAGCCAAACTCAGAAAGACAAGTAGAACAATGTAGTCATGGAGGATTCCGCCAAGATTTCAAAGGAAGGACTCAGAGGAGAGGTGGTGTTTATCAGGTCAGGATCCCCTGTAGGCAGCCTCTAAGAGATGGTTCAGGAAGCTGTGAATGTGAATCTTAAGCTGCAATGGAGACCCTGGAATGCTGGAGTTGCTAGAAATATGGAATATGTGCTAAACAAAGCCACAGTGATTGGGACCAGCCCAAAAGAGAAGAAGCATGTAGGCTGTCCAAATCCCACTGTGTATCCCAGACAGATGTGAAGTTACACATTATAATGCCTTCCATGCTGAATTGTGGTCATGCTTTGGTCCAATCCAAATGCATGATTATGAATGTATAGTAGAAGACTTCTCTGTATGCATAGGCTTCTTTATGTAATTTAGAGTCATACATCTACCTCTGTATGGGAAGAATACAGAGATGAAACTTGGGAATTATACCTTAGAATCCTTTCCCTATTCATCCTGAGTAACAGCAATATTTGTTTTGTGCCTTTCAATGTTTGAAGATGTAACTTGTTTAAATAAGGGCTCATAGCTAAGTTGGTTTTGGGTTTCAGAAGAAACTTGAATTTAAGTATTTGAGGTCCTGTAGATAGCTCAACTGTTAACAGCAAGAACCGCTCTTATAGTGGACCTAAGTTTGATTCTTAGAACCCATGTCCAGATGCTTATAATAGCCTATAACTCCAGGGGATCCATACCATCTTCTGGACTCTTCAGATACCTATATTCATGTGTTAAGGTCCCCCCCCCTCAATCAAATACACGGACATAATTAAAAAATAATAAATCTTGTGAACATAGTTTTTTAAGCATACCTTGGAATTGTCAGAGTCTGGGGACTCTTGGGAGTAGACTAAACACACGTAGCATTGCAAGGTGACTATGAATCTTTGGAGGCCAAGGACAGAATGTTATGGTTTGAATACAGAATGTTCTCTACAGGTTCACATTTTTGGGTGCATGTTCCCAAATGGGGGTGCTACTTTGGAAGAGCCAGGAAGCTCTATAGGTGGGACTCAAGACTGGAGATAAGCCTTTAAGACTATATTATTCCTAGATAGGCTTGGTGGCTCAGGCCTGTAACCTCAGCACTCAGGGAAGCAGAGGCAGGCGGATCTCTGTGAGTTCCAGGCTAGCCTGGTCTACAAAGCAAGCCCAGGACAGCCAAGGCTACACAGAGAAACTCTGTCTTGAAAAACCAAAACCAAAACAAAACAAAAAAGGAGTAGAAAGAGTATATTATTCCTGGCCTCTTCTTGCCTTGTTCTTTGCTTCTTGTCTGACATTAGGTGAAAAATTTTTCTGCCAAATGTTCTTATCACCATGATATCCTGCACAAGTAACTATGGACTAATTCCACTGAAATCATGTACCAGAAGAAATCATTTCTTCCTTTTTATTCAGACATCTTAATCACAGCAACAGAAAATTAACACAATATCATAATATTTGCATTTCAACACTATAATTTGTGAAGATTCTGTTGCTTAGGGTGGTTGCCATGAGACTGGGGGATGTGATAGCTCCACAATAATGTCTTTGTATACAATCTTGAGATGATCAAATGTAGGACTTGGAATGTACAATACAAGTGCACTATACATTCATAAGCCTACTTTATGTAACTCAGATTCATACAGCGGCTTCTAAATGGCTAATATGCAAAGAGTTTCATTTTTGTCTCTTACTCTGTAACTTTGGGCTGGTTTTTTGTCTTATTTTATGTGTATGAGTGTTTTGCCTACATGTATGTATGTACACCATATGTGTGCCTGGTACCTGAGGAAGTCAGAAGTAGGTATTCTATCCCCTGGAACTGACATTACAGACAGTTGTGAGCCGTCGTGTGAATGCTGGGAATTGAACCTGGGTCCTCTGCATGAGCACCCAGTGCTCTTAACAGATAGCCACCTCTGCAGCCCTTAAGTCTTAATTAGGGTTTCTAGTGCCGTGAAGAGACACCACAGGAACTATTACAAAGGAAAATATTGAATTGTGGTGGGCTTACAGTTTCAGAGGTTCAGTGTATTATTGTTATGGTGAGCAGCATGGCAGCATCAAGGCAGATATGGTGCTAGAGAAGTAACTGAGAGTTCTACATCTTGATCTGCAGATAGCAGGAGACTGAGATGCACTTGCCAGGCTTGAGCTTCTGAGACCTCAACAAGCCTGCCCCTAGGCACACACTTCCTCCATCAAAACCACACCTACCTCCCTCAAGACCACACCTCCTAATAGTGCCACTCCTTATGGGCCTATGGGGACCATTTTATTCAAACTACACCTTATTTTCTATTCAACTACACCTTTATTTAAACCACACCTTATTTTCTATTCAAAGAAATATATATCAAAGATTAAATATACTTCCATTAATACTGTCTTAAGTACCATCTAAATGTGGCTGCTTTTTTGTTGAAATCCTAGTGGAATGTGACTTGGATATGGAATTGTGGTTTACAGTGCTTTCTGCTGGCTACCATGAACAGCAGAATGTCTTATGCATTCGTTGCTACCAAATAAAAATTTACTTGATGCCTCCAAGTTTGACAATAATTTCTCTGAGTAGTCGAATCTTTTCCTTAGTTCATTTATAGAATTGTTTCTGGTGGTAAGCTTTGCTTATTATTATTACACAAGCAACTCCAAATTTTCTTGTACAGAATTCTTTAGTTATTTGAGTCTCCAATACGATACATTTGTTTCTTCTCCAGCAAAAATACTGCATTACTGCTTCTTGAATCTGAACTTTTATTTTATAGGAAGTGAAAGAATTTTGACCCACATAGGAGGAAAATGCTTTCATGCCTTTACTTTAGGTGAGTTTTAAATATCCTGTTAAAGTTGCTCGTAAAGACAAGGCTGTTTATGTAATGGCTCCAGCCTGTTATGTAGGTCTTCCCAACCTAGATTGGGGGGGGGGGGAGCAGCTCAAGTCCCACCTTTTGCAGTGAACAGCTGATTCTGTTTTCTCTTCTTAGCCAATGGTGATCAGATATTTCAGAAGGAAACTGGGTGAGTCATCTTCTGCAGATAAGCTGAAATATTAATAGTTCTATCTCCACCAGGCTCTTCTGCAGCCAGATAGCAAGTCTCCCACAGAGTCTTGAGGGAGAAGCGGTTCCTAGCAAGTCAGCCTGTAAAGCGGGTTGGATTTGAGGGATTCTGAAAGCGATTACGTTAAATAGTACACTTGACTTTGCATTTTAATAGGTTATTTTCCTTTCCAGTTCCTGGGCTTGCGCGAGTTTTTAGGACAGATGGACTTAAAACCTGCCTGACAGTGGACCCCTCACCGGAACCCCTGCAGTGGTGAGTATCTACGGCCCTAGAGGCTGCGTGTAGGTTTTCCCAAGTTACCGACCCTCCGGGGTCTTTGGGAGCCATTTCTGAGGATTGCGTGTACTGTGAGTGTGGAGTGTAGGATTTGGGGGTCTAGCAGTGCATCTAGACTGGCATCTTGGGGGAGCTCCTGACAGAAGAGCTGGGCCTGCTTGCGCCACCAGAGGGCGCCATACTCGTTCTCCTGCAGTCACTCCCTGAGTCTTGGCTCAGTGAACAGCTGGGCCACAGACGAGGTCGTGAGGAACCCGCCCCAGGGCCACAAGCTAAAACGGGAGACTGCCCGCGCGTAACGAGCCCCTGGGACTTTGCGGAGGAAAAGAACTTCCGCAACCGTTGGGCATGGGGCGGGGCTTCCGGTCTGTGGGTTTTGAGGACATATCTGGGGGCGGGACTTCCGCGGTTACCGGAAGTGCGGGCGCGCCAGTTCTTGTCGCCGGGTCGTGTCAGTGCGGGAATCGGCCGGTTTTCCACGCTGCTCTGGGTCTGCCCTGGGATCTGCGTCGGGGGACCCACGCGTTGAGTGCGACCTGGGCTGGCACCAGGTGGAGGCGAGTGCTGCTGCTGTGACAGGTGACGCCATCTTCCCAGCTGTCTGGCTTGGCGTCCTTCCCGGGGGAGGTGAGGTGTCCGGGTGGTGGTGGGGACGAGCTGGTCAAGGTTTCGAGGTGGACGGAGGATACGGTCCTAACCTTGAGCGTTCCCCCTGCCTTCCCTGTGTCCCCAAGTGGCGTCTGCCTGGCTGCAGGGTTTTTGAAGATGGTGGCCTTCGATCCCGCAAAGTCGGGTTGTGGAGGAGGAAAGGTCGGGGGCGAAGAGTGAGGGGAGAGCATATGCTGAAGTGGTACCCCCCACCGCCACGCCTTTGTTTCTCTTTCTGAAGACTTCTCCTTTTCTTTCTCCCCTGTACACGTCCACCTCCGAAGACAGGCATTAGTTTTAAGGCATCTTAACAGGTCAGTTTTACCAAAAAGTTGCATAAATATGCCATCCCAATTTAAGAGCAGACATAACCGATTATCAGGTTCTTAGAGGTTTTATCAAAGTTGAACTCTTCGATGTGCCTTGTGCTTGAAGACTAGGCCCGTTAGCTCAATACCACTATCTTGAACGAATATAGATTGCTGGGCAGTTTCTTTGAAGTTCAGATGTGTTTTCTTCATCTTAATTAATTTGGCTTGCGAAGTATGCCAAACAAATGATACAAACTGTTTACCTCTGAGCAATACAGCTTAAGATAATATGCCTCCAGGATACTTTTTTTTTTAAAATAAATAGTCAATTATGCAACCTTCCTTGCTGTTTTGTTTAGTTTGCTGATCAAATTTGAATGCTTGTAAATTCCCTTTGACATCTAGTCCCCATACTTGAGGATAGTATATATAATCTGATCAAAGTGAATAGAGGCCTTCTATTAGTTTTGTCCCGAGGAGACAGGGCAGTGGCCAGTGGCTGAGTGTAATTACAGTGTGACCTTGGTGCTTATGGCAGCCACATTGTTGGAAAGTTGTGTATATCAAGCCTTCTTGCAAAAATTTCTGGACACCAGACCTTAATAAGTATGTTTTGTTCCAGTTCTTTTACCCTGTGTTGATACATTTTTTTGTATTGGTATGTTGGTCTATTAACTTACTTTGCCCTTGACTTGAGCTAAGATTCTTGGGGTTTCGTGTTTCACTTAGCAGTGGTACTAAGAGTTTTGTTAGTTGGCCTGTTCTGATTTCTCTAAAGAAAAAAAATTATTTTGATTAAATTTTATTCTAGATTTGAATTTCTTTTTTTGTTTAAGATAAAATATCTTGGTGGTAGCTTATTAATTAGCGATGCCTGTCAGCTTAGTGTCATCCTTAGAGTTAATAAGCATTAATTTGAATGTTTTCAGTAACTAAATACTGGTGACAGATTTCTAAGGTTGCTTGTAGAGACCATGCTCTCCCCTGATACTGGTTAGATGCTGCATTGGTGTTTCAGCCCTCTAGTAAGTAATTTGAAAGAATTGTTACAATAACATATTTAAAGCATTAATAGTATCAACAACTTTATTGAACTTCTGGATATTCAGTGACATTTTATAGTTTACTTTACGACCTGTAAATCATATAACCATTCTTTTATGTATAATTCACATTTTAAAATTAAACCAGATATTTATTTTGAAATAAATCAGGGATCATTTTTTTCAAGGTATGACGTGAAGAGTAATGTTTTATATTATTTCAAGTAAAGGCATAAATTAGGTTGTATATGTTTAAAAACTACTTCAGTAGGCTTCCTTTTATGGTTGTATGTACTTAATAAAACTGATAATGTAGGTAGTAACAACTTAATATTGAACATACATACTGAAAAGAGCCTTCTGAAAAGAGAGAAAGCTGTGTTCATTGATGCTGTTTAATATTACATCATTTGTCAAGGTGGCAAATTCATTACCTTGGCAGCATGTATAGAGATTTTATTCATTTGTTAAATATGCTGTACTAAAGCTGGCCATATATTGTTCTGCCTTGCTTACAAATAGCAGAAAAGATGTATTACAAATGTGACAGCATTTAATAAGGTTTGACAGAAACTGAATTGTAGGTTTCCCTTTAATGTGCTGATCTATTCTGTTAAAATAGGTAGATGTGAATGTTTTGAAAGAAAACAATTATCTTTTGAAGCTTCGGATTTCTTTCTTTATAAAAATGTAGATAGTACAAATTCTCTAGTATTGGTACTTTGGCGGTATGTGTGTCTGGATATTTTTTTATAAGAGTGCATTAGAATTTTTAAATGACCTCTAAAATGCTACAGATTAAATGATGCCACCTCAGTATAAACCTCAAAAAATGTAGATAGATGGAGATAGGAGCATAATCAAAGTAACTTTTTAAAATAATTTTTTTGTGTGGTGCTGGCGATGAATCCCATGGTCTCATCCATGCTTACTAATCAGTCTTCTTCACATTGAACTACATCCTGCCCCAGACCCATTTTCTTTTTTCTTTTGAGACAGGGTTTCTCTCTATAGCTGTGGCTGTCCTATGTAGACTCTCTTTGTTGACCTGACTGCCTTAAACTCAGAGATCCATCTGCTTCTGCCCACCCCTTCCCGCCCTCCCACCGCCTTCCCCCTCAGTGCAGGGATTAAAGTCACTCACTGCTGTGGCCTGGTAGACCTATCTTATATTCAGAGTGAAACAGTTTTCTTTCTCTTTTCAATTGCCTGATTAATACTGTTTAGTTTGTAAAATACCTGAGAGACTACTAATTGAATTTGAAGATTCTGCATCACAGTGATGTTGTGTGCTTCTGTATTCATTGATCCACTTAAGTCTTGTACGCAACCCTTTGTAGTGGCTTTTCAGATCTTCTCACTGACTTCCACTTACTTTCCATTCTTTCGGTTTTCACTTGTCTAGTTGGGGTTCTGTGTATACCATTTCAGTTTTTCTTTTACAAGTGCTTGCAACCTCATCCTTATTGCTAGAATAGCAAACCCCAAACCTGAACGTTTAGTAAATCAAACATTTAATTCATTGTGTCCGCATGAGTGCTGTGGCCACAGAAGCCAGAAAAGAAAATCAGATTGTCTAGAACAGCAGTACTTAACCTGTGGGTCATGACCTTCACAGGAGTCGCCTAAGACCATTGGAAAATACCGATATTTACATTATGATTCATAACCGTAGCAAAATTACAGTTATAAAGTAGCAATGAAAGTAATTTTGTGGTTGGGATTCACTGTAACATGAGGAACTGTATGAAAGGGTCATAGCAGTAGGAAGATTGAGAATCACTGCTCTAGAGCTGGAGTTGCAGGTGGTGATAAGTTGTCTAACACCCTGCAGTGAACTTGGGTCCTTTGGAAGAGTGCTTTCGGACCTTAACCTCTTAGCCATCCTTTTATATTTCTAAGAGGGTTTCAGGTAGCCCATGATGGCCTTGAACTCACTATTAAACTAAGGCTGGTTGGTCCTCCTACATCTACCTCTCTAATTACTCTTTTTAAAGTACCAGGACATGGTTTGGAATGAAGATAGTGCTTGTAGCCTTCAAACACTTTTTTTATGTCATGTGAATGGAAAGAAATAATAATAGGACAGGCATTAGTTATGTTTCTTATCATTGGGGCCAAATTTCTAGCACAAAGCAACTTAAACAGGGAATAGGTTCAGATTTGAGAGGAATGCAGCCCATTGAGCCATGTTGTCGGGAGTGTGCCAGTCATGGCCGCAGTCAGGAAGCATGGGGAGCTGGTGCTGTCCCGGCTTTCTCCTTTCCTCTCCTTCAGTTTTTACCCCAGCCCAGGAGGTGCTGTACAGACACACTCTAATTTTCTGGGAAAGCTTTCACAGATACACTCAAATGTGTGTCTCTTTACTGTCTTCTATGTTTCTTAATTCAGTTAAGTCAACAGGCATAGGACCAGTACAGATTGCTGGGGAAATAGAGGACATAAATATAGAGGCAAAAGTAAAGATGAGAAAGTTGTCACATAGAAAGACTGACAACAGATTACAGCTTTTGAGAGGGGATGGTGTTTCGGAATAGGAGCTACAGATACAGAGACTGAATTTGAGTTGTGGGTGGGTCCAGTGCTGGTTTTGGCCTTCACATTGCCATTTTGTTTAACCTGAGGGCTAGCTTTACTAAGTATAGTCTACTTTCAGGCTGTTAACCTTTCATCAGTGCCTGTTAGAGAAAAAGACACTTGTAAATGTCATATAGAAAAAAAAGCATCTGACAAGTTATTGGATTCCCATAGTGACTCAATTGATCAAGACAACTAGAACCATTGCCTGTGATGCCTGGAATGACAGCTGACAACATATCCCAATTACAGGAAATATGAGGTGGTAACTGGAAATAAAATGTGTATGTTCTGTGTAAAAAAGTTGCATTCAGAATGCTAAAATGAGACTACTTTATGTATCCTTTAATTGGAATGCATGAAGAATAAGGCTGTCAGATATACAAATGTGATCTTGCAAATTCAGACTGGATTTAACTATTGTAGCAGCAGTTAAAGAAATGGAGTCAGCCAGTTTTCTTGAAAAATAAGTGAAGAGCTATAATTGGATATTTGACTAAGTGGTGGAAACTGCTTTTTCATTCCTGTCTACTGTTATGTCAGTTGTTTCCAAACCTTTACAAATAAGAATTGTAGATGAAGATTCTAAATCCGGGATTCTTACAAAAGCAAAGGTTGGTTGATACCTTATTGCTCTATTAGAGAGAGAGATTAAATACTGTCATTCCATTTACTAAATCCAGGATGTCAGATGCTTGTGTGTTTGATAATAACATACCAACATTATAGAAGCCCCTGGGATGATAAAGCAATCTTTCCTACTTTCCTACCACTGATGAGGTTGGAACTCTAGAAATAAAAACACTGCTTTTGGAAAAAAAAGGGGAGTGGTAGAGAAAAAAATAATTTAGTATAGGGGAAAAATGAAGTACAGTTAGGAACACTGGACATTATACATAAAATGAACATAAAACCGAAAGATGGAGGAAGGTAAATAGGTCCTTGGGATCTGAAAAATGGCATAGAATTTAGTTTTCTGTTTCCACTATATATTTCTAGTTTGATCCTGTATAAGTGTGCAACCTAGGAACAGCCAAGAGCAAAGGCAAAAATCAGAACAAAACAGAAAAAGAAAGAAAGAAACAAAATAGACCTCTGTACATGACAAATGGTGATAAAATACTTTATCTGTAGGCTTGGGATCAGAGAATGGCTGGGTGAGGAGTTGGGATTTGCTTGTATGAATACTTTTGTTTTTTTTCCCTACTTAGATGGCATCAGAGAAAACCTAGCAGAGATTCAAGAAGAGGCAGACTGGAAAGATGGCTCAGCAGCACGGTGCTTTTCCAGAGGACCAGGATTTGATTTCTAGCAGTCAAATAGTGACTCACAACCATCTGGAACTCCAGTTCCAGGGGATCTGGTGCCTTCTTCTGGCCTCTGTGGGCACAAGACATGCATGTTGCACACAGACATATAGGCAGGCAAAACACTAGTGCTCATAAAATTAAAAGACAATAAGCATAATATCAAAAGATGCTGCCCCTCTGTAGGGGCAAGGAAACTGTGGGGAATAGTAATGACTACCCTTATTCATCAGCCATGGTAATCTGAGTGAAGACCAAAGAGGACTACTCTAGGAATCTTCCTCATGTGATGGCACATGAATAGAGAGCCTTAATGCAGTCTCTGCCTTTCTTATGCATCTGGCAGCAGCTAAGCAATACTCCTGTTTGCCAAAGCAGTTTAGGAAAGGCTGCTATAGCAATACCTAACACTTAATAGCATCATGGCCAAAAAATCAAGGTTTCATGTGGGCCTGGGTGGAGTACCCCTGAATCCCAGCACTCAGGGAGGCAGAGGCAGGTGCCTCTCTGTGAGTTGGAGGTCAGCCTAGTTTACAAAGCCTGTCCAGGACAGTCAAGGCTACACAGAGAAACCCTGTCTCAGACAAAAACAACAAACAAATAACAACAACAACAACAAAAAAAACCAATCCAAAATCAAAACAGAACAAAACAAAAAACCTGAAAAGGTCAAGGTTTCAATTCAAAATCAGTTGGCAGCTGGGTGTGGTGGCACATCCCTTTAAACCCAGTACTCTTTTGGGAGGCAGAGGCAGATCAATCTTTGTGAATTTGAGGCCAGCTTGATCTACAAAGAGAGTTCTGAGCCAGGACTCTTACACAGAAACTAAAAGCAATCAGTGCTAGCACAGATATGGCACTGACTAGAATTATTTGACAAGGATTTTAAATTCACCATCATAAAACTTTTAAGATCCAGAAATAAAATCATGAAACTACAGGCATCTGAATTTTGACAGGTGTTGAAAACATACATTTGTGTTGGGAAAACTGTAACCACTTCAGAAGATTGAAATTAGAACCTTTTGCCCTGTGCAAAAATGAAGTAGAGATCTTCATGGAAGACGGGAAATGAAACTGCTAGAGAAAACACTTCAGGATACAGTCATCATCAAGAGCTTTCTGATCAGGACTCCGGTAACTTAGGGAATATTAGCAAGGAATAACAGATGGGGTTGCAGTCATTAAAGAGCTGCTTCACAGCAGAGAGAAAAGACACCCTTTAGAATGGGCAGATTATTCATCTAACAAGAGATTAATATTCAGAATATGGATACCTTTTAAAAATTAAATACCAGAAAAGCAAATAATCCAGTCAGTATAGTCAATAAGTAGGAAGCAAATTGAAAAAAAAAACTTTTTTAAAGAATAATTTTTAAATTTTTAAAATTTTATGTGCATTAGTTTTGCTTACATGTATGCCTGTGTGATAGTGTCAGATCTCCTGAAACTGGAGTTACAGATGTTGTGAGCTGCCATATGGTTGCTGAGAATTGAACGCGGGTCCTGTGGAAGAGCAACCAGTGCTCTTAGCTGCTGAGTCATCTCTCCAGCCCCAAACACTTTTCAAATGAAGAAGTACAAATGGCTAATGTTCACATCTTTATCCATCAGTTCACTACAAATCCAAACTAGATTGAGATTTTTTGTCACATGTGCTCAGCATGCCTATTATCTTAGTGGATCAATCTTTCTTTCTTTCTTTCCTTCTTCCCTTCTTTCTTTCTTTCTTTCTTTCTTTCTTTCTTTCTTTCTTTCTTTCTTTCTTTCTTTCTTTCTTTCTTTCCTTCTTCCCTTCTTCCCTTCTTTCTCCCTCCCTCCCTCCCTC